>CM060943.1:845156506-846406506 GCA_030765085.1 Allium cepa
TTTATGATTGTGAGATGGAGAAATTGACTTTTGTGGCAAAGTGTATTTTGGAAGCTATGTTGTTTTATCAAACTAACTTAATTGTTGAATGGTATCACGATATCTTTTTTATTGATGGTGTTTTTATTAATACTATCAACACTTAAACTAATCGGCCATAATTTTGGTTACTTCTTGCAGTTGGGTGCTTTCATTTTATTATTCATAGGGTGCATTAATTTCCACAAATTAACACATTAAATAAAATGTTTACATCTTTAGCATAAGTCCAGTTATAATATAAAATATATTTCTAGGTAAAATGAAACTTCTTGGACCCCTTCAAATCAGATCCCGCCAAACCTTACCGAGTATCCAAATATTTCACATCTAATAGCGCTACCAAATCCAATCTAAATGAGATGTGAAATTATCCTAATGAGAGTAACTCCACATAGCTTGGCCTCCTTTCGTGCTTTGGTTTTAGTTAATCCTGACAAAGGATAAAAAAGCTCAAAAGAGTAGCTTAAGGTGTCGATACACCAAGAAGAAAGTTGAATCCGATAATTAATAAATCAACTATCAAGGATAATTAAAATAATCGTATATGGAAATTAAATTTTATATATTTACCACTACTCATCGATTCCAAACAAAGTGATATTCCTCGTTTGAAAATGAAGCCAGGCAAGTTGAGGTATTGTTATCTTTAGTTATTGCCTTGACAACATTTTTAACCTTCAATATAGAAACGAGTCCAAGCCTCGCCGTTTAGCGTTAAAAGTATGACTAATTTCTTTCCATATAAGTAATACCGATTACAAAACTACTTTTCCATAACCGAAATTCGAACTTTACTTTTAAAAACTGAAGTTGTGCTTGATTTCCATATTACAATATTGGTAAAAGCACTTCGGAAATACTCTTTAAAAATGTTCTTTATAAGACAAAATTTATAATACTAAGTGTATTAAAATAAGGATAAAAAACAAATGTCGTTAAAGTATTATTTACTATAAACCCGAAACAATTTATATTTAGCTCTATTTATAAATAATTCTCTTTTCAAGGATTTATCTCATTTATAGACCATCATTTATAAATTTTAAATAACATTTATTATCCTAAAAGATAATATAACAATATAAATACATTCATAAATTTAAAATAATATTAATTATCCTGAAAGGTAATCAATCACATTTATAATCTCTTTTAAATAAACAAATCCATGATCTTTGATAAAATAGTTAATTATTTCCAAACACTTTTATATCATTAGTAAATTAACTTTAAATTCTTTATTAAATCAGTTTATTAACTTTAAAACACTTTCATTAAATTAATTAATTTACTTTAATCACTTTTATTAAATTAATTAATTTGCTTTAAATTATCACTAATTGAAAAGATTTATCAAATTCAAATAATCATTAATTAAAATGAATTTTAAACATCATTAATTAAAATGATTAATAAATTTTAAATACCATTAAGTAAAACAATTAATTAAGTTCAAATGATCATAAATTAATTGGATTAATAAAATTCAAACCTCGTTAGTTAAAACGATTAATTATAACATCGTTTTGTTAAAATGATTGACTAACTATAGACCATCATTAATTAAAATGATTAACTAAATTTCAAAAATCATTAGTTAAAACAATTACTTAAATTTAAAACAATCATTAATTAAAACGATTAACTAAAGTTCAAAATCATTAATTAAAATGACTTAAATAAATTAAAATCTCATTAATCAAATAGATTAGTAAATTTCAAACATCATAAATTAAAATGATTAATTACATTCAAATATCTGAAATTAGGATGATTAATTAAAATCAAATATCACTAATTAAAATGATTAATTACTTTTAAATATCATTAATTAAAATGATTATTAATTTTCAAATATCATTCATCAAAATAATTAATTAAATTCGGATCTCATTAATAAAAAAGATTAATTAATTTTAAACATCATTAGTTAAAAAGATTATTTAATTTAAGCTATCATTAATCAAAATGATTAATGAATTGTCAACATCTAATTTGTGAAAATACAAGCTCAAGTTCAAAACGCCCTACAAGGGTTTATGGGGTGATATGCAATAAATGACAGTATAGCGAAAATTGCTATAGCGACACTTAAATAATTTAAAATGGAATATCAAGATTAATTTCAATTAAACATCAATATAACTGCATAATGATGTAAATAAATAATTATTGGAGAGAAACTCCTCAGAGTTTCTTTACAAATTTTCTTTGCAAAATAATGGTTATGGATAATATATATAATCATAAAGGTTTATAGCAATCAAGTTAATATGTCATCCATTTTCTAAACGAAAATTCAACTAAACAATCAATCAAATAATCTAACTACCATCCAAGCAATCAATAATAGTTTATAGCATCGCAGATATGATATAGTAAATATGAATGTGAGTTAAACTCACATTGATTTCAGCTTTCGCCTAAGCGTTCCGTTTTGAACTAAATCGAACAGGCATTCAATTTTAGCACAAATTGTCACTTGCTTCAAATCTGACCAAACTAGCTCCATTGCAAAGATCTCGACGACACGATCCAACGCAAAAAAAGGCGTTCGAATTCGACCTCTCACGCAAAAGATGGTCAATTTATAAGTTTTCTATTTAATTAAATAATTAAATAACACTAATTACATAATTAAACAAACTATATCACCTTAACTCGCCTAATTCTTTGTCCTCCCCTCTCTAATTCTCATGCACGCACTGACACAGTACACAAACCCAAGGACATGAGCTTCAAACATCGATTTCTCCTTCATTTCTCGACGAAATTCAATACCTTTTGCACCAACGCATTGCTCTTCGCGAGCTCTTCCTCCCTGACACAACTAATATAGGTCTGCACGGCGTAAGAAAATCCGACCTAATGGGTCCATTTGCTGCCTTAAGGGTCGCATTCCATCCCAAGGCCTGCCACAACTTCAAACTCGATGCCTAGATGCTTCTAGACAAACATAGTGCAACCATGGTTTTCGTTTTACCCCTCGCCTTCTCTATCCCCACTAATCTTGAGCCCTAGCTACTGCCTCCAAAAATACACCACTCCAAAAAATGATCGGACAACACCAAAAGGGTATGTGATGGTAGCTCACGTCGATAGAAGCTCAAGGATCTAAAATCGGGATTTTTAGTTGCTTAGGTTTCAAAATTTTGATTTTTGAAGTTTGAGAAATTCTCATTTTATGTTAATATTTTATCAGTATTATGAATATAATACACAAATTGAATTATGATCTTTTTACAGAATTTATCAGATCAACTAACGGATATTTGTTAGTTGTATTTGCTTAAAAATTTTAAATTTAAGATCGCCTAATTATTCTTAACATAAGGACTTAAATGTAAAATAATAAAAGAAAACCTGGAAGAAATATGTAAATAATTATAAAAAGTTAATAAATTTTTGTATTTAATGTAAAATATTAGAAGAGAAAACCAATAGAATTGTTGTAATAATTGTAATAATGATAAATAAAAGGATTTAAAAATTAAATATACGGAGAGAATTAAGGAGAGGGGGAGAAAATCTCTAAAACTAATAGGAGTGAATGAAATTCTTTGGCTTTACTATTATTTAATAGATTATTTTTAAAAATAGGAATTTTATTTTATTTTATTTTTAGACCAAGAGCTTATGTGGTGCTAATATAATTTTACAAAATCTAAAAATATTTTCATAACATCTTTGAAATAATATAATTTATTTATAAAGTAAATTAATTTAAATAATAGTAAATAATAGAAAATATTTATAAAAAATTATATTACTGCCAAAAATTTAGTTTATATAATATGTTACATATAAAACTATATGACTGATTTTAACCATTATATGATCTCCTAACTAATGATAAACGATATATATGTAATTAAATAATATATATTAATTTATAAAATGTAAAATAATATTATTTTTATACATGGCTACGCTGAACCGACATATATGATATAGAATACTTCTTTTTAAACACACACACACACACACACATACGTATAACCAAAACTATTTTGTGACAACATTGCTTGCATATCGGAATTATCACCTAATTAACAATATAATATATATATATACATATATGATAAAAACATTATGCTGAAAACCATCGATTACTTATAAAATCAAAACTTAATTCCAAAGCCTTGAAGTACACCTTGATAAGATAAACTCTCCCCTTTGAAACTCTTTTCGATTCATCAGATTGCTTGTCCTTAAACCGTTGACGTTCAATTATTGGATAGTGACCAGATCTGACTTGATTTGAGCTTACAGTGATGGATAGGCAAGAGTATAATTTTGGCCAGCAAATTTTGGAATAGGAGGCAACAAAATATTTAATCTAGTTAGGGTTAAGGATGCTTATAAAGTGGATATAAAAGAGAGAAAAGTGAATCTAATCTCATACTCTTTCTCCTTCAATCTGATCCATCCAAAATTAAACCCCCTTTCACCAAAATTGAGCACCTTATACCCATGCATGGTACCATAATTAACAAGCCCTATGATGAGACTTAAAACCGTTTAAGCCCACATAAAAATATTAGGCAATTAAATCCAATTTAATCACTTATCATATTGTATAACGATTGATATATTTGTTACTATTATAAATATATTTCGTAATATTTATTTCTCAAATCATAATCAAACTTTATAATTAACATTTCAAAAAAAGTGATAAATTTAGTTAATTTATAACATTTTATAAGATATTTAAATTGTTTGGTCAAAGGAGGATTCATCGTTTTGGTTGTGTGACTCGTTAGGTGTAAATTTAGTCAGCATTAATATTGAAGTATTCGAATATTATCATTCACACACCACTTAGCAGGTGATATGATGTTTTGTCCAAATTTATTGCTTATTTGTTTAGGTAAAATGCAATTTCACTTTGTCAAGCGTTATCTGGTTGTGACTTTTGTTTACACCACTTCTCTTTGTTAAAACTATATCATTTTGGACTTATGGAATATGGTAACGCCGTTGTAAAAATTCTTCTAGGCCTCTGCCTAGGCCACGCTTAGGCGCTATGTGAGGCTTACCGTCTAGCAATTTGCTTGTACCCGCCTAGACAAGGTTTATCACCTAATGCTTTGCATGGTTTCAAATCTTTTGTCTCCATCTTCATTTGGTCATAAGCCTTCTTGAAGATGATGTTGACAGAACTTCCATAATCAATCAAAATTCTTTTCACGTAAGCTGGCCCGATTGTTGCAGGTATAACCATCGGGTCGATGGTAGGAGCCTCCACCTTGTCCGCGTCTCGACTCCTAAACACTATATCGTCAGCCATCATGCGTTGTTGTTTTGCGGGGGTTCCATCTTCCACATTCGAACAACATTCATAATCTGCATGCCTCAAGGAGGTAGCATATCGTTCCATCTCCTGCCAATTCTTGTCGGCAGGATGAGGTCCTCCGACTATAGTGTTTATGATCAACCTACCTACAGTCCGGGCAGGTTCCTCTGGGCGACGTGGTGTCGGCCCGCGTCCGGGGTCCGACGTTCCTTGCTTACCCTCTAGTGGGTTCTTAACGAACTCCTGCCGATTAACCTTTATATGGCGTCATGGAGGTGTCTACACTCCTCAGTATTGTGCCCGTGGGTCTCGTGGAAGCGACAGTACTTCCCAGTCCGTTTTCGTTCTTCAGTGGACTCCTTTGGGAGCGGCTTTCTGTATTCAAAGGTGTTACAGGTAGATAGATAAATGTTTTCAAGAGAAGTATTTAGCGGGGTGTATTCATTGTAGGTCGGAATCCTTGGCTTCCATTTTCTTGCTTCTCTTTTCTTTCCGGGATTTCCACCTCCGTATCCTTTGGACCACCCAGGCTTGTTCCGGACGTTGACTAGAACTTTTCTCGAATTATTGCCGGACTTCTTCACGGCGATGTTACTTTTCACAGTCTTCTGAACAGGCCCTGGCGCGTTATCTCGTCTCGTCCACCGAGCCTCCTCCCTCCGTATGAACTGATGAGCTTTGAAATAGAATCGTTCCAACGTAGCTGGGGGCTTTCCCACCAACCAATCTCCAAACTCCGAGTCTGGATCTACACCTCGCATTACTGCCATCATAATTGTGTGGTTGTTAGGATTGCTAACTTTGGTGGCGGCAACATGAAACCTTCACAAGTATGCTTTCAAAGACTCTCCCGGAGCTTGGATTACGCTTGATAAGGACATTACATCCTTTGGACGAGTAGCATGTATCCTGAATTGTTCGACAAATTTCATCGCCAACTCGTCGAAGCTGGATATAGATCGCGGAGGAAGTCGAGTAAACCACATAGTGGCGATTCCGGACAGAGTGATTGGAAAGCACCTACACTTAGTCGCGTCATTCGCCCTTGCCGAATCCATCATCCATTTGTACCTCATCACGTGTTGCCTAGGGTCACTCTTCCCTTCGTGGGCTGGGATAGTCGGCATTTTGAATTTCTTAGGGTACTTAGCCTGTAGGATAATGTCTATGAAGGAAGTATGACTCCTGGACACTTCCCAATCTTCGTTGGTCAGGCCTTGGTTTTCTCTCATTAACTGCTTGACCATGGCTGATAAATCTGAAGTTTGTTTGGAGGGTGGGAGATTGGTTTTCGTTCCACGGGACCGTGCGGGTTGATATCCCGCCTGCTGACGGTTGGCCAAACGTGTGTCCTAAAGGCCAGCTTGATTTGGGTCTTGGTGAGCCGGACGTCCGGTCTCTTCACGTACCTGATCCCTGGTGGATTGATCAGTGACACATGCACGTGCAGCTTCTGTCTTGCGACGTCTAGGCCTAGGAGGTTCATCAGCTGAGGTCGAGCTATCAGATGCAGAATAAGGAGCAGGACTGCTTCTAGCATTCTGATGCTGCTGCTGGGCAAGCTGAGTCATGAGATTAGTATTAGCTTGGATCTGCTCAGCAAGTTGCCTTCTACTTTCCCTGAGTTCTATTATCAGGTCGTTGAACTATGTTTGGGAAACGACCTCCGCTTGGTTCTGGGTGGAGGTTCCTACTCCTTGAATTGCTTGTTGGTTGCTAGGTCCTATCTGTTGTACACTAGCAGTTTCACTGACATCTGCGTTGTGAGAGGCCGTTCTAGTTCGTGGTCTTCCCATGATAGAGTTGTCGGTTATAACTCTGAGTAGAATCAACAGATGTCATGCGAATGATTTGGATCTCCTTCGGGGGATTTTTCAATCGAGTAGCTACAAAGTAGATCCTATCGTCCTGAGAATTCGATTCTCAGTGAAAGCACCAAAATGTTAGCAGCAGAATTGGTCACTAACACCCTTAAAAGAGATTGTGTAGAGAGATTAATGAAGAAAGTAAAGTTAAACAGAGAACAATATGCAAATTTAAATGCAGAAAGTATGAACACCAGATTTATAGTGGTTCGGCGTAATTGCCTACGTCCACTTTGAGGTTAATCTTTATTGCTTTTCTCGATAATCGATTACAGATACAATCCGTATATCAATTACTTGAATACAATTGCTAAGCAAAAAAGATAAGTCTTCAATAAGTCTTGAATGCGGTAGAGTCTCCTCGGTGTTCTCGAAAAAAGGTCCCCTTCACTGTGCCCCATGCCTCTCTATTTATAGACGAAGATGGGTTGGACTTTCGTGGTGGACCTGGTAGCTGAATACTCGGCCCAAAAAGAGTGAGCTCTGTGTGCCGAACCATAGATGCCGAACGAATGATGTCGAATGATATCTTCACGCCGAACGAAGTGATGTGCTGAGTGGAGAATGCAGGCCGAGCAATAATCGAAGCCGATCGAGATTGGATGAAGGCCGGACACCTCTGGATGCCGAACACCTCTGGATGCCGAACACCTCTGAATGCCGAACACCTCAGGATACTGAAAGATCTCGAATGCCGATCGAGATTGGACGAATGCCGAACACCTATGGATGCCGAAAACCTCTGAATGCCGAGCACTTTCGGATGCCGAACGATCTCGAATGCCGATCGAGATCTGGATGCGGAGCAGTATGGAATACCGAACGAATCTGCCATGCCGAACGTCCATAGATGCCGAACGACACTTAATGCCGAACGATGTACGATACCGAACGACTCTTAATGCCGAATGATCTTGAATGCTGAACCTCCCTGGAAGCCGAACAAGTATGCAAATGCCGAGTGCCTAGTTGCCTGGTCAAATCTCCAGGTAACAGCTATAATTCAGTGTGAACGGTTCATATTAAGATTGTAACAACCCGCACCATAATGGGCCCGTATTTCAACTAAATCAAAACCTAAGTCCATTAGGGTTTAGACCGTTGGTTTTGATAACCTGTAACAAACATAGGTAAATCAAAGTGCGATCTATATACATTCACAACGGAATTGAAAAATATAACATAACATACGTATTTAATAAGGATGCTACCTTGAAATACCATTCCTTGGATACTTAATTATCTTGTCTGCGCCGAGCATGAATAAGAAGACTTCACTATCTACCGTTTCCGTCTTGCTCCAATATCTAGTCGTTCTAAATCTAACATGTCCATTGTTATGAGGAGGGGTGGTCAGAACAACATTCTGGTGATTGAAAATTACATAGTATACCCATCTCACTAATTTATGCTGATTGATTTCCATTTAAGCATCATGTTTATTATTTACGTTTAATCTGTTAAATCATATGTGCACGTACGATATGCTTAACCTAAAATTCTTCGATGTATCATTATATATGTGTGCTTATATCCATATTTATCTAACCATTTTACTGCCCAAAAAGCCTAACCACGTAATTCTTCTCAAATAGGAAGGAGGCATGCCCAACAACTATTTAGTACCTCCAGTCCCCAAAGCTGGCTCTCTGCAAGGTCAACACTAGTCATTCGAATCTTGCTATAGTGACCGATGACCCATATATATGGCTTTATAATTTATAATTTAATCGTAGTACTACTAATGCATCTCAAAGACTCATCTAGTGGTTAACGATCCTACCTCCAATAAACTAATTTTTGACCAAATCATTTACCTTGAGGTGTGTGCATCTCCTATTCAGATTGTACATTAGAAGGAAGTGAAATCCGTCAGGACATAATCTAAGGCGTTGCTACCGCTCGTCAAGATTGTTGGTGACCATAGCCTATATGCCATGCCTACTACTAAATACCGGTACCAACTACTAACATAGCCCGCTGACCTACCATAGCCGACACCCCATTCAGACTAACCTAAGTAAGTCTAGGAAAATTACCTTTCAGTTACTTTCTACCTGCAATTCGAATTGAAGCAGACCCTATATCCTTAAAAGTATCGAGCCATTTAGTACTTCAAATCCGAGGCGAACTGTTGGTATATTTTCCCCCACCAATTCGCAATGCATATCCCTTCCCCACGGGTCCTATGGTTTGAGATATCTTATATTAGTAGTAAGTATACACAAATGTTGGTAGCCTCTAGGTAAGGGAAATTTTTTTGTTGTGTAACTCTACTACTCTCGCATCTTAACCCTTACTAAACCAAACCAAACATCCAAAGCCTTAGTGTTGGGCTAGGCCCACTAATTCATGCTTGTCCTAAACATATAATTGAAGCTATATAATATCCTACTATGAAAATTACACTGCTTTCTACGTGTATTTAATAATATTAATACTTACTTATTCACTACGTAATTATTCCTAATTTATACGCTTAGGCTTTGGTTTCCTTTTAATGTCTACTAAATGTCAATTACCCGTAATAATTGGTCAGTAATGTCAAAATTAGACAATCTCTAATCAATCCTCATTTAATTCCTTTAATCTATTTACCAGTTTCAAAATCCACATATTATGCCTAGTCAATTCCTCTATAACCGCCTTATTAAATTCCGAATTAGTCCCCCTTTGATCCTTTTTTGACTCTCTATTAATTACAAGTTTATTGCCCATTAAATCAATAAATAATGTCCATAAATCCTAGTTTTATAGTTACTACACTATTAATAACAAATGCAAATATCATTATAAACTACGCTATACGCATATTTTTATTTTTGAACGTTAAACGGGATTATACCTATTTATTTATGTATATTTATATTTATAACTATTAATTTTTAAACTAGAACTTTCCTTTCCACATTTTAATTTATTAGAGTGGCCTTTTCAAAAGGAATCACCATTTTAACTTTCCATAAATTAACCAAAAGTGAGATCTTTATTTCATCTGAAATGACAGAACCATTTATTTTCTTTTATTGAAATAGGTAGTGTAAGCTACGGA
Organism: Allium cepa; assembly: GCA_030765085.1. Classification (NCBI taxonomy): domain Eukaryota; kingdom Viridiplantae; phylum Streptophyta; class Magnoliopsida; order Asparagales; family Amaryllidaceae; genus Allium; species Allium cepa. The sequence continues at coordinate 845,166,765 of CM060943.1, forward strand.
GAAGAATATCCATATATTACACATTTGTTTCCTCATTGGTATATTCTTTATTAATTCAGATGTCGCATTTTTGTATATTTAAGGATTAAATAATTAATGGAGGTTACACATAGATGTAATTGAATTACACCCCACTTTAAGTAGATTAAAATATAGAAATTCACATTCCAAGTCAATAAAGACAGCCTAATTTACAATCCAATTATAAACCTGGAATAAACGAACATTTTACAAAAATATATATTTGGGACTGAATTTAAATTTCCAAATTAGGTTGTACATACTATTCCTGTTCCATTTCCAATTTTATAGAATATGTAAGTGACATTCTTATACATTTGTTTTAAGCCTACAATTCATCAGGTCTTATTTTGATATAATAATTAAATAAAACCCAACGATATAAATTTCAATTGTATAAATAAATTATATAATTTCCCACTCGCCTTTTAAGCATTGCAATCGCCAAAACCTAAATTTGTTCCTTTAGTTGACTCCTTTTCCTTTCTAATCCAAAAAATATGTATAACCAGGTATATACATGCTATTAGTATTACGGATCAGAGAAGAGACTTGGGGTTAAGTGGAATATAAATTTAAATTTACCACTATTCGCCGTATTGATCTTATTTGCTTTTTCTCTTTTATTTTCTACCCTTCTTAAAATTGTATATAAATAATTTTTAAAAGTAGCAGAGAAGGGAAAATGGCAGTGTTTCGCTACTTATATTAGAAAATAAGAGAAGAGAAGTGAGGGTTAGATCTTTATTTATAGGACAATCGTAACCGTTAGAATAAAATATTAAATCCGAACCATTGGCCATGGTTCAAACCCTAGCCGCCATGTTCGAACCGGTCAACCGATCCCCTATAGGTGATCGACCAATAGCGGCCGACCGGCCTAAGAAGGGGGTCGATGGGTGGGTCCCACATTTATTATAATATATTTCCGTTTTCTTTTTTAATTATTTTCGCTCTGAAAGCTTCAAACGCTGATAACTTCTTCATTTGAGCTCCTATCACGAAACTCCAAATAGAAAGGTTGCTTTGTAAGTCGCCACAAACACAATGGTGTAAGTTTCATGGCCAAATTCCATCTTTTCTCAAATTTCATTTTTGGAGCTTTATTAATTATTATTCGAGGCATTACATTCTTCCTTCTCTACAAAGAATTTTGCCCTTGAAATTCCCTAAGGTTGTGTATTATAACATAGCACACATCCAATCTAAGCTATCGAGCCAATTAGCGTAGTACCAATTTTATAGCCATATTTGTACAAGTGCATGGTGTATCATAACATATAAAACATGTAGGCATAATGAATGTAAATTGGCGTCTCCTACATGAATATATTCTTCTCGAAGACATTTTGAAAATATGATGCAAACAACCAAGATATACTGACAGTTCTATATGTATGCATATTTTTAAAAATTCTCTTTGACATAATAATTTTCACACTCTCATAAGTAGAAGTATGGTTTAACCAATTTTGCATCAAATCCCTATCATCCAAAACCTAGCACACAATTTTTAACATCCAAAACTTTGAAAAATTAGATTTTGAATCTACACTCGTATGCCAGTAAATAAATTTAAATGGATAATTTTACAATTCCACCCTTCTTTTGGATACCAATTCCGTTGTACCCTAGAACATTCTCTTTTTCCCCTAAAACTTTTCTAACTTTTCCAAGTACAATTTGCATAAGGAGGTTTATTTTGGATATCAAAATGTAATTATCTTAAGTGCAAGTTTTGTTTCACTATCAATAAGGAATGGAAATAAAATTTTCAAAGCTAAAATGGTCTTTTACCTTGTTATTATCTATGTTTTACCTACTGCCACCATTATCGGACAGTGAAACTCTCCTTACGCTAGCATGTGACATTTAAAAATTTGAAATTTTCTTATTTCAATTTTTTTTTAAACACAATTGCCAAAAAAATTCCAACTTGCAAAAACGTTTGAAGAACCGAATTCCCAAAAGCATTTAAACACCATATTTATTTATTTACTTTTTTCTTTCCAAAAGCATTTGAATAAAACTTTCAAATAATATGTGAACTCAATTTCTCAAAAGCAATTAAACAAAAATTTCAAAGCTTTTGAACATAATTTTTCAAAATATCCATCGCTCTATCATTAAAACTAATGAAGCCACATCTTATCGTAATTGGGACTTAGTCAATGGACTAATGCATATGATTGACCCTAGTTGTAATGACCGTAAATATTTAATATTTCAAACGAGAATATTTACTTTATTCAAAATATTCAAATTCGATTCGACTACACTAAATAATAAGGAAATGATTTGTTAATAAAATGATTTGATTTTTGATAACCTATTATTAAATTAATTTATAGGATTTCCTCATAATTTTAACTTGGAAATATTTAAATCATTGTTTAACGTATTTTGTGGTAAACGTTGGTATTTTTTGAAATTTCACAGAATAAGATAACTAGTGTATTTTATTGTTGTTTGTTTATCGTGTGGCATTGTTGTGCGTGTTGGAATTTTATTTCTGTCATTCGCGGTTCGTATGCGAATGAGATATTATGTAGTGAAGTACCAAAAAATATAATATAAACAAGCCCACACATAAAGACTATGCTTCATGTCAATTCTTCCCCTTTTACTTTTCCAATTTTCTTCTTGCCCTCTCTTCCAATGAACAAAAATTGAGGCCACTCCTTTAAAAATCAAAATCAAGAGCTTGGAGCAGTGAAATTGAGAGCCATTGGATCCGTTGTGCTCGTATGAGTGGGATCTTTGAGTCCATAACCATTTCATTACGACTGGTCATGTTTGGTCATTAGTGGCACTGCTAGGCTAAGCTAGGTTTCACTTAGTCGAAGGTAGAGAAGGTGAGGGGAAAATTGAAGGTTGTCGTGGAGTTTCTTTAGTCAAGGAGCACCATTTCCTCAAGTTTAGTGGGTTGCGGTCGAGGGGAGGGAGGTACAGCATTTTTGGGTGGGAAGTCGAGGGTCATGTTTTTTGGATGGGTGTGGGCTTGACATCGTTGGGTCCACAACAGCACAATTGCGGGAAGAGAGTCCTCAAAGGTGGTTTCGTGCGATTCCGTGGGCTAAAGAGAGATAAGAAGGAAAGAAGTAAACGGCTTTATGCGTGTGCAGGGTATCAGTGTGCACGGGTTTAAATTTGGGAAGATGGATTTGGGAAGGCGATTAGTTGAGTGATTAGTTAATTAAGTAAATCAATATTTCGATCACAAAAACTTATAAAATCAATGACTTCTTTGTACAAGGTATATTGCGTTGCTCTCTTAGGAGCATTATCAATGCACTGGAGCTGATTTCGTCAAGTTTTGGAGCAAATAGGATTTTGAGCTAAAATCGAAGGCCATTCAATTTTAGATTAAGGTGGAATGTTTAAGCGTTAACTAAATTTTTGTAGAGTTAACTCACCTTTGGATAAACGATATGATATATAGTAGATACAAAGTATCATTTGTGTGCTTGGATAGTTTCTTTGGTTGATTTGGTTGAATTCCCGTTTTTGGAAAACAGATAACATACAAAGTGAAATATAAAGAATTTTGTAGAGAGATCCGCATTCCTCGCCACTGCCGATTTTAATTTCATTTATATACTTGTTGTATGAGTTATTGAATGGTAAAACTGGATGCTTTCGCCTTATTTGATGTGACGTTGATATGTGTTAAAAGTTGAACCTTTTAGTGATAAAGGTAGTTGTAGCATTGGTTAAGTGCTATGGTAGCTATTGGCCTCATTATAGTATTTTGAAAATACTATTATTTACCATTTTGATTTGATTTTTTTTTTTGATTCAAAGAATGATTTTAAATCCGACTTTTGGAATTTTCTATGGTATTTTATTTAGAAATTAGTTTTGAATTTCTCTATTTTACTTCAATTTTTTATTAATCTTTTCTTATATATATATATATATATATATGGAAATGTTTAAAAAGTATTTTGGGAAATAATTCTTTTACAGAAAAGTTAATATAATAATGGATGTTTATTTTAAACAAAAAGGGAATTTATCTTTTATAATAAAATGATTTTGTTTTTTAAGAAGCTAGAAATATTTTGGAATAAATATTTATGGAACGCTTATATAAAATGTTGTATAGGAAAATAAATTTATAAATGGTATTTTATAAATAAAAAAGAGATTTGTAAATGATATTTTATAAAAAGGATATTAATATTATTGTGATAAACTGGAAAATATATCACATTTGTGAATTTATAGTGATATATGGAATGATGTTTTATGCAAAATATTTGGTCTGATCTTGAAATCGATGATTTATAACAAGTCTATGAGATTTAAAACTAGAAGATTTATAAATGGAATTATATAAATAGAAATGAGATTTTAAAAGGAGTTTTCGAAATAGAGATGAGATTTATAAAAGGAGCTCTGTAAATATAAAAAAGATTTTATAGAAAGGAGTTTTATAAAAGGAATGAGATTTGATTTCCATTTATCATCTTCACAACTTATGGTGGTATGGAAAATATACATTTCATATTTAACACAAAATTCCAAGGTAGGGAAACTCATACCTATCCATAGAACTAAAAATGTATGTCGGGGCAAGGTAGTATGCTAATTTGTTTGAAAACATTTTTAATTGAGGGTAGTACAAGTTTACATTCGAAAAGTGGGGATAAGTATATTTAGTTTAATTTCCATACAATTCATTTACTTGCACCAAAATGTATTTTGGATTTATTGTTATCTATGTTTTAAATGAGATTTGTCTCACCCAAATAAGTATGATTTTGGAAGTGAAATCTTTCTTAAGATTTTGTGATTATACTTATACAGTTCAGGTAAGAATATAAATATTTTTCTAAGTATTAAAAGTAAAATGCCTTGTGAATATACTTATACTGTTGAGATATGTATATAAATAGTTCTCGAGTATTGAAAATAGTAGAGAGGGTCTGTGAATATATCTTTTGTAAAAAGTATTTAACACGAATATTTGAAAAAATATTTGAATAATGAAAGGATTAATTGAAGAGGCTTAGTGGTTGCTTATGTGCTTAGCCATGCTTGGTTCCCACATGAAGTTAAATCTCCGAGTGGATTGTTCATTTGATAGTCAAATAATCGATTATAGAATCTTAACCAATTTTGAAACTATCGATTGTTGGTTTGGAGAGACTGGGATCGGATAACCATATCCGAAAACAACTTCAATCCAACGTAAGTGTTCGAATTGGAGACATCTTCAAGATGATGGAATTAAAGATGAAGTTCTTTGAAGTGCAAGGGCCATTTGCGACTAATCCTTAGGGTGATTCTAAAAAGGATGTGGTAGAGGAATGGCCTTCAGTTTGTTAATATCCTAAACAACTTGTATGAATGAATGTTGGCATTGCATTATTGCCTTGAGGGCAATGTTAGCATTCCATGTGAGAATTCCTATAAAGGTAAATGTAGCCTCAAAACTCACACTCCATAATGACTAAAATAGGGATATACCGCAAGGATATATGGTTCGCTACCATTAGGTTATGGTCATTATCTGCTCTAGATTGATATTATTGGTTTTATATATGCTAGTGACTTGGTATGATTGTTGGCCGTAGCTAAAGTGATGATCATATTTAGTACTATCCAAGAAATGGTAGGCCAATCTTACCATGCAGAGGGTCCTAGCGAGGGCCTCGGTACATTTACCTAGAGGTGTACTGTAACAGGCGGTACTTAATAGCCTTGTTATTGATGGAATCCATTTTCCATTATGTGCCCTTACAGAATTAGTTGTATACTAAATATGCTAGAATGTAATCAATGTGTAACAGCCCGATATTTTTAGCCATTCGCATCCGCACACGTCGGACTTGGATTGCTCAAAATACCGCGTTGTAAATAAATTTGGAGCAAATGAAATACAATCACAGAATCACAGACACAGAAATATCAGAATAGCTCGCAGCGGAAATAAAAATACCATAGTAGTTCATGAAGCTACTATAACAAACTCTCAAAACATAATACATAATATTAGTCTGAAACATATACAATAGAAATCTCAAATACATAGAAGTTTATAAATACCAGAGCTGAAATAGAACAACAGAAACTGAAAGGAAATAGATAACTAGACAAGCAGAATCTCCAGCGATTCCTAGCTCCAGAAAGAAATCCAAAGCTAAGCTGTAAATACTCAGGCTGACCCGAGCATAAAGTAAAACACAAAACACTCGAGTCAGGACAATATATACTTATATAATGCAAACTAACTCAAGTGAACTGTAGTAGAAATGCACAATAACTTAAAGGATGTTTGGGATCGCCCATCCTTTAAGAATCAGTTAAACTATAAATTAAATACATCCCGTGGTTAAAATTTCAAAATGGTATTTTATACTTCAAAATAAAATATCATTTCAAAATTCAATATCATTCAAAATCCATTTCATAATATCAAAATATAATATCTTCCAAACCACATTAATTTTTATTTAATTTAAATACCATTACAAAACACATTTCAAAATAGTTTATATTTTGAAACAAATTACTTCATTTTAAATCATAAAATGAAGTTATTATATTTAATAATTAAATTATTAAATTTACAAAATTTTAGTCTTTCAAAATTCAATTTATCCACTTAATTTATTAAAACAGATGAAAATTCAACTTTCGCAGCATTTAGAAATTGCTACGAAAATTTACATTCAAAACAGTTCAATTTAATAAAAGATAACATTTAAAAAGGTTGTAATGGGGTTACATTAGTTTCAAATAAAACTTAGTTAAATTCAATAATTATAGCATTTACAAAAATGCTATAATAACCTTTAATTAAACTTAGCCATTTGGTTCATTATTATCAACTACAGCATTTACAAATGCTGTATTATCATTTACATTAGAATTAATAGCATTTCAGAAATGCAGTTAATTAACTTCAAGTATTCAATATAATTTCACAAACAATTATATTTTTATTTAAATCATTTTTAGCTTATAAAATCATATAATTTCACTTTTAAAACAGTCATTCAAATACCCTTATATTCATGATTTTATAAAGTTAAATCTCCATTCAGAAATCAAAATTTAATAATAATTCACTTATTAAATTCCAACATTAAATTTTAAATTCATTAAATTAAATTTAACTTAACATTTAAGTTTAAAATTTTCAAATATAACTTAATTTCATTTTTATTTACTTAACTTAAAATTCACTTTTAAGACAAATTCACAAATTTCCAATTTTAGTTATATTTCCAAATTTCAACCTAAATATTCATTCATTTCACATTTTAACTTTATTCAAAAATCATTGATATATTATAAAATCATTTTAAATTCATTTAATTCAAAATATCATAAATTTATCATATTTTCATATTTAATTTAAATTCCATTTATCACCAAATTCTAGTTTCCAAAATAACTTACATTCCAGATTTTCTAACTTTACCATTTATTTATTTCACTTATAAATTTTCAGAAAATCAATAATGCTTTGCAAAAATCATTTTTAATCAAATTTAAATCAAAATATTATAATATTTACATTTCTAAAATAATTAAATTTTTTAGAAAAACATATTTTAACAACGGGTCTGTATTTCATTTTCTAGCCTAGATAAAGTGATACGGGTAATATATCATTTCAACCCGTAATTTACAAAGAAAACCGGGTTTGATCATTTCAAACCCGCAATCCCAAGTAAAAGAAAAATGATTGAAAATCATTCAGGCCTATCATTTCAGCCCATAACGATTTTCTCCTATTCTAAAGTCCGTTCGGGTATGTATCATTTCAACCCATAGTGATTCTAGTCTACAGGGAACTTGCAGTGTGACAAACTGATGAAAATAATAGAATAGCATGAAATAACAGTAACATATGGTATAACAAGTGTAAATATAGGTGTGAACTTCATATGAATATAATATAGCAGTTATGACAGGATGATATGCATTTACAGACTCAGGTGATGTCAGTTTATCACTATATAAGTACATATTAGTCTGGTGAGATATACTCACTGTTTTGAGCTGATGACACAACGACGAATTGCACAACGGGATCTACACAAGCACAAAAGCACGATACAGATACGAAATGGAGGAGCCAAGGATTAATTCCCTTGAATACAAATCAAACAAACAATATAACAATTATAAGGTTTCAGACCAAAAATACGATAAACGATGCTAGAAATTAAGGAACAATAATTAATCAAACACTTGCACTTGCTTCCACCATCACTATGCTTAGCCTATAGGGTGATAAGGTACTGCCATGGGGTGTATTTGGTCAGGTATGGGTCATATATGGTCGGCCTAGCAAGGGTAGTGAAGGTATGGAAGTTGCTATGTATGAAAATACAAGTACAAGGCAAACAAGTGGATTTTTGTGCAATTTCAAGCATCGGGCAAGGCTACAAATGGCATGGCCAGACCTGCTGGAGGCTAGGAGATGGTGTGGCAGTGGTTTTGGTTCAGGTATGAGCTGGAGAAGGTGGTGCAAAGGGCGGCTAAGGGTGTGGTGAAGTGGTGGAAGTTACAAGGTGTGAATACAAAGGGTTTAAGGCAAATAAGTGACTTTTGTGCAACCATGGCTCAACCAAAGGACCATTGGGCTCGGCCCCTACAAGGTGAAGGTCAGGTGGGGTCTGGAGTGTCGGCCAAAGGTGGTGGAGGGACTGGTGGTGGCGGCCAAGGAGGTGGTTTAGGTGAAAAATGAAGGGTATGTGCATAAATGGTTCGGCTAGGCTGAACAAGTGGAGTGTTTGCATAAACTTTGGTGGATCTAGTCATAGATGACCACGGCATGGCTTGGTCAGTAGGCTGGAGGAGATGGTGACCTGATGTGGTGATGGTGGAGGCGGCTATGGTGGTGGAGGAGCAAGGCCGAACCTATGATGAAGAAGAACAAGTGTAAAAACCATGAATTCAAGGATAAACAAATGGAAAAAGGAAATAAAGTTTACCAAACTTTCTTCAAAAGATATGGCCGAAATTTTTTGAGGAAATGAGAGAAAAAATGAAGTAAGTGAATGAGAAATGAGGGTGGCAGCTGAAAGAATGAAGAGATATGGCCATTTGAGTGAAAAGAAACGTTAAAATGTGAAAAGGTGGGAAAATCAAAAGGCATAGGAAACAAAAGGTCACAAACCCTTTCAATTTACCTTTTATTATTTATATAAATTTATGTAGCTAAAATAATAATAATATCAGATAATATTTCTAAATTTTCAACCAATATACAAATATATATAATATTCATCAATTATGTAAAGTAAAATTAAGGAAAATAGTTAAAACAGTGAACTAGACTAGCAAAATTTGAAGTTAAATGAAATAATTTTTAGAAAATTCATATAAGCTTGTAAAGTATTTTTAAACATAAATAATAACATAAAATACAAATATATTCAGAAAATAAATATTTAAAATTTAATTTAAATATAAAATTATAATGCAGAAAATAGCAGAAAATGGGAAAACAGCCCTTAAAAATAGGAAATCAACACAGTAATTTTTAGAAAAATTCTATTATTATTTTAAAAATATTTAGAGATGAATTTTCACAAATAAAACAAATTTAAAATAAAATAAAGAAATTAAAAAACGAAGAAAATGGCAGAAAATTAGAAAACAGCCTTTAAAAATAGGAAATAAATACGGTAAATTTTGGAAAAATTATATTATCATTTTAAAAATGTTTAGAAATGATATCAAAAAAATAAAAAAAAATAAAAATAATTTCAAAATGAAATAAAGTCAAATTTAAATATATAGTCAAAATCTAGGGTTGTTACACTCTCCCCCACTCAAATCTTTTCGTCCTCGAAAAGGAAGGAAGCGGAGAAACAACAAGAAAGAGCAATAGGTTGGAATGCATCCCCGAAAGAAGGTAGGGAAAAAAAGATAGCTAGGAGGTAAAGCAGGTTGAAAGACAAGGATGAACCATTATTTGAACCATTATACATTTCATTTTTTTTTTTATGATGAATAGTCATTTGATTCAAATCTGATGGTTCAAAGTAAACAATATTTAAAACATTTTAAATTTTTAGAAGGGAAAATAACTGATCAAAATATTACTTTTATAACTCGATGTTCCTGCAGACTCGGGCTATGCGTTGATCAGGCGCAAAGCTAGAATTCTCCAAGTACTTAGTATACTTGTTTCAACACCCAGTGAAAATAATGAAAACAGTTTTAAAAACAGATATGGAAAGTACAATCCAAACAAATCAACCAAACCGAAACAGTTGTCTAACCATGGATCGCAGATACACAATGGTTACGCCTGGATCCCCCAGGAAACAATCCGTATCAGTAAGCTTTCTCAGCCCTGCGAGTTACGCCATGATGACGAGTAGAATGCATGATACACAATGGTTACGCCTGGATCCCCCAGGAAACAATCCGTACCCCTAGGCAAGACTCAGCCAGGCACTTGCGCTACTCTTCGCGACCTACACAGATTGCAGGGTACACAATGGTTACGCCTGGATCCCCCAGGAAACAATCCGTACCCCTAGGCAAGACTCAGCCAGGTAGTTGCGCTATGTAGTCGTGATCATAAGACCACAGGGATCGCCGTGGAATTCGATGGACACTCGAGTATCATATCCGGAAAACCCAAATCAAAGAGAGAGAATAATATCGATAGAATGAATCCACAGTGTGGCCACAAAGCGGATATCAAGCAGAAGGCACTTTCCATATCTTTACTTCGAAAATATGTATCATATAGTACCCTTCAAAATCACTTTCAAATATCATACTTATATAAAGTCCATTTTATATAAGATTTCATTTCAAATCAAATACTTTCCAAAATAATAGTATATCAAATCACACTTATATAGATTTTGATTATATAAGATTTCACTTTTCAAAATTGGGTACCTTTTCAAATCGACAGTTTTCAAATCAATAGTTTACTTATACAAATCATTTTTATATAAGTTCGATAGCTCCCAAATCAAGTATTTAATAAAACAAGGTTCTAAATTTCAAACCATTTCGATATCAAATAAATTTTTAAAATCATATATGATGTCACCAAATCATTTCTTTCAAGTTATACATATTCAATTTCAAAATTTCTTAAAACAATAGGTTTAGAAAATAATCCAAATTTCCAAATCAACAAAATTTAGGTCAAATAAATTCATTTCCATTTCAAACATGTATTCACTTCAAAAGTCATAATACTTTCAAAGTTATGAATCTTTCGAAACTAAAATACTTGAAATCATTACACTTTGAAAATCATAACATTTAGAAATCATGCATTTGAAATCATAAAACATGCCCTTAATTCTTTACATTTCAAATATTTATTCAATTAAACCAAAATCTAAAATTTCCAATTTTAATTCAATTCAAACCATCAGTTTCAATTTAGTTTTCCAACAAAACCATTTCAAATATTATCAATTTCAAATACAGATTTGATTTACAAAATAAACTATTAAATCTTAAATATGTTTCAAAGCTTAAATATACCATATTTCAAAACTAAATTTCATAATTTCATATATCCCAAATTTTTCTTCATTATTACTTACATATGTCATTATTTCGCAACATTACATTCGATCGCTCGCTTGAGCAAACAAGTTCGCTTTCAAACTAGTATTGTCCATTCGACTTCCCTAATGCGGACTTCGATATGGTTTCTTGACTAGAAGCCATCAGTCTCCTTGCATAGCCATATACTATGATAGAGAATTCTAGAATCAAGCCCAAAATCCATATCAAATGTTCGCCATCAAGAATCAAATGAAAAATCCTAACACGAAATGGTGCAATTCACCTCGAACTTGTGTACTCAAACTTGGATCAAATTAATTATGCGAATAAAACAACGTACGTACAACTTATGTATCTATTCCAACTTGTTAAATAAATAGTTTTATAAAGATGTTACTAAGTTAAAACATTTAAAACCAAAATTTTCTCAAACATTTGAAGACTAATTTTTATCCAAAACATTTCAAAACTAAATTTCATATTAGTATAATTCAAAATAGTCTTATTTATTTACTTAACAAAACAGTTTCAACTTATAAAAAACCATATTATTTCATACTTGAAACATACAAACTAAACTTATATTCTTTATCAAATACCTTATACCTTTCAAAAGATTTAGCTCTGAAAAATTAACCTTGATTTGGAAGTGCTCGAATCTTAAAATAGTCGAAGAAGTCATATTTTCAATCCAAGAGTTGAAAATCAACACTAAATCAGTAAATCAATTTCAAAAGTTAGGTTTCAAAATCTGAAACTCGAGAACTTAACACCGGCTTACTTTAAATCTTTTCAAATATATATATACACGGATCTATCTTTCGAATATCAAACCATACTTCGAAATCTGAAATCAAAATTGGTTTCACAAAATCACTCGCAGAGCAAAGCTACTAGAGTGGCCTCTCTCTCACTCAGAAACTCGAAAATCAATGTCAATGATGCATGCATTCATCACCGAAATTATTTTCCAACGACATAAGTGAGTTCTGGACTTCAATTAACTTTGAAAAACTTCTTTGAAATTCCTTCGAAATCATTGAAATTCATTCGAGTACATTTGAAACATTTCTTATTTGAAATATATATATATATCTTTAAATCATATTACTATATATATTTTCCAAAATCTTAAAACCGATTTCAAAATACCGGAATTCGATTCCTCGAAATTCAAATTCAAAACCCTTCAGTTATAAATCATTTTTGTATAAATCAAGTTCTTATAAAATTTTCAAAATTTCAAATTCTTTCGAAATTCCAAATTTTCATTTTTGAAAGGTATATAATCCTTATCGAAAACATTTCACTTATATATATAAAAAAATGGCCATCCTTAATAATTTCGATGTATGCACCATTTCAAAATACAACCAAATACAAATTTCCAAAGGATGATTCAGGGAAGGATTTCAAACAAACAAAGATTCAAAATTAGAGGGACTCTAATCAAATAGAATTCTAGTTCGAAGATAAACTCAAACGAAGATGAGATAATTTAATTACCAAATAGAGGATAGATAAGCCTATATAAATCGCGGGCGAACTTAACCGGTCACCCGAGACTTTAGGAAAATATTCAATACGGAAATCTAAGGCAAATCGACCTTCGATCGCCAGAGAATAGAATCCGGGTAGAGCAGGAGATAGATAGCATCGACATCCGAGGATAAAAAAAAATCTTCAGTGAATCAATGCCAATTGTAAAGGAGTTTCACCCCTTTACAAATCATTCAAAGATTTACGGAATCATCGCTCTTTAGAGAGGTCATTCCAAAGTAGAGTTACGAATGCTCCAAAATTAAAAGGAAAAATGGGGAAAACAAGACTGGATTCCAGAACAAGTGGGAGTGTTCCAAAGTTCAAGGAATCCTAGTCGATAAGAATCTTAACCAAAAGATTTCTAACAAGGTGGATAACGAAGAGATGAAGTTTAAAAAATCTTGATTTCGAAATAAGAACATTTTTATACCAAAATAATCTTTGAAAAATCTTTTAAAAATCTTTTAAAAATCATTTTATACTTCGAAAATACGTTCTCTCACAAAGAAAGGATTCTGAGATTGATTTCACTCATTCTAGGGTATTTCTACCCTATCTCTAATGAGTTTTTGCTCCGCAGGCTAAGGTTTGCCTAAAACCAAAGCTCTGATACCAACTGTAACAACCCGATATTTTTAGCCATTCGCATCCGCACATGTCGGACTTGGATTGCTCAAAATACCGCGTTGTAAATAAATTTTGAGCAAATGAAATACAATCACAGAATCACAGACACAGAAATATCAGAATAGCTCGCAGCGGAAATAAAAATACCATAGTAGTTCGTGAAGCTACTATAACAAACTCTCAAAACATAATACATAATATTGGTCTGAAACATATACAATAGAAATCTCAAATACATAGAAGTTTATAAATACCAGAGATGAAATAGAACAACAGAAACTAAAAGGAAATAGATAACTAGACAAGCAGAATCTCCAGCGATTCCTAGCTCCAGAAAGAAATCCAAAGCTAAGCTGTAAATACTCAGGCTGACCCGAGCGTAAAGTAAAACACAAAACACTCGAGTCAGGACAATATATACTTATATAATGTAAACTAACTCAAGTGAACTGTAGTAGAAATGCACAATAACTTAAAGGATGTTTGGGATCGCCCATCCTTTAAGAATCAGTTAAACTATAAATTAAATACATCCCGTGGTTAAAATTTCAAAATGGTATTTTATACTTCAAAATAAAATATCATTTCAAAATTCAATATCATTCAAAATCCATTTCATAATATCAAAATATAATATCTTCCAAACCACATTAATTTTTATTTAATTTAAATACCATTACAAAACACATTTCAAAATAGTTTATATTTTGAAACAAATTACTTCATTTTAAATCATAAAATGAAGTTATTATATTTAATAATTAAATTATTAAATTTACAAAATTTTAGTCTTTCAAAATTCAATTTATCCACTTAATTTATTAAAACAGATGAAAATTCAACTTTCGCAGCATTTAGAAATTGCTACGGAAATTTACATTCAAAACAGTTCAATTTAATAAAAGATAACATTTAAAAAGGTTGTAATGGGGTTACATTAGTTTCAAATAAAACTTAGTTAAATTCAATAATTATAGCATTTACAAAAATGCTATAATAACCTTTAATTAAACTTAGCAATTTGGTTCATTATTATCAACTACAGCATTTACAAATGCTGTATTATCATTTACATTAGAATTAATAGCATTTCAGAAATGCAGTTAATTAACTTCAAGTATTCAATATAATTTCACAAACAATTATATTTTTATTTAAATCATTTTTAGCTTATAAAATCATATAATTTCACTTTTAAAACAGTCATTCAAATACCCTTATATTCATGATTTTATAAAGTTAAATCTCCATTCAGAAATCAAAATTTAATAATAATTCACTTATTAAATTCCAACATTAAATTTTAAATTCATTAAATTAAATTTAACTTAACATTTAAGTTTAAAATTTTCAAATATAACTTAATTTCATTTTTATTTACTTAACTTAAAATTCATTTTTAAGACAAATTCACAAATTTCCAATTTTAGTTATATCTCCAAATTTCAACCTAAATATTCATTCATTTCACATTTTAACTTTATTCAAAAATCATTGATATATTATAAATTCATTTTAAATTCATTTAATTCAAAATATCATAAATTTATCATATTTTCATATTTAATTTAAATTCCATTTATCACCAAATTCTAGTTTCCAAAATAACTTACATTCCAGATTTTCTAACTTTACTATTTATTTATTTCACTTATAAATTTTCAGAAAATCAATAATGCTTTACAAAAATCATTTTAATCAAATTTAAATCAAAATATTATAATATTTACATTTCTAAAATAATTAAAATTTTTAGAAAAACATATTTTAACAACGGGTCTGTATTTCATTTTCTAGCCTAGATAAAGTGCTACGGGTAATATATCATTTCAACCCGTAATTTACAAAGAAAACCGGGTTTGATCATTTCAAACCCGCAATCCCAAGTAAAAGAAAATAATTGAAAATCATTCAGGCCTATCATTTCAGCCCATAACGATTTTCTCTTATTCTAAAGTCCGTTCGGGTATGTATCATTTCAACCCAAAGTGATTCTAGTCAACAGGGAACTTGCAGTGTGACAAACTAATGAAAATAATAGAATAGCATGAAATAACAGTAACATATGGTATAACAAGTGTAAATATAGGTGTGAACTTCATATGAATATAATATAGCAATTATGACAGGATGATATGCATTTACAGATTCAGGTGATGTCAGTTTATCACTATATAAGTACATATTAGTCTGGTGAGATTTACTCACTGTTTTGAGCTGATGACACAATGACGAATTGCACAACGGGATCTACACAAGCACAAAAGCACGATACAGATATGAAATGGAGGAGCCAAGGATTAATTCTCTTGAATACAAATCAAACAAACAATATAACAATTATAAGGTTTCAGACCAAAAATACGATAAACGATGCTAGAAATTAAGGAACAATAATTAATCAAACACTTGCACTTGCTTCCACCATCACTGTGCTCAGCCTATAGGGTGATAAGGTACTGCCATGGGGTGTATTTGGTCAGGTATGGGTCATATATGGTCGGCCTAGCAAGGGTAGTGAAGGTATGGAAGTTGCTATGTATGAAAATACAAGTACAAGGCAAACAAGTGGATTTTTGTGCAATTTCAAGCATCGGGCAAGGCTACAAATGGCATGGTCAGACTTGCTGGTGGCTAGGAGATGGTGTGTCAGTGGTTTTGGTTCATGTATGAGCTGGAGAAGGTGGTGCAAAGGGCGGCTGAGGGTGTGGTGAAGTGGTGGAAGTTACAAGGTGTGAATACAAAGGGTTTAAGGCAAATAAGTGACTTTTGTGCAACCATGGCTCAACCAAAGGACCATTGGGCTCGGCCCCTACAAGGTGAAGGTCAGGTGGGGTCTGGAGTGTCGGCCAAAGGTGGTGGAGGGACTGGTGGTGGCGGCCAAGGAGGTGGTTTAGGTGAAAAATGAAGGGTATGTGCATAAATGGTTCGGCTAGGCTGAACAAGTGGAGTGTTTGCATAAACTTTGGTGGATCTAGTCATAGATGACCACGGCATGGCTTGGTCAGTAGGCTGGAGGAGATGGTGACCTGATGTGGTGATGGTGGAGGTGGCTATGGTGGTGGAGGAGCAAGGCCGAACCTATGATGAAGAAGAACAAGTGTAAAAACCATGAATTCAAGCATAAACAAATGGAAAAAGGAAATAAAGTTTACCAAACCTTCTTCAAAAGCTATGGCCGAAATTTTTTGAGGAAATGAGAGAAAAAATGAAGTAAGTGAATGAGAAATGAGGGTGGCAGCTGAAAGAATGAAGGGATATGGCCATTTGAGTGAAAAGAAACGTTAAAAATGTGAAAAAGTGGGAAAATCAAAAGGCATAGGAAACAAAAGGTCACAAACCCTTTCAATTTACCTTTTATTATTTATATAAATTTATGTAGCTGAAATAATAATAATATCAGATAATATTTCTAAATTTTCAACCAATATACAAATATATATAATATTCATCAATTATGTAAAGTAAAATTAAGGAAAATAGTTAAAACAGTGAACTAGACTAGCAAAATTTGAAGTTAAATGAAATAATTTTTAGAAAATTCATATAAGCTTGTAAAGTATTTTTAAACATAAATAATAACATAAAATACAAATATATTCAGAAAATAAATATTTAAAATTTAATTTAAATATAAAATTATAATGCAGAAAATAGCAGAAAATGGGAAAACAGCCCTTAAAAATAGGAAATCAACACAGTAATTTTTAGAAAAATTCTATTATTATTTTAAAAATATTTAGAGATGAATTTTCACAAATAAAACAAATTTAAAATAAAATAAAGAAATTTAAAAATGAAGAAAATGGCAGAAAATTAGAAAACAGCCTTTAAAAATAGGAAATAAATACGGTAAATTTTGGAAAAATTATATTATCATTTTAAAAATGTTTAGAAATGATATCACACAAATAAAAAAAAATTAAAATAATTTCAAAATGAAATAAAGTCAAATTTAAATATATAGTCAAAATCTAGGGTTGTTACACAATGTAACCATTTTGACTATGTTAAGTATTAAACCCTAGACATTATTATAATATCACCGGATTTATAATAAAATAGTCTGATTATCGTAAGGTATAACCCATCTATATACAGCGTGGTCGTACCAGATACCTTTATTTTTGAAAGGTTTTATAACATTAAAAATCCATATGATTTATGTTTCTCTTGCTGGTTTACTGGACCGATCATGGCGTTATTTTCTTAATGCTCGGGTCAGCCCGAGCATATTTCCAGATTTTGTTATGATGCTTTGGAGCTTTGGGAGATGATTTGGATGCCACCAAAACGTATTCACGTATCTTTTATTTCCATCGCATTTCTTATTTCATATTGATCAACATTTGTGAGGACAGACTATTATAATCGTCCAGGCTGATGATTAGTTTGTTTACTCTGATTGATGTGTGTATATTAAGTTTTTCTTTTGTAAAGATCATGTATATATTATATACTACCCATCACAAGGTGAGATTTTGTTATGTATTTTCTTTTCTTTCTTCCTAACATCTACCTTTCCATCACTCGGATTCTCGGCATGTGAATATCGTAGATGTATTAGCGTCGACTTTTAAGGGTCAAAAGGCAAGTTGATACAAGTGGTATCAGAGCTTACATTGATCGAACACCTAGGATTTAGTGGGGTAGACTCATTAGAGACAGGTTAGTGACACTCTAGAATAAGTTGAGTGTATTATATATATGAGAGCACATATTTGTTAATGCTACAAAAATGCTTTATATTGTATTGATTCATCTGTTGCGTGATTTATGAATTCTAGTCGATACAGAAGGAATAACTGTATCAATAGGGATGTCTAAACTCATGGACAAGGAAAACCAAGATAGTATTGTTTTGAAAATTTGGTAAATAGAATAATTTTACCTAGGATTTGTATTTTATATATAAAAGCATAATTTTCAAAAAATTGATATAGTTATTTGTGATGTCTTTATTTCATAGGAAATGATTATATTCAATTATTATCACTTATTGCTTAATTAGTCATGCTCGTCTAGTTAGGTGCACTGACTATTGTCTGTTGATTGATTATTTGTGCTCGATCAGTTTTTGAGTAGTTTTACCTCCTTACTACATAGTTTAGGTAGATAATAATTGTGCCAACATTGAAAGGAGCACCTTATGAACTAAGTTTCACAATTTGACTATAAGGCGTTGGGTAATAATGTTGGATTAAAATTTAAATTTAATAAAAGTTGTTTGTTGTAATCTAAACAACAATATACATTTTTAAAATTATTTATATAAGAAAGTAAAGTTATATAAATATGGTTTATAAATGAAAAGGATTTAAAATAAAGAATCTGAGAACTTAAATCATGATGATTTTGAAAATTATTTTTCCAAGTTTTTGAGAAAATAATAATGGTATTGTTTGAGAGTATTTATGAATAAAAATATTTTAAAAGGATTTTAGAGGAGATAGAAAGCACTAACTCATTACTTTCATTGAAAAATAATTCTGATGATGACTGCAGCATCATCGGCGTTTATCTTTGAGTTTCTAAGTAAGGGAGGCTACCATGGTAATTGGCTATAGGGTTGTTTGGTAAAATGATTTTGGTTTAATCTCAAAAGTATGATTTGATAAGTAAATGGAGATATGTATATTATTATTATTTCAAAATAATTTGAAATAAAACCTGGGTTCCATTTCTGAAGTTTTCGGTTAAGTTATTATATGGAGTCATGTATCCTACATATTAGGACAGTTTGGTCTCAGTATGGGATGTTGGTTGGCAATTTTCATTTGTTGGTATGGAATGGAATTTTCGATGATTCTGGACAGTCAAAAACTTCCTAATTATTTGATAACTTGAAGCTAAGTATGTGCGAAGATATGAAAACAAAGTTTTGTAACTCTAGAATGGAAAGATAGTAAGTTAAACAAGTTTCAAATTTGTTGATCTTCCTGGTTAAGTAAAACAAATCTGATAGTGTACATATACTCTTAGGATGTAGTGGAGTATTATATGGATACGGACTTAAGTTTTAAATTACTGATAAACATAAATTATGTTTTATAAGATGTCTATAAACATAAGAAAAGTTTATGAAATGGTTCACAAAGGATTTTAGTATTAAAAGGAAACATAAAACATACTAAGTAAAAATGAATGTGATATGAAGTAAAAAAGAATTAGTGTAATTAAGTTACCAATGAAATAAGTACGTAAGTTGCACGTAGTTCATATTATTCGCATAACTGTTTTTGATCCAGATTCGGGTACACGATTTTGAGGTGATTTACACTGATCCAGACAAGGATTTTTCACCGGATTCTTGATGGCAAACACTTTATACGGATTCTTGATATGACTATGAAGTTTCTATCATAGTATATGGCTATACAAGAAGAATGTAGGTTCTTAATCAAGGAACCGAATTAGAGTCTACGCTAGAGTGAACAAATGATATATACTAGTTTGAGAAAGAAGTTTTGTGTATTCGAACAAGTGATTGGATTTTATATTGCACGCAGATGACATGTGTACATCGTACGAGCTTTAATGTAGTTATATGCTTCTTACATTAGAAATGCAAGCTACATGGTTTGATATGACATACTTATGTGAGATGATTGCTATATATGAATTAGCGTGCTTAGATTCATGATATATGATGGATGGTTTGTTGTATTGTTTCATTTGTCATGTTTAACTCTCTTTTGGGTTATGTAAGCGACATACATGTATATGGAAGCAAATGATGGCTTGCTACTTTTGGTTCCTTGAGTAGAGTTTGATTGCTTGACAATGGATATGTGTTTATGCTTAATGGGTGTATTTGTTATGTGACATACGCATTGTATAAGATATATCATTAGTATATATTGTTGTTGTGTTGGCTCCAAATATGCGAGGTCCAAAATATTGTCTTATCGATATTGTGATTTTTTGAACCTAACCACGCAAATGAGGTGCTGTCAAAATTTTCCATAATATGTAGGACTTTAAAAGCCTAATAACTCATTTTAATTAATTGATTTTGTAAGTCAAAGGGTGAGAAGTTTTTAAAGCTTAAGGGTTAGAGGACATATTTCTTCCTTTAAGAATTTTAAGGAAAAAATTCTTTTAAAGGGGGAACAATATAACGACCTAAATTTTTAATGTTTTCGAATGGTAATTTTCAATCTATTTAAATATTCAAATTCAATTCGAATATAACAACTAATAAGAAAATGAATAGTTAATAAAATGACTTAATTTTTAATGAAGTATTTTTAAACGAATGTATAAGATTTGTAACGAACCAGAATTTAATTGCTATTTAAATGGATATTTAATAAATAATTAATAAATAATTAATAAATGAATTTTTATTAACAAATAAAACTATTTTTAATAATAACAAACGATAATAAAATCTTTTTCAAAATTTATTTACCAATATATATAGTTCATAGAGAAATAGAAACTATGACCGGAAGTTATTTTTTGAAATACAAAATTTTCATTGGTTAAAAGCTGTTTAAAATTTCATAACACTATGTTAAACACACATGCACACGTTACAAACCATTTTAACATGGTGTGTACATGTGCATATGCATGTACATATTACCTTACTTATGTGTATAAGCATATATGTTAAAATAAGATTTTGTTTAATAAATCTATATGCACACATAACATATATACAAATGTTCTTTTTTGACACAAGTACAAGGGGATATGACTTGAATAGTGTAAGGAGAGTGGGGGAGTACACGGCGGATGGAAATGAAGGGGGGAGAGGAGAGGGAGTGCATGCATGTATATATGTTAATTAAGTATTTACACATTTTTAAATAATTTCCCTAAGCCTATATGCCTGTTAACCTTCATGTTCTCATTTTTACAACCTCTTTCTTCATTTCAAAATTCCTAAAAGCTTAAGCAAACATCCTGGCTTCCAAAGTGAGAAAATCCACTTCATTTTGCTAAAAATCTTTTTTTTTAATTCATGAAATCACTTCTACATCTTCTACAAGCAACCATCCACTCAAACACCTTATGGCCGAGCTCAACAAAGCCTTGACAGAGCCTAAAGCCACTTGACCGAGCCCGATTCAAGTGTTCGAGCAACCAAAATATCAATTTTGCAAGATTCTAAAGCGTTTTCAAGTTTTGGCATAAGTTCGTCTTGAATTTAAAATGTTTCACTGAGCAATGCTTTTATTTCTAGATTTTTTTTGATTTGATGAACTATATGCTGTAAGGATAGAGTGGTTGTTGTGTTGTATTACCATGTTGTGTTGATGGTATATGATAACATGTTTATGGTTGAGCTTGGATTTTTGATTTAGTTGTTAAATAATATGTTTTGGATATGGATATGTGAATGGTTGGTTATGATGTGATGGTAGTGTGTTTATGAAGCAAAACAAGGTATATGTGCTGTAAATGTGGTGAACTTAGCACCTTGAAAAATCATAAAGGACTTGAGATGCGATTTAAAAACAAAAGCTCTTTTTCTAGCTTTGGATTTTTGAAATGTTTTTTTTTCAAATTTTCATCTTTTGTTTATGTTTTCAAAATCTTTCCATTTTTGTTTTCAAACATGTAGCAGCTAGAGTTAAATTGGAGTTTTCACATAGAAATCAATTTTAGCAAACTGCGTTTATATCGATTGTCGCTATTGATGTAGTTCGGAAAATTCACGATTTCAAGTTTTAAAGCATTTTCCTTTGGATTGTTTTGAAAACTCATTCAAACTAACTAAATAAGTCAAAATTTTAATTTTTTTGTTATTTAATATTTTAATTATTTAATTTATTATTGAGGGTAATTGTTATCTTATTCTAATATGTTTTTGTATGATCTCTATATTTTGTATTGGTAAGTAGTTATAACTGTTCCTTTGAAGGTTGTAATGAAATGACTCTAATGTATTATTATTATGGAAATAATATTGTGTATGTTGTTCTAATTCATGGTAAGATTAAGTGATTGTGTAGTTTCTTCTTATCTTTCTTTTTCTTCTACCTATAATGGCTCGTCTTTCGATGCAAGAAAGGCGGTCATTACATGATTTTTCCATAATTTTTAATTTAGAAAATATTTAAATTATCGTTCGATGTATTTTGCAATAAACATTGATATTTTTTAAATTTCGTTGAATAAGATAACCAGTGTATTTTATTGTTGTTTTATGATCGTGTCGTATTATTGCACGTGATCATATTTTATTTCTGTCATTCGTGGTTCGTACGTGAATGACAGAAATAAGGCCACTCCTTTAAAAATCTCATATACTTGTTCGTACGCGAACGATATAATATTTGTTTTATTTCAATTCTTCCATTTTTGATTTTCAATTTTCCTTCTTGTTCTCTCTTCCAGTGTATGAAAAATAAGGCCACTCCTTTAAAAATCAGAATCGAGAACTAGGAGAGATGAAATTGAGTGTCGTTGGATCTTTTGCGCTCATATGAGTGAGATCTTCGAACCCAAACCCACTTTATTATGAGCGGTCGTGTTTGGTCACGAGTAGCGTTGCAAGACCAAGCTAAGGTTTCACCTAGTAGGAGTTAGAGAAGGAAAGAGGCAAATTGAAGGTTGTAGTTGAGTTTCTTCATTCAAGGAGCACCAATTTCCGAAGTTTGTTAGGCTGTGGTTGAGGGAAGGGACGTGCGACATTTTTGGCTCGAAAATCGAGGAGCAGATCGCATTTTCTGGAAGGGTACGAGATTGACATAATCGAATCCATAGCGGAGCACTTATAAGGAGAAAGTCATCGGAGGTAGTTAAATGTGATACCGTGGACTAGAGAGAGGTAAGGAGGAGGAAGGGGATGGCTTTGTGCGTGTGCAAGGTATCAGCGTGCTCGGGATTAAATTGTGGAATATGGATTTGTGAAGGTGGTTAGTAGACTGATTAGTTAATTAAGTTAATTAATCAATATTTTGGTCTTTAAAACTTATAAAATCAATATTTTCTTTATACGAGGTCCATTGCATTGCGCTTATAGGAGAGTTATCTACGCATTAGAGATGATTTCTTCAAATTTGGAATAAGTAAGATTTTGAGGTAAAATCTAACTTCATTCAATTTTAGATCAAGTTGGAACGTTTAAGCGTCAACTGGAATTTTGGTAACTTAACTCACATTTGGATGAACTATATGATTGGTATATATAAAATATGTCTGTGTGCTTAAATTGTTTCTTTGGTGGGTTTGGTTGGATTCCCATTTGTGCAAAATAAATAGCATATAAAGCGAAATATAGGGAACTTTGTAGAGGGATTCGAATTCCTCGCCATAGTTGATTTTAATTTCACTTATACTCTTGTTTTATAAATTATTAAATGCTAAAACTTATTGATATGTGTTAAAAGTTGAACCTTTTGCCGATAAAGGTAGTAGTAGCATTTGTTAAGTGCTATGGTAGCTATTGGCCTCATTGTATTATTATGGAAATACTATTATTTGCTATTTTGATTTGAAAATGGTTTTTATTCGGAGAATGATTGTAAATCTGACCTTTAGAATTTTCTATGGCACTTTATTTAGAAATGAGTTTTGAACTTCTCTATTTTACTTCAAACTTTTCATTAGTCTTTTCTAACATATATGGAAATGTTTTGAAGTATTTCGAGAAATATTCATTTTGTAGAAAAGTTAATATTATAACAGATGTTTATTTTAAACAAAAAGGGGAATCTATCTTTTATAATAAAGTGACTCTGTTTTTCAAGAAGATTGAAATATTTTGGAATAAATATTTATGAAATTATTTATATAAAATATTGTATAGGAAGATAGATTTATAAATGGTATTTTATAAATAAAAGCATAGATTTATAAATGATACTTTATAAAGGGTAAATTGATGCCATTTTGACAAATTGAAAAATAAATCACATTTATGAATTTATAGTGATATATCAAATGATCATTTTATGCAAAATATTTAGTCCAATCTTGAAATCAATGATTTAAGATAAGTATATGAGAAATAAATTAAACGATTTCTAAAAGGAGTCGTATAAATAGAAAAGAGATTTTAAAAGGAGTTTCATAAATAGAAATGAGATTTATAAAAGGAGCATTATAAATATAAAAGAGATTTTATAAAAAGGAGTTTTATAAAAGGAATGAGATTTGATTTCCATAATTGATCTTTATTACTTACAGTGGTATGGAAAGTATTCTTTTCATACTTAACACCAAATTTCGAGGTAGAGAACTCGTCCCTATCTTAAGAATTAAGAATGTATGTCGAGGCAAGGATAATACACTTAGTTGTCTGACCAAATTGTTAATCGAGCGATAATACAAGTTTGAAATCGAAAAGTGGGTTAAGTATACTTTGTATAATTTCCATACGTCCATTTTCTTACACCAAAAATGTTTTAGTTTTATTGTTATCTATGTTTTAAATGGCATTTTTTTACCCAAATAAGTATGGTTTTGAAAGTGAAATCTTTATAAAGATTTTGTGAATATACTTATACCATTGAGATAAGTACATGAATACTTTTCTGTGGACTGAAAGTGAAATGGTTTGTGAATATGTTTATACCACTTAGATAATCATATTAAGTACATAAATATTTTTCAAGTATTGAAAAGAGTAGAGAGGGTTTGTGAATATATCTTTTGTAAAAACGTATTTTAATGCAAATATTTGAAAGGAGATTTGAATTAATGAAATGATTATTTGAAGAGGCTTATTGGTTGCTTATGTGCTTAATCTGCTTAGTTATATCTGGCTGGATTGTTTGATAGTTAAATAATTAACTGTCAAATCTTGGCCGGTTTTGAAACCATCGATTGTTAGTTTGGAGAGACCAAGATTCAATAAGTTTTAGATATCCAAAAACCACTTCGAACTACCATAAGCATTCAATTGTTGATGTTTTCAAGATAATGGAATCAAAGACGGAGTTCTTTGAAGTGCAAGGGCTACTTGTTACTAATCTTGAGGGTAATTCCAAAAAGAATGTATTAGAGGAAGTGCCTTTGGTTTGTTCATATCTTTAACAACTTGTATGGTTGAATACTGGCATTGCATTGTTGTTTTGAGGGAAATGTTAGCATTTCAAGTAGGATTTACTATAAAGGTAAACGTATCCTCAAGCCTCACAGCCCGTAATGACTAAAAAAAGGGATATGTCACGAGGCTATGTGGTTCGCTACCATTTGGTATGGTCATCACCCGACCTAGATCAATATTTATGGATTTATGTATGCTAATGACTTGCTACAGTTGTTGGCTGCAATGAACATGATAATCATATTCGGTACTATCCCAAAAGGGGTAATCTGGTCTTACCTTGCAGGGGTCCTTGTAAGGCCCTTGGTACATTTATCTAAAGGTTTATTATGATAGGTGGTATCCCAATAGCCTTGTCGTTGATGGAATCCATTTTCCACTATGTGCCTTTATGGGCTTAGTTGTATACTAATTATGTTAGAATGTAATTAATATCACCATTTCGACTATGTTAAATGTTTATTTCAAGAAGAAACTGAATGAAACAAATGGTATCCATCAAATTCAAGGTATTGATTATGATGAAATGTTTATTTCTCGTAGCAGTATTTAAGCCCATTCATATATTACCTTTTATCATTATGTTTATGACTGCAAATTATGGAAAATAGGCATGAAAACGACATTTGTAGATGGTGATTTAGTAGAACCATTTATATGTCGTAGTCGGAGGGTTTCGAGATCAATAGGAGCAAGGGAAAGGCTTGTAAGTTGTTAAGATCAATATTTGGTCTTAAACAACCTTCTAGGAGTTGGAATAAGTGTTTTGATAAAGTAATCAAATGGTTTGGATTTTATCAAAACACAAAGGAAGCATACGTATATCCGAATGAACTAGGAAGTGCTATAGAGTTTATTGTCCTTTATGTCGACGATTTTGTCCATTTTGGTAGTGACGTCACTTTGTTTCTATCAGTAAAAGCTTATTTGTCAAATAATTTTACCTTATAGGATATGGAAGAAACAACCTATATATTTGGTATTAGGATCTATGAAGATAGATCCAAAGGGTTTTTAAGATTATCACAATCCTTATCTATAGGCACCATGCTAAAAAGTCTTAGTACAGAGAATTCTAACCACATAAATGTTCCGATGCAATCAGAAATCGTGCTTTCTAAGCGAGACGCTCCTCATACTGATAAGGAAAATGAGCATATAAAGAGGATACTGTATGCTTCTTCAAGATCCATTATATATATTATGTTATTTTTGATTCCAAATGTGGCTTATGAACTAGGACACATAAGCCAATGCTAATCAAACCCTAAAGAATAATATACGATGGCTATGTAATGTATTCTTAAGTATTTATTAAGTATAAAAGACTTATCCCTAATCTATAGAATGAAGATCCTTTTATAAAGGATACAGAGTTAAGCTTCCAAACTGATATCGATGAGAGTAAATAAGTATAGGGTTATGTATTTACATCGAACAATTGAGTTGTTTGTTGAAAAATTTCCAAGCAAGAATAGTACCCGATTCAATGATGTAGGCAAAGTAAATCGAACTACTATAGTTAGCAATACACTTCATATACTCAATGTTACATAGTTCTCTAAACTTTAGAATACTATTGAACCATGGATACTCCATTTTTATTATAGTTAAATTATGACATGGAGACTCTAACGACCCATCTTACCGACCCTCGAAAGTCGACACTTAATGCATCCATGGTATTAGAATGCAAAGCATCCGTGTGCCAGAAAGAAAGATTGTTAGAGTAAAATAAAAATAATAAGAATAGGAGGAAATAGAATCTCATAGCGGAATGATAGCATATAATATAACAAAGATAGTAAAATATGTCACCCTAAGATACATGGTGTAACGACCCAGAATTTCTGTCATTTGGAATTCGTATATTTAATTGATTTTAAATATAAACAAGTAAAATTTATAAGTCGAACAAATTTTATTTCGAATATCAAGATTTAATTGGATAATTAAATTGATAATTTAATATTTGAAATTAGTGAAATAAAAATTGGAAATTGGGTTTAATATGATTAAAATTGACTTGTAAAGTTGTATTTAATCATATTGGAGTTAGAATGATGTTATCGAACTTTTAAAATTGAATTAAAAGTTAATTTGCAGAAATTGAATATTTTAATATTTAATTGACGAGTAAAAATAGCCATTTTTCAAACAGTCTAGGATTTCGATGAAACCAGTTTCATTGGATCCGTAATGTTATATTATTGTATGGTTTCAAATTTCGTGTCAATCGGATTTACGGTTTGTCCGGGGCAAGCTAAAACGCACTGAAATCGGTTTGAGTAAATTTTGAATTTAAATAGTCGATTCAAAAACCTATCTTCCAAATATGATCGAATTGGCTCCCGATATATATTCCATTGCGTTCGAAATGGGGGTAAAAAATTATAAACGCCAGACGAAACGCTTCGTTTGGAGTTCGGAAAAATTCCGGATGAATGGTGTCGCGAGAATTTTCTATATAAGGACCTCAATATTCATTATTTTCACTCAACCCTAATTCTAAACCCTAGCCGCCAGTTCAGAAATAATAGCCGAAAATTTTCAATTTTTTCGCCTTTAATTTCTTTCAATCCGTGCAATATTTCAACAAACCTCCAACTACAAAATTAAAGAGCTTCACGAGATCTTTCGATCCATACGGTGATGATGATCATCAGAGCATTATGGAGGCCAAAATTCAACCATGAAGGCGCAAAATTTGTGCATGTTTTTGAGCGCCACCTAGGGCCGAGCTCGTCGTGGTTGCAGCCGAAGGTGGGAGGGGTTGTGGTCGTTCGTTTGGTGCTAGCTGATCGTGGTCTAAGTGATGTATAGTGGCGCGTCATCTAGGGTTTGAGGGCGGCGGTAATGGATTCGGTCGCGTTCATTACCGAAGAAGGAAGGAGAAGTTGCGCGTGCGGCCTTGATTCAAATTTGCAGAAGGAACAGCCCATATTAAATAAGGTTCAAAAATAAAAAGAATTTGTAAATTTATATATATTAAAAATTTGTGTAATCTTTGTAACACGATAACTCTTTCATACGAGGTCCGTTTTGGACGAAACGAATTGTAACGGGTTCGTATGGACGAACACTACGTGATGGAGCTAGATTGGGGTTGTTTGGAGCTAGTGAAAATTTTGGGTAAAATTAAACGCGCGTTTAATTTTATTCAAAATAAAGCACTGCAACTGTATTTGGAACAAGGTGAGAGCTTCTCACTCAATCGAATTGTGTTTCGATTATAATTTTAAATAGTTAGATTTAAAATTGCTTAATTGTATGCTTGGATGATAAATTACTATCTGTTGTATTGAAATAGACCCTATACGCCGTATATTAAGCGGAGGTTATTTATTAAACACATGTACCGCGATATTCCATCTTGAAGTGGAATTGGTATTATATATGTACTTGGAGTTGATTTTCCCGCATTATATAGCGGATGAGACCCTATTGCGCCGCATAATAGCGGATAATATTTTATATAAAACCATGTACCGCGATATCCCGTATTGGAACGAGATTGGTATTGTGCTAACATCTGTGGATGTAGGGAAACAGGTTGGAGAGATCCAACTGGATTCCTCACCCGTACTGATTTATTTACAGATATTGTGATATATTTTGTTATCATATGATATATGATGTTTTGGATGCCGTGATTGTTATATTTAGTGCTGTTGCAGCATTGGGCCTATTTTGGAAAATTAAAAGTGTTAAAGTAACGATTTTGAATTTAAAAGGATTTTCAATTGATTTTTGAAAGTTTACATTTTATTAAATTTTGGAATTGATTCATTTTAAATAAATAAACGTTATAATTTTAATGTTATAAAAATCATGATTTTTGAGAAATGTAGTTGAAATGTTATTTTTGAAATATGGAGTTAATGATTTTATAAAAATAGTTTAAATAGATATTTTTGAATTTATTATAAAAGCTTTATATATAAAATTTATAAAATTGGATTTTTATAAATCAAAGTGATGGAATTATAAAGGAGTTTTAAAGACGTTTTAAAATGATGTTATAAATGGATTTTATAAAAGAATAGAATCTACGATTTTGAAGTTATAAAATGAATGAATTTGTAAATAGAGAATTATAAGTAATTTGCTTATAATTTGGATTTTGGCGCGTAAATGCGATATGGATAGAATTTGTTAATAAAGTGCTTTTATAAGTTGAAGTTGTTATAAAATATAAATGGAGTTTATAAACATTGTTCTATAAATCCGAAAAAGACTTATTTTGATAAGTTAATTATTATAGCTTATTAAAGGAGATATATCCATGATTTTGGACAGTGGATAATCCTTTAAATCAAATATGTAGAAGTGTTGAATTGGGTAAACGATTTATATTCACGATTTTGGACGGTGAATAATATATTAAAGAAATGTTTTAGGAAGTGATCTTTTAAAAAGAATTAAAACGATTTGAAGTTGTTTTAAAATGTGTTAAGGATCGAAACCATAGATTTCAACATTCATTGTTGAAATAGACGTTTTCGAGAAATAAGGAAATGGTGGACTATAACACTGTTGTTATAGTAAATGATTTTCGAAAGGAAATGTTTTATATAGTATTGGGATTTATATATATCTATCTAAATTTCGAATCCCTATACTAGTGATTTTGTGTTGTCGTAACGAAGTTTTACGCAACATTCGTTTTGACCCAAATAAATGTGTTTACGAGAATGGTTTTCTTAAAGAATAAAATATATACTTAATCGTGTTTTAAGTACATTGAATATTTTCTAAGTATTGAAAATAAATAGATTTGTGAATTACTTATTATTAAATAAGTATGGAAATGTTTTTCCAATATGAAGTGAAATGTTTTGAGATTATATCTTTGAAAGATAAATTGAAAAGTTATTTGAAATTTGTTTTCAAACAGCTGAAGTGTGGAAGAAAAATATGTCTTGTAAACATATTTTTTTGGAAAATAAATAATTTGGAAATTATTTGTAATTTGGTGATGTTGTGCATATCTATTGATAGTTAAATAATGGACTATCAATATTTACCTTTAAATAGGTATTTGTTGTGATTTGTTGAATTTGAATGCTACACTTATTTTTAAAGCGCTCGTTATTCGGTTTAGCTGAGAGAGGACCTTTGGGTCATATATCCCATTCTGAATATTGATTCGTCGTTATGAATAGCATTGAAGACCGGTGGAGAAGACCGGGTATTTGCGAGAACGATAGGATGACCTATCGATTGTCTCTGCACCGAGTAGCTATGGTATAGAGATTCAGATTTCCTTTGTGATGGGACGTCCGATCGGGATTGTGAATACCCGGATTGCAAGGGCTTCTTTGGAAGTTCCTTTGGTTCTGTACGAACCCAGAACAGACTTTTATGGATTGTATGTCCGACATTAAATTTTGAGATATTAAACAGATTTCTTTCAAATACATTTCTGTGTGTGGCGGAGAATTTATTCTCTTAGCTTAACACCCTGAGACATATGAGCTCAGAGGTTATGTAGTTGAAGTTATCAGCGATATATTCCCAATTTGGTAATGTCGCATGCTGAGTGCTGCTGATCATTTGTTGATCAAAGCGTGGCTTTTGTGAAAAGTGTAGCTTTGTGGGCGAGACTTCGTCGAACCTCACAACTCGGTAATGGTCGAAACAGGAAAGATGCAGCAAGGTTTCAGGGGAGCTTCCCTAGGGTATGGCCATTCCTTCTGGAAAAGGGTAGTATCATGGTATGGAGCCCAGATACTTACGCATGTGGACACTGTATTTTATTACTTTGTGATGTTGTTGGTTTAGAGTGCTCTCATATAATGGTCCAAGAGGACCGGGGGTGGCATATCTGAGGTTTTATTCCCCGGGAAGGGGGTAGCCGGCCTTGTGTTGGCAGAGATCCGGTTAGGAGTCTCGGGGAGTCCTTCCAGAGGCGTACCCATGTGGCAATGGGAAGTTCCTTGGCCTGACAATTAGTTGGAAATCCAAAGAAACAATATGAGCCCTGTACGGTTTTAGTTGTATAACCTGCCATGGAATGTGGCGGTAACCTTCTATTGAACATGGTAGCTATAGTAGACATAAGTGCGAAATGCCTATGCTGGCTAAAATTTATATTATACTTTCGAAATGTTTTCCTGCACTTTGCACTTATAATAATAATATTGAAAAGAAATTTGTGTTTCAAGCATATTTAACTATCATAAAGAGAAATCTCCTCCGATTTTGCGTTTGCATTGTGTGTGTGCGGGAGGGCTTATGGTAGTCTCATTTTCTAAAAGCATTGCGGATCTATTTTAAAATTTATTAATTTCTTTGCTTGTTTTTAAAAGATAAACTGTTTAAGTTCTCACACCAGTCCCATGACTGACCTGGAGTTTATTGTTCTCTTCCTAAACTCTAGGTGCCTATCAATATCCGCACGGGCAGTCCAGAGTCAGGTTATCAGGTCATTCTGGAATTCAGGAGTTGTTGTAGAGATCTAGTGTCAAGCTGGATGACGTGGCATATCAACTAGTATATAGTATTTCTTTTCTGCTGTTTGTTGTTGTGAACTCTGTAATGTAATGTAATGTAATGTGATGTAATGTAATAACTGATATAGTTCTTTGTTTTAAAGATATTCATTTATCTATTATATGTTGTTCCGCTACGATTGTGAGATTCTGATATTGTTCTATTGCTTCTTCTTTCTTTCTTCTTCTATCTTCTACCTCTTCTTTAACCCTAACGGTTCGGTTTTCCGGCATTCGATTGCTCGGCAGTTGATACAGTGGATGTATTAATGTCGACTTTCGTGAGTCGAAAATCCTTAACGTTACACATGGTACATCAGAGTTAAAAAACAGACCCTATCAGCTTGGATAATTATAACTTCATGGCCTTACAGTTGTTGATGTGTATACACAATAATTTAGCGGAAAATAAACATATTCGGTAGGTAAACACCCAGCTCCTCTCCATAAGCTTGATGTCCCTGCAATTACGTCATAGAAAAATACTTGGATTTGACCCGACAATTATAATAAAATGACATTCGAATCATTATGAAAAAACTAGCGTGATAAAACTCAAGAAATATGATGATCATATAGTAATCTGTGATAGCACACCGCCAAACATGAAATGGATTTTACCATATAAGAACAACATTTATGCATGAAAGAATGAAAAAAACTCTAAACAAAAACCAAACTTGAAAGAATGGACATAAATATGACCGAAGTCCAATCTTAAAGAATGAACACGAATAAGAAAACATAGAGAAGAGAACAATGCACTTCTCGATGCAATTACAATAGGATTAACTCTAAGAGCCAAATCAAAAAAAGGAGCATGAATTTATCCAACATAACTAGGAAGGTGTGGCCCCCTACATCGAAAGTATACATTTAGACAAAATACACTTGAGAGCCCACGCCAAACACACATCACTCTCAGGGATTTCAAGCTAGATCCTCGCTAAACACACATCACTCTCAGAACTTCCAAGCTAGACCCTCGCCAAACATAGGAATCCAAATCTATCTACATCATCATATGCATGCAACCCTGCTCTTTGGTTGTGTTTATCTCTGATGTTGGATGCTAATGCTTAGGATGAGCTATAAATCATCTTAGACCGACGAAACACAAAGAAGGATATCAATGCCCCAAACAAGCAAAAAATCTTAGAACAAAGAAGGATATCCAAATCGATAGTCAACGAATCAACTATCGGGAATAACAACAATGATTGTATATGAAAATTAAAATCTCATATACTTGTCACAACTTGTCATTCTCAAAATAGTAATACCTCGGGGAATATAATGAAGCTGAAGAAGTTAGGGCATTGTTGCTTCCTACCTTGACTCTACATACATTCTTGACTTTAAAAATGGCAATAGTTCCCTCAACATTTAGTGCTAAGCATATGCCTAAATCCTTTCCATATAAGTGATATCACTTATAGAAATTAAATCTCTTCCTTATCACCACCTTTTGAGCTTAAACCAAACCACTACCCTAAGGTTAACCATGAGACGGACAAGTTACGACATTGTTGCCTCTCAAACCTTACCTTGACGTACATTCTTAACTTTAAAGATAGCAGGGATTCCCTCAACATTTAGTGCTAAGTACAAGATTAAATATTTTCAATAAATGAATCAAAATTTTAAAACATTTGACTCACACTTATGCTTGTTTCACATCACAAATATTTGTAAAACACTTTCAAAAACACTCTTTAAAATATCCTTTTAAAGAGCTAATTATATTTCTAGGTGTATTAAAAAGGAAGGTCAAAAGCAAATGTCATTAAAACTTTGTTCACTATAAACCCAAAAACATTCACACCTAGCATTATTTTTAAAATATTCCTTTTAATGATCTTTTTATTTATAAAAAATCATTTATAAATGACCTTATAATCATCTTTAAAACAAAACTCCTCCAAAGGTTTAAGAATATCAAAACTTATTATGTCAATTGACAAATTTTCTTAATAACTTTACAAAATCATTTATTGTAACAATAGTGTTATAATTCATGAATTCTTTCTCAATTCTCGAAAAACATATATTACAACAACGGTTTTGCAATCCATACTTCCTTTTCACTTCCAATGAAATCAAAAATACTTGAAATACAGTTTTAAAAACATCAATTTCGAATATTACTTGGAAAATATCAAGTTTAAAATATATAAAAAAGCAAAACCATTTCCTTTCCTTATTTCGAAATAAGACTTTTTCTTTTATAATTTATACTAAATCATTATATATATATATATATATATATATATCACAAACTACTTTTAAAGCACTTAAATATATGTTGTAAAAGTTCGGTAAAAGAATTGAAGAAGAAAAATCAAGTTTAAAACCATTATATAAAAGTTGGAAATAGTATCGCAAAACTGCCGCAAAAAATTGTATGAATACAGTATTTTATTTTTAAAACAACATACTATGATCTAGTGTGCATTCATAACAATTTAGATAATTTTGAAGTCAACAAAACTCATTTGAAAGTTGTTTTAAAACTTGACTTTTGAACTGCAAAAAGGCGACCAAATCCTTTCTAACTTTTAAAATCTTTGGAGTTAGATTTTATAACCTTTTCCAAGCCATCAAAACTTTGTTCAAACAACAATTTAGAAGTGCAAAGCATGACCAAATATTTAGTGATGCAAACAAAAGAATAAGGGTAACTAATTAAAGATTGAAAAGGAGATATCATAAGTCTCGGTGTAGCGATAATCACTATATGACACTTTCACAAACAATTGATAAATCACACATATATTTCAATCAAACTTCAATATAAGCAACATAAGTGTAGAAGTAAATTAACGTTAGCGAGAAACCCATAAGGGTCTCTATATAAAAGTCGAAAGTAAACCTCATATATGTATATGCATTTTGAAGTGTTTCGTAGCAACTTATTCGCCGTGAGGACATTTCACTTTCTATTTTTTGTCCCCTACAAAACAATGGTTATTTATGTCATCCTCTTCCAAGCAATAATCAAATCCAACCAAGCAATAATCAAATGATGTTATAAATGGATTTTATAAAAGAATAGAATCTACGATTTTGAAGTTATAAAATGAATGAATTTGTAAATAGAGAATTATAAGCAATTTGCTTATAATTTAGATTTTGGCGTAAATGCGATATGGATAGAATCTGTTAATAAAGTGCTTTTATAAGTTGAAGTAGTTTTAAAATATAAATGGAGTTTATAAACATTGTTTTATAAATCCGAAAATGACTTATTTTGATAACTTAATTATTATAGCTTATTAAAGGAGATATATCCGCGATTTTGGACAGTGGGTAATCCTTTAAACTAAATATGTAGAAGTGTTGAATTTGGTAAACGATTTATATTTACGATTTTGGACGGTGAATAATATATTAAAGAAATGTTTTAGGAAGTGATCTTTTAAATAGAATTAAAAAGATTTGAAGTTGTTTTGAAATGTATTAAGGATCGAAACCATAGATTTCAACATTCATTGTTGAAATAGACATTTTCGAGAAATAAGGAAATGGTGGGCAATAACACTGTTGTTATAGTAAATGATTTTCGAAAGGAAATATTTTATATAATATTGGGATTTATATATATCTATCTAAATTTCGAATCCCTATACTAGTGATTTTGGGTTGTCGTAACGATGTTTTATGCAACATTCGTTTTGACCCAAATAAATGCGTTTAAGAGAATGGTTTCCTTAAAGACTAAAATATATACTTAATCGTGTTTTAAGTATATTGAATATTTTCTAAGTATTGAAAATAAATAGATTTGTGAATTACTTATTATTAAATAAGTATGGAAATGCTTTTCCAATATGAAGTGAAATGTTTTGAGATTTATATCTTTTAAAGATAAATTGAAAAGTGATTTGAAATTTGTTTTCAAACGGTTGAAGTGTGGAAAAAAAATATCTTGTAAAGATATTTTTTTGGAAAATAAATAATTTGGGAAATTATTTAGAATCTGATGATGTTGTGCATATCTATTTAACCGACTATCAATATTTACCTTTAAATAGGCATTTGTTGTGATTTGCTTGAATTTGAATGCTACACTTATTTTTAAACAAGCGCTCGTTATTCAGTTTAGCCGGGAGAGGACCTTTGGGTCATAAATCCCATTCCGAATATTGATACGTCGTTATGAATAGCATTGAAGACCAGTGGTGAAGACCGGGTACTTGCGAGAACGATAGGATGACCTATCGATTATCTCTGCACCGAGTAGCTACGGTATGGAGATTCAGATTTCCTTTGTGATGGGAAGTTTGATCGGGATTGTGAATACCCGGATTGCAAGGGCTTCTTTGGAAGTGCCTTCGGTTCTGTTCGAACCCAGAACTGATTTGTATGGATTGTATGTCCGACATTACATTTTGAGATATAAAACAGATTTCTTTCAAATACATTTCTGTTGGTGGCGGAGAATTTATTCTCTTAGCTTAACACCCTTCTCTGAGACGTATGAGCTCATAGGTTATGTAGTTGAAGTTATCAGCGATATATTCCCAATTTGGTAATGTGGCATGCTGAGTGATGCTGATCATTTGTTGATCAAAGTGTGGCTTTTGTGAAAAGCGTAGCATTATGGACAAGACATCGTCGAACCTCACAACTCGGTAATGGTCGAAACAGGAAAGTTGCAGCAAGGTTTCAGGGGTAGCTTCCCTAGGGTATGGCCATTCCTTCTGGAAAAGGGTAGTATCATGGTATGGAGCCCAGATACTTACTCATGTGGACACTGTATTTTATTACGTTTTGATGTTGTTGGTTTAGAGAGCTCTCTTATAAAGGTCCAAGAGGACCGGGGGTGGCATATCTGAGGTTTTATTCCCCGGGAAGGGGGTAGCCGCCCTTGTGTTGGTAGAGATCCAGTTAGGAGTCTCGGGGCGTCCTTCCAGAGGCGTACCCATGTGCAATGGGAAGTTCCTTGGCCTGACCATTAGTTGGAAATCCAAACAAATAATACGAGCCCCGTACGGTTTTAGTTGTATAACCCGCCATGAATGTGGCGGTAACCTGCTATTGAACATAGTAGCTATAGTAGGCATAAGTGCAAAATGCCTATGCTGGCTAAGATTTATATTATACTTTCGAAATGTTTTCCTGCACTTTGCACTTATAATAATAATATTGAAAAGAAATTTGCGTATCAAGCATATTTAACTATAATAAGGAGAAATCTCCTCCGATTCTGCGTTTGCTTTGTGTGTGTGCGCGTGCGAGAGGCCTTATGGTAGTCTCATTTTCTAAAAGCATTGCGGATCTATTTTAAAATTTATTAATTTCTTTGTTTGTTTTTAAAAGATAAACTGTTTAAGTTCTCACACCAGTCTCATGACTGATCCGGAGTTTATTGTTCTCTTCCTAAACTCTGGATGCCCATCAATTTCCACAAGGGCAGTCTAGAGTCAGGTTATCAGGTCATTCTGGAATTCAGGAGTTGCTGTAGAGATCTGGAGTCAAGCTGGATGGCGTGGCGTATCAACTAGTATATAGTATTTCTTTTCCACTATTTGTTGTTGTAAACTCTG
Source organism: Allium cepa (assembly GCA_030765085.1). Lineage (NCBI taxonomy): Eukaryota > Viridiplantae > Streptophyta > Magnoliopsida > Asparagales > Amaryllidaceae > Allium > Allium cepa. The sequence continues at coordinate 845,204,522 of CM060943.1, forward strand.
ATAATGTAATGTAATGTGATGTAATGTAATAACTGATCTAGTTCTTTGTTTTAAAGATATTCATTTATCTATTATTTGTTGTTCCGCTGCGATTGTGAGATTCTGATATTGTTCTGTTGCTTCTTCTTTCTTTCTTCTTCTATCTTCTACTTCTTCTTTAACCTTAACGGTTCGGTTTTTCGGCATTTGATTGCTCGGCAGTTGATACGGTGGATGTATTAATGTCGACTTTCGTGAGTCGAAAATCCTTAACGTTACATCCGGTATCAGAGCATTTGGTTAAGTGACAACCTTGGCTCTATTGGGTATTACTCATTAGAGATGGAGTCAGTAGTGCTCTAGAATGAGTGTGAGTGTAATAATAGATATGAGCGCATATTTGTTAGTGAATATGAAATTGTTTTGTATTGTGTTGACTTATCGGTTAATTGTTTATAGATTCTGGTCGATGCAGTCTAGCTAACTGTCGTCGATAGGGGTTTCTAAACTCTTAAACGAGATAAACCGACATAGTATCATTTTAAATTGGGTAAATGAATAATTTTACCTTGATTATATTTTATATATAAAGAAATAATTTTTCAAAATTATTAATGTGTATATAAATTGATTGTTTGGACGTTGAAAATGTAAGAATGTATATAAGTTAAGTAAAGGATGTTTGAATAATCTAAATAAAAACAATTGTAAAAGCATAAACTGTATAAGCGAAGAATTATAAGTATGGAATTATAATTGATGTGATTTACAATTGTGAAAAAAATATTATATATAAGAAGTGAAACCATACGAATATATTTATAAATGTGAGTTGTAAATAAAAATGAATTTGAACTATGAAATGAAAATGTTGAATCCTTTTTATTTTGGAAATTATTTTCCAAAATTAAAAGTTAAATAGAATTTACTTTAGAATTGGAATCTGAATTGGATTTATAAGGGAAATTTAAGTTAAATAAATGATGTTTCAAATGGAATATGACTTAAGTGATGTTGAATGAAGTTGATTTTGGTATCGAAGTAAATTAATAAAATGAAGTCATTAAAGAATATGAACTTGAGTTATGTAATGAAATTCAAATTTTGTGATTAAATGAATTAGAAATTGAATTAATGAATGAATTGAATGTAAATCAATTGAATGTAAATAAATTGATATGAAATAATGGATGTAAGTGTTAATTCATAAAAGCTAATTAAATGTGTTGAACCAAATTGAATGCAAAGTAAAGAAAAATTGAATGAATTTGGTTGTATTGGATATATATTGATTTTTAGATTGTTGTTAGTTGATTGTATAGAAATCCATATAAAGTTGAATTAATGGAATTGAAAGCTAAAGTAATTGAAATCAAATTGGAAGTTAAGTGAATCTTAAATAGAATTGAATTTGATATGGAAGTGAACCAACTTGAATATGAATTAGTGAATGTAAACTAATTGAATATGAATACGTGAATGTTAGTAAAGTCCAATGTTAATGAATCAAATGTGATTAATTGGAAAACCAATTCATTAAATATAATGAGAAGTGAAAGTGTATTGATTTGGTTTTGGATGATAGTTGGTTGATGGTTGAATTTATTGCTTTTGATTGCATTTGCAATATTGGAATATATAGTTGTTGGTATTTGTTGTATATTGATATTACTTGCATATATACATATTCTCATTTGTTTGTTGAGTGTTTAGTAGGTGCGGATTGCGCATTGCTTCGCATTTGGAGCTCGCTTTCGCGCTATATTAGCCGTATATGCTCGCTAATAATATATAAGGTACATATCTCGGATTACATATCGTACTTTTACACTTTTTTCCCCGCGGGATGCCTCATTACTTGATGAGATGTATATTTGTGATATATATATTGCCATTTTTTTCGGATCGAGCCACGCAAAGGAGACCATGGCGAAATTTTCTGAAAATGTAAGGCGTTTGAATTTTTTTTGGGAATTTTGGGAAAATTTGTGAAAACTATAAATTTGATTTTGGAGTGAAAAGTTAAACGATATTAGTACTTTTGAAAGGATAACTAAGTATGATTTGAAAACTTAGTAAAGTTATTGTAAGAAGTTTAACTATTGGATTTTAGGAAAGTTAAACACTTAAGTGAATTTGAAATCTAAAGTTAATGGATTCTGTAACTTTTTCTTACTTGGTAATTTCGAGAACGAAATTCTTTTAAAGGGGGAAGTTTGTAACGACCCAGAATTTCTATCATTTGAAATTCGTATATTTAATTGATTTTAAATATAAACAAGTAAAATTTGTAAGTCGAACACATTTTATTTCGAATATCAAGATTTAATTGGATAATTAAATCGATAATTTAATATTTGAAATTACTGAAATAAAATTGGAAATTGGGTTTAATATGATTAAAATTCATTTGTAAAGTTGTATTTAATCATATTGGAGTTAGAATGATGTTATGAACTTTTAAAATTGAATTAAAAGTTAATTTGCAGAAATTGAATATTTTAATATTTGATTGACGAGTAAAAATAGCCATTTTTCAAACAGTCTCGGATTTCGATGAAACTAATTTCATTGGATCCGTAATGTTATATTATTGTATGGTTTCAAATTTCGTGTCAATCAGATTTACGGTTTGTCCGGGGCAAGCTAAAATGCAGTGAAATCGGTTTGAGTAAATTTTGAATTTAAATAGTCGATTCAAAAGCCTATCTTCCAAATATGATCGAACAGGCTCCCGATATATATTCCATTGCGTTCAGAATGGGGGTAAAACATTATAAACGCCAGGCGGCACGCTTCGTTTGGAGTTCGGAAAAATTCCGGATGAATAGTGTCGCGGGAATTTTCTATATAAGGACCTCAATATTCATTATTTTCACTCAACCCTAATTCTAAACCCTAGCCGCCAGTTCAGAAATAATGACCGAAAATTTTCAATTCTTTCTCCTTTAATTTCTTTGAATCCGTGCAATATTTCAACAAACCTCCAACTACAAAATTAAAGAGCTTCACGTGATCTTTCGATCCATACGGTGATGATGATCATCAGAGCATTATGGAGGCCAAAATTCAACCGTGAAGGCGCGACGTTTGCACACATTTTTCGAACGCCACCTAGGGCCGACCTCGTTGTGGTTGCAGCCGAAGGTGGGAGGGGTTGTGGCCGTTCGTTTGGTGCTAGCTGATCGTGGTCTAAGTGATGGATGGTGGCGCGTCATCTGGGGTTTGAGGGCGGCAGTAATGGGTTCGGTCGCGTTCGTTACTGAAGAAGGAAGGAGAAGTTGTGCGTGCAACCTTGATTCAAATTTGTAGAAGGAACGGCCCAGATTAAATAAGGTTTAAAAATAAAAAGAATTTGTAAATTTATATATATACACAACGATCGACGATAAGGTGAGTATCAGGTTAAATTATGGTGGTAGTTTGCATAATGGAGATTAAGGGAAAAATAATCAGAGCATTTACGAGTGGTCGAGGTGGCGGGTAGGCGACGAAGTAGGGTTCTGACCTAGTTTTTAGTTGATACCAGAAATTGGGTTGCTGCGTCGTTGTGGGTGATCTGCAAGCGATCGCACAAGGGGGATTTGACGCGTAGGATCATGATGAAGCTTTGGACGTGGTGGCAAGGCCTCAAGTGATCGGGATCGTTGTCGGCAAGCCAATTTCATTGTGGAGTTTTGGGTTCCACGTTATGTTGAATGACTCATTTTTTATTCAGGCTAGATATGTCAATTCTGGGTGTTTGAATAGATCGTTAGGGCCATCGACGATATGTTGGAGGTGGTGCGGATGGTCGAAGATCGCCAGTCAGATTGTACATGTGCATGTGGTAGCATATTGTATCTGGTCTGTTTGAAATTGGGCAAGAAGGTAAGTTTCTCTGGTTGATCACGAGACGTTGTTGAGTTTAACTCGAAGTGGATTGGGTTCGTGAGTGCTTGCGAGTGACTCGGGTACCTGGTCTGGTTTTCTGGAGATGGGCTCGGGTTTTAATGTGTTGAGTTATCTGGTTTGTAAAGAAAGTAAAGTTTGAACAAGTTTTTGAGGATTTAAATTGTTTTAAACTGTTTGTTTTAATGGTAATAATAAACTAGATTAATTATGTAGTTAAATTAATAAGTTTTCAAAATATAAAAGAAATAGTAACCAAATTCCTAAATAAAGTTTTCAAATGGTTTTCGAGATTGAATTTTGAAATGTTTTATTTTGGGTTTTGAGTAATTATATTGGGTTAATTATTGAATGTAATTAATTCAATGGTGATTTAATTAATATAAGTAATTAATGTATGATTACTTAATGAATCTATTTTCTTAATGTAATTAAGAGGTAATTACTTTGTGTAATTACAATAAGGAAAATTAATTAATTAGGATTAATTAATGAAAGTAATTAAGGTTAATTTATTTATGATTAAAGTTTGATTAATCAAATGATATAAAGAATAATGAATTATTGGATAATTAACTAATGTGATTGATTAATTAAGGTAATTAATTTGAGGAAATTAAGTTAAAGGTTAATTAATTAATGAAAGTGACTAGGGATAATCATTTATTGCAATTAATTAAGGATAATTAATTAAATGATAATTAATAAAGGGTTAATTAATAAATGTGATTAACTAAAATTAATTAATTAAAGAATAATTAAATAATTAAAGGTTAATTATTCAATGATGGAAGATTAATTGATTTATTAGTTAAGTTTGATTAATAAATAATTAAAGGTTAATTAATTTTATAATTAAAGGTTAATTAATAAATGATTAAAGGTTAATTAATTAAAATGGTTTGTAATTAATTAATATTAATTAACCAGGATTAGTAGTTATTCGTAAGTAATTAATTTGATTTAAATTATTCAGATAATTTGTGGATCTTACTTATGGATGTTTGGATTCAATTGAATGTTGAATTGTTTAATATCCCTGATGTGTGATGCTCTGTTTTGATTTATCTATGATGAATGTAATTTATTTATCTATGATGAATGTAATTTATTTTATCTGTGATGAATTTATATTGTTCGTTTGTGAATCTGTGAATGAAGATAAGCGTTATAGGATTATACCGCTTATCGATATTGCTATGTTTGGATTGTGATGATTGATGATGTTGCACTATTGTGTAAGACCCCTAGACTACACCATACACACACAAATATGGATTGCACGAGGAAATTGGTTAAGTCATAGATTTTTGAAATAATTTTAAAGCTGAATTTTGAATCCAAATGGTTTTTGAAATGGGATTGTGTTAAATATGGAAAGCTTTTGAAAAGGAGTTTGGAAGACAAAAGTTATTTTGAATAACTTGATAAAGTTTTGAAATTTAAATAATTTGATTTGAATTTGAATTCAAGATTTGAAATTGAATTCTATGTTTGGAAATTATGGTTTAAAAAGGTTATACAAGTTATAAATGTGTTTATATGGGTTTTAAACCATTTTAAAAGTATTATTTTAGGAATTTAAAATTAAACCAAGTTTATACTTTAAATATATAACTTGTACGTATTTGATCAGATTTTTCCAAAACGAAAACTATTTGTTTTCAAATAATAATAGCTTTCATATAAAGAAAGGATTTTCAATTTGTGTTGAAAGATTTCAAGTTTGAAATGGAATTGAAATAGTTTTGAAAGCTATGAATGAATCTTTGTGAAAAATGGTTGAACCTTGTTTGAAATTAAAGAGGATTTTAAATGATGTATCTTTTATATAACAGATTTGAAATAGGAATTGTTTTGAAAGTTTTAAGTGAATCTTTGGAAAATGGTTTTGGAAGCTATGAATTGAGTCTTTGATTTAATGATTGGATGAGTTAATCCAATTTGAAAAGGAAATTGTTTTGAAAGCCATGAATGAATCTTTGTGGAAGATTGGTGAACTTTGTGAAGTGAATTTTTTGTTTAAAGATTTGAAAATGGTAATTTGTTCAAACTATTTAAAGAAAGGTTTTGGGCTTTAAGTTGTGACTTAACTAAGATCCCAATATCCATATGTTTTTAAATATTGCTGATTATTCGGTTTAGCTGGGAGAGGACCGTGTGTCATATAACCCATTTCGAATAATGATACGACGATATGGATAGCATTTGGAGACCGGCGGTGAAGACCGGTTAGTTTCGAAAGAGAAAGGATAACTTCTCGAATGTCTTTGCACTGAATGGCCCTGGTATAGAGATTTGATCACTCTTTGTGATGGGCATTCCGGACGTGATTAGGAATTATCCGGATTTGCTAGGGATTCTTTGAAGTGCCTTCTGTTCTATTCGAACCCGGAACAAACTTGTATGGATGTGTGTCTGACGTTACACTTTGAGATGTAAAGCTGGTTTCTATCAAATACATTTCTGTTTGGTGGCGGAGAATTTATTCTCTTAGCTTAATACCCTTCTCTAAGACGTACGAGCTCAGAGGTTATGTAGTTGTGGTTACTAGTGAAACATTCCAAATTTGGTAATGTGGCACACGAATTGCTGCTGATCATGTGTTGATCGAAGCATGGCTTTTGAGAAAAGCGTAGCTTTGTGGACGAGACTTCGTCGAGCCTCACAACCCAAAAATGGTCGAAACAGGAAGACTGCAGCAAGGTTATTTAGGGGTAGCGCCCCCTGAGGGTATGTTCATTTCCTTCTGGATAGAGGTGGTATCATGGTATGGAGTCCGGATACTTAACCTATGTGGTTTCTGCAAATTTATTACTTTGTGGTTGTTGGTGAATCCCAGGATAAAGGTTGGTTACGACCGTGGGTGGCATACTCATGACAGTTAGTTACCTAGTTACAGAGGTAACCTGGCCTTGTGTTGACAGAGATCTGGTTAGGCACTCGGGGTGTCCCTCTAGGGGCGTACCCATGTGGCCTAGGAAGTTCCTTTACTTGACCATTTGTTGGAAATCCAAAGAAACAATAGAGCCCTTTACGATTGCAATTGTATAACCGGCCACCTCAAGTGGTAGCTATAGCAGGCATGATATAATGGTACCTATGCTGGCTAAGATTTATATTATACTTTCGAAATTTTTTTCTACACTATGCACTAATAATAATATTATCGAAAGAATTTTGCATAGCAAGCATGTTTGACTATCATAAGAAGAAATCTCCACCAAGTGTGCGATTGCATGGCGTGTGTGCCGGGAGGCCTTGTGGTAGTTTCATTTTCCAAAAAGCATTGTGGATTTCAATTTTAAATTCTTTTTTTTGTTTTTATTTAAAATAAGTTGTTTTTGATTGCTCACACCAGTCTCATGACTGACTTGGAGTTTATTGTTCCTTTCCTAAACTCTGGGTGCCCACAATTTTCCACAATGGTGGTCTAGAGTTGGATTTTTTAGATAATCAAATAGTAGGTGTAGATTCGATAGCATCCAGTCTTTGCATTGAGGGATCACAATTTCTTTACTTGGACTGACCTTGCTTAATGCAACGTGATGGAGGTTTCTCGCTTCGCGTTTGGAAAGCATTTTGGTGGTTTGAGCTTGTGGTTTTGTTATAACTACTTTTGGATTAGAGTCCTTGGAACTTTGGCAATGGAGTTGCTATATGTTGGAGTATCTATCTTAGAGGACTTCTAAAGATATTATCTTTTGGAGTTATCTCTTTCTGCTGCTGTATCTTGTCTATGATATGTATCGATATCTCAATTGTATCATTGTTGTATCGGATGTTGTATATCAATGATATATTATCTTTTTCTTCCACTGTGTTGTTGTACTTAATGTGTTATAAGCTCAAGCGAACCAGATTCGACATTTGGATCTGCTGCATTCGAATACATGTGATGTATGGATGTAGATTTTCAAACATCGAATTTTGGGTCATGACTAGTGGTATCAGAGCTGAAGGTTAAAACTTTAACTCGGGAGTATAACACATTAGGTAACTCATTAGGGACAGGGTAAAGTATACCCTAGAATGAGTATATCCCTAAGATATCCATCCGTATGCCTCAGTAAATTCTCTTTCTATCCACTAATAGCGAGTATGAGTGCAAGTAGAGGACGAGGTAGGAGACAGGGAAATACCACTACAAATGGTCAATACCCTGTAACCACAAGGAACAGATTTTCTCTATCGATCTCTTTTGATCATCATCCGATTTCAATTCTTTGATGGCTTCGTGGCAGCTCGAGGGAGAAGCTTTGGTAGGAGATCATTATTTTGTCTAAATCAAAGGATGAGTTAGCATGGGACATAAACTCCAAACAAGTCAGATTGTGTGGATAAATTGTTTGCTTTGGTCGCTATGGTTGATAGGTATACTTTGATTGTTTAAACTAAAAAGATTTGGGATTGTCCTCTAATTTCAAATTTCGAGGAAGAAATTTTCTTAAAGAAGGAATCTGTACATTCTTGGATTTTAACCAAGATTAATTTGATAATTAATTTAATACTTGGAAATTAAATTATGAATTTATTGGCAATTAATTTTAAATCTTTGGATTTAATGATGAATTAATTGGAAAAAAATTCAAAAACACATAAAGATATGTGTTTTAAATAAAATTTTGGATTGGAATTCAATAATAAACATCTTGGAAATAATTTGGATTTGAAAACTCTATATTTCAAAAATAATAATTTTTTTAAAATGTACATATATTTTGGAAATTAATAAGAAAGCATATATATGTTTAAAAATTGGGTTGTAAATATGTAAAGTGAGAAATTAAAATTTAAATTACTTTTCTCTTATATACTTGAAAAGAAATATAGTTGATAAATAAATAAAAAAACTTTGATATGTATATATATCTTTTGAAAGTATAAGTATAAATTGTATATACATAAAGATTTAAAAATACATAGCACATTTGTAAATATAAGATAGATATTTATTTATTTAAAAGGTTAATAACTTGAGTTTAAAATTTAAATAAGATTTGGATATATGTAAATATAAACAACACATGAAAATATAATTCGTCAATTAATGTACAAAACATAAAAACATGTTTCATAAATTAAATTTGAAGTAGGGATTTAAAACAAAATTTATAAATAGAAATTTGGTTAAGGTCGTTAACATAAAAATACAAATTTGAGACATTTATACAATTATAAAGAGATGTATATAACAAGGGTAAATTAAAGGGAAATACAAACTTACAAGTGCAACTTAATAATTAATATGAGTGGAATAAATTTCTCTTTTTAATTAAGATAAATAGTTTATATAAAGTTTTGCATAAGAAAAATCAAGCTGATATTTTATTCTTCATTCTCTATTCAAAGCTTCTTTCTTCTATATTCAAAAATATGTAAAACAAAAGATCGAACCATAATTATCTCAAAAATCAAAACTGAAGACCAGATCTCAATCTTCAATCTGAACTTGATTCATAAACAACTTCAACCAATTCAAGCTTTCAAGCCTAGAAATCAACAACGTAGCTTTAGGCAACTCATAGATCATAGAAACATAAATTCGAATTCAAGATCAGGCAAAAGTAAATGCAAATTCAACCTGAAAACATCTCAACCAGGGAATCAAAGTCTGGATACAAGCTGGAAACCAGACGATCAAAATACCAAACAAATAAAAAAAATATTGTCCTCTGTTCAACAGCAATTATGTGAGCAAACTCTTTTTTTTAAAACTTGATCTTCCTCATTATCTTAAGTCTATGATGATGATAGCTTAGATATGGTTTGTATGAAAGTGAAATGTGATTGCATGCCTGGGAATGTGAAATGATTGTTGTGTGCATGTCTGGTTCCAAACATATAGCTCTCTATTTAAACAATTATAGGTTTATGCTAAAAAAAAAATTCAAAACCAAATCCTCCAATCTTTTTAGGCTTGGACTTATAGAAAGAAGTTTGTATATGGGTAACTTTCATTTTTAAAAATAATATCTAATAAAAATATTTGATAAATAATTTGTAATTGTGAAATTACAAAGAAAAATATTTTAAAACGAAAAATTTAAGTATCTTAATTTTAAATGTTGATTATTGGACCAAATTTGTCTTGCAGTATGATGATTTTTAAAGGTAATCTCACAATTTTTAAGATCATGAATGTCAAGAAATCTTAAGTTGAGCTGAGAACGAAATTGTGTCGATACACAACGATCGACGGTGAGGTGAGTTTCAGGTTTGATTATGGTGGTAGTTGGCATAATGGAGATTAAGGGAAAAATAATCGGAGCATTTACGAGCGGTCGAGGTGGCGGGTAGACGACAAAGTAGGATTCTGACCTAGTTTTTAGGTGATACTAGAAATCGGGTTGTTGCGTCGTTGTGGGTGATCTACAAGCGATCGCACAAGGGGGGTTTGATGCGTTGGATCGTGATGAAGCTTTGGACTTGGTGGCAAGGCCTTAGGTGATCGGGATCGTCGTTGGCAAGCCAATTTCGTTGGGGAGTTTTGGGTTCCAAGTTGTGTTGAACGACCAGTTTTTGATTCAGGCTAGATATGTCGATTTTGGGTGTTTGAATAGATCGTCAGGGTCATCGACGATATGTTGGAGGCGGCACGGATGGTCGAAGATGGCCAGTCAGATTGTACACATGCACGGGGTAGCAAATTGTATCTGGTCTGTTTGAAATTGGGGAAGAAGGTAAGTTTCTCGGGTCGATCACGAGACTTTGGTGAGTTTGACTCGAAGTGGATTGGGTTCGTAAGTGCTTGCGAGTGACTCGGGTACTTGGTCTGGTTTTCTGGAGATGGGCTCGGGTTTTAATATGTTGAGTTATCTGGTTTGTAAAGAAAGTGAAGTTTGAACAAGTTTTTGAGGATTTAAATTACTTTAAATTGTTTTTTAAAGGTAATTATAAATTAGATTGATTATGTAGTTGAATTAATAAGTTCTCAAAACATAAAAGAAATAGTAACCAAATTCTTAAATAAAGTTTTCAAATGGTTTTCGAGATTGAATTTTGAAATGTTTTATTTTGGGTTTTGAGTAATTATATTGGGTAAAATATTGAATGTAATTAATTCAAGGGTGATTTAATTAATATAATAATTAATATATGACTACTTAATGAAATTATTTTCTTAATGTAATTAAGAGGTAATTACTTTGTGTAATTACCATAAGGATAATTAATTAATTAGGATTAATTAATGAAAGTAATTAAGGTTAATTTATTTATGATTAAAGTTTGATTAATCAAATGATATAAAGAATAATTAATTATAGGATAATTAATTAATGTGATTGATTAATTAAGGTAATTAATTTAAGGATAATTAAGTTAAAGGTTAATTAACTAATGAAAGTGATTAGGGATAACTACTTATTATAATTAATTAAGGATAATTAATTAAATGGTAATTAATTAAGGGTTAATTAATAAATGTGATTAATTAAAATTATTTACTTAAAGAATAATTAAATAATTAAATAATTAAAGGTTAATTATTCAATGATGGAAGATTAATTGATTTATTAATTAAGTTTGATTAATAAATAATTAAAGGTTATTTAATTTTATAATTAAAGGTTAATTAATAAATGATTAAAGGTTAATTAATTAAAATGGTTTGTAATTAATTAATATTAATTAACCAGGATTAGTAGTTATTCATAAGTAATTAATTTGATTTAAATTAATCAGATAATTTATGGATCTTACTTATGGATGTTTAAATTTAATTGAATGTTGAATTGTTTGATATCCCTGATATGTGATGCTTTGTTTTTATTTATCTGTGATGAATGTAATTTATTTAACTGTGATGAATGTAATTTATTTTATCTGTGATGAATTTATATTGTTCATCTGTGAATCTGTGAATGAAGATAAGCGTTAGAGGATTATACCGCTTATCGATATTTGTGTATTTGGATTGTGATGATTGATGATGTTGCACTATTGTGTAAGACCCCTAGACTACACCATACACACACAAATATAGATTGCACGAGGAAATCGGTTAAGTCACAGATTTTTGAAATGGTTTTAAAGTTGAATTTTGAATCCAAATGGTTCTGGAAATGGGATTGGGTAAAATATGGAAAGCTTTTGAAAAGGAGTTTTGAAGATAAAAGTTATTTTGAATAACTTGATAAAGTTTTAAAATTTAAATAATTTGATTTGAATTTGAATTCAAGATTTGAAATTGAATTCTATGTTTGGAAATTATGGTTTAAAAAGGTTTTACAAGTTATAAATGTGTTTATACGGGTTTTAAACCATTTTAAAAGTATTATTTCGGTAATTCAAAATTAAACCAAGTTTATACCTTAAAGATATAACTTGGCATATTTGATCGGATTTTCCAGAACGAAAACTTTTTGTTTTCAAATAATAATAGCTTTCGTATAAAGAAAGGATTTCCAATTTGTGTTGAAAGATTATAAGTTTGAAATGGAAGTGAAATAGTTTTGAAAGCTATGAATGAATATTTTTGAAAAATGGTTTAACATTGTTTTGAAATTAAAGAGGATGCTAAATGGTGTATCGTTTATATAAAAGATTTGAAATGGGAATTGTTTTGAAAGTTATGAATGAATCTTTGGAAAATGGTTTTGGAAGCTATGAATTGAGTCTTTGATTTAATGATTGGATGAGTTAATCCAATTTGAAAAGGAAATTGTTTTGAAAGCCGTGAACGAATCTTTGTGGAAGATTGGTGAACTTTGTGAGGTGAATCTTTTTGTTTAAAGATTTGAAAATGGTAATTTGTTTAAACCATTTAAAGAAAGGTTTTGGGCTTTAAGTTGTGACTTAAATAAGATCTCAATATCCATATGTTTTTAATTATTGCGCTCATTATTCGGTTTAGCCGGGAGAGGACCTTGTGTCATATAAGCCACTCCGAATAATGATACGACGATATGGATAACATTTGAAGTCCGATGGGGAAGACCAGATATTTTCGAAAGTGAAAGGATAACTCGTCGAATGTCTCTGCATAGAATGCCTCCGGTATAGAGATTTGATCACCCTTTGTATGGGGAGTCCGGACGTAATTAGGAATTATCCGAATTTGCAAGTGCTTCTTTGAAGTGCCTTCAGTTCTGTTCGAACCCGGAACAGACTTGTATGGATGTGTGTCTAACGTTACACTTTGAGGTGTAAACCTGGTTTCTATCAAATATATTTCTGTTTGGTGGCAGAGAATTTATTCTCTTATCTTAACACCCTTCTCTAAGACGTACAAGCTCAGAGGTTATGTAGTTAATGGTTACTAGTGATACATTCCCAATTGGGTATGTGGCACATAAAGTGCTGCTGATCATGAGTTGATGAAGCATGGCTTTTTTGAAAAGCGTAGCTTTGTGGACGAGACTTCGTTGAGCCTCACAACCCGAAAATGGTCGAAACAGGAAGAATGCAGCAAGGTTATTTAGGGGTAGCCCCCCTGACGGTATGTTCATTTCCTTCTAGATAGAGGTGGTATCATGGTATGGAGTCCGGATACTTAACCTATATGGTTGCTGCAAATTTATTACTTTGTGGTTGTTGGTGAATCCCGGATAAAGGTTGGTTACGACCGAAGGGTGGCATACTCATAAGAGTTAGTTACCTAGTTACAGAGGTAACTCGGCCTTGTGTTGGTAGAGATCCGGTTAGGTTCTCGGGGTGTCCCTCCAGAGGCGTACCTATGTAGCACAGGAAGTTGCTTTGCCTGACCATTTGTTGGAAATCCAAAGAAACAATACAAGCCCTTTACGATTGCATTTGTATAACCTACCACCTCAGGTGGTAGCTATAGCAGGCATAATATGATGGTACCTATGCTGGCTAAGATTTATATTATACTTTCAAATTTTTTTTCACTACGCACTAATAATAATATTATCAAAAGAATTTTGCGTGGTAAGCAGTTTGACTATCATAAGGAGAAATCTCCCTCAAGTGTGCGATTGCATAGTGTGTGTGCCGGGAGGCCTTGTGGTAGCTTCATTTTCCAAAAAGCACTGCAGATTTCAATTTTAAATTCTTTGTTTTGTTTTTTATTTAAAATAAATTGTTTTTGTTTGCTCACACCTGTCCCATGACTAACCTAAAGTTTATTGTTCCCTTCCTAAACTCTGGGTGCCTACAATTTTCCACACAGGCAATCTAGAGTTGGATTTTTCAGATAATCAAATAGTAGGTGTAGATTTGATAGCATCCATCCTTTGGATTGAGGGATCACATTTTCTTCACTTGGACTGACCATGCTTAATGCAATGTGATGGGGGTTTCTCGCTTTGCGTTTGGAAAGCATTTTGGTGGTTTGAGCTTGTGGTTTGGTTACAACTGCTTTTGGATTGGAGTCTTTGGAACTTTGACAATGGAGTTGCTATATGTTGGAGTATTTATCTTAGGGGACTTCTGAAGATATTTTCTTTTGGAGTTATCTCTTTCCGCTGTTGTATCTTGTCTCTGATATTTGTATCGATATCTCAATTGTATCATTATTGTATTCGAATGTTGTATATCAATGATATATTATCTTTTCCTTTCGCTGTGTTGTTGTACTTAATGTGTTATATGCTCCGGCGAACTAGATACGACGTTTGGATCTGCGGCATTTGAATACGGGTGAAGTATGGATGTCGATTTTTGAATGCCGGATTTCGAGTCGTGACACAAATTAAGTGCTTTCAAGGGTGAACGGTTCTTCTTTCTTTGTTCTCCCATCTATGCTCGATTATGGCTAGAGAGACGTAAGTGTTCCTCACTGACTCGATAAATATGTAAAGTAAATATATCCTGGCAACATTCTAACAATGTTATCCATTTTCAGGTGTCTTTACTTGGCCTAGAGATAATGTTTATGAAGAGGCAGTCTTTATCTTGAAGAATGCTCCAGCCAAAGATAGAAATATTAAACTTTTTTCTCTGTGACGAATGACTTATCACTATTGATTTTATGGTAGATGGCCTTAGCATGTGGCTAACGAAAACTACCGGATCGGCTGGGACCACACTATGGGCCGCAACCAGTCAAAGAGATGTTCAATCTGGTCGTGTGGTGCCCCTGGTCATGAGCACTCCAGAGTCTACCGAATCAATGCTGGAAGGACATAATAAAGATGCACCAAGTCTTCATGATGAAGACCTGATCTTAGGGTTTTTATCAGAACTTCACAAGTTCCTCAACCCCCAACCGTGACTAAAAGAAAGGGGAAAACGATTGCTCACAAGCCTCCAAGAAGTTATCGCTCTGATCCAACTAAGCCATCGATGAGCCTACCACTAGATCAATGAGCCCATATGATCTTAACGCTTATCAATTCACTAACATGAGTATTGGGGGATTCGAGTCACTCGTCAGAACTATTTCAGATAACCCCACTTCTGGAGGGGAAGTTACACCAATGAGAAAGACTCCTATCCCTAGGCTGTTGGGGGGATGCATTAGGACACTCACACACACTCGCATATCTAACACTAAACTGTGCTTAATTCGTACTTTCTAATACTCAAAGCTGATCATAATCTATTTCTCTTTGTAGGAACTATGAGGAAAAGGAGCATATTTGATCCCTGCCGGACCTACAACATCAATCGTCTAGGTCGCAATCTAGTTCTTATCGCGACAGTCGTGACTATTATGACATTAGCCATTCCCTCGGTCGTGATCTCAGTTATCAAGAACGGGAGGACAGGGATAGGCCTGCCCAATACATTCACAGATTGAGATCAAGATCTCCTCCTCAAGAAGGTCCCGAACATCAACAAAGTGCGAAGACTTGTGCATTGATCCTCCTCGTGGCCCTCCTATAGTTCCCATGCCTCTAAAGTCCTTGGTCCCATCTCAGTCTCAACCGTTGATTGATCTCCACCATAATGGTAAACGTGCTGCAGTGCATAGGCCTCGCAAGGAAGGTGCAGGGATCAAAATTATTTCTGGGGATCTCCTAGTTGACCTAAATGTTCACATGGTAGAGCGTCGAAAGGAATTTTCAAACTTATGCCTTGATGGGTTCTATTTTCCCCTAATATGAAGAAGGTTCCGAGCGATGTTCAAATAAAGACTATCAATTGCCCCACCAACATCCATATGCAATACCAGGAATGGATGAAATCCACGAAAAAAAATATCAAAGGTTTCTTTCGAGCGCGTAGCAGAAATCGAGAAACTTAAGTGACAAGAGGACCAAGACAAAAGGATTATTGAAGCTATGAAAAACGAACAGGAGGCCTTTAGAGCTACCTTAACCATAGCTGAAGAAAAGCCCGATGCTGCTTTAAAATATATTGAGGAGATGAAAGCAAGCCATCTCGATATGGTTCAAGTACTGCATCACCGCAATGAAGAGATAACGTTTGAGTGAGACGTAGCTCGAAATAAAGAATCTACGACCTTGAAGGAAATAGTTGAACTCAAGGTCAAGCTTGAAGATGTGATAAAAGACAGGGATGAAGCTCAGAAAGTTGCTCAAGATTCTTGCAAGGAGATGGTTCGTTTTAGGCTTGAGAGAGATGAGGGCATTGAAAAAGCTAAAAAAAGATGACACTCTCTCATTCAACGTGAGACAGAAATGCTAGCGAACAAGGTGAGAGAAGATGTGATGAGTGAGCTCGACCCACTTCTCATTCTTTACAACATCAATGTACTTAAACATACGAACTTACCGTAGCTTTGCGAAGACTATCCCTATCAGCTTCATCGTGCCTGGAAACTTCTTGTCTCGGAGGAGAAAAGACTTTGCGGCCCAGAAAATGTCGACGCAACCGTACTCGAAAGCGAAGTGCTGATGGGCGATGAACCCAAAATACTACATGACATTCAGTTTTCTCTCCAAAAAGAGTTTATGATTGCTCCTTCATATGAAGCGGGCGAAGGATTTGGGTCGGCACATTCTTTTCTTGGTGTCTCGAACCATGACTGGTTCTGTGACTAGCTCCTTGATCGTCCCAGGGTACGATCTGGATAAACCGCGACTATCTCAGATCCTTAAGCATGGTTTTGAGGATGCATCGGTCCAGCCGAAATCCACATCACCGAGGTATCCCGTCGACTTTTCCCTTGTCTTGTAAAGTTGGGATGTTATTAATCAATCTTTCTAATCTTTTTGCCTTTCTCTTTTTCAGCTTAGACTCGTCGAATATTGCTTCTCTTCCCCTTGGAGGACCTCAGCTGGAGTTTCAAACGGCCGTGACTAAACCCATTACAGTTACAACTTCAACCGCCACTCAAAGTGTTCGCGAAGAGGCTTATTTTTTAATGATCGACTCACGGAGGCATTATTAAAGGAGGGAGGTAGCTCGCATCATAAAATCCTCTTTGACGTAGAAGTGGTAATCATAGGCTCCCCTGATCCCGTCGATGGGCCCAACATGAAAGAAAGGATTGAGCGAGAGGAGCTCGAGAAAAAGAAGGTGAAGTGAGAGCCAGTTGAACATGTCTCGAATGAGCTGATGCCTCCCCCTCTTAAGATGATAACTCTCGAAGGTGCAACTCCTTCGAAAAACGTTCCTCACACTTTCATTGTCGAAGATTCCCTTATCCCCCCAACTTCCATAGACGACACCACCTTGGTCTATAAAACTTAGGAAACTCCTTCCAAGAAAGGCCAAGGTAGAAAGGGATCGAAAAAGGGGGCAAGCAGTAGTTCAGAGGGAGCTACCCTGAAGAAGTGAAAAAGGGACAAGAAATCAAAAGAATGACCTCCGGGGCATGCAAATAATTTAGACTAATGCTTCTCTTTTTGCTGGTTGTATTTGTTTGGGGAAGGCCCTTCAATTTTGTTTTGTATTCTATACAATCAGATTTCATGTGAAATAAAAATTCTTCTGCTTTTATGTATGATCTCTGTATTTACTTGTTTAAATGTTTGAATTGCAACATTTCTCATTTCATGTACTTGCAACTTGTTTGTTGTTGAATCGAATACTAATTCAATCAGTCCACCTTAAGGTCTTTCCACGATCATGGCCTCGAGGCATTGTGAACACTGGATATGAGCCGTAGTGTTAAGCTTTCACAATCGTTCTTTGGACAATCGCATTTCTGTCCTCGGCATTCGGGTCGATAAATGTGCTGTGTTAATGGTTGAGTCTTGTCCTAGTGGTGTTAATGTTCTGCCATAACCTCTAGAAGACTTTATGCCAGTCGATGAATGGTCAATTCATATTCATTATATTTTCCTCGAGCCCCTAAGTCTGAGGTGTACATAAATGGCTAAGAGAGCAGGCAGAGCTTACTTTAGCTTTATGTTTTGTCTCGTCGATTCATGGGATATAATTAATGGATAATAAGCCAAGTCGTGCACACTCTGGACTTCAACAGTTCGGACCTCTTCTACCGATTTTAGGTTGGAATTATTGGAACAGGGAAAGGTGAGACCCATTCATCGGTTCATGGAATTTGCATTCTAGTCGGCATTCTAGGAACTTAGAGTCATTCTGTAAGCGTTGGCTCACACTCGATTTGTGTTTACACTTCAGTCCGCACACTGAGGATGTAAAGATTTTCATGAATCATTTATAATCTAGTCCACGCTCTGGGGACTTAGAGTAATCTAGTCCACGCTCCAGGGACTTAGAGAATTTTGTGAATCATTTATACTCTATTCCACGCTCTAGGGACTTAGAATATGCAAGCCCGAGCTTCGAGGACTTAGAGATTTTTATGAATCTTTTATACTCTAGTCCACGCTCTGGGGACTTAGAGTACTCTATTCCATGCTCCGGGGACTTAGAGATTTTTGTGAGTCGTTTATACTCTAGTCCATGCTTCGGGGACTTAGAGTACTCTAGTCCATGCTCTGGGGCCTTAGAGATTTTTGTGAATCGTTTATACTCTACTCCACGCTCTGGGGACTTAGAGTACTCCAGCACATGCTCAGTGTACTTAGAGTTTTTTGTGAATCGTTTATAGCTTAGTCCACGCTCTGGAGACTTAGAGTACTCTACCCCATGCTTTGGGGACTTAAAGATCTTTGTGAATCGTTTATACTCTAGTCCATACTACGGGGTCTTAGAGTACTCTAGTCCGCGCTCCAAGAAATTAGAAATTTTTGTGAATCATTTATAATCTAGTCCACTCTCTGGGGACTTAGAGTACTCTAGCCCACGCTGGGGAACATAGAGATATTTGTGAATCATTTATACTCCAGTCCATGCTTGGGGACATAGAGTACTCTAGCCCGCGCTATGGGAACTTAGAGATTTTTGTGAATCGTTTATATACCAATCCACAGTCCAGGGACTCAGTGTACTCTAGTTCGTGCTTCGGGAACTTAGAGATTTTTGTGAATCATTTATATTCTAATCCGCACTTCAGGGACTCGTAATACTTTAATCCGTGCTTTAGGGATTTAGAGATTTCTATGAATCTTTTATACTCTAGTCCATGCTCCAGGGACTTAGAGTACTTTAGCCCGTGCTCCATGGACATAGATATTTTTGTTAAGTCGTTTAAACTCTATTCTATGCTATAGGGACTTAGATTACTCTAATCCACGCTCCGGGGATTTAAAGATTTTCGTGAACCGTTTATACTCCAGTCCACGCTCCGAGGACTTAGAGTACTCTATTCCGTGCTCTGGGGATTTAGAGATTTTTGTGAATCGTTTATACTCCAGTCCACGCTCCAGTGACTAAGAGTACTCTAAACTGCGCTTTGGGGATTTAGAAATTTTTATGAATCGTTTGTACTCTAGTCCGCGCTTCGAGGACTTAGAGCACTCTAATCCACGCTCCGAGGAATTAAAGATTTTTGTGAATTGTTTATACTATAGTCCATGCTTCGAGGACTTAGATTACTCTAAACCGCACTTCGGGGATTTAGAGATTTTTGTCAGTCGTTTATACTCTAATCCTTGCTTCGAGGATTTAGAGTACTTTAATCCACGCCCCAGAGATTCAAAGTTTTTGTGAATCATTATACCTCAGTCCGTGCTTCGGGGACTTAGAGTACTCTAATCCGTGCTTCAACAATTTAGAGATTTTTGTGAATCGTTTATAATCCAGTCTGCGCTCCAAGGACTTAGAGTACTCTAATCCGTGCTTCGAGGATTGAGAGATTTTTTTTGAATCGTTTATACTCTAGTCTGCGCTCCGGGGACTTAGAGTACTCTAATGCACGCTCCGGGGATTTAGAGATTTTTGTGAAACGTTTATACTTTAGTCCACGCTCTAGGGACTTAGAGTAATCTAATTTGCGCTCCAAGGATTTAGTGATTTTTGTGAATCATGTATACTCTTCACGTTCCGAGGACTTAGAGTGCTCTAGTATGTGCTTTAGGGATTTAGAGATTTTTGTGAACTATTTATACTCCAATCCATGCTCCAGGGACTTAGAGTACTCTAATCCACACTCCAAGGATTTAGAGATTTTTGTGAGTCCTTTATACTCTAATCCGTACTCCGGGGACTTAGAACACTATAATCGACGCTCCGGGATTTAGAGTTTTTTGTTAAGTCATTTATACTCTAGTCCTCGCTTTGTGGACTTAGAGTACTCTAATCCATGCTCTGGGAGTTTTGAGATTTCTGTGAATCGTTTACACTCCAATATGCGCTACAAGGACTTAGAGTATTAATTCCACGCTCCAGGGATTTAGAGATTTTTATGAATCGTTTATACTCTAGTCCGCGCTCTAAGGATTTGGAATACTCTAATCCATGCTTTGGGGATTTAAATATTTTTGTAAATCTTTTATACTCCAGTCCGTGCTCTGGGGACTTAGAGTATTCTAATCTGCGCTTCGGGGATTTAGAGATCTTTGTCTATCCTTCATACTCTATTCCGTGCTTCGGGGATTTAGAGTACTCTAGTCCATGCTTTAGAGACTTAGAGATTTTTTTGAATCATTTATATTCTAATCCACATTCAGGGGACTTGGAGTACTCAAGTCCGTACTCTGGGGACTTAGAGATTTTTGTCAGAGCAGTAGTATTTTCGCCCTTTTGATTTGTACTTAATTTACTATGCCAAGGTAGAAGTTTTCGAATGAATGGTCGAACCACGTTAATTCATGGAATGGGATTCTACCCCCATCATTCAGGACGAAACTTGGTAATCATACGGTCGATTCTTGCCCACTTGGTAGTTGTGGCTTTTCCCATTAAATCGAGGAAAAAGTTAGGTGATGAATGACAGGATTACATCCACGCTGGGGTCGGATGATCGAGCCTTACTCAATTTGCTTCATATTTCGTTCTTGCAAATGAAGATAATGGATTATTGAGGAGACAAATTAAGTCCCATCCGTCTCGGTCTACAATCATGCCCATTCGTTGAAATTTATGGCTAACAAATAGGCAGCCAACATCAGCTGCTTCAAGTCTAATACAAAGGTTATCGGATGAATGGTCAGTCGCATCCACGTTCTGTGGGAATGTGACCTTGTTGAGTCTTTTCAGTTCCGTACTTCATTGCACCAAGTCAAGGGCACACTGTAACTGATGAATGGTCGAATCATGCTCATCTAGATAAAAGCTTCAATAGGTTCCGTAATGATTTGCACAAATTAGTCGATGCCAACCTCTAGGCATTTAGATAACTGCATCGTATGTGCATCGATTAATTCAAGTAGATCATAGCTCACACCATAATTGAAATGGAAATTATAATAAATTAATTAAAAGAGATCAAAATAAATCTCATCAATAAGTGAAGCATCATTGTGTGCCCGCTATTCCACTTTTCCCTTGGCTTCTTTTAACGGGGTATCGACCATCGTCGGTCTAGTTGATAATCAGGGTTCTTTATTAATAAGGCAATGACGTTTCTATCATCATCAAGCTGATATGTTCCTTGGCTACGGTTACTCCTTTCGTTCGCCAATGACATCTTTATGTCCAAGGTGTGTGCAAGGCTAAGTGGTCCGTGATTGTTGGGTAGTGCCCTATCACTTGCAGTTAAACCTGGGGAAATTTGATGGTTGCTTCAGGTTTCACCTTGGGTCGCTTGGGGTCGTGTATTGAATTACTTGGATCCTGAAATCTCCAAGGCTTGAGAGTCGGCACACCGGGTCTCTTTGGGGTTTGCTTCGAGAGAAACACCATCCTACCTAAGTCCTACTTCGGGTCACAGCCCAATGTTATAAAATCTTCCTTGTACTTGTCAAAATTTCCATCCCACTCCTTCATGCTTGCTTCCTACCAGGATGGAACACATTGTCTCTAGTATTTAACAACTCGAAGCATCTCGTCTAAGAAGGTGTGAAATCAGCTCACTTGAAGAGGCGAAGGCAGTTCCCAATATTGATAGATCGGCCTCCGAGCATAAGGCCACAGATGAAAATTTTGTAAAGGGGCATAAAAACAAAAAACGATCGACCAGACCCTATGACCTCGGAACGATCATACTAGAATTGGTCATATAGGAGCAACCAAAGTTCCATTGCAGGTTGGTAGGGAGGTTGATATGGAACGATTGGCCACAAAGACAAGAGTGGAACGATTGTACTTAAATCAATCATATTGAAACCTTCGCACATAATCAGTTGCTATGGGTTCATTTGGAATGATCGTATAAAAAAGATCACATAAAGACAATGGGTTGTCTTCGGTAAGTAGAACTTTCAACATGGTACGACCAGTCATATACAAATCAAAAATGTTTGGTCCCAAAAAAGGGGTGAAACGATCAGGTGATGAGCAATCCTGAAGGAACGATCAGAGATAAAATTTGGTGTTTGAAGTGGCCTTTTTCATACTGGTGGAACAACCAGCGCTTACCATTGTAAAAAATGACCAGGTAGGATGCTGGAATGACTAAATTCGTAGTGAACAACTATTTTCCTAGTGCGAAATGTCCATGGCTAAGTGTCAAACATTCGTCCTTGCATTGGAACTTGAGAATGCAAAAAAATTCACGAAGCATACGACTACTTGCTACTAATTTCATCCTTCCTTGCTTTTTCCCAGGTAGTGGACATGATTTCACGGCCGTTGAAACGACCTTGACTCGACCTTCGAAAATTGGCACTAAATACATCACCCGTATTTGAATACCGCAGATTCAATTGTCGAATCTGGTTCGCTGGAGATTATAACACATTAAGTACAGTAACACAGCGGAAGAAAATGAATAACTATATTGATATACAACATTTGATACAACACATTGATACAAATGATATCAATACATATATCAGAGATATATGCAACAACGGAAAAATGAACAGCGACGACAGAACAATATCTTCAATGCCAAGCTCTAAAACTCTATAGCCAAAGCTCCAAACCATAAGCCCGAACCACCATCAAGTTGTATTAAGCAAGGTCAGCCCGAATGTTGAAGCGAAACAAATGCGATCCTGAATCGAAAGACTGGATGCTATCGAATCTACACCTCCTATTTGATTATCTGAAAATTTGACTCTAGGATGCACATGTGGAAAATTGTGGGCACCCAGATTTAGAAAGGAAATAATAAACTCCAGGTCATTGGACTGGTGTGAGCAAACAAAAACGTTTTTTTTAAACAAAAACAAACAAAGAATTTAAAATTGAAATCCGCAATGCTTTTTGGAAAGTGAAACTACCATAAGGCCTCCCGGCACACACACAATGCAATCACACACTTGGAGGAGATTTCTCCTTATGATAGTCAAACATGCTTGATAAGCAAAATCCTTTTTGATATTATTATTAGTGCATAGTGCAGAAAACCTTTGCAAGTATAATATTAATCTTAGCCAGCATACGTAAATTATAGTATGCCTACTATAGCTACCATTTAAATGGCAGGTTCTACAACTATAACCGTACAAGGCGAGTATTGGTGATTGGATTTCCAACAAATGGTCAGGCTACGGAACTTCCTAGGCCGCATGGGTATGCCTCTAGAGGGATGCCCTGAGAACTTAACCAGCTCTCTGCCAACAAAAGGCTGGGTTACCTCTGTAACTAGGTAACTACTACACGAGTATGTCATCCCCCGGTCGTTACCGACCTTTATCTGAGGATCCACAATCACAAAGCAACAACCACAAAGTAATAAATTTGCAGTAACCACATAGGTTAAATATCTGGGCTCCATACCATGATACCACCTTTTACCAGAAGGAAATGGACATACCCTAAAGGATTCGACCCTCATAACCTTGCTGCATTCTTCCTGTTTCGACCATTTCCGAGTTGTAAGGTTCTGATGCGGTCTTGTCCACAAAGCTACGCTTTACACAAAAGCAATGCTTTGATCGACACATGATCAACAGCACTTCATATGCCACATTACCAAATTGGGAATGTATCACTAGTAACCATCAACTACCTAACCTCTGAGCTCGTACGTCTCAGAGAAGGGTGTTAAGCTAAGAGAATAAATTCTCCGCCACCAAACAGAAATGTATTTGATAGATACCAGCTTTACATCTCAAAGTGTAATGTCAGACACACATCCATTCAAGTCTGTTCCGGGTTCGAACAGAAGCGAAGGCACATCAAAGAAGCCCTTGCAATCCAGGTATTCACAATCCTGTTCGGATTCCCCATCACATATGGAGATCTCTATACCGACGCAACTCAGTGCAAAGACATTGACGGGTAATCCTTTCGTTCTCAAAAATACCCGGTCTTCACCACCGGTCTTCAAATGCTATCCATTTCTTCATATCATTATTTGGAATGGGTTATATGACATAAAGTCCTCTCTTGGCTAAACCGAATAATGAGCACAAATTTTAAAACCATATGGATATATTGGGATTTTAGTTAGGTCACAACTTAAAGCCCAAAACTTTTCTTTAAATGGTTTAAACAAATTACCATTTTCAATCTTTAAACAAAGAGATACACTTCACAATGTTCACCAACCTTTCACAAAGATTCATTCATAGCTTTCAAAACTATTTCAATTCCAAATCTTTTACACAAAAGAAACACCTTTTAAGATCCTCTTAAATTTGAAACCAATCTTTCAAGAAGATTCAGTTATAGCTTTCAAAAACAATTTCAATTCACAACTTGAAATCTTTTCAACAAAAACAGGAAGTTCCTTCTTTATATGAAAGCTATTATCATTTGAAAACAATTGCCTTTTGTTTTGAAAAAATCCGATCAAATACACACAAATTATAGCCTTTAAAGATCGATCATCGCAATCCAAATACAGCAATATCGATAAGCGGTATAATCCAATAACGCTTATCTTCATTCACAGATTCACAGAGAAATAATATAAATTCATCACAGATAAATAAATTATATTCATCACAGCTCAAATCAAAATAATTCATATCACAAAGCATCACACATCAGGGATATCAAACAATTCAAAGTATCAATACAATCCAAACATTCATAAGTAAGATCAATTAGTCATATGATTAATTTAAATCAGATTAATTACTTATAAAATTACTAATCCTAGTTAATTAACATTAATTAATTTAAAACCGTTTTAATTAATTATTCTTTAATCGTTTATTAATTAACCTTTAATAATAAATCAATCAACCTTTAATTATTAATTAATCAACCTTTATTAATAAATAATTAACCCTTAATCATTAAATAATTAACCTTTAATTATTTAATTATTCTTTAATTAATTATCCTTAATTAATTACATTAATTAATTAACCATTAACTAATTACCATTTAATTAATTATCCTTAATTAATAAGTGATTATCCCTAATCACTTATAATAATAATCACAAATTAATTTTAATCACTTGATTAATCAACTTTGATCATTAATTAATAACTTTTAATTAAGTAATTATCTTTAAGTAATTAATTGCCTTTAATTATTTGCCATTAATTAAGCTTTACTTAGTTAATCATCCTTTAATGTAATTACATAAAGTAATTATTTTTAATTAAGTAATAATCTTTTATTTATTAAATGAAGTAATTATACCTAATTGATTTCATTAAGTAATCGTTTTTTAATTACTCATCATTTATTATTAACTCTTAACAAATTAATTAATCCTTCATTAATACTTAATTATCCTTTAATTAATTAATTTATCATTAAATTTTATGTTAATGATCCTCTATTCTTAAGATAACCTATTTATCTTAATTAATTTCATAATCATTATTTAAATCTTATTTCGAATATCCTTTGAAACAAATACACAATATAACTTAAACCCTTTTAAGTTAATTAATAATCAAAAATCATTATTTCAAGATAAACCATTTCATCTTTAAAAACTCATATGAATTAACTTAATACCTTCAAGTTAATCACAAATCAAAAGTATCATTTAAGATAAACCATTTTCTTTTAAATTAGTTTCTTAACTTAAACTGTTAAATTTAAATTTCAAAATAACTTAAGAAAATAAAACTTAATTAATTTTAAATTAAATAAAATATACAACTTTCATTGACCCAAAATTTAAATAAGCTTTTATTATATAAGAGTTATTTAAGAATAAGATTTTAAAACTTATTTTATTCAAATTTCAAATTTGGTTTGTTTAAATGCGTCAGACCCGAGACATTCTCGGGTAAAACCTGATAACACACTCGAGTTCCCTCTACTTCATTGCTTCAAGTCACGCCTTTGTTTTCACGCACGTTACCTTGGGCCAACCTTTCCTCCCAAATGCCTCATCATTCACCTCACACAAGTGATAATTCGTGCACGTGTACGATCGATCTACGATGATCTGATCATAACCGAGACCTCCGACATGTCGCCGCTAACCACCCAACCTCAAACATTCACCCAGTTCGATGATTCCATTTGAAAATCGAAATCGAGCTAATCGATTCTACTTGGAACCCAACCTATCAACCTAATTCTGCCTCGCGTAGCCAACACTGATCACCTGAAGTCGTGCAACCCCGTCCACACACTCACAAGCCTTCCATGCTTCCTCCCCCCAAGTCCGGTGCAACTCGATGCCCTAGCGATGATGCAGCAGCCCCTATTCCGAGCTCGACCAATTTAGGTTTAAAATCTATTTTGACCCACCACCGCCGCCACGGTAGCTTAAATCTCTTTCCAACATTTTTTCCAACCTCTCCGATCACCAAGCCTGCTTTAGCAAAAACCCCGACCTCCCTAGGTTCCACGATCACCAAAAAACCCCAAAACTTACTTTCTGATCATCTTCGAATTACTCCCTCAATTCCAATCTAAAAATTTTGATTCCTCTCTTAAAAATCAAAAATCTTAATGGCGATTAAGATTATCTAAGTGAATTAAAGATTTATGATGCTTGAAATTTCAACATGTACAAGTTCTACTGTATAACCCTTGATTCTAGAAGATTTTCAAACCTATTATGCTTGAATAAAATTTTAAACCTTAATTTATATTTAAACAAACATATTGTGCTTGAAACCCAAAGCCTAACAGTGATTGGTTAAGGAGATTTTGAATTTTGAGTTAAATCTAAACCTTGTAACTATAAATAGAGATGAACATGAACATATCAGACATGCGTACCTCATTGCATTCATATATTCAGGAATCCATATACTTGTAAGCATAATTTATATCATACATTAAAGATCATCACATGTAAGCAACTTAAACAAATTTAAGATTATTTTGAAATAAGGTTTACTCATCTGAGTTTGGAACAGAGGCGAGAAATAAAGAATAGAGAGTTTTGTCTGGAATTTAAAACTAGAAGTTGCCTTGATCCTGGAAACTTTTTGATTAATGTTTGAAAACTTGGAAGTAGAAGATGATCTGATCCTAACTTCAGGCTTGAATTTGATTTAAATTTTACTTCAATCTTTCAGGCTTGTTTTCTTTTGATCTGGTCTGTGATTTCCATACTTTAAATTTGCTTGCTTTGTTGAACAATGCCTGATTGCTTTAATGTTTTTATTTTAATTGATTGCTGTTTGATTCCAGATAGCTTTCAGTTTTGAATTAAATCCATAACTTTGCTTGAACCTGATGTTGTTACTGAGGTCTTAATTTTGATTCATACCGATTTCTTGTTTTCCAGGTTTCCTTTTTTTTCTTTTGAACTGCTTTTTTTTTTCATATTTTCCAAATGAGAGAAAAGTAAAGCTTGACTTCTTTCTCAAACATATTATATAAAATTCAAATTAAAAAGAAAAAAAAATTCACACTTGTTATTACTAAGCCAACATTTATTGTATGCATGATAAATTAGTTACAATTTTTTAAAGGTACATTTCAATCTTTTACACTTGTTAACATATAGGCATTTTGTGTTTAAACCCCTAAGTGTTTATATCTTAACATATATTGATGTTTAAATGTTTATTAATATCTTATTTTAATTTATATATTATTTTCTTTTATAACTTATTATATAACCTTTATGAAAATGATTTTAAGACTAATTTACATTAATAAGTAATTACATTTATCTTATATATATAAGAATTCAAATTAGAATAGCTTTGTGAAAATTATTACATAAATCTCAAATGATAACTTCCAAATATATATATATATATATATATATATATATGAAAACAAATTTTATTTATTTTAAACATAGTATTTCCGAATCCATTTTTTTTAAATAAATATTTTTTAGATTCTCAAATTTAAATTTTATTTATAATCAATTCATATACATATACATACATATATATATATATATATATATATATATATATATATATATATATATAAACAAACAAATGTTTCATTTAATTTGGAAAAATTAAATTAATTCACAATTAGTTCCAAAAATTACATTAATTACCAATTTAAATTTGATTTAAAACTGTGAATGTTACATGTAACGACCCAAAATTTTCGACTTCGAAAATTCCAGATTGTTAGAGAAAAGAAGAAAGAAGGTAGAAGAAGAACGGAACAACAACATCACACATTCGCAGCGGATCAAAATATAATATCAAAATAATAGCATTTTTATAAAGGAAAGCTGTAATTGTTACTTTACATTCAATACATCATAGTTACAACCATATACACATAACTGGACAGTTATATCAACCTGTCCTAGACTACAATCAATACAGCTCTCAAATATACAGTGGTAAACTCCATACGTTTCTGCCATCCAGTTCGACTCTTGAGCTCTAGAACGTCCTAACCTGAAAAGTTGTAATACTCGGTCTGACCCAAGCATTACATCAAAATAACACCTGGGTCAGGCTGGAAACCAGCGTGAGTAAACCCAACTAACAAGAAATTTTAATGCATATAACTTATTTAAAGCCCGGGGTAACTCGTACTTCTCCACAATTTCTCAACTTGTTATGGCCAACACTTATTTCACAAACAATCCCTATGCAACCTTACTTAGTTTAAATGGTCCAGTCATTTAAATTTATCCCATTCCAGCCTATTGATTTCACATATAAAATCTATAAAGAATTGAAGAGGTTTCGGGTATTTGCTATTACCCGACCTTGGTTTCTTCGAATCCAATGTCATCTTAACCGAAGTTATTCAAGTAAATACAATACAACTTTAAATACAGAATATCACTTTTACACACAAATTCATCATCGATAGATAACCACATTATCACTATTCAAGCCAATCATATCACAAAACATTTCATATCGGAAATATCAAATAATCCAAGGTACTCAATATCATTTAATCATTCATAAGCAAGATTAATTAGTCACACCCTTTCTAATTAATTTAAATAAATTACATTAACTACTTCAATCACTTTATTTTTAGTCATGCTCACTAAACCATTAATTAATTACAAACCATTAATTAATCATCCCTTAATTATCCACTTTAATTACATTAAGTAATTAGCCTTTAATTAATTACACAAATTAATTTACCTTCACCCATTCACATTAACTACATTTATCCCTGATTAATTACTCAAATTAGTTACCCTATAATCACTTTCATTGATTAATTATCCTTTAATTAATCACGCTCATTAAATAACTAACCCTTAATTAATTTTCTTTGATTAAACAATCCTTAATTAGTCAATCCTTTAATTAATTACACTAAGTAATTAATCCTTAATTACTTCCATTAAGTAATTTTCCTTTAATTATTTTCATAAAGTAATTATCCCATTGGTTAATTATCCTCGATCAATTTAACATTTAATTATTAATTAATTTAACCTATAATTACAAATTAAATTAAATAATCCTTAACAAATTAATTTTTAACAAATTAATCCTTACATTAAGTAATTATCATTTATTAAATCACATTTAGTAATTGCCCATTAATTACCCACTTTAATTAATGGTATTGACCATTTATAGTGGTACTTCCCTGTCCCCTATTTCGTCTTCTTCTTGCACTCATACTCACTATCAGTGGATAGTAAGAGAATTTACTGAGGCATGCAGATAGATATCTTAGGGATATACTCATTCTAGGGCATTTATAACGCTATCTCTAATGAGTCACCAAATGTGTTACACTCCTGAGCTAAAGTTCTTACTCAACCTTCAACTCTGATACCAAATGAAACGACCCTAACTCGACCTTCGAAAATTGGCACCAAATACATCACCCGTATTCGAATGTCGTAGATTCAAACGTTGAATCTAGTTCACCGGAGCTTATAACACATTAAGTAAAACAACATAGCAGAAGAAAATGAATAACTCTATTGATATACAACATTTGATAAAACACATTGATACAAATGATATCAATACATATATATCAGACATAGATGCAACAGCGGAAAAATGAACAGCAACAGCAGAACAATATCTTCAATGCCAAGCTCTAAAACTCCATAGCCAAAGCTCCAAACCATAAGCTCGAACCACCATCAAGTTGTATTAAACAAGGTCAGCCCGAATGTTGAAGCGAAACAAATGCGATCCTGAATCCAAAGACTGGACGCTATTGAATCTACACCTGCTATTTGATTAAATGAAAATCTAACTCTAGGTTGCCGTGTGGAAAATTATGGGCACCTAGAGTTTAGAAAGGGCTCCAGTTCAGTCATGGGACTGGTGTGAGAAAACAAAAAACATTTATTTTAAACAAAAACAAACAAAGAATTTAAAATTGAAATCTGCAATGCTTTTTCGAAACTAAAACTAACATAAGGCCTCCCGGCATACACACAATGCAATCGCACACTTGGAGGAGATTTCTCCTTATGATAGTCAAATATGCTTGATACGCAAAATCCTTTTTGATATTATTATTAGTGCATAGTGCAGAAAACCTTTGCAAGTATAATATTAATCTTAGCCAGCATACGTACCATTATAGTATGCCTACTATAGCTACCATGTTAAATGGCAGGTTCTATAACTAAAACCGTACAAGGCGCGTATTGGTGATTGGATTTCCAGCAAATGGTCAGGTTAAGGAACTTCCTGGGCCACATGGGTACGCCTCTGAAGGGATGCCCCGAGAACTTAACTAGCTCTCTGCCAACATAAGACCGGGTTACCTCTGTAACTAGTTAAATACTACACGAATATGCCATCCCCTGGTCGTTACCGACCTTTATCCGAGGATCCTCAACCACAAAGTATTAAATTTGCAGTAACCACACAGGTTAAATATCTAGGCTCCATACCATGATACCATCCTTTTTTAGAAGGAAATGGACATACCCTAAAGGGCGCGACCCTCATAACCTTGCTGCATCCTTCCTGTTTCGACTATTTTCGGGTTGTGAGGTTCTGATGCAGTCTCATCCATAAAGCTACGCTTTACACAAAAGACATGCTTTGATCAACACATGATCAGCAACACTTCATATGCCACATTACCAAATTGGAAATATATAACTAATAACCATCAAATACATAACCTCTGAGCTCATACGTCTCAGAGAAGGGTGTTAAGCTAAGAGAATAAATTCTCCGCCACCAAATAGAAATGTATTTGATACAAAACAGCTTTACATCTCAAAGTGTAATGTCAGACACACATCCATTCAAGTCCGCTTTGTGTTCAAACAGAACCGAAGGCACCTCAAAGAATCCCTTGCAATCTGGGTATTCACAATCTTGATCGGACTACCCATCATATATGGAGATCTTTATACCGGATCGACTCAGTGTAGAGACATTCGAAGGGTTATCCTTTCGTTCTCGAAAATACCCGGTCTTCACCACCGGTCTTCAAATGCTATCCATTTCATTTTATCATTATTCGGAATGGGTTATATGACATAAAGTCCTCTCCCGGCCAAACCGAATAATGAGCACAAATTTTAACCGTATGGATATATTGAGATCTTAGTTAAGTCACAACTTAAAGCCCAAAACTTTTCTTCAAATGGTTTAAACAAATTACCATTTTCAACCTTTAAACAAAAAGATATACTTCACAAAGTTCACCAATCTTTAACAAAGATTCATTCATAGCTTCCAAAATTATTTCAATTTCACATCTTTTATACAAAAGATACACCTTTTAAGATCCTCTTAAATTTGAAATTTTTCACAAAGGTCCAATTATAGCTTTCAAAAACAATTTCAATTCACAACTTGAAATCTTTTCAACAAAAATTGGAAGTTCCTTCTTTATACGAGAGTTATTACCATTTGAAAACAACTGCTTTTTGTTTCGAAAAAATCTGATCAAATACACACAAATTATAGCCGTTAAAGTATAAACCAGAAAATCAAGGAACTGCCGTATCATCGGCAAGTTCTATTTGAATTAAATCCTAATTCCCCAAAAACAATTTATTTAGTACACTTCAAAATGGTTTAAAATCTATATATACATTATATAACTAGTGTAACCATTTTAAACCATGATTGCCAAATAAACATACATATATATATGTATACAACTTCAAAATCTTAAATTCAAATTCAAATCAAACTATTTAAATTTCAAAACTTTATCAAGTTATTCAAAATAATTTTCATCTTCAAACTCTTTTCAAAAGCTTTTCATATTAAACCCAATTCTAATTTCCAAACCATTTTGGATTCAAAATTCAAGTTTAAAGCAATTTTATAATATTAAATTCAAATATATGTGACTTAACCAATTTTCTCATGCACCCATATTTGTGTGTGTATAGTGTATTCCAGGGGTTTTACACAATAGTGCAATTTCATCAATCATCGCAATCAAACACAGCAATATTGATAAGCGGTATAATCCTATAACGCTTATCGTCGTTCACAAATACACAAATAAATAATATAAATTCATCACAGATGAATAAATTATATTCATCATAGCTCAAATCAAAATAATTCATTTCACAAAGCATCACACATCAGGGATATCAAAAAATTCAAAGTATCCATACAATCCAAACATCCATAAGTAAGATCAATTAGTCATCTGATTAATTTAAATCAGATTAATTATTTATGAAATTACTAACCCTGGTTAATTAAAATTAATTAATTAAAAACCTTTTAAATTAATTATCCTTCAATCATTTATTAATTAACCTTTAATAATAAATCAGTCAACCTTTAATTATTAATTAATCAACCTTTATTAGTAAATAATTAGCCCTTAATCATCAATTAATTAACCATTAATTATTTAATTATTTTTTAATTAATTATCCTTAATTAATTATAGTAATTAATTAACCAGTAGTTAATTGCCATTTAATTAATTATCCTTAATTAATAAGTGATTATCCCAAATCACTTATATTAATAATCATAAATTAATTTTAATCACTTGATAATCAATTTTGTTCATTAATTAATTACTTTTAATTAAGTAGTTATCTTTAAGTAATTTATTACCTTTAATTATTTGTCATTAATTAAGCTTTACTTAATTAATCATCCTTTAATGTAATTACATAAAGTAATTATCTTTAATTAAGCAATAATCTTTTATTTATTAAATCAAGTAATTATACCTAATTGATTTCATTAAGTAATTATTCTTTAATTACTCATCATTTATTAATTAACTCTTAACAAATTAATTAATCCTTCGTTGATAATTAATTATCCTTTAATTAATTAATTTATCATTAAATTTTAAATTAATGATCCTCTAATCTTAAGATAACCTATTTATCTTAATTAATTTCATAATCATTATTTAAATCTTATTTCGAATGTCTTTTGAAACAAATACACAATTTAACTTAAACCCTTTTAAGTTAATTGATAATCAAAAATCACTATTTCAAGACAAACCATTTTATCTTTAAAAACTCATACGAATTAACTTAATATCTTCAAATTAATTACAAATCAAAAATATCATTTAAGATAAACCATTTTCTTTTAAATTAGTTTCTTTATTTAAACTATTAAATTTGAATTCCAAAATAACTTAAGAAAACAAAAGTTAATTAATTTTAAGTTAAATAAACTATAAAACTTTCATTGACCCAAAATTTAAATAAGCTTTTATTATATAAGAGAAATTTATTTAAGAATAAGATTTTAAAACTTATTTTACTCAAATTTCAAATCTGGTTGGTTTAAATGCTTCAGACCCGAGACACTCCCGGGTAAAACCCAATAACACACTCGAGTTCCCCTACTTCATTGCTTTGAGTCATGCCTTTGTTTTCACGCGCATTACACCGAGCCAACCTTTCTTCCCAAATGCCTCATCATTCACTTGACACAGGTGATAATTCGTGCACGTGTACGATCGATCGACGATGATCTGATCATCGCTGAGGCCTTCGGCATGTCGTCACTGACCACCTAACCTCAGACATTCATCCAGTTCAACGATTCCATCTGAAAATCGAAATTGAGCTAATCGATTCTACCAAGAACCCAAAATATCAATCTAATTCTGCCTCGCATAGCCACCACTGATCACCTGAAGTCGTGCAACCCCGGCCACGCACTCGCAAGCCTTCCACGTTGCCTTCAAGTCCGGTGCAACTCGATGCCCTAAAGACGACGCAGCAGCCCCTATTTCGAGCTTGACCAATTTAGGGTTCAAAATCTATTTCGACCTACCATCGCTGCCACGGTGGCTTAAACCTACTTCCACCATTTTTGCCAACCTCTACGATCACCAAGCCTGCTTCAGCAAAAATCCCGACCTTCCCAGGTTCCTCAATCACCCGAAAAACCCCAAAACTTACTTTCTGATCATCTCCGAATCACTCCCTCAATTCCAATCTAAAAATTCTGCTTCCTCTCTTAAAAATCAAAAATCTTGATGGCGATTAAGATTATCTAAGTGAATTGAAGATTTATGATGCTTGAAATTTCAACATGCACAAGTTCTACTATATAACCCATGATTCCATAAGATTTTCAACCCTATTATGCTTGAATAAAATTTTAAACCTTAATTTATATTTAAAAAACATATCGTGTTTGAAACCCAAAGCCGAACAGTGATTGGTTAAGGAAATTTTGAATTTTGAGTTAAATCTAAACCTCGTAACTATAAACAGAGATGAACATGAACAAATCAGACATGCACACCTCAATGCATTCATATATCCAGGAATACATATACATGCAAACATAATTTATGTCATACATTAAAGATCATCGCATGCAAGCAACTTAAACAGATTTAAGATTATTTTGGAAGAAGGTTTACGCACCAGAGTTTGGAACAGAGGCCTAAAAATAAAGAACAGAGAGTTTTAATTGGAATTTAAAACTAGAAGTTGCCTTGATCCCGGAAACTTTTTGATTGATGTTTGAAAACTTGGAAGTAGAAGATGATCTAATCCTAACTTCAGGCTTGAATTTGATTTAAATTTTACTTTAACTTTCAGGCTAGTTTTCTTTTGATCTGGTTTGTGATTTCCAGATTTTAAATTTGCTCGCTTTGCTTAACAATGCCTGATTGCTTCGATGTTTTGATTTTGTTTGATTGCTGTTTGATTCCAGATAGCTTTGAATTAAATCCATAACTTTGCTTTGCTTGAACTTGATGCGTTACTCAGGTCCTAATTTTGATTTGTTTTGATTTCATGTTTTCCAGGTTTCTTTTTTTTCTTTTGAACTGTTCTGTTTTTAGGTTTTTCAAATGAGAGAAAAGTGAAGCCTGACTTCTTTCTCAAACATATTTTTATAAAATTCAAATTAAAAACAAAAACATTTTTAACACTTGTTATTACTAAACCAATATTTGTTGTATGCATGATAAAATAGTTACAATTGTTTAAAGGTACATTTCAATCTTTTACACTTGTTAACATATAGGCATTTTGTGTTTAAACCCCTAATTATTTATATCTTGACATATGTTTATGTTTAAATGTTTATTAACATCTTATTTTAATTTATATATTTATTTTCTTTTATAACTTATTTCTATAACCTTTAAGAAAATGATTTTAAGACTAATCATACATTAACAAGTAATTACATTTATCTTATATATAAGAATTCAAATTAGAATAGCCGTGTGAAAATTATTATATAAATCTCAAATCATAACTTCCAAATATTTATATATATATATATATATGTATGTATGTATGTATGTATGTATGTATGTATGCATGTATGTAAACTAATTTTATTTATTTTAAACATGGTACATCCAAATCCAATTTAAAATAAATGTTTTTTAGATTTTCAAAATTAAATTATATTTAAAATCAATTCATATACATATGTATAAATAAACAAACAAATACCTCATTTAATTTGGAAAAATTTAAATTAATTCACAATTAGTTCCAAAAATTACATTAATTACCAAATTTAATTTGATTTAAAACCGAGAATGTTACAGCCTTGTATAGCAACTTTCATCTAGGCTTTTTTCTAGATCTGAGTAGAGTAGAAAACTTATCAATTAAAAGATGGTTCTATTTCACGAACATGGGAATTCACTAGTAGAAAAAGAGATTCAATCTAACTGAGGAATCATGTCTCAGTGAAAGCACCAAAATGTTGATGCCAAAAATGGGCATCAACACCCGTTGAATCTTACAAATATCAAACAATAAATGAAATCTTAAGAACAAAGCATAAAAGTAAATGAACACGCTGGTTTTATAGTGGTTCGGCAATCTTGGCCTACACCCACTTCATATTTTATTAATCTTTTCCTTGATTACAATTATAAGAACAGTTGGATCAATTAGAATCCGTTGATACAAGTTTTTAAGAAAATAGAAATGGTAGAGCCTCTAGAGTAGGAAGAAGAAGATGAAGTCCCCCTTTCTGAAGCCATGACTGTTATAGCTGGAGACACGCATGGATCGGGTCGAAACTTAATAACGAAATCCCTTAGATCTAGTAGAGCTCACCATATCGATCAGCTGTTTTCATTCCATGATCTATAATGATCGACATATACATGACCGGTCATTTTTACTTGCTCTTCATCACTTACGATCGTTATTGGAGGATCTCATTTTGACATTGCTCCTAGAATATAGGATCATACTAGGTTGCAGATTGCAAGCAACCGGCTGCGTTAATTCGAAGGCAAAATATACACCAAAACATGTCGATCGTTAGTTTGCAACTATCAGCAACGATTGGCCTATATAGATCGGCCTACCCCTCATATTTATTTTGGGATGCATGATTGTTATGATACACTCCACTTGCTACTTTGTTGATGTCATTGAATTCTGACATGAATTGGCCTAATGGTCGCCAAGATATTAGTATTCTCTAATGATTTGAACCACTTTCCTTAATCATTCTCCGGTCGATCCAAACAAGTCGTTGTCTCGCCTATAGCTTATGCACATGGACTTTAGTTAATTCCAAACTTGAGGCATAGCTTCACGGGGCCAGGCTTGTGACTTCATGTTTTCCACACTTCGACTTGGCTTCGGTTCGAATCTGTTCGACTAACGTCTATAGTATAATATATATCTGGCTCTTCAAGCTACCGACTATTCATTCCTGGCCAAATCGATAGTATCACAACTTTGCCAAAATGCGAGATAACAATTTAATACTCTCGAAAGGTTTGTTTTGATGGTTTTGAAAGTAAAGGTCTAAGGATTCAAAAGCTTTAGTTTTCAAAACAAAGAACCCAATCTCATTTTTATAAGAAAAAACCATGGCATTATAAATGAGCTTTAAAATGCTTTTAAATTAGAATTTTTGAAGAAGCTTACCTTGGTAAAATAATCGGTTAACGGATTAGGGAAATGACTTTAAGGGTACTAAACCAAAGAAGTTGGTATTATTTTATATATGCTTCTTGTATAAATATATATTTACTAAGTAATGGACCCATAACTGTATTTTGGGAAGTAGGGCAGAATAACCATTTAGGATGATCTAGTAGTGAAAATAAATTAAGTAACTCCTAAATGAATAGAGTTGCATCCAGAAGCTCACGTAGACCAAAATATAGGATGTCCAAAGACTAATCTAGAAGTTGTCAGTTTAGACATCTTCATAGTGAACCCATGAAAACTATGTTTAAAGAGGGTTATTGGCAGGGGCCAACAGGTTTGTAGTGAACCCATGAAAACTATATCCGGATTATGTTATTGATAGAAGTTAATAGGTTTATAGTCAACCCATGAAAACTATGATATAAGGAAAGTTATTGGAGACACCAATAGGTTCAGGGGGAACCCATGAAATAAATGTATGAAGTTATTAGCGGGGGTCAATAGGTTCTTAGTGATCCTATGAAAACTAGAGACCGGGAAAATAGTCCATAAGTTTGAAATAAGTTCTTAGTGATCCCATGAAAACTCTGAAACATGATAGGTAGTCCATAAACTTTAAATAGGTTATTAGTCAGCCCATGAAAACTAATGGGTCAGTAGTGACCGTCGAAACTATAACTATGATAGATAGTCAAATATACGGGGATGGAAAATCCAAGATATTTTGCTTGTTTTCATATCATCATGATGTTTTAAATTGCTACATTTTTAATCGTTGTGGATGCAGGAGCATAGTATATGGTTATTATAAATTTTTGATAAGATACTAGTGAGGGAAACCCGTTCTGCTAAGCGGCGTGGTCTCACTATATATCTAAATAGTTCGAGATGGTAGGTTATTGTTATGTCTAACCCGAAGTTTTTGTTATCCCCTTATACTCTCCAGTCCTTCAGTTAATTTGAGTAGGATGAAGATAAGGGTTTTTCAGGTCCACCTTATACAAATAAGCTTCCAGAGACGAATAGGATGCTAGCTAGCTAATAGGAGTTCTTTTATTTTTGATTATGTTGTGTTTGTTGTAAAGGCAACGTTGATAGATTGCCTATATATATCTAGTATATACATATTCTAATCATCCAAGGAGCATCTTTATATGTTACTCTTGGCGTATGTTGTAATAAGTATATTTTCTCTGAATATGGTTCTCGAATTTGAGATTATATAATGAATCTGAAATGCTTTGAAATGGAATGAGAAATTTGTTTAACTAGTTTAAAAAAAATTCATATCTATGTGTTTTTATCAGTGTATCTAACATTACCTCATTTGGTCACCATGGATTAATAACTATAGATGACTGCAGCATCTGTAGCCGTTATTTTTTGGCCTCCAGGTGGGGGTTACATTACCCGACATCTAGTCGAGTATAATTTTTTGTACTGATTTCTTTCTAAATATCAAAGTCTTTACAATCTCGATTTCAAGGCTATAGGACACACCCTCCAGATAGTCCGAGCTCTCGGTAAACTCACTAGATTTGGATGGGACACCAGCACATGTAGTTTGATTCAAATTTTGGACACCAAGTGCACCCACTTGGTTTAGAAAGGACACAAGCACACATAAGAGTATAAGAGTATGATTTAATAGAGTTAATGAACCAGCTTCTTGATCCTGAGTACAAATGGTCATATAACCTCTTGAATAACACTTTGATGTTGTTTTAAGTTATAGAGATGAGAGAGATCAGAGTGTAATTGAATAAGAATCAAATTAGTAGAGTTTGAATTTGATTCTGGTTGAATTTGAGAATATTTTGAGTAGATTTTCTTTTAGAAATCAATAGAGTAGAATAGGATACAAAAAAAGAGAAATTGGTTTAAAAAAATTCGTTGGTAAAACCCTACTATTTAAAGAGAAACAACGGCCAGTCCATTCATGAAAAGATATGTTGAAAAGACATCTCAATTCAAATTTGAATTTTGAAATTATTGGCCCATATGTCAACATATGTTATAGAAGCATGTCGACATAACCTTTTGTATTTTTGAAAACCACTTGTAAATCTTTTTGAAAATACTAAGCATTGTAAAATATTATGAAACTTTTAACACCTATCTAAACTTAGTTTATACATATTTTAATGGTATCAAAACTTAAGAAAACTTTATACAATTAATTTAAATATTTTTAAATATATAAAGGATTTAAATATGAATTTCTTTTGAAAATAATATATATATATAAAGAATAACTGAGTATTTTTTTAAATTAAAGTTATAATAAATGTTACAATATACTTATAAACATTTAGAAAGCATAAAACTAAAACTGTAACAAAGTATAATAGATATAAAAGTATATATAAAATATAAAATACTTAAAAATTTAATTACTCAAAATATAATAACATTCTAAATAAAATCAAAATTTAGAAAACATTCGAAGGCCATTTTGAAAGATCATTTTAAAAACGGGATTCTTTTAAATCATTTTTGAAATTCAAAATATTTGAAAACCGTTTAAACCAGAGAATAGATTTAAAAACCTTTTTGAAAAATGAAGAGAGAGATCAAAGAAGTGCTATTAGGGTTTTAATAATAATCTATGACTTAATAACTTATCTGCATATCTTGAATCTTCAATACTCATGAGTCTTCAATCACTAACTCTTAAATCTCTATATAAGCCTCTTGAATCTACTTTTGATACTGTACAACCTTCTTAATCAACACCTGCCAAATATGACGCACTATATACTATGTATAATTTGATAAAAACCTTAGTATCTATATTTTATATGATGTCATATGTTATTGTCATCAAAACTAATGCCTAAGGAACTAACAAGTTCATTAACAAATGCTTAATGAACTATTTCGCATACTTGCAACTTATTCTTTGTCTTCTATTCAACATATTGCATGTGCTTTCAAATGACTTTATCAAAGTTCATGGGCTAGCTCTTAATTCCTTAGCAATGTTTGATCTCATTAACTAAGCTATGCTTAGTCTTGCAATCAATAGGGCAAAAACCAAGTTTAAGCTCATCATGCTTGGCTCCATGGATGTAAATTCTAGTTTAACGATTTTATATCTGTTATAATGTGTTATAAATATTTAATTAAAATATATTTAACAGAAAATCCATAAATTGTAAGTTTTTGATCGTAATTACAAATAATGTAATCGTAAGTATTGTATCACAATATAATAAACACGTCATTTTAAATATTTCTAGTCAAAATGTGTTAAGACTAGATATCGATATATCCGTTGAGACTAGAATACATAATGCTCTCCAAATGTTAGGATGTGTATTACTCATTACTTTTGGAGGAACCAAGAGGTTATATATTGAAAGTTATTGAATAACTATGGAATGACTCACTCGATAGTTTTCCATTGTTTAATATAACTAAGTCAAATAGAAAATATCGATGTGACTGATTTATATAGTTCTATCTCTACTTGAGAATACTGTTAATCTTCCATCTGAAAGCTTTACTTTTGTTATAGTCAAATCATGGCACAACATCTATCGAGTGACTATAGCTGAATCGACTTGAATTATTGGAAGTGAAATATAATTCAAGAGAGGATATGTCTCCTCAATTATATGGGGTTTGTATCATGGTCAATTCAGGTCATCTCAATGTCAAAATCTTTAGCTAGAGTAATTTGACCAATAACAACTGTTATTGTTGAACCAAGGACTTTGTGTTTGAACTATAGAGTTGAATATAAACAATATTGGAATTTTGACGGTTACCGAATTCAATATGTTCAAAGTTATACAGTTTTAACATAGAGAGTTAGTGAAACAATAGTCATAACAGAGTAACACTTAACAATGTAAAATTGGATTTTATCGGCTAAGTAAGCATTATATTTGGCCAAAATGTCACACCACCTACTAAGTGATGTGTGAAAGTTAATATTCAAATACTTTAATATTGATCACTAACAAAATTTGCACCTAACGGGTAGCACAACCAAAATGTTGAGTACTTCTTTGACCAAACATTTTAATTAATTTGTAATTATTATAAATTAATTAATATTTATTAAATAATAATTATGAAAATTATTTTTATTTGATGAAAGAATATTATTAACTATATTTATAATAGTTGTCAAAATTAATCGATATACGATATCGATATGTGTTTAAATTAAATTTAAATGTAAAATACTTTGTTCGTGCTTTTAATAGGTTTAAGCCTACATATGAGGCTAGTTGGTTATGCTCTAATAAGGCAAGGGGGAGGCCATATGATTGGCTAAAATGGGCTAGGGTTGAGTAGATAAAAGGAAAAGGAATAAGAGAAATATATGGATTTCGATCATAACTTCTCTCTGCACTCCTCCTCTATATAAACATGTCAACCCACACTCATTTTATATTTTTTGAGCCTCCTTCTATACCTATTTCTAATCGAATTCTCTCAATCCTTATCTCTTCATTTCCAAAGTCAAATCAAAGTAAATCAGAACATATTTGATAGCAGGTAGTCATCGGTTCAAAGACTAGCTATGTATTGGATTGGAAATTATTGCAAGGAGTGTATCTTATCATTTCAAGGTGTACTTACAAGCATTGGACAAAAGATACATTCCCAACCTATTTATAACCATTAATGTATGTGTATAATATTGATGGATAGGTGATGAGTCCAATATAAAAATATATTATCACAATTTGGATTGGTTGTATGTTTACATATACGTTTATATTTAAAAAAATACAATCATTTATACACCAACAAACAACACTGAAACGACCCTGACTCGACCTTCTAAAATCGGCACCGAATACGACACTCGTATTCCAATGCTGCAGATCCAAACGTCGAATCTCGTTCGCCGAAGCTTATAACACAATAAGTAAAACAGCACAGCGGAAGAAAAAGAAATGAATATCATTGATATACAACATTCGATACAAAAATGATACAATATGAATCAATATCAGAGATACAAGAAAACAATACTACAGCAGAAAACGAATAGCCAAGAGATAACACCAATCCAATGCTCCCAAAGTTTTAAAACTCCAAACCACGGGCTCGAACCACCATCACGTTGCACCAAGTTAAGCAAGTCCAGTCTGGTCTGTGAATCCGAAGACTCCAATATCCAAAGAGAAAGCTGAAAGCTACATAATCGATTCTATATCTACTATCTGAAAAAAAAACCAACTCTAAA
This sequence comes from Allium cepa, assembly GCA_030765085.1. Taxonomy (NCBI): domain Eukaryota; kingdom Viridiplantae; phylum Streptophyta; class Magnoliopsida; order Asparagales; family Amaryllidaceae; genus Allium; species Allium cepa. The sequence continues at coordinate 845,247,484 of CM060943.1, forward strand.
TTGCCCGTGTGGAAAATTGTGGGCACCCAGAGTTTAGGAAAGGAACAATAAACTCCGGGTCAGTCATGGGACTGGTATGAGCAAACAAACAAAAGAATTTAAATTTGAAATCCGCAATGCTTTTTAGAAAATGAAACTACCATAAGGCCTCCCGCCATGCAAACGCAGAATTGGGGGAGATTTCTCCTTATGATAGTCAAACATGCTTGATACGTGAAAAACATTTTGATATTATTATTAGTGCATAGTGGAAAAACATTTCGAAAGTATAATATTAATCTTAGCCAGCATAGACATTCTGAACTATGCCTACTATAGCTACCATCTAAACAGTGGGGTGCCACCATAAGTAGATGGCAAGTAATATAACTAAAACCGTACAAGGCGCGTATTGGATGAATGATTTCCAACAATGGTCAGGCTATGGAACATTCCATTGCCACATGGTACGCCTCTGGAGGGGCGCCCCGAGAACCATCCCTTAGTTCTCTGCTAACACAAGGTCGGCTACCCCCTTCCCGGGGAATAAAACCTAAGATATGCCACCCTCGGTCCTTTGGGACCTTTAACCGAGGATCCTCAATACCAACAACATCACACAGTAATAAATATACTACAGTGCCCACATGAGTAAGTATCTGGGCTCCATACCATGATACTACCCTTTTCCAGAAGGAATGGTCATACCCTATGGGCGCTAGCCCTGAAACCTTGCTGCATCTTTCCTGTTTCGACCATTACCGGGTTGTGAGGCTCGACGGAGTCTCGTTCACAAAGCTACGCTTTTTACAAAAGCCATGCCTTGATCAACAAATAATCAGCAGCACTTCTTATGCCACATTACCAAATTGGGAATGTATCACTAGTAACCATCAACTACATAACCTCTGAGCTCGTACGTCTCAGAGAAGGGTGTTAAGCTAAGAGATTAAATCTCCGCCACCAAATAGAAATGTATTTGATAGAAACCGTTTTTACATCTCAAAGTGTAATGTCAGACACACATCCATACAAGTCTGTTCCGGGCTAGAATAGAACCGAAGGCACTTCCAAAGAAGCCCTTGCAATCCGGATAATTTCTAATCACGTCCGGACTTCCCATCACAATGGGTGCTCAAATCTCTATACCGGGGCCATTCGGTGCAGAGACATTCAACAGGTCATCCTTTCGCTTTCGAAAGTATCCGGTCTTCACTATCGGTCTTCAAATGCCATCCATATCGTCGTATCATTATTCGGAATGGGTTATAGGACACAAAGGTCCTCTCCCGGCTAAACTGAATAATGAGCGCAATATTTAAAAACATATGGATAATGGGATTTCAGTTAAGTCACAACTTAAAACCCAAAACTTTTCATTCAAATGGTTAAAACAAATTACCATTTACAAATCTTTTAAACAAAAAGATTTTCTTCCAGAAACCTTTTAATGGTTTAAACAATTTCCACACTTTTATCCTTTAAACAAAAGATTCACTTTTAAAATCCCCTTTCAATTAAAAACAAGGATCACCAATCTTTAACAAAGATTTATTCATAACTTTTCAAATCAATTCCATTTCAAGTTGGGTTAACTCATCCGGTATTTAAATTAAAGACTTATTTCATAGCCTTCAAAACCATTACCCAAGATTCATTTATAAATTTCAAAACAATTCCCCTTTCAAAAATAAAAGATACACCATTTAGAATCTTCTTCGATTCCAAAATAAAGCTTATAAATCTTTCACAAAGGTTTGTTCATAACTTTCAAAAATAATTTCCATTTCAGTTTGGACTAACTCATTCTATCTTTGAATCAAAGGTTTAATCGTTTTTCAAACTCGTTTCTGATTCATTGATTTCCATTTCAAATATTGGATTCAAACTCAAATCAAAATATTTCAAATTTCAAACTGAATCAAATTATTTAAATTAACTTTTATCTTCAAAAACTCCTTTTCAAATATTTTTCAAATTCAACCCAATTTCATTTCTAAAATTATTTGGATTTAAAATTCAAAATTTTAAAACCGTTTCAAAATATTAAATTCAAATATATGTGACTTAACTGATCTCCTCGTGAAATCCATATTTGTGTGTATATAGTGTGGTCCAAGGGTTTTACACAATAAAAGTGCCACATCATCAATCAGCACAAATTCAAATACAGTAATATATTTTTGATAAGCGGTATAAACTATAACGCTTATATTTGACAAGCGGTACAAACCAATTGTAACGCTTATCTTTCATTCACATATCACAGGTATATATCACAGATAATAAATTACATTACAGAAAATTAATTTCATCACAGAATAAATTACATCACAGTTCACAAACAAAATAATTCATATCACACATTATCACAAATCAGGGACATCAATCAATTCAAAGCACTCCATAGAATCCTAACATCCATGAGTGAGATCAATTAATTATCTGATTTATTTAAATCAGATAAATTACTTATGAATAAATTTATAATCTTGGTTAATTAATCATTAATTAATTACAAACCATTTTGATTAATCATACTTTAATCATTAATTAACCTTTAAATTAATTTATCACATTAATTAATTACCCTTAATTAATTAAAATAAGTGATTAGCTTTTATTTAATAACAAAGTAATTATCTTCAATTTACTTCCATCAATAAATTTATCTCTAAATTAATTATCCTTTATTAATCTTAAATTGATTTTATTAAGTGATTAACCCTTAATCGATTTACTAAAAATAATTTCTTTCTTAATTTACCACTAAAATCAATAAATCCTCAACTAATCGTCTTTAAATAATTATCTTCTAATCATAGATAAATTTGCCTTTAATTAATCATTTTCCTTAAATAATTAATCAATTGCTTCCTAAATCTTATTTGAAAAATACTTAAAGATTTTTAAATTAAACAATCAACCCGATATACCTTTTTTTTCTAGGAACAAAACGATTTCAAATATTTACTTTAACATCTTAAATGTTGAAACTTGTTTTAAAATTTGAAACTCCATTTATGTTCCTTTGGAAACTTGTTTAGTTTAAATATGTTTTACAAATTTTGTTAAATTAAAATTTTATTTTTGTAATTTAAAAGAACTGTTGCCATTTAAAACTTGAAAAAAAACATCTCAAGCCATACTTAATTTAACAATTAGTTTAGGCTTAAAACTGGTAATAGGAAATCTAACCCAGCACAAGATTTTTTTTATTTCTTTATTTTTGAATACTATTAAAACACAAAACAATCGCGAGCGAGTGCTCGAGCCACGACCATTCTTCCCCAGGCACGACTTCGAGCCCTCCACCCACCTGCTCCGAGTCATCTCACTCCCCCTCGTACTCTTCTTCTTCTCTTTTTTTTTGTTTAAACTTAAATCTGCTAAACCCACACACGTTTCTGTGATCACCGCCCTAGCCATCAACAAGTTTTACTCGAGCACTAACCCGAAAACATCTTCTTCCTCCCAGCATCAAACCCAACCTGATGCACGCTGACACTACGTGCACCTGCACTAGTGATCGCGTCAACTTCCACCATCAATGCCATCGCCGACATATCGACGATCATCTACCCTAACCACTCAGCCACTCAGATTTGCGTATAACGACCCAAAATGAAATTTAGTCAATCGAGTGAAAAACTAGAACTAACCAGTTGATCGAAATACCCTGCCGACGACGAACTCGATCATCGGAACCCACGCCGACACACCTACAACTACCTCGCACCTCCCCCTTTCAATTCCCCCACATGCGATGACCTCCGATTCCACCTAACCTTCCCAACTGCCTCTTGAATGCAGACGGCAAATTATAGCACTCAAACCCAAAATCATGGTCGTGCCATTGCATCGATTATCTAAAAATTTAGCAACCATTTTTCCTTTGCTCCGCTACTCATGCACCACCTTCGGTAGCAAACCCGACCCATCTGATTTCATCGATCATCAGAAAAGCCTCCCAACGCCAAACCCGTTCAACCCTCAAAAATTCTCAACACACAAGCTTAAAAATCCTGATTTCAATTTTAAAAAACATAGTTTTTAAATACGAATCAGTTAATATAAACAAAAACCAAAATTTAAACAACTAAATTTTCTAACTTGATTGAATTCCCACTGTTCTTCTTCCTTTTTATTAAGGCTACCTTCATATTCTTTCTAAAAAGTATTTTTAAAATGTATATCTTGCTGCTTCTAACAGATCTTGTTTACACATTAAGGTTTAAAGAAAAACAGGGAAAGAGGAATTGAAATTTGGATCTAAATCAAGCCTGGGAATTTTCTAACAGAGTCCAAGTGCTTGATTTTTTTTTGATTGTTACTATTATTTATAAATTTTGAAATAAATATTTAACATAAACTCATGCAAATATTTTTTTCCTACTTGAATCTCGATTATACAGATATATTTAGTTTAGATCGCTGGATCTAACAAGAATCAAAGGGATGGGAAATTATTTTTGAAGTGGTTTAGAGCCTATAGGTTTTAACAGAGATATACACATACTTACTTACAGGCATGCAACATCAACCTATACACATATGAACACATGTGTATACATTCCAAACAAGTTACCAAATCATTCATTTCATTCATCATCACTGAGCACAACCTAGATAAAAGATTTGGATTTTAAAAGAGAGTTGCTCACCTTAAAAAGAAGAGAACAAAGTGGGGAACTGGAATTTTATTGTTTCCAGGTTTGCATCCCAGATTTTCTTCATTTTGGGTTTTCATCCCCTCAGCATGAAAATGATACGGTTAATTAAGTTTTTAATTGCTTCAAATACTAAACAAAAATTATTCTACTCATGAGTTTTCTTTAATTTACCTGAGAAATGATTAATTTTGGAAAAAAAACTGGAACTGCATTTGATCTGCATTGTCTTAAATTCCTGAAGCTTCAATCCTGATGTTGATCTGATTTCGATCTGTTCTTACTTTGATTAAACTTGAAGTTGCAGTCTTTTCTTTTATCTTTGCTTTGTTTCCTTTCTATTTTCAAATCTGGTTTTGTAATTTTCTTTTTCTTTTTATGATTTCCTGGTTTTGTTTCTTTACATAAGTTTGCCACTTGTTTCACATATTTACACTTGTACAAATGCTTGACAAAAATGTTTACAATTGTTATTACATGATCTTATTTGGTTTACAATTGTCACACATAACAAAATTATGTCTAAATCCTTAATTTTAATTAATTTATAGATTTATGTTTTAATTAGATTACACATAGGCTTATGTATTTACAAATGTCCCTAACATAGATTAAAATATTTACAAGTGTTCCTTTTTTATAATTTATTTAGGCTATGCAAGAATAAGTATGTAATACATATATGTATGTAATGTATTTATTTTATATAAGTAAACTTTAGATTTTTGATAAATATTCAAAAGTAAATTCATGTCAACAATTATTTATAAATAATTTATGCTTTTGATACAATAAATATAACATATGTTTATATGCTTGAGAAATCTATTTTAATTTAACTCTTGATATAAAATTTTAAAACAAGCTTATCTTATGTTAAAATTAGAAGAATATTAAAACAATTGAACTTTTAAATTTAAATCTTATCTAAAACTCAAATTTAAAATATGTATATCTATATTAAATAAGAAATTATTTTTGCTATTGAAATTTAAATCTCAAATATCATTTTTAAAAGTATTAAGTCAAATTTAAATGTTCAAATTAAATTCTTATTTACAACAAATGATTTGAAAAGTTATTCATTACAAATAAATATTTATATGTTAGTTAATATAATTTCTAATACATTTATATTTTTAAACCTAAGATATTAAACTTATTAACAAATACTTATTTTAAAATTTTCATCTCAAACTTAAGTATTCATACTTATTATATTTTTGTTTCAAATATAAATTTCTTTAAGTCGAATTAAATTTTCAATATATTAACATTTGAATTTCAAATTCACATTTTCAAATTATAATCTATTTATAAAATATTCACTTTTGAATTCCAAATCATAGATCTTTATTTATTTTAAAGACAAACATTATTTCCTTATTAATGAATCAAATTATCAATCTGCTGGATTTTTAAATTGATTCATTTATTTACAATCTTTATATATATATATTTATTCAAATCTTCAAATAAATTCACAATTAAATTTTTAATTAAAATATTTATTTTAGAATTTCCAATAAAAAAATCCTATTGAAAAATCATATTTACATTCATTTATATTAATAAACAAACAAATATCTATTAATTCTTGGAAAATACCAGATTAATCTATAATCTAATTCCAAAAATTAATTAAATTGTCAAATTTATTCTGGCTAAAATCCGAGAATGTTACAAGCACAGCGCAAAATAATTAAATAAAAACAAAATTTTATTTTAACTAATTTAATATGCAACATATATATATATATATTATAATTTAAATACTAAATCATACTTTATTCAAAATATGGTATCTTTTATTTATAAAGTTTCATAGGGATAATATTTTCAGAACAAATAAAAACATTTTGTATACACATATATTGATATTTAAATATTATTAAATCAATTAATTATATAAATTGAATAATTTAATATATGCATACATTATAATTAGGTTTATATTTTATAAAATTTAATTAATAATCAACATACTCTCGGTAGAAAAAAGAAAAAATATTTATAATTTAAAAAATATTTAATTAAAAACTGAGAATTAAAATGGATTTAAAAATTGTTTTTAAATAATAAAACTATATGTTAAATATTCAAAATTATAAAATATCTCTCGGAATTTTACTAAAAGTTCAAATTCAAATTTATGTTCTGAAAATAATTTTATTAGTTTATAAATAAAATCCGTATGGATATTTATATTAAAATGTATTTTAAAATTTAGAATAAAAATAAATATTGCTAAGCCGTGCACATGACCATATATATATTATGTATTTTAGAATTAATGTATAATTATAATTATATTATATATATATGTACGTATTTATTAATATATATATGTTTATTAAAAATAATTATATGTATGTATATATATATATATATTGCTTCGGCTTTGTAAAAAAAGTTTTATTTATTGTTTATAAATGATTTAATTTTTTTTATATGTATAAATATATATAATGTTAAAATTTCATGCATATGTTTAGAATATATATTTATATGTGTATACATACATAAATTTATATAAAATTATTTAAATAAATATAAATATATTGTACACATACATACATATACATATACATATACATATACATATATATGCTAGTAACATTATTACATATATAACTGATGTATATGAACATACATTTGGACAATATATTTGTATATTAGATGAGCTAACGTGTCCATTGTGGTGTAAATCTCAACATATATACACGGACATGTTATACCTTGCACGAATTGATATCTTACACATGCATAGACATATATATGTATGTATATGATATACATGTATATATAATATAACACTAATTAAATAATATAAAATTATTTTATAAATTTAAATAAAATAATGGTATTTTATAAAAGGAAATTTAGAAATGTTCAAAATAAATTAGACATCATAGGCCCGACATAGATTCAGAAAGGTAAAAAATTTGAAATTTACCCATTACTTCCGCTGTGGGCTGGCCCATTTCTAATAATGATATAAGAGCCCAATAACCTATGCGATCTAAATTACCCATGTTAAGGTTGACTATTAAGCTTTCACCCAAATAGTAAAGTGTATAGAAAGATAGTGTTGAAGGATTAGGTTTAGATAATCAAGTACTCTGCCCTACTTGGCTACTAGCCTGGCTCGAACAAGATATGTGAGCCCACAGGTTGTCTCTAATAGAAAAGACCCAATTTGAATTGGGCCTAAGGTAATCTTTCAAAATTGTTTGAAAATTAAAATTATAAGATTCTAAATTTAAAAGTCAAATTTAAAATAAAATATATACATATTATAATTTTTATAATATAGTGAAAATTTTCAAAATGTTTGAAAATTTATATAAAACTAATTTCGAAATTTATAAGAATTTATTAATAAGAATAATAAAATAGATCAGTTAAATAAGTTAATTAATAAATAAATATATACATGTGTTTCATATTATGATATATGTTATGTTGTTTTAAAATGTTAAAGTAACATAAGTATACATGTATGTATATAAATTGAATTTTGAAATTAATATAGTTAAATTAAAATAGTTTAATTAAATAAATTAATCAAAAGGTTAATTATATAAATAATATATATGATATATCTATTATATTATAAAGGTTATAGTATATAATAAATATTCAATATAAATATTACATTAAGATAATATAAAATTAATTATTAATTAAAATGTTAACTAATTATTTAATTAAATAAGATTTAATTAATATAATATTATACATAAGACTATTATATAAGTAACACGAAATATAAAAGTTATTTAATAATAAAACTTATATAGTACGAATGTATAAATTAAAGATGGATAATTAAGAAACCCTAAATAAACTTGAGGTATGAATACATACATAATTATACGTATACCATGATTTCCAATATGTCCGACACTTGAATCACGAGGGTATTTCATAAGAAATACATTAGTCCATAAGTCGATATCACTCATCTTTACTACTAATAATAAAAGTTCCGTCAGCATGATTCAACCGTGTCTTTGCGAACTTCCGAAAATGCCCTTTTCCATTTCTGTTCGCGTCTTTTTTCTCATCTAATTCGTTTGGAAACCTACTCATCGCGAAATGATCAACACATAGTGGGGAATCTAGCACTCACTTCGACATCTAGGGTTGGAGGTTGCGATTTAGGGTTTCAAATCCTTCGACAATTTGCTCTCTGCATCTGGCATTCACGTTGACGTGTAGGATTCAATGCTCGTGATTTAGGGTTTCGAATCATCCTACAGTTCGCTCTCGGCATATGACATTCACGTCGACATCTAGAGTTTTAACTCAATATGATTTAGTCAGGGAAAAGGTAAAATATTTTAACATCCTTCTGAATACGAATCCCTCATTATATTTGTGATGTATACTCGGCTAATTTGCATTGGTGTAACTTAAAAACGTTTAGGTAGATTTGTTTAATTTGAATCTATTTAGATTGTTCAGTTTGGTTTAATTTTGTTTTAGTATTTAACTCAATCTGGTAGTGTAAAATATTTTTATTTCTTTTGAGCAAGGTTATAAAGTTTAAAATCAACAATCGATTTGCGATTTGAACAATGAGCATGCAGCAATGCCAATTTTGCTTAATCGACCTATCACTTCCATACAAATAACTTTTAGAAACTTGCTTAATTTCTCTGAAAAATGCGAAACAAAGAAAATAATCCCCTGACATTGTCCATAGTGTTACAGGATGATGGTTCCAGCTAATGATTTGTTATTCAGTAAACTAGCATTGCGTTGCCTTTTTGAAGATTATCTCGAGCAATCAAGGCAATTCAGTACAAGGATTATGCTAAAGCCTTTAGAAGACCCTCATGTAGATATGATTGCAACTGTATCCTAATATAATCTTCATTTGCATCTCCTCTGCATCCTGCAAAATTTCAGTTCCCAGCTTCACAGGATATCGGTTGCATTTCGGTAATTTTTTGTCAATCTACAACTGCATATTCTCAACAGTGAAATCCATATTTTATTTTTTCTGCCTCCAGTTATAAAAAATATCGAATTTGGTGTTACGCTACACAAATGATTTTTAATACAAATATTAATTAGATAAGATCCAGATTGTCCTCTTTGCATGTTTAATGTTTTTTTTGCCGATGTACGCGTGCGCACAAATATGAACTTTTACGAACTTTTACAATCAGCGAAATTATTGCCTTAATAGTTGTTCAGGTCTCCGGTCCCCTTGATAAAAAAATCGCACAAAAACATCGAAGGAAATGCATTATTCCGCTGGAAAAGGTTGTTATCCATTTGCGTTTTTCTTTTTTGTCGTTGAAATATCGGCTTTTTGTTAATTTGATTTTGAACTTTATAATAGGGATCTGGATGATCCTCATACATTTCTAGACCTGTTTGTATCTACTTCAGAACCGTGAGGAACCTTCTGAAGTTTATATATACTTCATTTATTTGTCAAATTTTTTTTAGCTGAATCTATTTTTCTGTCAACAACAAATTTACTTGCTTTGTTTGTAGCAATTTACGATTGAGATTGTGTGCATACTATCCCAAGTACAAGTTTGGAGCTTTCGGTGTATTCTCATTGCTTCTACCTAATAGGTATGCTTTTAATTGTTATATTGGAATGGCATGTTAGCAGTGGATTTTTATCTAATGGTTTACAGAACCTGGCAAGGGCTGTAAACTCGATTTGGTTTATTTATAATTACATTATCATGACAAATAGTTCACCATAATGCTCTTTTGTAGAACTAGCATGTTCCATATTAGAAGACTATTGAATCCCCAGAATACTTGATAATCATTTCTTTCATCGCCATTAGTAGTTTTTCATGGTGTGAGTATGTGTGTGTTTGCAAATATATGGAGGGATCCATTTTCCCTCTATTTTGTAGACTCTTCATGTCAACACTCACTATCTCTATTATTTTTCTATCTGATTTATACGAGGGGGCTTTGAAGGGACTCTCTGTGTGTGTGAAGGGTTCCGCTAAACCCCTCTTCATTACATCCCATCTACACCCCTTCAATTTTTCAAGCTACACAAGTCAAAGTTGAATTAAAAGTTGTACATACGTTCAGCGTTCTTATATCCACAAGATCATCTCCACAACATTTTGATTGATTTGAACAATCGTAACATATTCAAAAAAAAAAAAACAAATCCAAGTCGGCCTTAAATAAATGTTTTAACGGTTGATATTGGCTTCTTTTTGTACATGTTGGAAGTTTTGAAATGATCTCATTTCTATGTATGTGATGTCCATAGTGTAGATTGAACATCCCCAAGGATTCATTTGATTTCGATAGTGTAGCACTAAAAACCGTAGGTGTGTAGAATGAGGAGTAGCGAAAGTTTAATTTGGTATGATGAGCAACTCTGCTGCAACTTTTTATTCAGCTATGAGTATCTCCATTTATCGAAAGAATTCAGATATTTGTTATTTCCAGTTTTCGATCCTTATCTTCTACTTTTGATTTACTTATGAATTTTTTTACCGATTGTTCTGCTTTTAATCATAGATGATTCTACTTTTTACTATGAAATTTTTGTAAAATAATTTTGTTTTTGATTATTTAGCATCTGATTTCATTTTATAATATGAATTTTATAAGATTGTTTTGGTTATTATTTTCAATAGGTCTGATTTTATTTCTTTGCTATGAAACTTTCTAAATTGTTGAGATTTTAGTTCTGAGCTGTGGCTCCTTAATATATAAGATTGACATATATATATGATTATTGATAGTTTGGTTAAGTTATATTATTTAGTCATAATAGTTGTATAAGTTTAATGATATTATTGTTGGTCTGATCCAATGACCTGAACCCTTCTTGGTTTTTTTAAAGGAAGAGAGGATCTAGGTATTTTGTTTTTTTGCTTCTCCTCAAATCAACGTTCTCTTTAGAATTCTCATGTTTTTCCTCTCCGTCCTCAAATTCTTATGTTGCACGTCAGACTCTAGATATAGCGCTTTATCAGAGAATTCTACGCCTTGATTTTATTTTTTGAATTTGAACCACGAATATACTCGCATCCGAGACAGTATAATCAATAACCAACTCATACCTGATGATTTCGTCTCCATGGAACTCTTACTTTGCTGCAATAGTAGTCATAATTCTTATTCAATTCAATGAATATTGCCAACCATTTCGTTATTGAAAAGCTTGGGTTCTATAACCTGTAATTTATTCTCATACTTCATGTTACATCATATTATACAATTAGCGTCACCATTTTTTCCTAATACAACAACAAAATTTAAAGATGCATTTATCCAAAATAATCAGGTCATTTCAAGGCAACAAATATGAGCATGCACAACAAAGATTACCAATACTGTACTTAATATACATCCATATCTTATATATGCAATGTGTACATACTATGATACTACATAGGTACAGTTTGTAATATCAGTTCGGGCAAAACTCATTCAGGTTCATCAAATTTTATACAGTTTTTATAATAGCAGTCTGAACCAATATGACAGAAGATTACTTGGTTAGGTAATAGATAAACAGGAAAAGGGCTACGAAAGAAGCCACCATGGTTGCCATTCTCCTTCTAGACTTTGTTTCGAATACCTGATAAATCAGAATGCATACCATAAATAGTAAACACAAAAAAGTCACCACTGCTACCAGAATCCGTTTAAACAAAATGTCTAGGCCACACATTTGTATTTGTTATCATAATTGAATTTGAAATTGTATACGATTCCATCCTCAACTGATCCACCGATGTTTCACGAGAAGAAGACTCCCGTTCTTATAATTTGGATAATCCAGCTGTGCTTTTTGTTTGATGATATCACAGGTCAAAGGATCCTGTTCTCTGTAAAAATTATAATTCTCTTTTATTCGAAAATGATATTGAAATTTTAGTCAAATTCGGTCTATTTCCCTTCTCCGTTGTTGTCGCTGTCTACTTTGCTTTTCAGCCAAAAAGCCAGATCCAATAATTTTTTCCAGCATGATTTTATATTTTATCACCGTGCTGCTGATTTGTTTGTTCTATTATGTAATAGAAGCTGTCTATGATTTAATATTCCTTCACGTTTTACTTATTTCTATCTCTGTATACACATTGCATAATGTTTATTTTTTTTCTTTAGAAATAGATTTATTTAACATTGTAGGGTCCGAATTGATGATAGAGCATACTCTGCAGTTGCAGGAGGCTTCTACAGGGGAAGGCATTGATGATGGCGTAGGAAGCAGCGCAAGGCATATTTATTCTGGAGACCACAGAACTTCTGTCCTGTGTAAACGATTCTTTACTATAACAGCAGCAAACTATATGTCCAGCTACCTTCAAATCGTTTAAATTTACATTACATATTTCTACTGTAAATCAGCTTTTTCTTTCAATAGATGGAGTTTCTGAAAATTGGATGGAGAACAGAAGCGTGTGAATGGTAGGCAAATGGTTTGAGGGGAGTGTTTCAGTTTTGGTAGGGAAGTGATGAGCTGCACAGAGGTTGTGAGAAGTTCAGGTGGTTGAGGAGTAGTAAGGATAAGGAGATTGTGTAGGTTTGTGATGGTGGTTATGTGGCACTGGATGATGTTGTATATGTTTGGTCAAAGGCGATGAAAGATGTTGGTGTGTGGCGGAACTGGTGGTAGTATATGGATAGAGGCAGTTCTGTGGTTTAGAGAGGTTGCGGTTTGGTACTGGAGGGGGATTGATGACAGTACTGTACTGTGTGGGGTGTACTATAGTGGGAGTTAATGTATTTGGATGGTGTGGTGGAGTTTGTTGGCCGCAAGGCACTATGCACTGGTAGCAGAAGATAATGTGCACAGTGGTGTTTTACAGAGGTAGAGAAATGGTTGTGGTACACTGGTGCAGCAGCTGGTGATGGGCTATGTGATGTTGATGGAAGAGCAGTGATGGTAAGTGAAATTGAAGGTTTGAATAGTGAGTTATTCTTTGACTTTAGTACTCATGGTTCTGAATATTTGGGTGTTTTCTTTGTTGATTTTCCGACCGTTCAGCAAGGCCTATTTCATCTACATCATGAAGATTTTTTATTTTAGTCTGGATTTTCCTTCATGTTGTATGTTGGTTAATTCATTCCATTATGTGTGAATTTTTTTTAAATTTGTATATTGTGTTAACGGACTCCGCATATGATCGTTTGGAATTTATGCAATAAAATATTGTATTAGTGATGGTTTGGCTATTACATGTCATACTTCTCTCATCAAGGAATTTTTTTCATGCATCCTGTACAAAAAATCCTATACCATGATTAAATGACGATGATGTATATGCATATGAGTTGCAAAATAATATGCATTCGTATGAAAATCTCAAAGGATTATAATTTTTTTACTTAGTTAAAATTTTAAATTTCTACTTGAATACCAAAAGTAGTTTATTTTAACGTAATACCATAAAATATAGTCATTATAACTGCAAGCTTATAATGCTTTAGACCACAAAAGCCTTAATATAGGTGTATCACAAATAAGCTTGGATGATCGTTAAAATTAAATTTCACTTTAGGGAAGAATCTTCACCACAATTATTTTATTTATTTAAAATTTTACTCAAATTAATATTTTGAATTATCTTATATATAAAATTTGGTTATAAACGGAAATCATTCATTTATGAAATTTAAGAAAATGATGAAATTGCCATCATATCTATAAAATTTTTGATTATTATATATGGGTAGTTTGAGAAATTCCCAATGATTATAAATGACACTCTGTGAAGAATGTACAACCACTTTAAACTTCATAAGGAGATGTACATATTATTTATTAACTTGAATTTTGAATAACAAAACCTTCAAAGTGTTCTAATTAACAGTGATGTACACATGTACCGCATAAGTAACACGTTCAACATCTTTCACGTTCATAACATGATTAACATATACACATCCACGTTGACTAAACATTTATATTCTAAGTATACCTGAACCTGCGCACATGTGACTTGATAATAGGTTAGGTATATCCATAAAAGAAAAAGTTTGCTTTTTCCACCAAGATTTGTAGGGGTACCATCCACAAAATTAATATTTTTGTAAATTAATCACAATTTAATTTTTAATATTTAAATTTTATTAGAGGAAGATTTTGAATTATAAAAAATCAACAGGAATTGTAAACAGAAAATCAAATTAGAACAGCGTGTGTCATAACAAAACATTTCTGTCATGAGATGGACTTATATAGATCTATTTAAAATTAGCACCTTAATGTGTTAATGTCCGAAAATTAGTACTATTTTGTTCCCTAATTCTACAAGGCTAGAAGTATTTTTAATGTTAAATATTAAACACAATGGCATTTTTGTATGTACAGCATTTTTAAAAGTCCACACGTTGTTGAATTAATGTATACACACTATGATTAAATGCAAGCCAATCTGATGCAGGTCCACCTGGACGTGCATATATACTCGTTATAATATATTAAAGATTATGAATCATCAATGTAATGTTATCCTCTACCATTTATGTATTAATGGATTACTTGCATGTTCTTTAGTTGTTGAGCTATCCTTAAACTAGGGATGTTATTCTGCAGTATTATTAATACATTGAATGGACGAGGTAGTTAACTGCACATATTTATTGAGCTTTCCTCATGGTATGTGCATTATAGATATAACGTTGCGAAATGGTTGGTCCAAGTGAATAATCCTACTTTATTTATTTAGCCGTCCTCAAGGTAAAGACGAGATTAAGGAAAAGTACCACGGGTTGAGAGTTGTATATGATACAACTAATAATGGGTTATCTATCATATGTGGGAGTATGATTTGTTGAGCTTCCCTCAAGGTCAGAATCCCAAGACATACGAGTCCTAACATCTACTAGTAAAGTTGAAAGATTTCTATATTTCGACTTAGGGTTTGGTGAAACATGAAACACTAGTGGGAGCTTATTAGTAAAATGAAACATAAATTTTAGCTTTACTAATATTATAAGAATATCTTCTATGTTAATGTCCTAATAATTTACCCATTAAACTTGCAGATAATGCCGAGTCCTAGAATCTTTAATGAATGTGGTCGATTAACCGGACCAAACAACTATATCGATTGGCTACGAGCTATAAAGATAGCTTTGACATACGTGCGAGTTTAGTCGTCTGTAATTTTTGCTCCGCTAATAGGACTCGCTAATGACGATCATGAAGATCTGCATGTTGCTTATAGTAAGTGGGTTGCTAACCTCGAAATCGCCCAAGTATTCATGTTATCTATCTAAACAAACAATTACAAAGGCAATACAAATCAATGTCTATCCATAAGATATTTGATAGTCTTAAGGCACTTTTTGTTGAGCAGTCTCGTTCTACAAGGTATGAGAATACTAAGAAACGGTTCAACACCAAAATGAAAATGGGACAAAAGGTGGATGATAATGTGCTAAAAATAAGGGCTATATTGATAAGTTTGCATCATTAGACGTGACTATAAGCCATAAGCTACAGGTTGATTTGATCCTATGTTCATTGAACCCTCAGTATGAAATGTTCATACTGAATTATAATATAACAATATGAATGTGAATTTCGTGGAGCTCCTCAGTATGTTGAGTATAACGACCTGCCTTTTAGACCCTTAAAAATCGACACCAATACATCTACGGTATTCGCATGCTGAATATTCAAGTGCTGGAAAGATAGATTATTGGGGTTAAAGAAATAAAGGAAAGAACGGAACCTCACATCATGGTGAGATAAATATATAATATACACAAGATCTTTATGAAAAAGAAATCAACTTATATATACATACATAACACAAATCAGTGCACACTACCCTATTTCAGCCTGAACAGTTATAATAACATGTCCCTACAATTGCCGAAGAATACATACCAAATCAAGAACAACAAAATAGTGAAAAATATAAGACATGTGAATACATCTTGGAGAATCCATCCACTACAAGAAAATAGGTTCTTTACCTACAGATTATAAGTGTAGGTAGAACTAGTCTAATGGTAGGCAATATGTTTTAGCAACCAATATTGAATTGGTAGACACTGGTAGGTAAAGGTTAGTAGGGAAAGAGTCTTTACCTACACTTATTAATACAGGTAGGTAAAAGAATCTGTAGACCCCACTAAGTTGCGAATCAGATGATGAGTCATCGGCTGATGTGTTTGATGATGTGACATCTTACATGTTTGCTGGCATGGTTGCCACAGTAGCACACATGTGGCAAACATCAATGCCGTCACTTGGCATCTTATGGTTGGTCCATGTGTCAAACAATAATTTGTCTACGTGTCATCGTTTGATTAGTACATATGACATCATTTTTCTTAAGCAACATGGCATCATTTGACTAGTGCACGTGGCATTATCTAATTTTCCACATGGAATAATTTTATTGGTCTACGTTGCATAATATTTTTGGACCAAGTTGTATTATTTTATTCACCTACATGGCATCATTTTGCTGATCCGTTACACAATTCAAATTTTGGTCAAATTTAATGGTTATGTGTAGGTAAAAGATAGTAACAGTTATTTATAAGTGTTCTATATTATAAATAAAAAAGAAAAAATGTATATTGTTATTATCTACAAAACTAATATATCAACAGCCAAAATAACCAAATCAAATGTATATGTAGTGTACATAAAGTTTGCACTTATATATGTACAAACCACTGATGCCCATGTATGTATAAATTACAGTAACTTGAAAAAATTAGACGTCTCTTCTACACAACGGACAGGAAGCATGATAAGCCAGCTATCGACACACTCTAGGCGACAAACATGTTTACATTGGTAGATCTCTCGTGCTTTCTTCGATTTCAAAATCATACAAAACAATTTGTTAATCATCAACTAATAATTAGGCTTAACATATGAAGAAAATATTTTGCAATAAAAATTATACCTGAAGGCAAATGAGTAGCATACTGACTTTAATGCATAAGAACTATTCTCCATTGCTATCTTAATTGTTCCAATTTTCCCAGTTATATCTTATGACATGTCTTTTGTGCATTTTGTATTGAATATGTGGAGGAATTTTATTATTGGGGAGTCTATTACGTTTGATATATGATGTGAATATCAATTTCATTTTTATGAAATATCAGTTTATAATATAATGATGTTACCTGACTTTGTACTGTAGGTCCAATCTTCTCTCTAACGAGTCTGCCGCTCAAATAACTAGTAAGGACATTGATCAGTGGCCAATTGTACAACAATTATAAGAATGTTAGGTCTTAAAATTGAATGTATAGTTCGCTTTTACTTGATTCATTTTGGATTTCCCTGAAATAACAACAAGAAAAATTGTCTTAAAAAGTTCCTTATACACTATCTTTAATTCAGTCTCCACTAACATTCGGATCCCTTGCATTAATTGAATATTTCTATAATATCAACAAAAACTTAATTAGAAGCAATATGCAATATGCAGTATACTAGTGAAAATATAATGTTTCCTTATTTAGGCAAAAGAATGAGTTGTGTGAATGATCAAAAACTGCTAAAAAATATGAATGTTTGATCAAATTCAAATCGTTTCCATAATACCCACGATCTTTGTGAAAGAAAGTTATTAATGTAGATGTCACTAATTCAATTTTCATTTAAAAAGGAATGAAAAAAGGGAATACGCTTTATGATATTTATGACTATTACAATAAATAGAATTTTTTTCTAAAGGAATGATTTTTACAAACCTAAGATTGCACTCATTTAATTTCTAGCATACTACATACGAAAAACCATGACATCAACTTTTTCTAAAATCGAAAAGCGCAAACATAAGGAAAATAGAAGATACAGATGAAAGGTTTTGCTTAGCTGGTTACTTTTCATTAAACTCTAATTTCAATTCTTCCAAACTATCTTAATTAACTTTCTTTCTATATAATATAGTAGATGGTAAAATTATGTTAAATTTTGATCTTAAAATGGATCTTATAACAAATTTAACTTAATTCCAAATTCTTAGCAATTGCATATTTAGAAAAGTGAAAACAATAAAAATACTTACTTTGTTCCGTCATTTTATTCTATTATCTTCTCTAAATGAATATGCAAATATCCTACGTATTCTTAAGCTATGCACTTTATAAAAATAATAAATAGGAATAATTAAGGAATAAAATGGTAATGCTAACATTGTTGGATAAACTAAATGAAATAAAACATTAAATGAAGGAAGTAATTAGAATTTTTTAAATTTTAGTTCTCTTGTTTTTTTAATATGAGTTAAAAGGATGAAAAGAGTAAAAGAAAATTATATAATGATTTTAAAAAAATAAACCATGATATAGGAAGGAACAGTAGGATAGATAAAAATAAGGGACCAAAAATAAATTTGAAATGGAGGAAAAAAGCAAGTAGATGATCCATTATTTCAAATAATAAACTCGTGACTGTTCATATTAGTGACGGAACATAGTAAGTATGATTAATAACAGGATTTCATGTTCCCACCCACCACATATATCCCCAACATTTATTCCATCATTTACCATATAACAGGATCCACTATTTTGTTCTCAATAAAAGGAATACTATGATTAATAACCTTTTAAACATGTATTAATAAATGCACTCTATGCTTACGTTGGGACATATAACGTCTACTTTCATTATAATGATAAATAACACATAAAAAAATGAAAAGAACCATGCCAATGTAACAAATATATTTATGGAAAGTGAAAAAAGAAAACAATGTGTACTATGTTCCCTTATTGATCTTTTCAATTTTTTTATACAAATATTGTACAGACCCCTTAATTTACCTGCTACATAAAGGAGTATATATGTGACGATCTAGACTCGATGTCCAACAAAAGGCATCGAATCTATATCGCCGGAGCTTGCAACAACACTAGATGATAAATAACACAGCGGAAACAAAAAGTGATAACATAGATATACAATATAGATACAATGTGATATACATCATGATACAAAAATCCAATACCATCAGAGAATATACAATACAACACTACAGCGGAAAAACATCTCAACATGAGCAAAGTCTTCAAGAGAATCCAAAACTGCAAGTCCAAACCAAACTCTAAAGCCAAAGCTCAAAACTTCAAGCTCGAACCACCATCAAGCTGAACTTGTAGCAAATACGATCCCAAACGCGATTGCCAAACCAAAAACTTCAAAGATCCAAAAGCTGAGGAAGGTTTCCAAATGCCACCAAACCAAAGACTTCAAAAGCTACCGAATCTATAACTATTATTGGATTGTCTGAAAAACCCAACTCTAGACTGCCCGAGTGGAAAATTGTGGGCACCCAGAGTTTAGGAAGGGAACAATAAACTCCCGGTCAGTCATGGGACTGGTATGAGCAAACAAAAACATTTTATCTTTAAAACAAACAACAAAACAATTTAAAACATTGAAATCCGTAATGCTTTTTGGAAAATGAAACTACCATAAGGCCTCTTGCCACACACACCATGCAAACGCAAAATTGGAGGAGATTTCTCCTTATGATTGTCAAAAATGCTTGATACGCGAAAACCATTTTGATATTATTATTAGTGCTTAATGCAGAAAACATTTCAAAAGTATAATATTAATCTTAACCAGCTTAGGTACCATTATATTATGCCAGCTATAGCTACCACCTGAGGTGGCAGGTTATACAATTGCGATCGTAAAGGGCTCGTATTGTTTGATTAGATTTCCAACAAATGGTCAGGCTAAGGAACTTCCTATTGTCACATGGGTACACCTCCGGAGGGACACCCCGAGAACCTACCTGGCTCTCTGCCAACACAAGGTTGGTTTACTCCCTTCCCGGGAGTAAAACCTAAGATATGTCATCCCCGGTCGTTTGCGACCTTTATCCGAGGATCCTCAACCGCAAAGCAACATCACACAGTAATAAAATTTACAGTGTCCACGTGACTTAAGTATCTGGGCTCCATACCATGATACCACCCTTTTCCAGAAGGAATGGACATACCCTAGGGGCGCGACCCCTGCAACTTTGCCGCATCTTTCTTGTTTCGACCATTTCCAGGGTGTGAGGTCCTGATGCAGTCTCGTCCATAAAAGCTACTCTTTTTCACAAAGCCATGCTTCGATCAACAAATGATCAGCAGCACTTCGTATGCCACATTGCCAAATTGGGAATGTATTTCTAGTAACCATCAACTACATAACATCTGAGCTCGTACGTCTCAAAGAAGGGTGTTAAGCTAAGAGAATAAATCTCCGCCACCAAACAGAAATGTATTTAATAGAAACCAGCTTTACATCTCATAGTGTAACGTCAGACACAAATCCATACAAGCCTGTTTCGGGTTCGAATAGACCGAAGGCACTTCCACAGAAGCCCTTGCAATTCGGGTATTCACAATCCCGATCGGACTCCCCATCACATATGGAGATCTCTATACCGTAGCTACTTAGTGCAGAGTCATTCGAGGGGTTATCCTTTCGTTTTCAAAAAAACCCGGTCTTCACCACCGGTCTTCAAATGCTATCCATAACGTCGTATCATTATTTGAAATGAGTTATATGACACAAGGTCCTCTTCCGGCTAAACCGAATAATGAGCGCAATATTTAAAAACATATGGATATGGGATTTCAGTTAAGTCACAACTTTAAAACCCAAAAAATTTCTTTCGAATGGTTTTAAATAAATTACCATTTACAAATCCTTAAACAAAAAGATTCACTTCATAAAGTTCACCCAATTTTCACAAAGATCCACCCACAGATTTCAAAACAATTTCCATTTCAATTTGGATTAACTCATTCAATCTTTAAATCAAAGATTTAATTCATAGCTTTAAAGATCGTTTCCAAAGAATCATTCATAACTTGGAAAACCATTACATTTCAAATTTGAAATCCCTTTAACACAAATTGGAAATTGTTTCCTTATATGAAAGCTTTTATTATTTGAAAACAAATAGTGTTCGTTTCAAAGAAATCCATTTTCATTTATACAAGTTAAAGTCCTTGATTTAAATTCAAATTCCAAAATAATAATTTTAAAATGGTTTAAAACCATATAAACATGTATATAACTTGTATAGCCTTTTAAACCAAAATTCTCAACATAGAATTCAATTTCAAATTTTGAATTCAAATTTAAATCAAATTATTAAATTTCAAAACTTAATCAAGTTATTCAAAATAACTTTTATCATTAAAACGCTTTTTCAAAAGCCTTTTACATTTAACCCAATTCCATTTCCAAAACCGTTTGGATTCAAAACAATTCAACTTTTAAAACCATTTCAAAAATCTGTGACTTAACCAATTCTCTCATGCAATCCATATTTGTGTGTGTATGGTGTAGTCCAGGATTTTTACACAATAGTGCAACATCATCCATCGGATTCAATTATATCAATATCAATAAGCGGTATAATCTTATAACGCTTATCTTCCATACACAGATTCGCAGATAAATAATATACATGTATCACAGATAACATAAATTACATTCATCACAGCTTGAATTAAAAACAACTGAAATCACAAAGCATCGCACAGCAGAGACAACAAACAATTCACAGCATTCAATAGAATAAAGTCATCCATAAATAAGGTTAATTGATCATCTGATTAATTGAAATCAGATAAATGACTGATCCAGGTTAATTAATCAATTATAAACTATTAATTTATCAACCTTAATTAATAATTGAATAAATTTTAAATCATTAAATAATCAACCCTTAATTATTTAATTATTCTTTAATTAATTATCCTTAATTAATTAGCCCTTAATTAATTATCCTTAATTAATTAGCCCTTAATTAGTTATCCTTTAATTAATTACCTTGATTAATTAGTTCTTAATTATAAATTAATTATCTTAAATTAATAATTAATTAACTATTAATTAATTTTTTAAGTAATTATAAATCATCTATCTTGATTTATTATTAAATCGTCATCAAAGTCTTTAATTAATTAGCCTCATGATCAGTCAACATTAACATAAGAGATTAAGTTTAATTAAAAATTACAAATTAATATTTCCACTTAATTCACTTTAATTACATTATTTAATTAAAATGATTAATTAAATAATGCCACAAATTAAATAATTTAAACTTAATTACCTTTTGAAATATCTTACTTAAATTTTTTATTAATCTAATACCTAAATTTTATCTAAAACACGGATTTAAAATGTTTAAAAACTTGAATTTTTGTTTTAAAGTTAAGAAGACTATTTTTTATACTACCTCAAGACTCACTCGAGACCTCCCTCGAGTCAACAAGCCCCTCACTTCGGGTTTCCTCCCAATCTCACCTGTATTCCCTTTCAAATTTCAAAAATTTATTTAAGTATTTGAAATACCCGGTACAACGTAAATACAATCGAGTCTATACTCAAGCCAATCCATCATCTCCCCGAAACTTTCTTCGAGCAACATCTTTCTTCCCCAGTGACCCAAACCAAAAATGCACAGGTGCACGCATTCACGTGCATCGATGATCGCCGTCCTTCTGACTGACGTCGAACTCTTTAACACGTTGCTGATGATACCCATGAGTACCCCGACCGTCCAATTTGACACGATCATCAGAGAATTAAAATCGAACCTTTGTCAATCCCATTTGGCACAAATATGACCAACTCAAACGCCTCACGCCACCACGTGACGCCGCCAGTAGCTTCATAACTTCGACTAAAGCTTCCCCGATCATCCACGATTCGTCTCCCCACGACCGATGCAACCCGATCCCCTGACGAAGTCACGATGACCAGTTTCCACACTTTTACTAAAACTAATGTTAAATCCCAAATCCACATCGTCCAACAACCACGATGAATTTAAAAATCTCCTTTCATTTTTCTCGAATTCGACCATCGTTCCATTACCTCTGGAAGCAAACCCGACCCCCAAAGATGCGCCGATCACCATATTTTCACAAAAACCCATGTCTTGTTTATCTCATAAATGCTGCCTCAATTCGAAACTAAAAACTCTTATTTTTGTTTTAAAAATCATATTTTTCGAAATGGATTTGGAGGATGTTAATGAAACTTCGATCCATGCAAGTTGAAAATTTGATAAATTTGAATTTTCACTGTTTTTTTTCCTTTCCAGGCAACATCCCCTCATATTTTCATGGAAAAATATTTTTAAAATTTGCATTTCATAGTTATAACTACTTTTCATTTAGAAATCGAAATCTGAAATAACTTAGATAGGAAGATTTCAAATTTTCTAACAGGTTTCAATGCCTGTAACAAGAACAGAGGCTAATTTCTCTAGTTTCTAGACATGCACAAGCAAACATAACTAATATACACACAGATTTTGCAAGCATATTCATTCAAACAACTTCAAACATGGAAGGGTTTAAGTGTTTGCTCCCTTAATCCACTTGAAAGCAGAAATTGGAATTTTGTTTTGGATTTGAAAACATATCTAATCTTTTTACTACTTGATTTTGTTTTGCTTTGAAGCCTGGCTTAGTTTCCAGATTTGATCCCTGCTTGATGTTGTTGACCTTTTGCTTTGCTCTTTTGCTTGATATGTTCCAGGTTTGAAGATTACAGGCTACAGTTCCAGGCTTTGATTGCTTTACATTCAATCTTTGGTTTTGATCTGTCTTTAGTTTTCTGGTTTCTGTTGTTTGTTTCAGGCTTGAAGAATTGTAAATTGCTGTTTTGAAGATTGATTTCTTTAAATTTTAAAATCTGCTCTAGTTTAGGTTTTTGATATTGAATTTTATACTCTGATTTGTTTCAGGTTTAGATGATTTTGTTTTGGTATTGATTTTGATTTTTGTTTTCTTTTCTTACTTCAAATTTGAGAAAAGAAGAATGTAGTTTTGTTTTCATTTTTACAATATAAAATTTAATTCATTCTAAACAAAATAAATGCCACTTGTTTTTCACATAAACATTCTTACTTAACACTTGTAAAAATGTCTGCCTCTTTCTTTACACTTGTTACATGTAATAAAAATTGTGTTTAAATCCTTTATTTAAATTATTTTATAATTTTTATTTTAACTCTTTATGCATTTATTATTTCATATGTTAACACATGCTTTTGTTTTAAATGTTTTTGTTTTCATCTCTTATATTTTTACATTTACACAAATAAAATCTATTTCAATTGTTTTTCACATCATAATCTTAATTTAGTTTAATGTGTGTGTGTGTATATATATATCCCTATATTTTAAAGATAAATTTATATTATACTTCCTATTTAAATAAATACATTTCTTTATAATTATTTATAAAATTCTCTTAAAGAAAAAATGATTTTACAATTTAACTACACATAAAAAAAAAATTATTCTTAATTGGCCTTTGAAAAATTTATTATATCAAATTCAAAACATCATTTTCAAAATCAAAATGCATATTTAATAAAATTAGAAACAGTTTCTTATTAACTTAGAAGTAAAATTTCAAATCCAATTTTTTTCCAATATATTTATTTTTAAAATCCAATTTTTATTATTTAAGAAATATTTATCCTTAAATTCCAAACCAAAATACTATTTATAATCTAAATTTTTTATTTATTCTGGAAATTTTCTAATAATTCACAAGTAAATTCACAATTTAATTCCAAAATTAAATTAATTGTCGAATTAAACTTGACTGAAATTCGGGAATGTTACAGATTCCCCCCTTAAGAAAATTTTGTCCCCGAAAATTTCCATGGAGACAACCAAGAACAGATAAAAGATAGAGAAATATCTTTCCAGATTAAACTGAATATCTATTCTGCATTTGGCTTACCAAATCAGAATATCAACAATAGATATGAGAACAAACTCATTCAACATTTTACGAAATACTCGGGTTATTCGGATCTACGAAATATACAAGGGTATTGGTTAGTTCGAAGGGATAACTAACCATCGTAGAATATATCGAAACCCAATGAAACAGACAAAAATAGGTTCGACTACGATCTCAGATTCAAGGTTTGACTTATCTACGATTCGTCGAGAAATAAAACTATGTGTAGTTCCTGTGTCGAACAAACTCGAATTTTTTTTATCGTAAACGAGGGGTTTACCTTATAAAATTCATTTTCCTTTATCAGCATTTGAGGTTGAAGAATCATCTTTGACTGCATACACCCTCGCTACTTGAGCTTGCTTCTGTGCGGGGCAGTCCTTGATCCTATGTCCTGGCTTGTGGCAATAATAGCATTCCCTAGATTCTTGTTCTGGCCTCATAAATGGCTCTCTCATTCCTTGCTTCCAGGGATTCTTCATTTGTTCGAGTAATGGCTTTTCTTTAAGAAATTGAGACAAGTAACATTTTTCACCTTGTTATTCTGAGTATTCTTCTTTCCTTTGCCTTTCCACGGTTTCTTTCTGCCAAACTTCCTTTTCCTCCAATTCAGATTACTTGTATTTCCCTTCTCCTTTGAAACTTCTTGCTTATCCAGAGTATCGTATCTATAACCCATATCGATCAATTCAAAAAAGATCCTTTTTCGTGAGTAGTCGTCCTTTCTTGGAATTCCTTGTTCATTCCTCGAATAAACTTTTCATTCTTCTTTAACGGCGTATTCACCAATTCTAGACCAAACCGAGATAATTCATTGAATTTTTTCAAGTATTCCTCAAACGATAAACTTCCCTGCTTTAAATCCGTGAACTCCTGGTACATTCTGGAGATACCAGCAGACGACATATATCGCTACTCGAGCACTTCCTTGAAACGACTCCTAGTAAACTCATTCGTCGGCTTATCCACAGTAACTGTTTCCCACCAAGCTAATGCCTCTTCCTGGATTTGCCAGGAAGCTATCAATCGCATCTGATCATCTTTCGGTTTTAGTCCTTTGAAAATCCTTTCCATACCAATGGAGTGCCCTTTGATAGCCCTCTTGTTTATGGAGGAATTACGATACTGTATAGACTATGAGAATATATAAAAATGTGTTAAGGGGGATATAGGTAATGCCTTAACGCTATTTTAATAGTTTACTTTACTATAGATATATTATAATAGCGTATATTACTACATAATAGATAGTTCCACGGATCTTTAGAGGATGGGAATTCCAAACATCATATAAGTTACTTGTATTTCAGTTGATATTTCACTTGAGTTGAATTTACTATATATGTGTTAATCCTGACTCGAGTGTTTTGTGTTTTGTTTTATGCTCGGGCCAGACTGAGTGTCATAGCATTTGAGACTCACATTTGGAGTTGGAGCCTCATTTGGAGATCCATCTATACCTATTCAGCTTTCAGCTATACAGTGATTTCTGTTTAGTCTTGTCAGTTGCTTTTGTATTTGAGACTACTATATATTTGAGATTTCTGTTGTATTTATTTCAAATTCTGATGTTTATATAGTAGCTTCATGAACTACTATTTATCTTTTCCGCTGCTTATTGTTATATTACTCTGTGTCTATGATTCTGTGATTGATTTATTTACTTATATATGCTAAGTTTTTCCAACTATAAATTAACAATCTATTGTTTTGAGCGATTCAAGTCCGACATGTGCGGATGCCAATGGTTTGAAATACCAGTCATTACAGTGTGTCTGTGCGCGTACGTGCGTGCATGTGTAATAAATGCGAGTTTATCAACCTTTTAGGACTATGAAATACATTAATAAAGCAACTTTATAGATAAGTAATATTTAGAATTTAATACATGACTAACCGTGCTATTTTAATTTTATTAATAATGGATTTCATTAAATGTATATTATTTCAAAGCTAAAGCTTTCAATGGGAACTTATGTATTAAATTTGATTAAGCTAAACCAATTCAAATTTTAGTCTTTTGAACATGTTAGTAATTAAATATTTTCTTTAAAAAGAAATCAAATTGGTGGTTTTATTTAAATTCCTGTCTAGATTGATGAAATTGATGCGAACATTTACACCCTTAATTTCATTTTCATACATTCCAAATATTTATGATATCGTTAACACTTATAGAATGGATCCAACGATTAATGATACCATTAATGTTTGTAGCATACCAGACACCAATGTTTATTTTTTGAATTTATTCACATTCATAACGTATTCAATTTCTTTACAACTCTCTTTGAACCTGTTTTATAACTGAGCAATTCGATAGTTGATTTTTTCATTAATTTGCTCTTTTCTGATTGTTAGATGGAGAAATTGACTTTTGTGGTAAATGTATTTTGGAATGTTTTATCAAACTACCTTGATTATAGCATAGTATTACGATATTATTTCTATTGATGGTTTTTCTATATATTATCAACTCTTAAAATTGTTGTCCTTAATTTTGGTTACTTCTGTCGGTTTGGGTGCTTCCATTTTATTATTCATAAAATGCATTAATTTCTACAAAATAATGCATTAAATAAATTGTTTGCGTCTTTAGCATAAGTCCAATTGTCACATTTGTTTTTTAGTCTCAACTTCTTTTCTTCTATAAATAATGAATTCTCCATGCACACACTCTCACTATTATCCATTATACACCAAATTAAAACCATGAACTATTACCTTTTAAATTCCCACTCTATGTTAAATTTCTTGCTCTCTTTTCCAATCATGCTTTAAGTTTCAACTGTAAAATAAACAAAACTTAAATTCCAGCATGTATGCATTTTCTCAAAAAGTTCATTAATTTTTCTTCAATTTTTTTGTCTTACTTACTTGATCTTCCTCTAGAAACATTTTAGCTTGCTTTTTCTCTTCAAAATTTACTATGTCTACTTTATCTATTTTATTATATAAAAAGTTGAATAAAGAGTAAATCATAAGCTTGAATATAAAGTTCTCCTTAATTTAAGGATCAATTTCACTTTAGTTCCTCTAAACTCTCCATCGTTCCTTATAGCATATTAGCTTTAACTACCCAACAATGAATAACTTTTGTCACAAACATGTAATAGACTAAAGCTCTTACAGTATTTTACGTTTATTTATCATAATATAATTCATCCCATTGTTATATCTACCTTAGAACATATAATTCGTTCCTCTTTAATTACTTCTTTATTTTCCTAAATCAATAGTTTTACCTTTACAATTTTTAAATTTATCTGAACCAATTAGGTAATTCGAAGTGCTTTTTTTTCTTAACCATTTTGCAATTCATTGAAATTAACCATTTCATTTCTTCTATGTGAAATTCTTGACAAAATCATGTAACCACCTATCATTGGTTTTGCATTTTCCATTTTGAAAAATAACGATTAAAGAATGATTATCGGCTCATTCTCAGCTAATTCTTTTATTCATTATTTTTTGTTATAGGTTTTGGACTTGGTTGATAGATCAAAGAAATAAAGTATTGATTTTATGATATTTCTCGTTTTTGTGTAAACTTGCCTTTATTTTTTATTATTATATATTATATTACAATGCTAAATTTTCAAATAATTTTAGTTTATTTCATTATTTGTGATTGACTTTATTTTTGTTTAATTTACATGGTTTTGATTAAGCTCATCAAATCGATGCTCCAGCGAATAAAAGCATTAATTTCCAAGTAATTTTTCAATTTGTAGAATTTATATCAATTTTTATATTGAAATATATTATATTACACTATTACATGTTTGTGTATGTTATGAGAGAGTTGGGAGTATGCCCTATGAGAAACTATATAATTTATTGTAAATTATCTAACTTTGTAATTAATTTTATTTGTAATAAAGGTGCTTGTTTTCTTTATGTACTTTATAATATTGTAATATGATTAATTAAGTAGTTAATTTAAATATATTAATAAGAAAATCATTAAATAAAGGTTATGTGATTGTAGTTGCAAATAATTGCAATCATGATTTATTATCATATTGTATATTAACATTTTATTTTAAATATTTCTCATTAAGATATTTTGAGAATGGATACTGATACATCTATTAAGACCAGAGTACGTAGCGCCCTCCAATTGTTGGGTAGTGTATTATTTATGAATGCTAGGGATATCAAGAGGTTATGCACTCGTAGTTCCTAGTGAGCTATCATATTACTTCTCCTGAGGATTGATCAAGATTCCTTGAAGAAAGATCGAACCCCCTACGGAAAAGAGCATAGGCCCTTAGAGGCAAGTGAAGTTGGAATCACCTACTGTTGATGTCGTATAAGCTCCTACCTATATGCTAGCCTTAGAATAGAGAAAGTAGAACCTTGATAGCAACCACTTGCTGCTCCCTCTGACTAAGGTGGAATCCCTATGGTAGCTTTTAAAGAAGGTAGGTAGTGAGACCATAAACAATGCCTTGGACTTCGCTTGAGAAGCGTATCTCCCCTCTGACTTAGCTGTAGAAGACCTTTGGCTTAGAGAACTTAACTGGAGGCTTGGACAGGGTTCTATTTATTAGATAATCATAGAATGACTCATCCGAGAGGTTCCTATCGGTTAATAGGAAAACTTAATGTAATGATGTTACACGGTTCTCTGAATTTGAGAATACTTGATAAACTTGAATGTGGATACTTCACTTCGATCATAGTTAATCATGGCAATGAAACTATCATATGACTATAGTGATTTGAAACATTGGAAGTGAAATTATACTCAATAAAGATTCCTCAATTATATAAGGTTACTATCATGTTCAACTGCAGTCAACTTATTATCAAATCTTTGACCAGAGTATAACGGTTAACAGTTAATGTAACTATGGAACCAATGACTTTATTTATGGACCGATCGAGTGGAATGTGGATAACATTACAGTTTTTTGATAATTACTAAACTTCATATATCCTAAAGTTATGTAGTTTTGACGAAGAGAATGTGTGTAGATTATCGTTGCTATAAGATACCGCTTAATAAAATGAAAAATTAGATTTTTACCAAAAAGATCTACATGCATGAATTCAGACAAACTATCATACTACTAGTTAAGTGGCACATTGTAATGACCCAGAATTTCAGTCATTTGAAATTCGAATATTCGAATGGTTTTAAATATTCAAAAGTAAATTTTATAAGCTGAATAACTTATATTTGAAATATAGTGATTTATTTGGATAATTAAATTGTTAATTTAATATTTGACATTGCTGAAATAATTGGAAATTGAATTTATTGTGAATAAATATGATTTAAAAAGATGAATTAAATTCTATTCGAATTAGAATGATGTCAGAGGACTTTTAAAATTGAATTAAAAGTCAATCTATAGAAATTGAATATTTTAATATTTAATTCACGTGTAAAAACAGTTATTTTTCATACAGTCTCAGATTTTGACGAAACCAATTTCATTGGTTTCACAATGTTATATTATTGTAGGATTTTAAATTTCGTGTCAATCGGATTTACGGTTTAGTCGTGGCAAGCTAAAACGCATAAAAATTTGTTTAAGTAAATTTTACATTTAAATAGTCGATTTGAAAACCTATCTTATAAATACGATCGAATTGGCTCTCGATATATATTCCATTATATTCGGAATAGGGGTAAAACATTATAAATGGCAAGCAGCATGCTTCATTTGGAGTTCGGAAAAATTTCGGGTGAATAGTGTCGCGAAATTTTCTGTAAAAGGCATTATAATTTCTCATTTTCACAAACCCTTGTGTTTCCTTAACCTAGCTACCACTTTCACTTTAATGGCCAAAAATTCATCTTCTTTCTCCTCTATTAACTTCCAATTTGTAAACATTTAGTCGAAACTTTCAACTACAATATTGTAGAGGGCGATGAGAACTATAATCCAACGGTGGAGATCGTCGTAGGCGAAGCGAGGCATCGACAAATCTTGTTCAAGTGGCCGCCATTCACACACATTTTTCAAGAAGGTGTAGCAACCGAGCTCAACTGCACTTGTCTTGGTGGTACACGGCATGGAGGCGCATCTTGTGGTGGTCGTTGATCGTCGTGTAGACGATCGAGGAAGGTGCAACCATCAAAGTTTCGAACGACGTATATGGGTTTCATGGCCTGGAAACAACGTGAATAGGAGAAGAAAGCGTGCACAGCCAGATCTCATCTTATCAAAACAAACGGTCACGATTCGATTAAAGGTTAAAAATTAAAAATAAAATTGAAAATAATTATATGTTTAATTCCTGTAAACTTTAAAATGCTATAACCTCTTCATACGAGGTCCATTTTTGACGAAACAAGTTGCATTGGGTCCGTATTGACAAGCATTACATTTTAGAGCTAGGTTGGAGTTGAATGGAGCTAGTGAAAATTTTGGGTAAAATTAAGTGCTAGTTTAATTTTATTCGGAATAAAACACTACAACTGCTATTGGAATCAAAGTGGGTACAACTCACTCTTTCTTCTCATTGATATTTTTATATAAGTGAGAATAAATTTTATTTATGCTGATTGATGATTGTTTGGATGATATATGATATATGTATATATATTTATTGGTATTTTGATATATTCCGGCCCATTGGAGCAGATGAGGCCCTATATGTTCCCGTGTATGAACGGATGACCCTTTATACGTGCGTATGCTTCGAAGCGGACATTATACATGTATTCTAATATGTATATTTGTTGCAGGTGACATGTTGGATGGATCCAACTGGATTCCTCACCAGTATTGGTTTTATTTACAAATATTGTGATATATGTTGTTATCATGTGATATATGAGGATATGGGTGCTATGATTGATATATTTAGTGTTTTTGCAGTATTGGACCTATTTTTGGTAATTTAAAAATGCTAAAGTGATGATTTCAAATTAAAAAGGATTTTCAAGTGATTTTGAAAATATAAGTTTTATTGAAATTTTAGATTATTAAAGAAATGGATTTATTTTAAATAAATAGAAGCTATAATTTTTATGTTATAAAATTGTGATTTTTGTGAAATATATCAAAATGTGATTTTTGAAATATGGAGTAAACTATTTTGTAAAACTAGTAAACTGGGATATTTGAACTTATTATAAATGGATTTTATAAAAAATAAGATTTATAGATTTGTGAATTGATGAAGTTATTAAAAGGAATTAATTGTAATAAGAGATTTATAATTGAATTACATTATAATCGGATTTTGGCATGTAAATGAGATATAAATGGAATTGGTTAATAGTGGGAATTTACAAATTGAATTTTTATAAATAGAAATGGAATTTATAAACATTGTTTTATAAATCTGAAATCAATTTAATTTGATAAGTTAATTATTATAGTTTATTAAAGGAGATATATTCATGATTTTGGATAGCGGATAATCCTTTAATAAATATGTGGAAGTAATGATTTTGGTTAGAGAATTATATTCACGATTTTGGACAGTGAATAATCTTTAAATTAAACAAATGTTTTGAAAAGTGATCTTTTGAATGGAGTTAAATGGTTTGAAGATGTTCTAAATTGTGTGACGTTTTCGAGAAATAAGGAAATGATGGACTATAACACTGTCGTTGTAGTAAATGATTTTTGAAAGGAAATGTTTTTGTATAGTATATGCGATTTATATATTTATCTTATTTTCGAATCCCTATACTGATGATTTTGGGTTGTCGTAACGATGTGTTATGCAACATTCGTTTTAACCCAATAAATATGTTTAAGAGAATGTTTTCCTTACATAATAAAATATATACTTAGTCCTGATTTAAGTATATGTAATATTTTCTAAGTGTTGAAAATAAATTGATTTGTAAATTGCTTATTACTAAATAAGTATATGGAAATGTTCTCCAAATAGTGAAATATTGAAATGGTTTTGAGAATATATCTTTTTAAAGATAATTTGAAGTGAAAATTTGGCAAGTAATTTAATTAATGAAAGACTAATTAAAAGGGCCTAGTGATTGCTTATGGAGCTACATATTTGTTTGTTTGCTTTGATAGTTAAATAACCGACTATCAAAATTTGGCCATTTTTAGTTCCTCGACTTGATGTGGGAACTATTTATTCATACACTTAGTACGTAGTCATCTGTGTAGGCTTGATTATCGTTTGTGTTGAGGATGTTGATTCGTGTAGTGTAGACTATTACTCCAATCTATCGAGCTTCCTTCTTGGCTGAAGGATGGCAAATTGAAAGTTGGAGACGTGATAAGTCTATGAGACTTAGTTTCTGTGTGAGGTTGAGAAACGCTTTTGCGTTGTTGGTGCCAAGAGACGGGGATCAGTTTATCCGAAAATGGACTAACATTTATGCAACGATTGTGTAGGTTGATTTTGATGATATTGATATTTAGGATTTTCATAGTGGAGGACTGCTTGTTGATCATTTGGGGTTAACAACCTAATATATATCCAATAGCAGTGGTCTCTTCGTTATGAAATATCCAATGCAAGGACTATTCGCTACTAATCTTAGGGATTTCCCGATAGGATGTGGTAGGAAAGTACCTTCGGTTTGTCCTATTCATGGACAACTTGTATGGATGTTTGTCTAACATTGCATTTCTAAATATTACGTACACTGGTTTTTACAATCGTACATCAATGGTGGCGGAAAAGGTAATTTCTCTTAGCTTAACACCTACTTGAGACGTATGTGCTCAAGGGTTGTATTTTTGTGGAAGGCAATTAGTAGCCAACGAGAATGGCCATGTGGCATTCAAAGTAATGTGATATGTGAAAGGTAATCATTACCCCAGGCCTTATCCGAAAATGACCGAAACAGGGTTAGATGCAGCAATGCTAAGTGGGTTGCTCCCATCAGGATATGATCATCCTTTTCTAGATATATCGTTACACGTTATGATGTCGTGTATCTGTTTAATGTGGTTTGTATGCTATGAGTGCCCTCGGAAAAGGTCGGTAAGGACCGTAGGATGACATATTCGGTACTACCTAGTTATAGAGGTAGGTCAGTCTTGGGTTGGTAGAGGAATTTTAAGATGGTTCCTCGGGACATCCATCTAGAGTTGTACCCATAGGCAGTCCCTTCACCTGGTCATTTGTATGGAAATCCAAACTCCACTACGTGACTGCCATTTTATTTTTAGTGCCTAGTATGTTGGAATTTAATAATGGTAGCAATTTTGGCTATTTTGATATTTATTTGTATACTAGACAGTAGTATAATATAAGATGGTTTGATTTGAAATGTTTTATTTAACGTAAGGTAAAATTGTGTCCGTGTTTTTATGTGGGCGTGTCTTACGAGATACTTTTGTTTTGAAAGGAAAAGTTTGGTAATTTCATAAATTCAGTTGAGTGTGTATTCTCACGCTGGTTTACCAGATTGATCTGGGCGTTCTTCCTTTTCAATGCTCGGGTCAGACCGAGTATATTTACAGGTTCAGATTTGGTGCTTTTGGAGCTTCAGCAAGAGAGATGGAGATCTTCATTTTCGTACACATGCATCAGTTTTGCATTATCTTCTTTGCGCATTTTTGTTGTTTATATTATCAATAATTGTGAGGATAGATTATTATAACTGTCTTAGCCGATGATTATTGATTGATTATTGAACTTTGATTGATGTATGTATATACAGATTTTGTTTTATAAAGATCATTGATATGATATTATATGTTTTCCGCTGCGATGTGAGATTCTGTAATGTTCTGTTTGGTTCTCTCTTCTCTCTTTCTTCTCTTCTCTTCTTCTCTCTTCTTTTCTTTCTCTTGACTTTCCGTCAGTCTGTGCTTTGTGGGTTGGACATGTGTGGTTTATTGTCGATTCAAATGGTACAGATTTGTGGGTTATCACACACATGAACATTAATTATTATAAGTGTTATTATTAATTAACTAGGTACATATTGGTTATATTTATGTGTATCCATATACATTATATATATATATATATATATATAAAGTGGGCTTAAATACAATTAATCATTTAATGGTCTTTGATATATATTTGGTCCAAGAAGTGCTATAAGTGGTCGATGGCTAATGAAGTGAGGAAGGTCAAACTAGAAATGCAAAAAAAATTCCACAACTCTTTCTGTAAAAGCAAAGAAGCAAAGTTATAAACACCATTTTATAATCTTTTCTTTGCTTCTCCTTTCTTCATACTTTTCCACACACACCTTTACCTCACACCCCGTTGTTTATCCTCCTTCTTCCCTATCGACATAAAATGATCATAGATCCTAGGGGTACACTCGTCCATAGCAAATTCGGGTGGTGAATCGAAGGGTTGTAGGAGCTTTTCATATCAAAATGTTACTTAAAGGCCAGATCTTTAAGGTATATAACCTCCTTCTCAATTTTAATATGTCCCTTAACCTTAAGCATATATCTATATATTGCAAATAATACATACATACATACAAACATACATACATATATAAACAGTTTCATTTAATTGTTGGTATCCGAATTTAATTTATTTGTTAAATCCTGAAATAAAATTACATACATATACATACATACATACATATGTATGTATGTATTTATGTGTCTTGTTCTACATAATATATGCCTATTATATATAATTGGCAATGTTTAATACATGTGTATATAGACTTTTATGTATATTTATTTTATTTTTTAATAAATTTAAATAATTATTTTCTATATATATTGCTTTTTATTTTTTGGCTATATAATAAAAACATTTTAACTCATGACCATATTTACATAAATTTTTAGGCTATAAATACAAAATTCTTAAGTAAATATATTTATTCATATAATTTATTAATTTAAATTTTTAGTCGAATATATATATATATATATATATATATATATATATTTGTGTGTGCATATGTCTTAAACACTCACTCACACACACATATATATTTACGTATAATTTTACTAAATTAAAAATTAGCCGAATATTTATATGTATGTGTGCACACCCATGTGTGTGTATAGACATACACGCATACATATATTATATTTATAAAATTTGAATTTTTTTTAGATTTTATTTCAAAATTGATTTTAAGATATTTTAGTATAGATCTCAATTTAAATTTAAGATATTTTTGACTAGGTCAAAATTTAACTTGATATATATATATGTATGTATGTATGTATGTATATATGTATGGCGCACACGCGCGTGCGCATGTGTGAATGTGTGTGTATAAATATTTCTTTGTGTGTGTTATAATTTAATTATATAAACATACATATATATTTTTGTAATTATATGAATGGCAGTATAAAATATATGTATACATATATGTCTAAAGTATGTATGTATGTATATTACTATAAATAGCCATATACAACTAATATACACATATTATAGTATATTTAAATATTCATAGAGTCTTAGGTATTTATAGTTTTGATATTCATATGAAATTATCATATGTACATGTAAATAAAATACACATATAAAAAATATATACAGATCACAATACCTATGTGTGTGTGTTGCTCTATCATTTTATTAGTATATGCATATATTAGATGTACTCATAATGAATCTAAATATATTTAATTAATAAAATTAATTAAATTATGTAAAATATTTAAATAAAATTTTATTTTATGTAGTAAATAGACTGGATCTATTATTAATTATTAGACTTTACAGGCACGCAAAGATCCAACTAGGGATTTTTTTTTGAAATTTATTCGTTTCACTTGTTTCGCCAGTTCCAACAATGATATCAAAGCCTGTATGGTCATGGCCAACATTCAGGGGTTATTAATAAACATTTCTATCCGACGGGGCCCTAAAATAGTAGTGTCTAGGCTTGATGTTGAATAAAAAGTATTTTCCCCTCTATGGCTACTGGTTTGACCCAATGCATAGAGTAAGTTTAAAAGATAGACACTGATGTAAGTCTAGAATTATTTGAGCTTTGAACTAGTTTTTAAATTAAGATTTGAAAATTTATAATATAATTCAAATTTAATGTTAAATTTAAAATTTAAAAGAAAATTTAAAAATGTTGTGAAATAAATTAAGAATTTTGCAAAATTAAAATAAATTTAACTGTTTTCAAAAAATTTAATATTTAATTAATAAGATCAATTGAATAAATAGTTAATAAAGTTAATTAGTTAAAATATACGCATATATGATAATGATATATATATACGACCGTAAAATTTATAGTCAAATATTTATCTCAAAGTTGTTTGTGGTAAACTAAATAAAAAATCTTCAAAATTTAATAAAGTACCTATTTAAAAGTTTAGTTAAATAATTTATTTAATAATTAATTAATTAAAATTTAGTCTATATATTGTTATATATAAATTAAACTATAAAGGTTATAGCTGATTATTCATCTTCAGTAGTTTAGGGTGAATAAAGTAAAACTACTGTACTTTTATATAAAATGAAATTACATATGTTAACTAAATTAAGAAGTGAAACTAAATATGATTCAATTAATAAGATACATGTAAATATCATATAAGTTAATTAAATTATAATAGTTGTAATTAAATTAAACCTATATAATTACATATTTATAAATAATGTAAGTGGAACGATAAGAAACCCAAATTTATTTTTGGATTAAATGCATCCGTATAACACATATACCTCTAATATGTGAATCTCGATGTTATTTCATTAGACAACACTTTATTCATTAAATTGATATCATTCAAAATATATCAAAGATCACCAATCTTGAATATATAATTTCTCTTTATAATTTATATATTGAAATTATACTTGTGTACATAGTAGTTCTTGAGCAAAACTCAAGCAAGTGCTGTTATCTGTAGTACTATTAATATAATGACTAGACGAGGTAAGATGCATGCACGTATTTGTTGAGAAAACTCAACTTACATGCGTATACTTAGAACATTGAGAAATGATAGGTAAAAGTGAATAAAATTTTTGGTTTGTTGAGCAAACTCAAGGGCAAAGTCGAGATTATGGAAAAGACCATGGTTAGAAGGCAAATGATTCCTAACACTAACTAGGGAAATCGAAAGATTTATTTATTTCTCTTAGGGTTCTGAGGAATATAAAAATCTTGCTGGGTCATTTTAAGAAAAATGTAATGAATAAATTTAACCTTTCTAATATTATAAGAACATTTTCTATGTAACTATACTAATCGATTTAAACTAAATTTGTGGTTTAATGATCGGCTTAAGACTGTTTTCTGAAAATGATTAGCCTATTGGACCCAACTACAACGACTGGTTTAGAATACTAAAGATAGCGCTTACCTACGAATGTTTATAGTCTATCATTTTGAATCTTTAAAAGCAAAACCAGTGGAAAGTGCAGATCCCAAAATGGTAAAATTTTATAAACTTGGGTAGTTGATTGTGACATAGCCCAAGTCAATATGCTATCTATTTTAGACGACCCGTTACAAAGACAACACGAGAACATGTATGTTCACAAAATCTTTGATTACCTCAAAGCTTTGTTTGGTGAGAAATCTTGTTCTGCGAAATACAAGACTACTGAGAAACTTTGGATAGAGTTAGGGGAATACCCTAGGGCAATTATGTATTTTGTTACATATATCTAACTCATTGATCAATCTTGTTCGAAATAAAGGTGTTTTCTTTCTATTATATACTTGATATAATATTATTATATCAATTAATTAATTTAATTATAAGTATATTTAATAGAAAATCCGTAAATGGTATGTTTTATGATGGTAGTTACGAAGTATTGTAACCATGAGTAAATTATCATAATAAAATTAGATATACAATTTTAAATGTTCATAGTCAAAATGCATTGAGACCGGATAATGATGTATCCATCGAGAATAAATTATGCAACACTCTTCAAATGTTGGGTAGTGTATTACTCATGACTTCTGAAGGTACTTAGAGGTTACTTACGCAAACTCTCCAAATTTTAGGTAGTGTATTAGTCATGGTTGCTGGAGGTACTTAAAGGTTACGTATGCAACACTCCCTAAATGTTGGGTAGTGTATTACTCATGGCTGCTAGGGGTACTTAGAGGTTACGTACTTATAGTTATTGGATAACTAATGAACGACTCACTCGACAATTTTATGTTTGTTAATATAACTAAGGTCAAATAGAGAATATCAATGTGACTGATTTACATAGTTCTCTCGACTTGAGAATTCGTGGATCTTCAATATGAAAGATTGGCTTTGATTATAATCAAATCATGGCATGACATCCATCGAATGACTATAGTTGGGTCGAGTAGAAGTATTAGAAGTGAAGCACTATTTAAGAGAGGATTCGACTCCTCGTTTATATAAGGTTATTATCATGGTCAACTCAAGTCAACTCAAAGTCTCTTGCCAGAGCATTTCGATTTATACTAATTGTTATTATTGAACCAAGGACTTTATGTTTGGACTGTGGAGTTGAATGTGGACGATATTAGAATTTTGACCATTACCAAATTTCATAAGTTGAGTGCGATATAGCTTTGACGAAGAGAACTGGTGTAAATAAATGTCACAACTGGGCAATGCTTATTAAGATAAAATTGGATTTTACCGAAACTGAGTAAGCGATAAATTTAATCATAATGTCAAACCATCTGCTAAGTGACGTGTGAACGTTAACATTCGTATAGTTTAATGTCAATCGCCGACCAAACTTACTCCGAAAGAGTCACACAACCGAAATGATGAATTCCCTTTAGATTGAATGGTTTAATTAGTTCATAATTATTATAAATTAATTAAATTAATTAATATATATGAAATATTGACTATGAAATTTAAATATTATTGGAGAAACAAATGTTATGTATATATATTTATAATAGTTATAAATTTGTCAATCAATATGAGATATTAAAAAAAAATTAGAATTAATTACCATATTTGTTTAGGCTTAAATGTGGTATTAATCCATGGATTTAGAAGAGATTTTTGCCTATAATTATATGACAAGTGGAAGCAATTAGGGTGTAAAATAGATAATGGAAATTAGGAAATAAAAAGGAAAGATATGATCCTCTTTTCCCTATCTCAAACATCATAAAAGGCCTTTCTAACTCTAACCTAATTGATAGATTTTCAGCCGCCTCCATCTTCTAAATTATGGCCACCATTACCATCCTATTGCTATCGAAACTAAGCTTCATTCATCCCTAAAATTATCAAATCAAATGCAAATTAAAACAAAACTATTCGATTGTGGAAGGTCGCTGATTCAAGACTAGCAATCTAACGGATCAAGGAACAATTAGAAAATGAGAACAATTTCAATATGGACTTAGGGCATCTATAGTAGGTAACATTTACTTACATAGATATTAAATAGATTATCATGTTTCATAACCTGTTAATCATGTATGCCTGTAGATATTTACATATCATTGTTATTGCATAAGTTATGCGAGATTTTTATATGTAATGTCGTTGTCATAATGAGGATTGGTTATATGCATAAAATTTAATCTTATATCCGTAATTTTGTTTGTAATATGATATTATATGTTAAACAAATTTTTTTAATCTATATTAGTCAATATTTATATAAATGGTGAGCCCTAATTGGTGATTTTCGCGATCCTCTGGTAGTTTTCGCGTTTCCGCTTCTTCCTCCGCATTCTCCCCTTCATTTGTCTTCGCCTTTGCCATCCTCCCCTTCGCTCGTCTCTCCTCATCCCCATGAAGAAGAGTACAAATTCAAATCTAGTATGCAAATCTCATGAGCTGTTGGCTGCTACAAACATCCAAGGTTCTATGCCTCCGAGTGTTTTATCGAAGCTTCTTG
This sequence comes from Allium cepa, assembly GCA_030765085.1. Classification (NCBI taxonomy): domain Eukaryota; kingdom Viridiplantae; phylum Streptophyta; class Magnoliopsida; order Asparagales; family Amaryllidaceae; genus Allium; species Allium cepa. The sequence continues at coordinate 845,288,599 of CM060943.1, forward strand.
CTGCCGCTCGTACTATCCGTGGCTGTGCTTTGGCTGCAGAGGTGCCTAGACACCCTCTGTCGGGTATTCTGTCTGACTTACTATCTCCATCTTTACCTGCTCCTCATGTGTATGGCAACAACTCGAAATCAGATGATTCCCCACTGACGTCGTTCTTACCTTCAACCTCTAATAATGGTTGGTCGATTTTGGATGTTGGTATAACTGTAGTCACTGAATTCAGTGTTGTTGAATCTGAGTTTATTGATAAAAGTAGCGGGGATAAGGCTGACAAGGTGTTGACTACGGCTGTTGTTGATGGGGTTGATATTCAAAGTGTAGTTGCGCCAGATGGTCTCATATCCACTGATAATGGTCCGTTTATTAGTTGCACTCCAGGTGTTCGTAAAAATTTTGAGCATGTTATCCCCTCTCCCGGATCATCTCCATGTGGTGCATGTCCAATTCCAATGTTTGCTTCTCCTCCTCGGCCTATTTCCCAGTGGTCGTCTTTGTTCACCAAATTGCCAAAAAATGCATGTGTTCATTCTCCCTGTTGTTTTAATAAAGTTGAGATAGACGGAATGATGATTCCACTGGTCGAAGTTATTGAGGCCGGTGCTGATTATTGGAAGGATTATTTGGTGGGATTTTTCCTCGACTCTAACCCTGCCTATCAGCTAGTTAAGGCGCATTGCAACCAGGTATGGAAGCCCAAAGGAGGTATTAGTGTTCATTAAGATAATGACATGTTCTACTTCAAATTCTTGCGTAGTGATGAAAGATAACGTATTTTAGAGGCCAATCTTATTCTCATTGATGGGAAACCTTCATTATTACCATATGGACCCCGTCTGTTAGTAGGGCAAAGGATCGGGTGTTATCGATTCCTGCCTGGGCTCACTTCTCTTACATTCCTTCTGTTCTTTAACCTATGGTTGGGATTGATGGGCTAGCCGGCCTTGTTGGTAAGGTGATATGTTATGATGCCATCACAGTAGCCAGAAAGAGATTAGTTTACGCTAAAGCTCTATTTGAGATAACCCCTGACAAATCTTTGCTTTCGGTGTTGAAAGTCAGACTTGATGAGGGTCATTTTGCTGAGGTTCGAGTTCGCTACAGTTGGAAACCGGATATTTGTATGACCTGTCGGTCCTTTGAGCACCTTTCTACTGCTTGTACTAGTTCTACCCCTGCTGATCTTGTTCCTCTATCTGCTTGGGTTCCACTTCCTCGTCCTCATGTCATGAAGTGGGTCAAGAAGTTACTCATATCCCCTCTGATTCCTCTATTTCCCCTTCTCCTGGTGACATTCCCATGTTCACGATTCTTCCGATGATGATCCTACTGTTGTTCTCCTATTGTTACGACTGATTCTGACCTTGCTACTACTGATGTTCGTTCTGTGTTGCTCTTGTTGACATGGTCGAGTCTGAGCATGCTACTACTATCTTGTCCGAGACCATCATTTGGAACTATGAGGAGCAATCCTGGGTTCATGTTCCATCTGATATGCGGTATTCGCAGGAGACTGCCATTTTTTATGCTTTCATCAGTGATGTTGTGGATGAGAGTCGATTTCTTATTTATCACATTGAGGGCGAGGGTCTGACTCTTATTAGGATTGGTGAGATTGGAGAGGAGAATAAAAATAAGTTCTATGATGTCGTTTGGGATAGGAAATTTATTTACTCTCCTATGTCTGATGATTTTGAGCCAAAACTTGCTACTCTTTTCTTTGGATATTTTCATTTATTAGCCCGTCGTTTGACGTTGGCAAGAGCGCTTCATCTCTGGAAGGCGCGTAGTCCTTTTTGTTTAGTAGTTTAGGCATCTTCTGCCTAGCTCCTGTATTTTTTTCTTTTTCGTCGGGTTTTTCTTCAATTTAGTTGTTCTGTGCATGTGCAAAACACCTGTTTTCACATTATATATACATTGGCATGGCTCATTATAAAGCCGGCTAGCTTTGGTAAAAGATATATATTAATTTATATATTACTGCTCATGTACAATTTGTATTAAAGCATATATGTTTATAACTGCTATATAAATTCAATCCAAATTTTTTTATTCATTTTTATGTTTATTAAAGTTATAAGTACAGAAAATAATTTTTTATATTATTAATAAATATTTATTATCAATATTTATTGAATATCTGATTTAATAAATTTGTATAAAATAAAAGGTTTTTTGAAAATTAAATTTTATAATTTTTAAAATTAATTCATGCTGTCAATTGCTCATAGAAATTTTTTAAAGAAATTTCAAACTCAATTTATATTTTTAAGAATCATTTTATATGAAAAATTTTCATGACACGTATAATATGATCCTTGATTTCCCAGAAATTGAAAATTTGAATTTTTGTTACATAATTATTTTATATTAATCAATTAATAGTCGAAACTAATTATTAATTCGAGATATATGTATAATAAAATATTAAAATCATATTAACTTTAAATCTATGATATTTTTGAACTAATTTTTTATTATATATATATATATATATATCATTTCTACTCATATTTATATTTATATGTGTATACATATATTATATTATAAGTTAATTTACTATCAATTATTTTATTGACTAGCTATGTATATATATACAGACACACATATTAAATTAAATAAGTACTTCATTTTAATTCATATTGCATATATTATTTTATCATATGTATATCTTAATTGTTACTTCTAAATTAACATGTGTTTTACATACATATATTTTTCTATAATATTTTAATAATGGGACATATTTATATATATCTACATTTATATTCATACATACATACATATATAATTATTTGGAATTTATAACTATATGTACATGCACATATTTGACAACATACAATATACACATAAAATAAGCTAATATGCCCGTTGCGATGTAAATCCCAGCATTCATATGCAGGCATGTTGTACCTTGCATAGATTACTATGCTACACACACGCATGCATATATATGTATGTATGTATATGTACACGAGACGTGTGTGTGTGTATTTGTTAAGCAAAATCAAAATCAAACAAATTTCAAACTATAATTTATAAATTTAAATAAAGTACATGATTTTACTTAAACTAAAGTTAAAAATGTAGTAAATAAATTAGACTTCATAGTCCCAATAAAGATCGAATATGGTAAATTTTTTGAAATTCGCTCATATCTTCCACCAGGACTGGCCCGGTTCCAACAATGGTATCAGAGCCCAACAGCCTATGCGGTCTAAATTCGTCATATTATGGCTAACTAATTAAGCTTGCACACTTAGTACGGTGTCTAGAAAGGTGATATCTGTGATTGGAATTGAGTAATTAAGTACCCTGTCTTACTTGGTTACCCGCCTGACCTAAAAGGTGAAGTGAGCCTAAAGCTTGCCTTTGCTAGAGAAGGCCGAATTTGACTCGGGCCTTGGACTAATTTTAAAAATAGTCTTGAAAATTAAGAATAAATTTTAAATTTAAAAGTTAAATTTAAAATAAAAACATGTTTATTATAAAAGGTTATAATATAACTTAATTTTCAAAACGTCAGAAAATGTAATGAAAAGTTAAAAATATTTGAAACTATTCAACAATTAATTTCAAAATTAATTAATTAAATGAGTTAATTAATTAATAGTTATAGGCATGTATTAAATATGTTATGTTATTTTAAAGTGTTTAAGATAACATAAGTATACATGTATGTACATAAGATAAAACTTTGAAATTAATGTAACTTAACTAAAATTATTTAATTAAATAAAATAATTAAAGTTTAATTAATTAAATAAAAATACATATATATAAGATATATGTGTTACACTATGAAGGTTATTGTATACACTATAAAGGTTATAATAGATACGTTCAATATGAAAATTGCATTGGAATACTAATTTAAAACTAATTAAAGTATAATTAACTAAAAATTAGTTAAATAAGATTTAATTAATATAATATTATACATAAGACTATTATATAAGTGATATGAAATATAAAAGTCATATAATAATAAAACTTATATGATTTGAATGTACAAACTAAAGGTGGAACATTAAAGAAACCCAAACAAACTTAAGGGATAAATAAATATGTAAATGTATGTAAACTGTGATTTCTGATGTGTTCGACACTTGAATCACTAGGGTATTTCATAAGAAATACATTATTCCATAAGTCGATATCACTTAATATATATATATATATATATATATTGAAGATTATGAATCCTTAATATAATATTCACCTCTACCATATATATATATTAATAAATTACTTGCATACCCATTAATTGTTAAGAAAACTCAAGTTATGGATGTTATGTGCAATATTATTAATATACTGAATATATCAGGTAAGATAAGTGTATGTTTTTATTGAGCAAACTCAAGGTACATATAATATACTTAGGCCGTTGCAATGTGGTAGGTAGGAGTGAATAATCTCTTTCGATTTGTTGAGCAAACTTAAGATCGAAATGAGATTAGGACAAGGAAACATGTGTTAGGAGTTTTATGTGATACAACTAGTGAGGAGTTATCCATTGTTTCTGGGGCTATGATTTGTTGAGCAAACTCAACGTCAAAATACCAAGATAGATGAGTCCTAACACCCACTAATGTAGTCGAAAGAGTTCTATGTTTCATCTTAGGGTTTGAAGAAACACAAAAGACTAGTGGAAGCCTTATTAGAAAAATGAAATAATAACATATAAACTTTCTAATATCGTAAGAACATATACTATATAATTTTATAATAGTCTACATCGATAAATTTATGCATTTAATAAGATTGATAAAACTATCAATTAGGATATACAAATGAATTGAAGATTGACAAATAGAAATATAACAAATATTTGCCAATAAAAGGTATTGCATGTTAACGTTTCACCACACATGCAAGTGCCTGATTTTACAACTACTAAATATATTTGTAGTTTGGTCACTTACACATTTATTTGGTCAACACCATGTATTGCATTCTATGACTTTCAAACTCTAAAAGCATTAAAAGACTATGGATATTTGATCCATATACAATCGTACATAAATGTTATATGGTGAATGGTCAAAGTTTGAAATGTATAATTTGTTGATGAAATTAGTTCATCGAAATACCAAATAAAACTTATGTAAGATCGAATATTCAATTTGATTGATTACAAAAGGATCTTATCATGTTAAATGTAATGACCTGGTATTTCGAACCGTTCAAATCGATAATCATCCACTCATGTCAGACTTGAATTGCTCAAGGCAACAGATTGTTAATTTATATTTGTCAAATCTTAGCATATATAGAAAATAAAATCAATCACAGAATTACAGACACAGAGTTATACAACGATAAGCGGCGGAATAAATAAATAGTAGTTCATGAAGCACTATATAAACATCAGAGTTAAAGTAAAATACAACAGATATCTCGAACACATAAAAGTCTCAAATACAGAAGCAACAAAAAAGTCTGAACGTAAACTGGAAGCAACTGAAAGCTGACTAGATATAAGATAGATCTTCAAGAAAAGCTCCAAACTCTAAAGGCGAGTCTCAAATGTCGTGGCACTCAGTCTGACCTGAGCATAAAGCAAAGAACAAAACACTCGAGTCAGGATTAACTTTCTTATACTAGTAAATCAACTCAAGTGAAATGTCCAACTGAAATACAACATAACTTAAAGGATGTTTGGGATTTCCATCCTCTAAAGATCCGTGGAACTATTAACTATGTAGTAATATACGCTATTATAATATGTTTATTGGTAAAGTAAAGTATTAAAACAGCGTTAAGGTGTTACCCATATCCCTCTTAACACATTTTATATATCCCCATAGTCTACACAGTACCGTAAGATCCACGAAACCGGTGGTTTACCTAAAGGGAACTCCATTGGTATTGTACAAACCAAACTCATAGAAAGTTCGTAAGGTATGTGACAAGGCATGTGAGGCAACGTCTAGGGTAGGATACTACCATTTTGCGGATCTGGACTGGTGGTAACGCAAAGCAGCTACTACCGCCCACCTCGAGACGCACTTCCAAATCAAAGGTGTACCCAATCAAATCACAAAGTAATAGAATGGTATCGAAAGAATGTGCCCGATCGTAGGTGCGACCTCACTTGGCTCGACATGCTCTTGTTTTGGCCACATCAAGCTAACTCGCGGGAGTCAGGGCTACGTTAATACCTTATACAGAATCGTTCACCAAACCATCCTATTTCATTCTTAATTCTCCATTGCGCACACAGTTGTTAAAGTGGTTTTCGGTATTGGCAAAGAGTATAACAATATCTGATCTCGGTCTCTTTGACAACCAAACGCTTATTTCACACCGCGGTCATTTTCATTTCAAACAGTTTATATTTTATATCAAAATATCATATTCATTTAAAATTATATCACTTTCGAAATCATATTCACTTTTAAGATCATATCACTTTCGAAATCATATTCGCTTTAAATCATAACAGTTCCAACTTAAATAGTTTAAATATTAAAAATAGTTTATATATTGAAATAGTTATAAATTAAAAATAGTTTATATTTAAAAATGGTTATATATTAAATAATTTATATCTAAAAATAGTCGAATACTAAAAATAATTTATATTTAAAAATGGTTATATATTAAAAATAATTATATTTATTAAAATAATTTATATATCAAAAATAGTTTATAATTAGAATTATTTCTTCCAATTTCACAAATAAATTCAAATTCTTATTAAACTATTTTAAATTTATATCGATTTCAAATCCAAGTTTGAATAACAAATTTGAACCACTTACAATTAAATACGTTTCAATATGCAAACAAATTACAATAACTCAATTTGATAAATTTCATTTATATTTCAAAATTCAGCTTTAATCTTATTTAAATTTTCAAAATATTCACTTAATTGTCTTTGATAACATTTAAGTAAAATCTCATATTACAATTTAATTTAATATTAAATTTTCAATTTCAATTTTCTTTAAAGTTGAAAATATCCATTTAACAACTTTTGCCAAATCAAGTTATAAAATCATATTTTTCAAAATCTCAAAATCAATAAGTTCAAATTAAATTCAATTCTAAACAAATTTAATTGTAAATCAATTCTTATTTAATTTAACTTTCCAACTTTTATTTACCAAAGTTAAATAAAAATCTATTAAAGAATATTAAAAAAAAATTAAATAAATATTTTAAATATATTATTAATATTACTAAAATTAAATTTTTAGTAAATTTCATTATATTAAATTATTATTGAATTAAATCCTATTCTTATTAAATCTATCTCAAATCTTATCTTTTATATTTAAAAATAATGAAGTATAAGTAAAATTTTATAATTTACATTTTTTAAACTTATCTTATCGATTTAATATTTCCAAAACATATAATTTTAAAAATCTAAAATTTTCACATATTAAAATAAATATTTCTATTATAATTTGAAATCAATAATTATCAAATCCATATATTTCCATCAAACTTTGGAAATCATTTTTTTTCATAAATAGACCAATGGTGTCCGTATATAATTTTCTTTCATATGATCAAGTGATAAGGATATTTATCATTTCAGTCCGTAATTATTTAAATATTTACGGGTATATATCATTTCAACCCGTAATTCTAAAATTCAAATTCAATGAAAATCGCTTGGGTATATCATTTCAACCCATAATGATTTTCCCTAATCTATAAGATCGTCGGATATGTATCATTTCAACCCACAAGGAATTTTTAAACTAACAGAAAACTTGCAGAGTGAGAACAAATATGGTAATAATATAACATATTAATAGCAGCGTATATTATCAGTGACAATTTAAATTTAAAACAGGTTATGCTGTCATATATCATAGGTAAACAATTGCAGATAATTGCATATCATATTTAACAATGAAATAACTAACAATTCAAATTTAACAACATATTTCAATCATCATTTCATGTGAATTAAATTTACTGAATATAACAACGTTAATCGTGAGTAATTGCTCACCTTTCGAGGATAGAGAAAATGGACAACACAACAAGCTACGAATCCAAGCACAAATTCCAAAGCACATCACGATGAATACGAATTCAACGAACAAGGCAAAGCACGACGGACTTGAATCGATGAAACAAAATATATAATTTAAAAATCAAAATATTTATATATATTAAACTTAAAAAATCTACATATATATATTATATATTAAAACACAATATTTATGAAATCCATACATTTCTTTCAAAATTTCTTCAAATACATTTTTAAACATTAACATTAATATAAATAAACACACGCACGCACGCACATACACTTTCCAAAATAATATAATATTAACATAAATACAACATATTATATAAATATATACATCTCAAATATTAACAAAACATATCTTATATAAATATTGACATTTCAAAATACAAAACATATGATATATAAGTATACACATTTCAGAATATTAAAAAAACATGTTATATATACTCTGAACAACATATGTACACCTTTATTAAACAAAAATAAAAGAAGAGAGATGAGCTTTTTGCGTGGTGGCTGCCTCAGAGTTGGGTCGGAGGCTGGGATGTTTGGTGATCAATATGGCTTTGCTGAATGGAAAGGAAGCATATGGTCGGAGGTTGATAGATGGTAGATGACAGGAAGGCCGTGGTTTGAAGTGGCTGTTCGGCAAAAGAGGGTGGACTGGCTATCAGAGGGGAGGCCGCAATCGGCTGAAGTGTGGTGGTGCTGAAGGACTGTCGTTGCTGGCTGTCAGGGATATGGAGGAGGGGATGTGGGCTGTCATTCGGGTTTCGGCGCATGATGTCGGCCGTGGCTGCTAAGGATGGTTAGGCGTCCGGTGGTCTGAGCGGTAGGTCGAGAGGGAGGGGAGCCAGTGTCACACGTTGAAGGAAGATGGAGGCGCTGTGTGCTGTCGTTGGTTGGCTGTGAGTTTGGTGGTCGGGAAGCTGTAGGTGGTGGTTGCGCACGGTGAGGAAAGATGGCTTTGGTGGATCTCTGGGTGAACGGCAGTGGAGGCTAAGTCGGGTTTGTTGGCGGTGGGTTTCTAGCTTGATGCACGTGGCCAACGTGGGGAAAAAGTGGATGCGTGGGTTTGTCGATGGTAGGCTTGCACAGGAAAGAAGGAACAACTTAAGCAATATGGAACGTATACATATTATTATATAATTATTAATTTTTTCTGTTGTTTCAAAATAGAGAAAGAGGGAAGCAGGGGAATGGATAGCGCATGAACAAATTAAAATCAAACAGAAAATATATTTAACAGGTGGAATAGAAAGAGTTAAATAATAAATTCTGTGAATATTAAAAAGTGGCTATTTATTTCACCCGTTCCACAAATGAATGCACACGGAATATCAAAAGCTTCAAAATGAGTGCTGATACGACTAATTATTTTCACGTACTCTGCCGTATACCGGACACCGAAGTATATAAATGAATATACTGTAGAGATCAGCACAACGAGACGAACAGAATGATACACAGATATCAATGATACGATTATCCTATCAAAAGTCTATATTTGTTGCCAAACTAATGCAAATTCACCGAAAATAATATAAACGGGGCTATAGCAGTACAAATTTGGCGAAGCAAAATATGACATCTCACTTAGAAAATGATTTACATTTTTATTATATAAAAATGTTTAGATTTCTAAAATATTTTATTTTCATCAAATTTACTAATTTAGATTGAAATTGAAAATTACATAACAGAATTAACTCATATAATTTCCAATGAAAATTTACCACTTTGTATGTTTAATAAACGCATACCAAATATCAAATTTTCATTGCCATATTTTACATTTTTAAATTTCACAAAATTCAATTAATTATGTTATTTAAAGTGTTAAAATTTACTTGTCGTTATACTCTTTCTCACTCAAAACTTTTCATCCCAAAAAAGGAACATGATAGAAGGATAGAAATAAACAGAAATGAAGATAGATTTGAAACACAAAATACAACAATTAATTTAAAACCGTATAAATTTTTATTAGTTTTTAAATTGATTAATATTCAACAAATTTCGTTTCAATCCATTTTATTTAATCAATATAGTATCCAATTCTGGTTGATTTCAATTCAAGGTATTTTCATTCAATTGGTTTGCTTTCAATTTATTAACATTTGTTACCAAATTTCTTTCAAAATAAAATTTATTTTATTTAACTTATTTATTTAATCAATTCAACCTCACTTATCTCCAATTAAGTTGATTCCACTAAAAATTCAATTTCAACTATTCTTCGTAATTCACTTTTGTATCACAAATAGTTTCCAAAATATAAATCCATTTATTACCTATTTGTTTTCTTAAGTTCATATTTATTTAATTTATTTCTCTTAACATATCTTATAATATAACTTGGGTGTACAACATTTATTATAACTACTCAAATTTAATTTAAAATTTTCCTTAACAAAATTTCATTTTGGACATCATATTGTTTACATTTTATATTGTATATTATTCACTACATATTCATATTACCTTCAAACTTTTCTAAGTAGGTTATATTAATGAATCTGATTTATAATTGAGTACTATGCAAACTTACCCTTTTATTTACATATTTTATTAACAAAAATTTTAGTTTGAACATATTACCACTTAAATTTTCTCTTGTATAACCTTTAATTATATATTCACATACATTTTAACTTTTTGAATATTTCAGGTAAGTTATATATGTTTTAGAATAAAATTGAGTATTATACAAATAAGTTATCTCAGTTCAACTGTTCCAAGTTGTTTCAATTTCATTTCTAATGTAAAACTCCAGTTATTCAAAAAAATTGCTTAATTTCAGTAATTGAAAACCATCACATAACATAAAAACTTGAGAATAAGTTTCCGGTTTCACTTCAAATCATTTTGAAATAAATATATACATACACATAATACATCAAATCATACTCAAGAAATTTAAATCAAATCCATTTTTCAAAACAAAATGTAGCAGAGCTATTAAGTGGTCTCTCCACTCTGAGACTCGAAAATGAATGTCGATGATACTACAGTCATCACCGAATTTATTTTCCAGCTACAAAAGAGGAGAGTACTGACTTGTTTCCTTTAGAATCCTTTGAAAACATTTACCATTCAAAAATATTTTCAAATAATATATTTTTAAAACTTTGAAAACCATATTTTGAAAAGTACTAGAAATTAAATTCTCAAATCCTTAATTTAAATTCATTTCCTTTCATTTGCAAAATGGACTTATAAAATATGTTTTAAAAATTCATCTTTATATAATATACGATAATAGTTAATGATTTAAGAATGTTGACAAAATAATAAATGATAATCTAGCATTATCATTTCTAATAGCCAATTCATTTAACTATCAAATTTTAAGAAAATTATACTTATGTATATATAAAATATAAAATTATTTCATTTACCAATTACGAAAACAGTATTATGTCGGTTGCTCTGTTCAAGTGTTTTTTGAATTTCTATCGGTGGCGTTGACCAGACAAATTGATCAAAACCCAAAATCAAACTTAACAACTCAAACAACACAATGTAAAACATTTTTTATATCATTAATTACAAATATACTTCCTCGCAGGATGGTTCAAGAATAAATCTTGGAACAAGGATATAGATTCAAATTTAGAGAGACCATAATCAAAAGCATCCTAATTATAAGGTAAGCTCGAAAGGAAGATAAGATAATTAAATTAAAAAAGAGGTGAGATGGATAGATTTGTATTAATCGCAGCGACCTTAACTGGGTCAGCCGAGATTCCAGGAAAAAGATCGATGCGGAATTCAATTTTCTGCTTGGCAAGAATAGAAGTGACTTCACCAAACATCAAGATAATCCATAAATATTTGAGTATAGCCGAGATCACTAGGCTAAGGATCAAACGAAAAGATAAAACTACCAACACAATCCTAAGGCAATCGACATTTAATCACAAGAGAATTACCCTGATCGTCCACATGGGAAACGGTTCAGGCCTTGCAAGAGATAACATCATCAAAACCGAGGTCATAGAAATCTCTGGTGAATCGATGCTTGTTGTAAAGGAGTTTCACTCCTTTACAAATCATACCAATGATCGACGGGAAAAAAATGGAGCTATAGGGTGCTCCAGTATCAAGAAGAACTCAAGTAGGAAGAGACAAGAATAGATTTTAGAATGAAGGGAGCGTTCTAAAATTCAAAAGGAAATCCAGATCAAGGAGAATTCTAACGAAGGATTTCAAGCTCGAACGAATATGATTCTGTGATTAATTCTACTCATTCTAGGGTGTTCCTTCCCTATCTCTAATGAATTTTACTCCATATGCTAAGTTTTGCCTAAACCTGAGCTCTGATACCAACTGTAATGACCTGGTATTTCGAATCGTTCAAATCGACAATCATCCACTCATGTCAGAATTGAATTGCTCAAAATAACAGATTGTTAATTTATATCTAGCAAAACTTAGCTTGTATGGTAAATAAAATCAATCAAAGAATCACCGACATAGAGTAATACAACAATAAACAACAGAATAGATAAATAGTAGTTCATGAAGCTACTATATAAACATCAGAGTTTAAAGTAAAATACATCAGATATCTCAAATACATAGAAGTCTCAAATACAGAAGCAGCATACAAGTCTAAACATAAACTAGAAACAACTGAAAGCTGACTAGATATAAGATAGATCTTTAAGCATAGCTTTAGACTCCGAAGGTGAGTCTTAAATGCTGTGTCACTCAGTCTGACCCGAGCATAATGCAAAACACAAAACACTCGAGTCAGGATTAACATTCTTATACTTGTAAATCAACTCAAGTAAAATACAATATAACTTAAAGGATGTTTGGGATTTCCATCCTCTAAGGATTCGTGGAACTATCTATTATGTAGTAATATACGCTATTATATTATGTCTATCAGCAAAGTAAAGTATTAAAATAACGTTAAGGCATTACCAATATCACCCTTAACACATTTTATATATTCGAAGTCTATACAGTACCATACGCTACACCAAACCGGTGGTTTACCTAGAAGGCACACCATAGGTACGCTATAAACCAAACTCATAAAAGGCGCGATAAGGCATGTGACAAGGAACGCGAGGCAATGCCTAGAGTAAGATAGTACCGTTTTGCATATCCGGACTGGTGGTAATGCATAGCAGCTACTATCGCCCACATCGAGACACACTCCTAAATCAAATGTGCATCCAATCGAATAACAAAGTAATAGAATGGTATCGAAGGAATGTGCCCGATCGGAGGTGCGACCTCACTTGGCCTGGCATAGCTCCTGTTTTAGCCACATGAAGCTGACTCGCAGGAGTCGGGGCTACGTTAATACCTCATGCAGAATCGTTCGTCAAACCATCCTACTTCATTCTGGATTCTCCATCACATACACAGTTGTTATTCGATATTTGTAGAGAGTATGATAATATCTGATCCCGGTCTCTTTAGCAACCAAACATTTATTTCACACAATGGTCATTTTCATTTCAAACAGTTCATATTTCATATCAAAATATCATATTCATTTAAAGTCATATCACTTTTGAAATCATATTCACTTTTGAAATCATATCACTTTTGAAATCATATTCACTTTAAATCATAACAGTTCCAACTTAAATAGTTTAACTATTGAAAATAGTTTATATATGAAATAACTATAAATTAAAAATAGTTTATATTTAAAAACAGTCATACATTAAAATTAGTTTATATTTAAAAATAGTTATACATTAAAAATAGTTTATATTTAAAAATAGTTATATATTAAAAATATTGTGTATATATATATTAAAATAATTTATATATCAAAAATAGTTTATAATTACAATTGTTTCTTCCAATTTCACAAATCAATTCAAATTCTCATTAACCATTTTAAATTTATATCTATTCAAAATCCGGGTTTGAATCGCAAATTTAAACCACTTCCAATTCAATACGTTTCAATATTAAAACAATTTACAATAACTCAATTTTATAAATTTATTTTATATTCCAAATTCAACTTTAATCCCATTTAAAATTTCAAAATATTCACTTTATCGTCTTTAATAACTTTTAAATAAAATCTCACGTTACAATTTAATTTAATATTAAATATTCAATTTCAATTTTATTTAAAGTTGAAAATATCCATTTAATCAATTTTATCAAATCAAGTTATAAAATCATACTTTTCAATATCTGAAAATCAATAAGTTTAAATTAAATTCAATTTTAAGCAAATTTAATTATAAATCAATTCTTATTTAATTTACCTTTCCAACTTTATTTTTTAAAGTTACATAAAAATCTATTTAAGAATATTAAATAAATTTAAATAAATATTTTAAACATATTATTAATATTAGTTAAATTAAATTTTATTATATCAAAATTATTATTAAATTAAATCCTTTTATTATTAAATCTGTATCAAATCTTATCTTATATATTTAAAATATTAAAATTATAAGTAAAATTTTATAATTTACATTTTTGAAACTTGACTTATAAATTTAAAATTTTCCAAAACATATAATTTTAAAATCTAAAATTTTCACATATTAAAATAAATATTTGTATTATAATTTAAAATCGACAGTTATCAAACCCATATATTTCCTTCAAACTTTGAAAATTATTATTTTCTCAAAAATAGACCCACGGTGTCCATATATAATTTTCTATCATATGGTCAAGTGATACAGATATTTTTCATTTCAATCCGTAATTATTTAAATATTTATGGGTATATGAACCCACAATCTCAAAATTCAAATTCAATGAAAATCACTTGGGTTTATCATTTCAACCCATAATGATTTTCCCTAATATATAAGATCGTTCGGGTATGTATCATTTCAACCCATAGGGAATTTCTAAACTAACAGGAAACTTGCAGAGTGAGAGCAAATATGATAGTAATATAACATATCATTAACATGCATATATCATCAGTAACAAATTTAAATATAAAACAAGTTATGGTGTCATATGTCATAGGTAAACAATTGTAGATAATGGAATATCATATTTAATAATTAAATAATTAACAATTCAAATTTAGCAATATATTTCAATCGTCATTTCATGTGAATTAAATTTACTAAATATAAGGATGTTAATCGTGAGTTATTGCTCACCTTTTGAGGCAGAGAAAATGGACAACATAACAAGGCACGAATCCAAGTACGAATTCCAAAGCACAGCACGATGGATACGGATTCAATGAACAAGGCAAAGCATGACAGACTTGAATCGATGAAACAAAATATATAATTTAAAAATTAAATATATATATATATTATACTTAAAAAATCTACAGATATATATTATATATTAAAACATAATATTTATGAAATCCATACATTTCTTTCAAAATTTCTTCAAATACATTTTTAAACATTCACATTAACATTAACATAAATAAACATATATATATATATATATATGTATATACTTTCCAAAATATTAATATTAACGTAAATACAACATATTATACAAATATATACATCTCAAATATTAACAAAACATATTTTATATAAATGTATACAATTCAGAATACAAAACATATTATATATAAATATACACATTTCAGAATATTAACAAAACATGTTATATATACTTTGAACAATATATATACACCTTTATAAAATAAAAATAAAAAAGAAGAGAGATGAGCTTTTTGCATGGTGGCTGCCTTGAGTTGGGTCGGAGGCTGGGATGTTTGGTGATCGATGTGGCTTTACTAAGTGGAAAGGAAGCATGTGGTTGGACGTCGACAAATGATGGATGACAGGAAGGTCATGGGTTGAAGTGGCTTTTCGACAAAAGAAGATGGACTAGCCATCGGAGGGTTGGCTGCAATTAGCTGAAGTGTGGTGGTGCTGAAGGACAGTCGTTGCTGGCCATTAGGGCCGTGAGGAGGGGATGTGGGCTATCATTCGTGTTCAGGCACATGGTGTTGGCCATAACTGCTAGGGGTGGTGAGGCATTCAGTGGTCTGAGTGGTGGGTCGAGAGGGAGGGGAGGCAATGTCACACGTTGAAGGAAGATGGAGGCGCTGTGTGCTGTCATTGGTGGGCTATGAGTTTGGTAGTCAGGAAGTTTTAGGTGGTGGCTTCGCAAGGTGAGGAAATATGACTTTTGGTTGATCTCTGGGTGAACAGCAAGGGAGGCTCAGGCAGGTCTGGTGGCGATGGGTTACTAGCTTGACGGACGTGACCAACGCGAGGAAAAAGTGGATGTGTGGGTTTGCCGATGGTAGGCTTGCACAGGAAAGAAGAAAACAACTCAGGCAATATGGAACATATACATACTATTATATAATCATTATTATTTTTCTGTTGTTTCAGAATAGAAGAAGATGGAAGGAAGGGAATGGACAACAAATGAACCTATTAAAATGAAATAGCATATATATTTAATAGATGAAATATAAAGAGTTGGATAATAAATTCAGTGAACATTAAACAAGTGACTATTTATTTCACCCATTTGACAAAAGAATGGGCACGGAATATCAAAAGCTCTAAAATGGGTACCGATACGGCTAACCATTATCACGGATTCCGCCGTGTACCTACACCGAAATATGTAAATGGATATAATATGGAGATCAGCACAACGAGGCGAACAGAATGGTATATAGAATCGGTGATACGATCATCCAATCAAAAGTCGATATTCGTTGCCAAACTGCTGCAAATTCGTTGAAAATAAGATAAACAGGGCAATAACAGTCCAAATTTGGAGAAATAAAATATGATGTCTCACTCAAAAAATGATTTACATTTTTATTATATAAAAATATTTAGATTTCAAAAATATTCTATTTTCATCAAATTTGCTAATTTAAATTTAAATTGAAAATCACACACTAGAATTAACTTACATATTTTCCAATGAAAATTTACCATTTGCTATGTTTTAATAGACGTATACCAAATATCAAATTTTCATTGCCAAATTTTATAGTTTTAAATTCCAAAAAAATTTAGTTAGTTACATTATTTAAACCATTAAAATTTACAGTCGTTGCATTAAATGTAACATTAGACCAAAACTATAATATAAATCTAAGAACTCAACCACTGAAATATCTGTTTGATTGGTTTACGTAAAGCGGAACATATCTAATGTCCTTAAAAGCTGAGGATAATCGAATGCGCTTTGGTAAAGATTTTATTATGATATTGTAGTAAGGTTTTCTTTTGAATGGTTTGACCATTTAGAAAGAATAACGAATGTACAAGAGTAGATATGATTTAAAATAAAGTTGGATGAAGAGAGTGAATAGTCATTTCTGTTTCATAAAGAAACAACGGAAATTAGAATTTTAATAATAGCGATTTATACTTAACATTGGAATAAAAAATATAATTTCTATTTTAAAATGCATTTTTACATAGAAAATTATTTTCTATGATATTTATTTTTCTAAGTTCAAGATATTTGATCAAAGAACCCTCCACGGTAAACTAGTTGTAGTATATGAAATACAAAAAATCTATGTTAAGTGAATGATGGACCTCCGAATTTAGTATGCTATTATACTAATGGTGGAAATAGGGGGAGCATGCATATAGCACATACTTTTGCATCAAATTACTAAAATAGTTTTCTTAAAGCATATAGAGCATTATTTATGAAATAATAACTATTTTTTGGTATTAACTTAAAAATAGGCAGAACTATATTTCAATATAAATATTACGAATATTTGTTTTGAAATAAAACTATAGTGTAGCATTTTTTCATAATAGAAATGATGTTGTGACAATCTATCTCCTCAACCTTTGAAAATCGACACTAATACATCTACGGTATTCACATGCCACAATTCCAAGTGCCGGAGAGGCAGATTATTAGGGGTAGAATAAAATAAAGATAGAAGATAGAAACACAAATTCTTACATTGCGTTTAACCACACAGGAAGGTAGTACATACAACAACTCTTGCAAAGGTACATTAGAGTTATGGAATGAACTAATCCATCCAGGAACAGATACAATTGTATGTTCTTGCATTTGCTAGTACAAACAAACTAGACATAGCGGATAAAAAGATAAATAGATATCCACATAAGAGACTTCAGTTCTAAGCTCCAAAACTCCTCTAAAATGCTTCCCAAAAATGCTCCAAGTATGATCTTGACTACCTGGATGCCCGGAAAGATTAGTGTAATGACCCAGGATTTTGAACAATTTAATTTGACAATATTTAATTTATTTTAAATATTTGAATGATGGTTTGGATTGAATTTTCAATATAATTTTGAATATGGCGATTAAATTATAGAATTTAATCTATTGAGAGTTGAATAAAAATTTGAATCTTCAATTTTAAGCCAATTAAAAATATTTCAAAGGCTTGTAAAATTTATATTCATAATATTGAAGATTATAGAAGCTTCAGAATTTAATTTGGAAGTGATTTGTTCAGTTTTGAAATTTATATCGTTTGAATCGATATTCAAAAATAGCCGTCCGAGGCACAGTCTCGGAATTCGACGAAACTAGTTCCATTGGATCCGTAATATTGAATTATTGCCGGATTTCAAATTTCGTATTTTTCGGAGTTTATATGTGAGCATATGACATATAAACGCATTGAAATTTTAAAACGAATTCAATATTCAATTTGAATTTAAAATAAAATTTGTCAACATCAGTACACGTTCTTCCTTAAAACACTCTCCGTTGTTTCAGCCTACAACCACGCCTATAATCACGAAATAAATCGTGCCAAACATACTTCGTTCGTTTTTAAGTACCTAGCCCCTCCTTCTCTAAATCCATTCAAACGAAACATCAGAAGAAAAAAAAAATGGCCGAAGCCCAAATCTAAAACGTGATGGATACGAGAGGGACGGCGACATGTGGCGATGGAGTGAGGCGCGCGGCAGCGACGACAAGGCGCGTATGGAGTGGGGCATCGTGACTATGTGGCTCGCAATTGAAGTAGGCACTCGAGGCCGTGGCGGCGATCTCTTTCGCGTGGATGGGGGAGATCGATCGATCGAGGCAGATGAGGGGTTCTCGAGCATTGCGAGATGCGGCAGTGGCGACGCTAGGCGCGAGGAGATGGGGGTGAGCGGCGGCGCGTGAATGGATAAGGGGGGGGGGGGGGGGGGTCGCGTACTGGAGATGAAATTTGGGGCAGTGGGGTTAACCTGCGTGTGAGGTAATTTTAAAAATAAATTTTGTTTTTCAAAGTTTAAATTTATAAGCAGCAAGTTTTTCAATTTAATTTAATTTCAAATTATAAAATATTATAAACAAAATTTTAAACTGAGTTTTAAAAAATCAAAGTTTTAATAATAAATTCAAGTTGTCTGGAACCAAGTTTGTAAATAAATCAGGTTTTAAAAACTTTAGAATTGTTTTATATATATAAAAAAAAAGTGTTTTGTTTAATGATATTGGTTAATTTAGATTAATTTATTAAAAAGGAAGAATGCTTCGAATTAAATAGTTAGTTAATAAAATTTTAAAATGACAACTTGAATTGTCTAATTTATTTCGAATATTAATAAAATAGTTGGTTAATTTAAATATCAAATAGAAGTTGTTTAAATGTTAAGAAGTTGTTAAAAAATTAGATTTTTGAAATATATAAATTATTTTAGTTAAAATAATTTATTAAAAAGGAAAGTTAGTTTGAAAGTAAAATGTTTAGTTAAATAAATTTATTTAACAGAAATTTGGTTGAAAGGAAAATAGAATTTATTAAAAGAAATTGATTTAAAGATATTAATTTAAAAGTAAAAGAATTAGTTAAAATTAATTTATTAAAGAAGAAACTGGTTTAAATAAACCTATCGGTTAATTTAACTATTAAAATGAAATCACCAATCAATCGAAATTATCTAATGAAAATTTATTATTCGATCTGTTCGAATATTAATAAATTGTGTAAATATTTATACAAGCTATAAATGAAGAAAACAAGTTGAATTGGAAGTGGATTGCAAACGGAAATAAAGGTGAGAACTTCTCACTCAAAAGGAATTTTGTTGTTTATTTAAATTTTAAATAGTTAAATTTAAAATTGTTTGACTGTGTTGATTGAATGATTGAATGATGATTGTTATATATATTGGATGTGAATAGACCCTATACGCCGTTAGTAAGCGGAGGTTATTTATTACATACAAGAGGGCATCCACAAGTCCAACGGTCAAGAGATGGATTATTGGTCAGGTACAAGATTTGGCACAAATTCTTTGAAAGATCCCAGATTAGACCTGACAATACCGCGATATTCCACCTCGAAGTGGAATTGGTATTATATTATATATATAGCAATATATATATATATTGGCATATGTATATATTGCAGTTGATTGATTTCTCGCATTTTTTTTAGCGGATGAGACCCTATTGCGCCGTTATTAAGCGGATAATATTATTAATCCCATATACCGCGATAATTTCGTACTGGAGCGAAATTGGTATTGTGCTAATGTTTGTGGATGTAGGAAAACAGGTTGGAGGGATCCAACTGGATTCCTCAACAGTATTTATTTGATTTCAGATATTTTGATATTTGATGGATTATCATATACGATATATGATGTCGTTGTAGTCGTGATTGACTATTTGGTGTGTAGCATCATTAGACCCAGATTTTGGGATTTTAAAATGATTTTAAAGTGATTTTTGAAAGTATACGTTTATAAAATATTTTGGAATTGATTTATTTTAAATAAATAAACGTTATAATTTTAATGTTATAAAAATTATGATTTTTGAGAAATATAGTTAAAAGTTGATTTTTGAAAATATGGGGTTAATGATTTTATAAAATAGTAAAATCGGGATTTTTGAAATTATTGTGAAAAGTTAAATATAGGATTTATGAAATTTAATTATTTTATAAATCAGAAGGATGAAATTATAAAGGAGATTAAAGACGTTTTAAAAGAATAATATAAATTGAATTATATTAAGAGATTTATAAATGGATATTTATAAATTGAAATATTGAAATTATAAAACGAGTTTTTATAAGTGTTTGAATGAAGTGAAAATGGATTTCATAAGTGAATGGAATTTATAAAATTATAAATGGTGAAGTTATAAAGGAAATTTATAAATAGTAAGATTTATAAATTTTGTAAACTTATTTGAAGAATAGATTTGGTTAAATAAATGAATCTTATAAGTTATGAGATTTATGATTTGGAAAGTCTTTAAAAGAACGATTTTGTAAAATAATCGTTTTATAAGTATTTCACTTATGATATGAACTTTTGTTTTATAATTGAGATATAAATTGAACAGGTTAATAAAGGAATTTATAAACATTGTTTTATAAATTCGTAAACAACTTATCTTGGTAAGTAAATTACTGAAACCTATTAATGGAGTTATATTCACATTTTTGACTGTGAATAATCCTTTAAAATGAAATGTATAAAAGGATGAAAATTGTTAACGTAGTTTATTCACGTTTTTGAATAGTGAATAATATGTTAAAGAAAATTGTTTTGAATGAGATGTTTAAATTGAATTAAAACGATCTAACGATGTTTTAAATATGTTAAGATTCGAAACCATAGATTTCAACATTCATTGTTGAAATAGACGTTTTCGAGAAATAAAAGGAAATAGTGGACTATAACACTGTTGTTATAGTAAATGATTTCCGAAAGGAAATGTTTTGTATAGTATTGGGATTTATATATCTATTTTAATTTTGAATCCCTATACTAGTGATTTTGGGTTGTCGTAACGATGTTTTACGCAACATTCGTTTTGGCCCAAATAAATATGTTTAAGAGAATGATTTCCTTAAAGAATGAAATATATACTTAATTTTGATTGAAGTATATTGAATATTTTCCAAGAGTTGAAAATAAAAGATTTGTGAATTACTTATTAAATAAGTATTGAAATGTTTTCCAATATAAAGTGAATATTTTGAGAATTTATCTTTTTGAAGATAAATTGAAATGAATAATTGAAATCGTATATGCATGGATATTTGGAATATAAATTCACTATGGAATTTATGAATGAAAAGGGAAGTTGTTTAAAAATAAATATTGATTTATTTTTGAAGTGTGAAATTATATATCTAGTAAAGATATTTTTGAAAAATAAATAATTTGGAAAATTATTTGGAATCTGGTGATGTTGTGCATATCCATTGATAGTTCAATAACCGACTATCAATATTTCCCTTTGAATGGGTAATTGATGTGATTTGCTTGAATTTGAATGCCACACTTATTTTTGAATAAGCGCTCACTATTCGGGTTAACCGGGAAAGGACCATGGGGTCGTATAACCCATTCCGAATATGTGATACGTCGTTATGAATTGCATTTGAAGACCGGTGTTGAAGACCGGATCTTTTTGAAAGCGAAAGGACAACTCTTCGATTGTCTTTGCACCGAGCAGCTACGGTATAGAGACTCCCTATGTGATGGGAAGTCCGGACGTGATTAGAGATTATCCGGATTGCAAGGACGTCTTTGTAAGTACCTTCGGTTCTGTTCGATCCCGGAACAGACTTGTATGGATTGTATGTCTGACATTACAAGTTGAGATATAAAGCAGATTTCTTTCAAATATATTTCTGTTGGTGGCGGAGAATTTATTCTTTTAGCTTAACACCCTTCTCTGAGACGTACGAGCTCAGAGGTTATGTAGTTGAATGTTATCAGCGATATATTCCCAATTTGGTAATGTGACATGCTGAGTGTTGCTGTTAAATGATCATTGTGTTGATTATTTGTGATAGGATCATTTATTTGATCGTCTATCTTGGTGATCATTTCTATGATCATTTGTTGACCCAAAGCATGGCTTTTGTATAAAGTATGTTTTTGTGGACGTGACTTCGTCGAGCCTCACACCCCGTGAATGGTCAAAACAGGAAAGATGCAGCAAGGTTATGAGGGGTAGCGCCCTTTAGGATGTGTGCATTTCCTTCTGGAAAAGGGTGGTATCATGGTATGGAGCCCAGATACTTACTCATGTTGAAAACACTTTATGATTGTGTGAATTGATTTCGAGCGCTCGGTGAAAGGTCCCAAAGGACCAGGGGATGGCATATTCGGTCAGTTGTTACTCAGTTAGGGGTAACCCGGCCTTGTGTTGGTAGAGATCCGGTTTGGTTCTCGGGGATGTCCATCCAGAGGCATTCTCATGTGGCAATGGGAAGTTCCTTGGCCTGATCATTCGTTGGAAATCCAAAGAAACAATACGAGATTTGTACGGTTTTAGTTGTATAACCTGCTATGGAATGTGGCGGTAACCTGCTATTGAACATAGTTAGCTATAGTAGGCATAGTTCGGAATGTCTATGCTGGCTAAGATTTATATTCTACTTTCGAAATGAATTTTTCTCTACACTATGCACTAGTAATAATATCAAATGTTCTTTTAAATGCGTATCAAGCATCTTTGACTATCATAAGGAGAAATCTCCTCCGATTCTGCGTTTGCATTGTGTGTGTGTGCGGGAGGCCTTATGGTAGTCTCATTTTTAAAAGCATTGCGAATTGACTTTAAAAATATTCCTCTATTTTGATTTTAAAGATAAATAAACTGTTTTGAGTTCTCACACCAGTCACATGACTGACTCGGAGTTTATTGTTTTCCTTCCTAAACTCTGGGTGCCCACCAATTTCTACACGGGCAGTCAAGAGTAAGGTTTATCAGGATATTCTGGATATTCTGGAATTGCAGGAGGCAAGCTAGATGGCATGGCGTATTACTAGTATATAGTATTTCTTTTTCCGCTGCACTGTTTGTTGTTGTTGTTGTTGTTGTTGTTGTTGTTGTTGTACACTCTGATGATATGATATGATGTAATGAAATGTGATGTAATGTAATAACTGATATAGTTCTTGGTTTAAAAATTATTCATTTATTATTATATGTTGTTCCGCTGCGAATTGTGAGATTCTGATGTTGTTCTGTTTCTGTTCCGTTCTATTTTCTGTTTTCTTTTCTCTCTATTTTCTATCTTTTCTCTCTTCTTCTACCTCTTTTCTCTTTCTTAAAACCCTAATGGTTCGGTTTTTCGGCAACGAAAAATCATATCCGTTACATTTGGTATCAGAGCATATGGTTAAGCGACAACCATGGTTCTGTTGGGTTTTACTCATTAGAGATAGAGTCAGTAGTACTCTAGAATGAGTTTGAGTGTAATAATAGATATGAGCGCGTATTTGTTAGTGAATATAAAATTTGTTTTTGAATCGGGTAAATAAGATAATTTTGCCCAAAACTATTTTGTATAAAAAAGAAATAATTTTCTATGAATTATTATAGTATATAGTTGCATGATTGTTAGGAAGTGATAATATTAAATTATTATCATTAGTATATGGAATTAAATAAAATGGATTGAATTCAAGTAAACTAACTTGATAAATTATTAATTCATGGACTAATGAATTGGAATTTGAATTGGTTAAATTAAAGTTTAGTCGGGAGCTAAATTTGAAGATAAATTTGAATTTGTATATAAATTCAAGTAAGTAAAAGAAATAAATTGAAATTCCCTTTGTTAGTAATTAAGTAAATTCGAGATGAATTGAATATGGAAATTGAAAATTGAAATGAATTAGTGAATGAAACTAATTTAAAATAGTAATATGAATTACTGAATGAAAGTTAATCAATAGAATTCAAAATTTAAATTGAGAATTGAATTCGAATGAAATTTAAATTGTGAAATGGAATTGAAATGCAGAATTGAATGAAAATGGATATGTAACTTCAACAGTGAAGTAAAAACGTATAAGAAGTATATGTTGGAAATTTTGTAATGGAATTGGCAAAATAGTTTGAATGTTGGATTTGGATGCTACTACTAGCAGGTTATACAGGTGTATAAAGGAATTGAGATTTTGATTTCGAAGATAAAAATTGAATTACTCGACAAAAAGGTACGTATTTCAATTTCAGTATGAGATTTGATGACTTTCTTCTCTAGCCACTTGGTTTTTCTCTTTTCTTTTTGATTCTGAGGGGCCATGGTGCCATTTTGTAGTCATACCGATCGAGCCGCGCAAAGGAAACGCTAGCGAAATTTTTCGAAAATTTAGGGTGTTAGAAAAATTTTGAGAAATTTTGAAAGTTTAAAATTTGAATTTAAATTTAAATTTGAATTTTTAGGTAAACAATGTTGTTTGGAACCTATAATTGAAGTTAGAAAGCTAGTTGAAATGACAATGAAACTCTAGTAAAAAGATTTAGGCTAGTAAGTTGATAAAACTATTTGGATTGTGAAAAATAATAGACGGGATAAAGGCATTCTTCTTAACTTGTAATTTCGGGACGAAATTATTTTAAGGGGGAAAGATTGTAACGACCCAGGATTTTGAACAATTTAATTTGACAATATTTAATTTATTTTAAATATTTGAATGATGGTTTGGATTGAATTTTCAATATAATTTTGAATATGGCGATTAAATTATAGAATTTAATCTATTGAGAGTTGAATAAAAATTTGAATCTTCAATTTTAAGCCAATTAAAAATATTTCAAAAGCTTGTAAAATTCATATTCATAATATTGAAGATTATAGAAGCTTCAGAATTTAATTTGGAAGTGATTTGTTCAGTTTTGAAATTTATATCGTTTGAATCGATATTCAAAAATAGCCGTCCGAGGCACAGTCTCGGAATTCGACGAAACCAGTTCCATTGGATCCGTAATATTGAATTATTGCCGGATTTCAAATTTTGT
This sequence comes from Allium cepa, assembly GCA_030765085.1. Taxonomy (NCBI): domain Eukaryota; kingdom Viridiplantae; phylum Streptophyta; class Magnoliopsida; order Asparagales; family Amaryllidaceae; genus Allium; species Allium cepa. The sequence goes on from CM060943.1 coordinate 845,314,298, forward strand.
ATTTTTCGGAGTTTATATGTGAGCATACGACATATAAACACATTGAAATTTTAAAACGAATTCAATATTCAATTTGAATTTAAAATAAAATTTGTCAACATCAGTACACGTTCTTCCTTAAAACACTCTCCGTTGTTTCAGCCTACAACCACGCCTATAATCACGAAATAAATCGTGCCAAACATACTTCGTTCGTTTTTAAGTACCTAGCCCCTCCTTCTCTAAATCCATTCAAACGAAACATCAGAAGAAAAAAAAAATGGCCGAAGCCCAAATCTAAAACGCGATGGATTCGAGAGGGACGGCGACATGTGGCGATGGAGTGAGGCGCGCGGTAGCGACGACAAGGCGCGTATGGAGTGGGGCATCGTGACTATGTGGCTCGCAATTGAAGCAGGCACTCGAGGCCGTGGCGGCGAGCTCTTTCGCGTGGATGGGGGAGATCGATCGATCGAGGTAGATGAGGGGTTCTCGAGTACTGCGTGATGCGGCAGTGGCGACGCTAGGCGCGAGGAGATGGGGGTGAACGGCGGCGCGCGAATGGATAAGGGGGGGGGGTCGCGTACTGGAGATGAAATTTGGGGCAGTGGGGTTAACCTGCGTGTGAGGTAATTTTTTTAAAATAAAATTGTTTTTCAAAGTTTAAATTTATAAGCAGCAAGTTTTTCAATTTAATTTAATTTCAAATTATAAAATATTATAAACAAAATTTTAAACTGAGTTTTAAAAAATCAAAGTTTTAATAATAAATTCAAGTTGTCTGGAACCAAGTTTGTAAATAAATCAGGTTTTAAAAACTTTAGAATTGTTTTATATATATAAAAAAAAAAGTGTTTTGTTTAATGATATTGGTTAATTTAGATTAATTTATTAAAAAGGAAGAATGCTTCGAATTAAATAGTTAGTTAATAAAATTTTAAAATGACAACTTGAATTGTCTAATTTATTTCGAATATTAATAAAATAGTTGGTTAATCTAAATATCAAATAGAAGTTGTTTAAATGTTAAGAAGTTGTTAAAAAATTAGATTTTTGAAATATATAAATTATTTTAGTTAAAATAATTTATTAAAAAGGAAAGTTAGTTTGAAAGTAAAATGTTTAGTTAAATAAATTTATTTAACAGAAATTTGGTTGAAAGGAAAATAGAATTTATTAAAAGAAATTGATTTAAAGATATTAATTTAAAAGTAAAAGAATTAGTTAAAATCAATTTATTAAAGAAGAAACTGGTTTAAATAAACCTATCGGTTAATTTAACTATTAAAATGAAATCACCAATCAATCGAAATTATCTAATGAAAATTTATTATTCGATCTGTTCGAATATTAATAAATTGTGTAAATATTTATACAAGGTATAAATGAAGAAAACAAGTTGAATTGGAAGTGGATTGCAAACGGAAATAAAGGTGAGAACTTCTCACTCAAAAGGAATTTTGTTGTTTATTTAAATTTTAAATAGTTAAATTTAAAATTGTTTGACTGTGTTGATTGAATGATTGAATGATGATTGTTATATATATTGGATGTGAATAGACCCTATACGCCGTTAGTAAGCGGAGGTTATTTATTACACACATATACCGCGATATTCCACCTCGAAGTGGAATTGGTATTATATTATATATATAGCAATATATATATATTGGCATATGTATATATTGCAGTTGATTGATTTCTCACATTTTTTTTAGCGGATGAGACCCTATTGCGCCGTTATTAAGAGGATAATATTATTAATCCCATATACCGCGATAATTTCGTACTGGAGCGAAATTGGTATTGTGCTAATGTTTGTGGATGCAGGAAAACAGGTTGGAGGGATCCAACTGGATTCCTCAACAGTATTTATTTGATTTCAGATATTTTGATATTTGATGGATTATCATATACGATATATGATGTCGTTGTAGTCGTGATTGACTATTTGGTGTGTAGCATCATTGGACCCAGATTTTGGGATTTTAAAATGAATTTAAAGTGATTTTTGAAAGTATACGTTTATAAAATATTTTTGGAATTGATTTATTTTAAATAAATAAACGTTATAATTTTAATGTTATAAAAATTATGATTTTTGAGAAATATAGTTAAAAGTTGATTTTTGAAAATATGGGGTTAATGATTTTATAAAATAGTAAAATCGGGATTTTTGAAATTATTGTGAAAAGTTAAATATAGGATTTATGAAATTTAATTATTTTATAAATCAGAAGGATGAAATTATAAAGGAGATTAAAGACGTTTTAAAAGAATAATATAAATTGAATTATATTAAGAGATTTATAAATGGATATTTATAAATTGAAATATTGAAATTATAAAACGAGTTTTTATAAGTGTTTGAATGAAGTGAAAATGGATTTCATAAGTGAATGGAATTTATAAAATTATAAATGGTGAAGTTATAAATGAAATTTATAAATAGTAAGATTTATAAATTTTGTGAACTTATTTGAAGAATAGATTTGGTTAAATAAATGAATCTTATAAGTTATGAGATTTATGATTTGGAAAGTCTTTAAAAGAACGGTTTTGTAAAATAATCGTTTTATAAGTATTTCACTTATGATATGAACTTTTGTTTTATAATTGAGATATAAATTGAACAGGTTAATAAAGGAATTTATAAACATTGTTTTATAAATTCGTAAACGACTTATCTTGGTAAGTAAATTGCTGAAACCTATTAATGGAGTTATATTCACATTTTTGACTGTGAATAATCCTTTAAAATGAAATGTATAAAAGGATGAAAATTGTTAACGTAGTTTATTCACGTTTTTGAATAGTGAATAATATGTTAAAGAAAATTGTTTTGAATGAGATGTTTAAATTGAATTAAAACGATCTAACGATATTTTAAATATGTTAAGATTCGAAACCATAGTTTCAACATTCATTGTTGAAATAGACGTTTTCGAGAAATAAAAGGAAATAGTGGACTATAACACTGTTGTTATAGTAAATTATTTCCGAAAGGAAATGTTTTGTATAGTATTGGGATTTATATATCTATTTTAATTTCGAATCCCTATACTAGTGATTTTGGGTTGTCGTAACGATGTTTTACACAACATTCGTTTTGGCCCAAATAAATATGTTTAAGAGAATGATTTCCTTAAAGAATGAAATATATACTTAATTTTGATTGAAGTATATTGAATATTTTCCAAGAGTTGAAAATAAAAGATTTGTGAATTACTTATTAAATAAGTATTGAAATGTTTTCCAATATAAAGTGAATATTTTGAGAATTTATCTTTTTGAAGATAAATTGAAATGAATAATTGAAATCGTATATGCATGGATATTTGGAATATAAATTCACTATGGAATTTATGAATGAAAAGGGAAGTTGTTTAAAAATAAATATTGATTTATTTTTGAAGTGTGAAATTATATATCTAGTAAAGATATTTTTGAAAAATAAATAATTTGGAAAATTATTTGGAATCTGGTGATGTTGTGCATATCCATTGATAGTTCAATAACCGACTATCAATATTTCCCTTTGAATGGGTAATTGATGTGATTTGCTTGAATTTGAATGCCACACTTATTTTTGAATAAGCGCTCACTATTCGGGTTAACCGGGAAAGGACCATGGGGTCGTATAACCCATTCCGAATATGTGATACGTCGTTATGAATTGCATTTGAAGACCGGTGTTGAAGACCGGATCTTTTTGAAAGCGAAAGGACAACTCTTCGATTGTCTTTGCACCGAGCAGCTACGGTATAGAGACTCCCTATGTGATGGGAAGTCCGGACGTGATTAGAGATTATCCGGATTGCAAGGACGTCTTTGTAAGTACCTTCGGTTCTGTTCGATCCCGGAACAGACTTGTATGGATTGTATGTCTGACATTACAAGTTGAGATATAAAGCAGATTTCTTTCAAATATATTTCTGTTGGTGGCGGAGAATTTATTCTTTTAGCTTAACACCCTTCTCTGAGACGTACGAGCTCAGAGGTTATGTAGTTGAATGTTATCAGCGATATATTCCCAATTTGGTAATGTGACATGCTGAGTGTTGCTGTTAAATGATCATTGTGTTGATTATTTGTGATAGGATCATTTATTTGATCGTCTATCTTGGTGATCATTTCTATGATCATTTGTTGACCCAAAGCATGGCTTTTGTATAAAGTATGTTTTTGTGGACGTGACTTCGTCGAGCCTCACACCCCGTGAATGGTCAAAACAGGAAAGATGCAGCAAGGTTATGAGGGGTAGCGCCCTTTAGGATGTGTGCATTTCCTTCTGGAAAAGGGTGGTATCATGGTATGGAGCCCAGATACTTACTCATGTTGAAAACACTTTATGATTGTGTGAATTGATTTCGAGCGCTCGGTGAAAGGTCCCAAAGGACCAGGGGATGGCATATTCGGTCAGTTGTTACTCAGTTAGGGGTAACCCGGCCTTGTGTTGGTAGAGATCCGGTTTGGTTCTCGGGGATGTCCATCCAGAGGCATTCTCATGTGGCAATGGGAAGTTCCTTGGCCTGATCATTCGTTGGAAATCCAAAGAAACAATACGAGATTTGTACGGTTTTAGTTGTATAACCTGCTATGGAATGTGGCGGTAACCTGCTATTGAACATAGTTAGCTATAGTAGGCATAGTTCGGAATGTCTATGCTGGCTAAGATTTATATTCTACTTTCGAAATGAATTTTTCTCTACACTATGCACTAGTAATAATATCAAATGTTCTTTTAAATGCGTATCAAGCATCTTTGACTATCATAAGGAGAAATCTCCTCCGATTCTGCGTTTGCATTGTGTGTGTGTGCGGGAGGCCTTATGGTAGTCTCATTTTTAAAAGCATTGCGAATTGACTTTAAAAATATTCCTCTATTTTGATTTTAAAGATAAATAAACTGTTTTGAGTTCTCACACCAGTCACATGACTGACTCGGAGTTTATTGTTTTCCTTCCTAAACTCTGGGTGCCCACCAATTTCTACACGGGCAGTCAAGAGTAAGGTTTATCAGGATATTCTGGATATTCTGGAATTGCAGGAGGCAAGCTAGATGGCATGGCGTATTACTAGTATATAGTATTTCTTTTTCCGCTGCACTGTTTGTTGTTGTTGTTGTTGTTGTTGTTGTTGTTGTTGTTGTACACTCTGATGATATGATATGATGTAATGAAATGTGATGTAATGTAATAACTGATATAGTTCTTGGTTTAAAAATTATTCATTTATTATTATATGTTGTTCCGCTGCGAATTGTGAGATTCTGATGTTGTTCTGTTTCTGTTCCGTTCTATTTTCTGTTTTCTTTTCTCTCTATTTTCTATCTTTTCTCTCTTCTTCTACCTCTTTTCTCTTTCTTAAAACCCTAATGGTTCAGTTTTTCAGCAACGAAAAATCGCATCCGTTGCATTTAGGGCATCCAGAGTTTAAGGGAAAATAAAATAAAATCTGAGTCACTCATTAGACTGGTGTAAGAAAACCTAAATACGGATATTGAAAATAAAGGCTATCTCATAAGACCATGCCGCATATAAATACGGAACGGGTTTTTCCTTATGATAACCAGAACATTTGTTACGCAAAAGTCTAAGAATATTATTTTTAGTGGCACTATTTTGAAAATATCTTTCAAATAAACTTATGAATCTTAGCTAAAATTGTTACATTGATTAAATTTCGGAATATTAGCTACAAAGTTGGTTCTACAATCAAACTCTTATAAGGCTTGTATTGGGAGTTGGATTCCATACAAATGACAAGGTAAAGGACTACCTTCTGACAGTTCATCTCTAGAGGAATATACCTAGGCCCAACTGATGGTCCTCTATTAATACAAGACTGCTCTACCTCGAACTAGATATCATTGAATATGTCATCGCCCTGGTCGTTACCGACTATTTAAAAGCTCTCTTTGCATACATCCGTAATAATTTGAAACCCAACATCATAGTGGGAATAAATATATCTAGATGGGATGATAATACCCCAATGGGTGCGAACCATATTGCTTTTTGCATCTACCATGTTTTAGTCATTTCCGGGTGCGATACCTGAGGTAACGATTACCTTTCATATAGCACATCTTCTTTCCTCTTTGAATGCCACATTGTCATTCCATAATCACATAATTAAACATATAACTCTTGAGCTTGTATGTCTTAGAAAAAGGTATTAAGCTAAGAGAAGTTGCCTTCTTTGCCACCAAACAGATGATACATTTTATAAAGATCAATCAATATGATTTAAAATTTAATGTCAGACATTCATCCATAAAAGTTGTCCAGGAATAGGACAAACTGAATGATACAAATCATCCATACATGTCGTCCATACAAGTTGTCCATACAAGTATGTATACAAGTTGTCTAGGGTACTTGTTCTTAATTATTTTTTATTCAGGTCTCAATAGTCTACACAAAGCCTCAAAGATCCATCTGACCTGGAAACAAAACTACCGCCGATCCCTAAAGTGAATAAGTGGGTTTTATCCATCCTTTCTTTAATAGCTTCTGGGTTTGGATATTCAGCTCATCCCTCTCTTACGGAGCCATCCTTCGATTAGATTGTTAACTAGCATTGTACCCAGAATCAAGTCGATATGAAACTTGATTTACCAATGTGGGGTAGACTCTTTACTTCTTCAAAAACATTTGGAAATTCTTTAATAATAGGTATCGTTTCTAGTCCTTTTTGAGGTGAATCTAAGGCATAAAGAAAACTATCCCTGCTTGGACTAAGATCTTCACAAGATATTTATATATACTTGCCTAACTTTATTTTTACTAACACAATATAGAATAGCTTCGTGCTTAGTCAACCAATCCATACCGAGTAAAACTTTAAATCCCATAAAATCCAAGTCAAAAAGTTTGCAAGGAAACTTATGGGGAGAATGGGAAATTTGGACCTTTCATAACTCATACAAAGATTAGTGGTACCACCTATAGGATTTGTAACGCAGGTAACGGTATCAACTAATTTAGGGATAAGTTTTAATTCATCTACTGATTCTTTAGCAACAAAACTGTGAAAAACTCATGTATCAAATAATACTCTAACTAAAACATCTTTAATAGAATACTACCTTCCAAAACTCCTTTGCCCTTCACATCCTAGAGGTTGAAGGTCCATCCTTTATCGCGTAAACTCTAGCTTGTTCTCCCTTCCTCATCACTTGACAATCCTTTATCAAGTACCTTGATTAATGACATTTACAACAGTTTCCTGATGGTGGCCTTTGAACCTTAAGGTTGTTGCAATTTGTTGCTAGGTGGCCCTTTTATTGGCAATTATAACAAGTAGCATCCTTCAAATTGTTATTTTGCAATCCTCCTCCAATTTTCCTTGCCTTAGCTTTTTCCCACGGTGATTGAACTTACTCTTCTTCCAATTATTATTGCTGCTACCTTGGGACATGGGTGGGTCTATCTTATCCAGAGTTTCATACCAGAACCCTATGTCTACTAAAATTAAAAGGGTTCTTTCACATGCCCAGGCATTCTGCCTTGGTACCACTTTTTCATTCCTAAGATAAACATATTGTTCTTCTTGAGGGGTGTGTCTACCAATCCAGGCCCGAGGCAGGATAGCTCAGTAAACTTGCTGGCATACTCCTTAAACGACATTTCCTCCAATTTCAAATCCATAAAGCTCCGATGAAGGTAGGAATTTCCTTGCAGCTAGCATATACTGCTCTTCCAAAACTTCTTTGAATTGTTCCCACGAGAAATTATCTTCAGACTCATTTTGAGTGATGGATTCCACCATGTTATAGCACCATCCTACAGTTGCCTGGAATCTAAAAATATTTTCTACTCATCTCCATTATTCAACCCCTTGAAAATCCTTTCATAAGAGCATATTCAAGCCTGAACTTCAATAATGATTTCCGTTCCTTTGAATGGTTAACCCTCAAACTATTGTAGTTCTTGCACAAAGTAGCGAAATTAACCTAGGGTGTATGGTAGCTACTTCTTTTACCACAGCAGTGGTTGGAATCAACCATTAGTTGTGGTTCAACCATTTTTCCCATCTTCGCCCCCTATGAGTACTCATGTCTTACCATTTGAATATGGTAAGATAACTTTAGAATACAAAGACGAAATTATCCTGGGGAATGGGTATTTAAGCACCGCTTAAGTTTATTCAAGTAAGGATTTTAAACGCACACTCTCATAGATTAAACTCATTCCAGGGTATTACTAACCCAATCTCATACCCCACCAAAGCCATGGTTCTCATTTAACCTTCAGCTCTGATATCAAATGTGATGACTCGTCTCCTTGACCCTTGAACATCAACATTAATACATTGACTATATTCACGTGCCACAATTATAAGTGCCAGAGAGGCAGATTATCAGGGGTAAAATAAAATAAAGGTAGAAGATAGAAACTTAAATTATTATGTTGTATTTAACCATATAGGTAGGTAGTACATACAACTACTCGTACAAAGGTACATTAGAGTTATGGTACGGACTAATCCAGCCAAGAACAGTTATATCTATAGGAAATGCGGATTACGGATCCTAAGTCAGAATTAACACTAGAGGAGGGGTGAATAATGTTTAATTAATTTTGTGAATCTTTTTGAAATCTTTTCAAATTGAATCCAAACATATGCAATTCACAAACATAGACACAATCACAGAATCAAACACAAATGCAAATATTAAATAAAAATAGTAAAGGAAAGAACACACTGGCATTTTATTCCAGTTTGGAGTTACCCAACATCCAGTCCCACACAATTTCTTATGTAGATTTTTTTCTAATATAATGTCGATATTATAACCTCGTTTTCAAGGCCACGAGATACACCCTCTTGTCTTTAAGTCCATAGCAAACTCTCTGGATTTAACCAGGCTACAAGATCACCTAATTGATTTATGGGCTACAATCACACCCAATGATTAATAGGCCATAATCACACTGTTTCGAATATCACTTTGATAGATAGAGTGACTCGATACTATTCTTTGATTACAAATGATATTATAACTCTGAATAGCACTGAGATCTTTGAGAGAGAGTGGCAGAGAATCAAACTAGAGATGATCAAGTTTGATCACTTGATATTTTGGCAGAGTTTTGCTAAAATATAAGAGAATATTTGAGTTGAGAAGGAGTGAAGAAAAACTAAACTAAAATTCATTGAAAACAAATAGAAGAACAGCAGTCATGTCCATTCGTGAAAGGTAATCCCGAATAGACACTTCTTTTGAAAATTTGTAATTTGAATTCTACGGTCACCACATCGACATGGAGGGTTGGGGTATGTCGACAAGCCCTAGTAAATTTTAAAAATTGATTTTTGTTTTTAAAAGAGATTTTCTTTCTAAAATTTGTCAAAACAATTTCTAAATTTTATAAACTATTTTGAATATAGTTTAAACTTATAAAAAAGATTTAAAAAGTAATCTTAAAAATATATAATCTATAATATAAAAGTAATATTAAAAATTAAATATAGAATGTATTTTCGAGATTTAAAGCTTATAATATTAAAACCAGGAGTTAGTTTAAAAAATAAGAGATGATTTTGAAATCAAAATATACAAGATAATAAAAATAGTTTAAGGATAAAATATTTGAACTAAGAGAGATGACTTTTAAAAAGTTTTTGAAAAAATATTTAAAATAAATCATTTTGAAAATTTTGTGGATTCCATTCCGCTAGAGAAGGTTGTGGGTTCCACCCACTAAAGAGGTCGTGGGTTCCATCCCACTATTAAAGCGAGAAGGCGGATTCCATTCCACAATTAAAATCCGAATAAAGATTTTAGTGCTATTATGTTGTTTTAACATAAATCTAGACACTATTACTTATCTTGATATCTTGAACTCTTTAAATCATGAACTCTTGATACTCATGAGTCTTCAATCTTCTTTTCTTCAATCTTGAATTTGTCAGTCTTGAATCTCTATACTCAGTCTTGAATCTTTATGCTGTACAGTCTTCATTCCCAGTACCTGCATATATATATATATATATATATATATATATATATATGCATATATATATATATATCTTGCATATACATATATATATCTAGACAAGAATATTAGTATTTATATTTTATAACAAGTCCTAAGGTTGTTGTCATCAAAATCATCATCTCGGGAACTAACAATCTCCCCCTTTTGGATGATGACAACCTTTGTTTACAAAATCTACTCCATAAAACTCTGATTCTACTCTACCTCCCCTTTATTCCAACTACTCCCCTTTGATCTACTAACTCCCTCGTAATCTAAGCCTATCTAACCTATTTTATAATTCTCCCCCTTTGTCGTTAATAAAAACTAGACTAAACAATATAGCTCCCTCTTAAACTAAGACTATGAAACTAAATATTAATAACGAAGTATAATTAAGCAAAACATAAATATTATTTTGTTATATATATGTTTTTATATTACACATATAAACACAAATATATACATACACACAATATATAAAATATTAACAAAAAAACAGCCTAATGAGAGCCTTTGATAATTGGTGACTTGTGAATCGAACAATTTGGGTAACGGAGACAAAAGTTTCCACGTTGTTTGACCAAATTACCATTTTTATCAAAACATATTTCCCCAACGCAAATAACCTTATCATCTTTGTCCATTTGACTTCTTCTTTGTTGTCTTCCTCTAATGGATTTTGAATATGAATGTTAGAGGAGTCATCTTCAATCACGATCGGGTCTGCATGATTATCCATTAGAAATTTTTGCAAATTTCTAAAGATTTTGCCATATTTCTCTTGTTCCTTAGCCATCTTTATTTGCATGACTTGCAACTCAGTCATCATTTGTAGAGAGTCCTTCAAAGTTTCCTCTATCTTCATGACTCGGACCAGTGTAGTTCATTGAAATGGACCGACATTAGGAGAAGGGAAGGAAAAGGTTTCATTTTGGTTTGATTTGGAAGAGGAGGCCATTATTTTATACGTTTAGAAGTTTATTACAGAGAAAATGAAGAGAGAAGGCAGAAGAATTCAAAATATTGTGGTTTATATAACCACCAAACTGGTTTTAGAGGGAAAATTAAAATTCAAATTTTACCGTTGTATGTCGACATGGGGGGTAGGGGGATGTCGACATCCTTATGAAAATTTAGACAATTTTATTTTTTCTATATTTATTTAAATATATATTTTACTATATCTATATTTTATATCTCAGTTATAGAACAAATACCTAGTTCTCTTCTTAATTTAGTAAAGGTTGATTGATTCAAGGGTTTGGTCAGAATATCAGCTATTTGATTCTCAGTGTTGATAAATTCGAGAGTAATAATCTTTTTACTTATATTTCTCTGAGAAAATGATGCCTGTTATCAATATGTTTGGTTCTGGCATGATGTGTAGGACTTTTGGATAAATTTATTGCACTTGTATTGTCACAATATATTGGTGATTTTGAAATATTTACTCCAAAATCCTTTAGGGTCTATTGCATATAGATAACTTAAGAACAAACCAAAGCAGCAGAGATATATTCTACTTCAGTTATTGATAGTGAGACAGTATTTTTCTTTTTGCTAAATCAAGAAACCAGAGAATGTCCTAAAAAATGAAAAGTTCCACTTGTACTTTGTCGTTTGATATACAATGAGCATAGTCAACATCACGATATAAGATTAAATCAAACGAGTCAGTTTTTGGGTAAAATAGGCCATATTATAAAGTGTGTTTAACTTGTCTTGGGATATGCTTAACTGCTTTTAAATGGGTCTGTTTGGTTTGAGATTGGTGTTGATACACGAAGATTTTTGATCAATGACAATGTATAAAGGAAGAGATATATGCAAGATAGAGGAAGATCAATGAAATATAAACTTGAGTATGATTTTTATATATATGGGTTTATTTGTTAAAATCTATCCTCAAGAGTTGCACAAACACAAGAACACATTCATTATACTTCAATTTTTCACTATGCATACTTCAATTCTTCATAATGCATAAATTCATATGTCAGTCGACTGAACTGAATTTACCAGTCGACTGAACTGGCAAACATGTATAAATATGCACAGTTTCAGTTGACTAAATTTCCTACACAGTCGACTGAAAATTTTCCAGAAAGATTCTTACTATAATTTCAGTCGACTAAAATTCCTGTACAGTCGACTGAATTTGAACCTGCGAATTTTGCATGAAAGGACACCTTCTTCTTCCCAAGAGTTGCGACCATTCTTCAATAGAAATGGAAGCTTCTCTTATCTACAACCCTTGGCAATACATGCATCCTTTTTACAACTATAAATACATGATTCAAACATCATTCAATTCACCGAATTCTCTTACTCTAATCTATCTATTTCTTGATCATATTTTCTAAACATTATCAAAGCAATCACTACTCTCTTTGCTTGAATCACTGTTTATATTTAATATATTTGATTCATAGCAAATTCATAATTCCTTAATCTTCACAAACATATTTCATATTCTTGAGGATAACATTATAGGAACATTGTACTACAATAGACTCATTCGTGTTATAAAGAACACAACTAGTCAAAACTTGTTTAGCATTGAGGTTTGAAGTCCTCTTAGGTAGTTTGAGGCAAAGAAATCCCGTTCGGTTGTTCGGGTAAGTTGTGAACCTATTCCTCCGGGTTAAGAGAGGGTTTTGTAGTTAGTGAAATACCTAAGTGAAGCTTAGGGACTGGACGTAGGACAAGTGATCCGAACCAGTATAAAATCTTGGTGCGATTTTTACTTACCATATATACATTAACCATATAGCTATTCCATATTACACGATCCTATCAATTACCCCCGACTTTCAATTGGTATCAGAGCCAGGCCGTCCTATAACCATAACACCGTTATTAGACATATTGATAATATGGAAAATAACGCAAGTACAAGTACAACCTCTGCCTATAACTCTACATTTGCCGAAGGACAATCTACTCAAAGACCCCCTCTTTTCAATGGACTTAACTATAACTATTGGGCTACAAGGATGAGGATTTATATGCAAGCAACTAGCTTCGAAGCATGGAACGCCACTCAAGCAGAGTTCGTTGTACCCACAACCGACTATCCTACATGGACACAAACTCAGAAGAATGAAGCTAGTGCAAATGCCAAAGCAATGAATATGCTATTTTGCGCCTTGGATAGAAATGAATTCAACCGAGTTAGCATATGTACTACTGCACATCAGATATGGGATACACTTAGAACCATACACGAAAGCACTAACAAGGTCAAACAAACAAAGATCTCCATGCTAAAGAATCAATTCCAAAACTTTAGAATGCGACAAAATGAATCTATCAATGACATGTATTCAAGATTTCAAGACATTCATCATGCCTTAATCGGATTGGGAGAAAAGTTTACGGATTTTGATATTATATCCAAGGTTCTAAATTCACTCACTGATGAATGGGAAAGAAAGGTGCTAGCAATCGAGGAAGCAAGCGATCTATCTTCAATGAAACCAGAAGAATTAATTGGAAATCTCATGTCATATGAAGTTAATATGCAAGCTAAGAAATATCAAGCTCAAGAAAGAAAGAATGTTGCTTTTCATGCGGAAAAAGAAGATTCAGAATCGGAAGATGAGGATTTAGCATTCATAGCCAAGAATTTCAAAAAATTCTTAAAATTTAGAAAAGGGAACAAAAACGGATTCAAAAAGAATTTCATGAGTAAACCTCCTTCCTCGAATATAGAATGCTTTAATTGTCACAAGAAAGGACACATGCAAAAGGATTGCCAAGAACAAAAGAAGGAAAATCAGAAAAGTTTCAACAACAAAAACAAAAAGGATAAATTCAAAAAGAAGGCATTCTCTGTAACATGGGACGATTCAGATTCATCTTCATCTGAAAGTGATAGTGATAGCGACAATGAACAAGCAAATGTATGCTTCATGGTTCAAGATTCTGAGGTCCCACTCAAAAAGAAAAAATGGATATTAGACAGTGGTTGTTCAAAACACATGACCGGAGACAAAGATATGCTTACAAACATCACATACTTTGATGGTGGCTCGGTTACCTTCGGAGACAATTCAAAAGGCTATATCATTGGCAAAGGAGATGTGAACAATTACGGTACATCAAAATTACCTTTTATAACAAATGTTTCATTAGTTAAAAATTTAAAACATAATCTACTTAGCATAAGTCAACTATGTGACAAAGGCTTTAAAATAATTTTTTTTCGGATAATAAATGTAGTATTTTTGATCAAAACCAAAATCTTGTTTTTGAAGGAAATAGAGATAGAATTATTTACGTTTTAAATATGAATATTAATCATAATACAAGTATGTGTCTACTTGCCAAAGACAATGATCCTTGGTTATGGCACAAAAGATTTTGTCATATAAATTTTAAAACTATTAGAAAACTTTCTAAAAATGATTTAGTAAGAGGTCTACCCAAGATAAACTTTAAAATAAATAATTTTTGTGATGATTGTCAAAAAGGTAAATTAACAAAATCATCTTTCAAATCTAAGAAAATTATTTCGACTTCACAACCGTTAGAATTATTACATATGGATTTATTTGGACCAACACAAGTTCAATCCATTAATCATAATCGATACGTATTTGTAATAGTTGATGATTTCTCAAGACATACATGGACTATTTTTATGAAAAATAAAAGCGATACTTTTGAAAATTTTAAAACATTTGTCAAAAGAATTCAAAACGCTAAAGACTTAAAAATTAAAAATATTCGAAGCGATCATGGAGGAGAATTCGAAAACGATGATTTTGAAATTTTTTGTAAAAAGAAAGGAATAAATCATAATTTTTCATTTCCTAGAACTCCTCAACAAAATGGAGTTGTAGAAAGAAAGAATAGAACATTACAAGAATGCGCAAGAACATTATTAAATAAATGTTCTTTACCAAAACATTTTTGGGCAGAAGCCGTTGCTACTGCATGTTACGTATTAAATAGAATATCAATTAGACCACTAACTAAAAATACTTCTTATGAACTATTTAATAACAAAAAGCCAAATATATCATATTTTAAAGTATTTGGATCAAAATGTTTCATTGTAAATACAAAAGATCAATTAGGAAAATTCGATCCAAAAGCTGTCGAAGGAGTTTTCGTAGGATACTCAGACGAAGTAAAGCATATCGAGTATTTAATAAACATACAAACATAATTGAAGAAACTTTACATATATCTTTTGATGAAAATTTTAATAGAAATTTAAGTATAAAAGATGATGAAGAATTAATAAATATAGAAGAAACAAATCTTGAAAATAATAATTTAAGATCCCCTCCTAGAATATTACGAGATCATCCAAATCAAAATATTATAGGAGAAATAAATTCTCAAGTTAGAACAAGAAATCAACTAAATCAAATGGGTCATGTAGCTTTCATTTCATCAACAGAACCTAAAAATCCTAAAGAAGCATCAACAGATGATTATTGGATTATTGCTATGCAAGAAGAATTAAATCAATTTGAACGTAACGACGTTTCGGAATTAGTTCCCCGTCCTAATAATCAATCAGTAATAGGAACAAAATGGATTTACAAAAATAAAGTAGATGAATTAGGTAATATAACAAGAAATAAATCTAGACTAGTAGCACAAGGATATAATCAAGAAGAAGGTATTGATTTTGAAGAAACATTTGCTCCCGTCGCAAGACTTGAAGCAATTCGTATACTTTTAGCTTTTGCATGTTTTCACAATTTCAAACTTTATCAGATGGATGTGAAAAGTGCATTTTTAAATGGTTTTATTAAAGAAAATGTGTATGTAGAACAACCTCCTTTATTTATACACGAAAAATATCCAGATCATGTCTATAAATTAAAGAAAGCACTATATGGTCTTAAACAAGCACTTCGTGCTTGGTATGAAAGACTTAAAAGTTATTTATTAATTTCGGGATTTAAAATTGGAAAAGTCGATCAAACACTCTTTATTAAAAATACTGCAAAAGACATTTTAATAATTCAAATATATGTAGATGATATTATATTTGGATCAACAAATGAAAATTTATGCAAAGAATTTTCAAATATAATGACTAAAAAGTTTGAGATGTCTCAAATGGGAGAATTATCATACTTTCTTGGACTTCAAATAAAACAATTATCAAATGGAATTTTTATAAACCAAGAGAAATATTGTACAAACTTAATTAAACGTTTCGGAATGGAAAACACTTCGGCTAAACCTACTCCTATGAGTACTACTACTCATCTCGATCGAGATGAAAATGGCAAAAGTATAGATCAAAAACTATATAGAAGTATGATAGGCTCCTTACTTTACTTAACCACAAGTAGACCAGACATAATGATGAGTGTATGCTTATGTGCACGTTTTCAATCTAATCCTAAAGAATCACATTTAAGAGCAGTTAAACGAATTATACGATATCTTAACTACACTAAAGACTTTGGACTTTTTTATCCAAAAGAGTGTCCATTTGAATTACTATCATTCAGTGATGCTGATTTTGGTGGATCTCGAACAGATAGAAAAAGTACAAGTGGTACATGTCATTTTATTGGAAAATCACTTGTATCATGGTTTAGTAAGAAACAAAATTGCGTCTCACTTTCCACCTGCGAAGCAGAGTATATATCAGCCGCATTAGCTTGTACTCAAGTTATATACATGCAACAAACACTCAAAGATTTTAATATAAATTTAACAAATTCTACAATATATTGTGATAACACTAGTACAATAAACTTATCTAAAAATCCAGTTAATCACTCTCATACAAAACATATAGATATTCGTCACCATTTTTTACGTGACAATATTGAAAAAGGTATAATTAATCTAGAACATATATCTACCGAAAATCAAATTGCCGATATATTTACTAAACCCTTATTAGAAAATTCCTTCATAAAACTTCGACGAGAATTAGGGATACTATCCTTTAAAGATATCAATTAAATTTACAGTAGATATATACATATTTCAGTCGACTAAAACAATTTATCCAGTCGACTGAATAAAAATCAAGAGTTATTCTCAACTATATTATAAACCTCACATTTTTTTAACTGATTTATTAATAACAACCTTACATTTTTAACAAATTTTTCCTTAATCATTGAATATTTATGTGGTTACAAATCTTAACTAAACAATAACCATTAATTGTTTAGTCAAATTCTATTATAAATTCTTAAAAATTTATTAGTTTTTAAACATATAAAATTTACAAATAAAAACTTAACAAACTCAAATAAAACAATGTCGTCTAACAACTCCTACTCTCCAATCAACATCACATCGTCAAGCAAAAACTCTCCAACATCACCAAAACTCCCCACACCAACACCACCACATGAGCCGATGTATAATTGGAAAAATTATCGTACTGGTTACACTCCAGAAACCAAGAAGGCTAGCGCGGACTTTTCATTTCTCCGGACACGAAAAGAAAGATTGATGAGATTCATCACTTTCAACAACAACAGATTGATCTTCAACGAGAGCTATACTTCGAGCAAAAGATTACAGCTAGACGTTTGAGCTTCCTAGAGAAAATTGGCTTACGTTTCTGTGGATCAAAAAAGAACGAAGTGGCTGATCCCCTGCCTCGACCTGTCAGTTCATTTGATTCATCTTCATCTTATCGTACACCAAACGATCCCGTCAATCCATGGATGTCTCCTAAGACACCACAATATAGTCCGAATTCATGGGATAGAAATTACATGAAGAATGAAGGAAAGAAGAATCCAAGTCCTTCCCAAAAGAAATAATTCAATTTTGAAATATATTATTTGTAACTATTTTTCTTAAAATAAATTGTTTAAATTCAAAAAGAACCTGAAACAACAAAAGTACATGGTTCAGTCGACTGAACTTATAAGCCCAGTCGACTGAATGCAAACAGAAAACATTTTTTTCATATTTTCAGTCGAGTAAATATTTCTGCACAGTCGACTGAAACTTAACAGAAACTCTCGGGAAAATATTCAGTCGACTAAAATCTCTGTTCAGTCGACTGAATTCAAACCTAAAAAGTTTCGGTCTACAATTCAGTCGACTGAACAGCATTTTCAGTCGACTGAACGGTCTTTTCCAGGTAAAATTCCCTTTATTTACATCAGTTTTTCACTTCCAAAATCACTTTTTACATCTTCTTCCCCAAATTTCCCCAAAACCCTAGATCTCGAATACTTCCAATCTCCCTCAAATCAAAATAAAATGGCACCAAAACGATCTAGAACTTCATCCTCTTCATCCTCCGAGCCCATTGATGCTCAAATTGCTCAATGGCTATATGATGAAGTCGCGATAACCCGATTGAACAAGATGAAGAACTCAAGAATATTCGAGCATTCCTTTGTAGATTTCCAAAGTCTTCATACCTACAACATCCAAGAGCTCACTGATCGAGCAGGCTTAACTCCTCTTCTTTATTTGAAACGGAATGACATTGCCATAAATCATATTATGGTCAAGTTGTTCTACGCAAATCTCAATCTTGGACACCAAACTCCAAGGAATCCAAACGATAGTGTTTGGAGCATGGTCTGCGGAAAGAAGGTTTGGTTTTCTTTGGATCGAATAGCTCACATTTTAGGGTCAACTAATATCGGAAGGAAACTAGAAGAAATAGAGTTCAATCCACAAATTCGTGATAACATAAATCACCAATTTATGGATGATAATATAAATTTACGAGATTTAAAATCTACTTCTCTTCGACCTCGAGCAAGAATTCTACATAAAACTCTAATGAGAACGATCACTCCTCGCACGGGCTCATATGAAATCGTTTACCCAATTAACTATCGAGCTTTATATGCCATCTTTGGCAATATTAAAGTCAATTGGGTACAACTAATCCTTGATGAGTTTCTCTCATTTCATAATGGTAAAATGCGCACAATTTATTTTGGAGAATATATCATGCGACTTCTCCTCAATGTTGATACACCATTACCGGATTCAGAGAACACAATGGTCCATCAAATAAACCATCGGACCATAAGCCTTATGCAACTCCCTACTCGACCTCCTCGATTTATATCACTTGCCGAATGGGAAGTTAGGCGTCAAGAGCAGCAACAACAACCTCCGCCACCTCAACACGAAGAGCATTTCGAACAAGAAGAAGAAATTCGTCTTGTTGACCCGACCTACACTACCAACCAATCCTTAGGAATATTATCAAGAAATCAACAAATTCTTGATAATCGTCTTAAAAGGGTGGATAATAAGATTGACAAAATCAAAGGATTTTTTAATAAGCTTTGGGACACTATCTCGTGCTCAAGCACCACTACCGCTTCAACATCTCGTGGCAAGCATCCTGCACCAACATTTACATGGACGTCATCCGAGGAGCATACCAGTAGCAGCACAAGCGGAGCTAGTGGTGGACAAGGAGGAAGAGCTTATCGACCATCAACAGGAGGACCAGTCATTAGAGAACCAGGAGACAGAGAAGGTTCTTACGATTGGGATAGGGATCAGTAATTTATTTGAGTTGTTGTTCTATATTTCTTGCAACTATGACATTTGAACTATTATGTTTTATGCATTTTTTTATGCAATTCTAAGATTCATTCTCTTTGGTTTAAAGTAATTGTTTTAATACCATGCAACTATGGTTATTACTTCCTTTTTTGTCGATGACAAAGGGGGAGAAAATCTATGGTACTAACTTTGTTTTGTAGGAAAGATAGGTGTACACATTCAGGGGGAGAAAGTTTAAACATCTTTAGAAAATCAAGTATTGTCATCAATCAAAAAGGGGGAGAATGTTGATACATGAAGATTTTTGATCAATGACAATGTATAAAGGAAGAGATATATGCAAGATAGAGGAAGATCAATGAAATATAAACTTGAGTATGATTTTTATATATATAGGTTTATTTGTTAAAATCTATCCTCAAGAGTTGCACAAACACAAGAACACATTCATTATACTTCAATTTTTCACTATGCATACTTCAATTCTTCATAATGCATAAATTCATATGTCAGTCGACTGAACTGAATTTACCAGTCGACTGAACTGGCAAACATGTACAAATATGCACAGTTTCAGTCGACTAAATTTCCTGCACAGTCGACTGAAAATTTTCCAGAAAGATTCTTACTATAATTTCAGTCGACTAAAATTCCTGTATAGTCGACTGAATTTGAACCTGCGAATTTTGCATGAAAGGACACCTTCTTCTTCCCAAGAGTTGCGACCATTCTTCAATAGAAATGGAAGCTTCTCTTATCTACAACCCTTGGCAATACATGCATCCTTTTTACAACTATAAATACATGATTCAAACATCATTCAATTCACCGAATTCTCTTACTCTAATCTATCTATTTCTTGATCATATTTTCTAAACATTATCAAAGAAATCACTACTCTCTTTGCTTGAATCACTATTTATATTTAATATATTTGATTCATAGCAAATTCATAATTCCTTAATCTTCACAAACATATTTCATATTCTTAAGGATAAGATTATAGGAACATTGTACTACAATAGACTCATTTGTGTTATAAAGAACACAACTAGTCAAAACTTGTTTAACATTGAGGTTTGAAGTCCTCTTAGGTAGTTTGAGGCAAAGAAATCCCGTTCGGTTGTTCGGGTAAGTTGTGAACCTATTCCTCCGGGTTAAGAGAGGGTTTTGTAGTTAGTGAAAAACCTAAGTGAAGCTTAGGGACTGGACGTAGGACAAGTGATCCGAACCAGTATAAAATCTTGGTGCGATTTTTACTTACCATATATACATTAACCATATAGCTATTCCATATTACACGATCCTATCAATTACCCCCGACTTTCAATTGGTACCTTGCACAAAGACAGACACTATGCATGATATCAGGCTTACTCGTAGTTATATAGAGTAGAGATCCAATCATTCCCCTGTATAGTTTTTGGTCGACATCTTTTGACATGTCTTCTTTTTTAGAGGCTTCATTGGTTGTCATAGGAGTGGGTTTTCCACTCGTAGTGGTCATACCGAATTTATTAATTAGATCCCTAGCATACTACCCTTGACTAATGAAAATTCCTCTATCTGAAAGCATAGTTCTTGCATGCTCTTGAATCACCCTATTTTTACGATCTATCACTCTGTTTTGTTGTAGAGTTCTTGGAGTGGAAAAATTATGAGTTATTACTTTTTGATTATAGAAATTCTCAAAATTTTCATTTTCAAATTCTCCACCGTGATCGCTACGAATAGTTTTGATTTTTAAAGAAAGTTGATTTTGAATTCTTTTTCCAAAAGTCTTAAATAAATCAAAAGCATCACTTTTAAGTTTCAGAAAGACTGTCCTTGTAAATCTAGAATAATCATCTATAATTACAAAAACAAATTTACTGTGATTTATTGACTGAATTTGAGATGGTCCAAATAGATCTAAATAAAGTAACTCAAGAGGTTTTGAAGATGAAATAATTTCTTTCAATTTGAATAAACTCTTTCTATGTTTTCCTAATTGACAAACATCATATATACTATCTACTGTAAAATCCACTTTAGGGTGATCTCTTACTAGATCATGTTTTGAAAGTCTAGATAAGAGTTTGAAATTCAAATGCCCAAATCTTTTATTCCAAATCAAATGGTCACTTGTGTTAGCCAAAAGATATAGGTTATCTTTTATATTTTCATACTGAGAATATAAATATTTTTCTTCCTAATTCCTTCAAAGATAATATTTGATTTATTATCTTCGATGTGACACTTATCCATTTCAAATTTAATTTTGTAGCCCTTGTCACATAGTTGACTTATGCTAAGTAAGTAGTATTTTAGATTCCTAACTAGTAGAACACAGAAATAGGAGGAGTTTTAGAGTTACCGACATTGCCGATGCCAATCACATATCCTCTTGAATTGTATCCAAAGTTGACCATTCCTCTATCTTCATAAATTATGTCATTTTGTATCTCCGGATTAGAAGTCATGTGTCTTGAACATCCACTATCAAGTATCCATTTGTTCTTCTTGATTTGCACCATTTGTCCATTGATTATTGATTCTTCAAAAGCCATAAAACATATCCGTTCCTGCACAACACACCAAATCGGTAGATAACTTGAATTTCTATAATAATAATTTACAGACTTATGAGACAATGATGATTTGGACAGTTTTGAGCTAGTGTTTATAGAATTTCCAAAAATTTCCATTTAAAATTCTTCAAAATTCATATTATGGTAACTTTGAAAACTAATGCTTTGATACCAAATGTAAAAAATGTGAATTACGGATCTTAAGGCAGAATTTACATTAGAGGTAGGGGTGGATGGTGTATAATTAATTTTATGAATCTTTTTGAAATCTTTTCAAATTAAATATAAACAGATGCAATTCACAAACATATAAACAATCGTGGAATCAAACACAGATGCAAGTAGTAAATAAAAGTAGTAAAGGAAATAACACACCAGAATTTTATACCGGTTCGGAGTTACCCTACATCTAGTACCATATAATTTCTTGTGCAAAATATTTTTCCAAATATAACATCGATATTACAACCTCGATTTCAAGGCCATGAGATACACCCTCTTGTCTTCGAGTCTAGGGAAAACTCTCTTGATTTAACCTGGTTACAAGATCACCCAATTGATTTACGGGATACAATCAAACCCAATTGATTTACAGGCCACAATCACATCATTTCCAATATCCCTTTGATAGATAGAGAGACTCGATAAACTTCTTTGATTATAGATGATCCTATGACTTTGAATAGCATTGAGATCTTTGAGAGAAGTGGTAGAGAATTAAACTAGAGATGATCAAGTTTGATCCACTTAGGATTTTGGGATATTTTTGTTAAAATATAAGATAATACTTGAGTGGAGAAGAAGGAATGAAGGAATGAAGAAAAACTAACTTAAATTTCATTAAAAACAACTGGTATTTATAGAAGAACAACAGTCATGTCCATTTGTCAAAGATTATGACGAATAGACACTTCTTTTCAAAATTTGAAATTTGAATTCTACGGTCACCATGTCGATGTGGAGGGATGAGGTATGTCTACATGCCCTAGTAAATTTTGAAAATTGGTTTTTGTTTTTAAAAGATATTTTCTTTCTAAACTTTTCAAAACAATTTCTGAAGTTTATAAACCATTTTGAATATAGTTTAAACTTACAACATAGATTTAAAAAGTAATCTTAAAAATATATAATCTATAATTTAAAAGTAATACTAAAAACTTAGTATAGTATATATTTTTGAGATTTAAAGCATATAATATTAAAACCAGGAGATAGTTTAAAAAATAAGAGATGATTTTGAAATCAAATATAGAAGATAATAAAAATAGTTTAAGGCTAAAATATTTAAACTAAGGGAGGCGACTTTAAAAAAGTTTTTGGAGAAATATTTAAAATTAATAATTTTGAAAATTTCATGGATTCCATTATATTATAGAAGGATGTGGGTTCATAGGTTTCATCCCACTATTAAAGCGAGAAGGTGGTTCCATTCCATAATTAAAATATGAATAAAGATTTTAGTGCTCTTATGAAGCTTTAAAATAAATATAGACACTATTACCTATCTTAATATCTTGAACTCTTAAACTCTTGAAATCTTAAACTCCTGATACTCATGAGTCTTCGATCTTGGTTTCTTCAATTTTGAATTCGTCAGTATTGAATCTCTTACTCAGTCTTGAATCTTTATATTGTACAATCTTCATTCTCAGTGTCTACATATATATATATATATCCTGCATATACATATATATAGAAAAGAATATCAGTATTTATATTTTATAACAAGTCCTAAGGTTGTTGTCATCAAAGTCATCATCTCAGGAACAAACAATATCTACATGTTCCTACATTTGCTGACACAATCAAATTGGACACAAAAGAATATAAAGATAGATAGATATTCATAAAATTTGCTATAATTCCATGCTCCAAAAGCTCCTACAAAATGCTTTCCAAAAATGCTCCAAATATGATCCTAACTATTTTGCTGGCTGGAAAAATTAGGACACCCGGTGTTTAAGGAAAAGGAAAATAAACTCCGAGTCAGCTATGGGATTGGTGTGGGAAAACTTAAATATAGATATTTGAAAGTAAAGGGTATCTCATTAGACCACGTGGCATGTAAACGCGGAATGGGGTTTTTCTTGTGATAACCAAAACATTTGTTACACAAAAATATGGGAATATTATTTTTAATGGAATTCTTTTGAAAATACCTTCCAAATAAACTTATGAATCTTTGCCGAAATTATTACATTGATTAAATTTCGGCATACTAGCTACAAAGTGGGTTCTATAATCAAACTTTTATAAGGCTCATACTGGAAGTTGGATTCCATACAAATGACCATGTGAGGGACTACCTTTCGGCGGTACATCTCTAGAGGAATGTACCGAGGTCCAACTTGAAAGAGGCTATGCGGTAGGATCGTGTAATATGGAATAATGAAATAGTCTAGATAGATAAAGTAGGTAAATGCAAGGTGGCACCAGGATTTTATACTGGTTCGGACCTCTCGTCCTACGTCTAGTCCCTAAGCTTTACTTAGGAATTTCACTAACTAATACCCTCACTTCACCCGGAGGAATAGGTTTACAACTTACCCGAACAACCTAACGGGATTTCTTGCCTCAACTACCGAAGTGGACTTCAACTCAATTACTAAAATACAATATTCGACTTGTTGTGTTCTTGTCAACACTAATGAGTCTAATGTAGTATAATATTCCTATAATCTTATCCTCGAGAATATGCAATGTATTTGTGAAGATTTAGGAAATGTGAATTGCTATGAATCAAAAAGAATGTTATAAACAAAAACAATGATTCAAGCAATAGATTAATGAATGCTTTGAGAGTATCTAGAAAATATGAACAAGAGAATAGTTAGATTAAAGCAAGAGAATTCGGTGAATTAAATGATGTTAGAATCATGTATATATATACTTGTAGAAGAGATGCATATGTTGTCAAAGGTTGCAAACAAGAGATACTTCCATTTCCATTGATGAAAGGTTGCAACTCTTGGGAGGAAGAAGGTGTCTTTTCAGAGAAAATTCGCAGGTTCAAATTCAGTCGACTGAGAAGGGAATTCAGTCAACTGAAAATATGAAGTAAAATTTTCGGGATCAAATTCAGTCGACTGTGCAGGAAATTCAGTCGACTGAAACTGTGCACAAATATGTTAAACTGCACAGATTCAGTCGACTGACTCAGGTTATTCAGTCGACTGAATTCTATTATTAAACAAAAATAGCAGTAGCTCATTTGGTTAGAGTACATGCCTTCTAAACTAGTGACCCGGGTTCGAGCCTCGCTCCATGCATTTTTTGAAAACTTGATTTTGATTAAAACATGCAAGCAAGTTTATTTGAATGTGAATGACGATTCTTGAGGAAAGATTTTAACAAAGCACTAAACTAGACTCTATGTACATATTTGATGACTCTTGTTAAAATATATAACTATACAAACCATATATTGAGCCGATGAGTCTGGATATTATCGTAGTCGTAGATTCGTGAACTGTTGTGTATCGTCCGCAATCAAAACCTATGATCCAACACAACTAACGGTCGTCTACCAACAAAAGATTTTCCTACCTCTAGCTAGATGGTACCGAATATGTCACCACCCTGGTCATTACCGACCCATCAGAGAGCTCTCTTTGTATGCTTCCACAATAATTTGAAACCTAATGACATAGTTGGAATAAATATATTTAGAAAGGATGATCTACCCTAATGGTTGCTAACCACATAGTCTTGTTACATCTACCATGTTTTAGTCATATTCGAGTGTGAGGCCTGAGGTAACGATTGCCTTTCACATAGCATATAATCTTTCCTCTTTGAATGCCATATTGCCATTCCATAATCAGACAATTGATTTCTTCAAACGTATCACTCCTGAGCTCATATGTCTTAGGGAAGGACGTTAAGATAAGAGAAGTTTCCTTCTCCTCCGTCAACCAGATTATACATTTATAGAGACCAATCAATGTGATATAAAATTCAATGTCAGACATTCATCCATACAAGTTGTCCAAAAACATGACAAAACGAAGGCACTCCTCTTACCACATTCAGTTTGGGAATCACCCGTATGATTAGTAGCGATTAGTCCTTGCAAATCGAAGATTTTCCTAATAGAGCAATTCGACCACCCTAATATATGTTATGGAAATTTCCTTGAGAGTCTAGTGGAAAGTAGCCCTATATCACGAAGATCTTCGTCTTCAATGATCTTTTTCTTCAACATGTTTTACTCCGAAAATGTAAATTAGTTCAAACTAGTTTTGGATAGGAATCACCCAGATCCGATACCGGTCTCTTTGAATCCAATTATTAAGAAAAAAGATGTTAAGTGTGGGTGATTAGTAAAAAATATTTTCATTCAGCAATATCGTTGGATATATATATATATATATATATATATAAATTCATTTCAATGTATGCAGATTTACTAAACCTCTCTTTAATTCATTTTCTTTTATTTCTTGGAAATTATTTCTAAAGGGTATCTTTTATTTTGGCCAAACTTAAATATGACCATTTTAGAGCATTTGGGCTTTTCCTTCGATCTGTTCCACCTCTTACCTAGAAAGAGAAAACAGAGGCTCGGTAAGTTCAGGCCACTAGTTGCTCCCTCTTTAACCTTAGTTACACATCTTGTTTTACCTTTCTAGATCTCACAGACGGGACAAACGTACTCATCGTTTCTGCATATTCCTTTCATTATTAAAAATCATTTCAAATTTTTTTTGGAAAGAAAACTAAGTTTAAAAATCATTTTCCAAAACCGGTTGATAAATAGTGAAGGAATAGTGATTTTAGAGCCCTAAAGCTCAAATTTTACTTTCTACATATTTTAAGTCAAAATTTATTATTTAAAACTCTTTTAATATATTTAAAATAAATTTTAGGAATTTATTCACTACTTTTAAGAATTTAAAAACAATTATTAAAAGATTTTACCACTTCGGCTGTTTAATTGTTAAAGGCCTGATTTTTTGGAGAAATTGATTTGAGCATAACTTAGATTATTTTAAATGAAATCTTGGTTTTTTTTTCTTATGCAATTGAAAATTATAGTGAAAGGAGTTCGGAAAATTCTTATTTCAAAGAATTCTGATTCCGAATCAATCGTATAAATGGATTTAGCTTTTGCGGTGTGAAATCACGAACTAATGTTACGTAACACGCCTATTTCTAGTTGTTTTCCTACTCTTTTCAAATATATGCCAAAATCATTTTAAATAATTTTGAAACATTTCTAAGTCATTTAAAACTATTTTCTCATGTTTTTATAAGAGGTTAACAAGTCGTATATACATTTGAATTTAAATAAGGAAGTGATTCCTTTTATGACATTTCAAATTGTAATTTATCGTGACTTGTTATGATATCAATCAAACAATCATTCAACATCCATATAACATCTAAACATGATATCCAGCAATATAACAAGTACAAAAGCATGTCATAACATAAGAGTAGAGAAGAGATAGGGTTTTCTCACTAATTTGCTTTCCAATCTAACTTGGTTACTACGGATTTGACTATAGCTTCGCTACTATTCCCTGAAACGATTTTCAATCCAACTATAGCTCTACTATCCTAGAAGTTGAGATGAAAAAGAGGTGGGGATGTCTCTAAGTGGGCTCGGTCTTGGGTGGAGAGATGGATGGAGCTTACTAACTTGAACTTAAGTGGTATATTTTTGTTGATTGTTTTGCCATAACTTCGTTACGCTTTTAGAATTCTTTAGAAAGGCGTATAAGCCATTAAAACTCTAAGGAAGAAGAAAATGAAAGCCGAGAAAAGAATGGAATAAAGTGTGAAGAAATGAGAAGGAAACTTGGGTATTTATAGCGTTAAGTTGCTTAAAACCTAAGCATTGTTCTTTTACATTTTTACCCTCCATCACCTCTTTGCACACGGCCCAAGGCGTCCCCGTGTACTCCCATCACTTCATGTCCTCTTTGCATACTTCCTTAGCTCTTAAGGGATGTATTTGGATGGAATCTTGGCTTAAGGAAAAGATTTGCATTGATTTTGGTGAGATTTTGTTGACTTTTACCAAAATATCTTATTTTTTAGTTTGAAATTTGTTAAAGTAATTATATATATATATATATATATATATGTTATATATATATATATATGTGTATTACTAAGTATATTAGTATGTTTAAAGTGTTTTAACTTCCAATGTTGCGATATTTGAATACAATTTTTGACCGTTAAGCTGTTTTAAATCTGGAATCCGATTTCTGGTCACATTTTTACATTTATGTTAAACTATTTATGTTTGTAAACAAAGCTTGAAAATAAATTTTCGTATTATTATTAAAAAATCAAAAGGCCATATTTAATAATTATAATAATTTATTTAACCATTAAAACTCAATTTTACTGAAATTGACTTTTGTCACTTTTATCGATATAAGCAAAAGTTCCTATTTTTGTGTATAAATCTACCTTCAAATCTTATTTAAGATCATTTGGATTATAAAATCTTATATTTTTAAATTTAAAATTAATATAATTATTATATCTTAGAGTTATCAAATCCTGGATCGTTACAGATGTATTAGAAAATACATAAGTATCTAAAAGTATTTGCAAGTATTTAGAATTATAAACTAATTGGTAGTTTGGAGAAATAATTTTATTATACGATTATGAATCATATAGTACTAGTTAATTATATCTCAAATAATCAAAGGTTATGCTTCAGTGGGAGCATCATAAGAGTTGATGAACTCTTTGGATCGATACATATAGATGCATGCAATATTAAGTCTATAATACCAAAATGGTTCCATATACTTCTTCACATTCACTGATGAGTTATAATCGATATAGACATGCATATTTAATACACATGTAGTATGTCTATGTAAAATCATAGAGTATAAGACAGAAGTAAATAAAATAACATGTGATAGAAATGATTCGATTTGATCAAATAAGTGAGTATATTGGAATAAGTTCCGAACATACCTAAAAATGAATAAATATTCAATCTCAAAATCACTCCACCATGTGATACATGATGATGCATCGATAAGGAGAAACTGAACTTTGTTGGATAATGTATGATTGATTGTGAGTGAAGTTGAGTTAGTTTCTTTCTGTAACGAACACCTTTCTTACACCAAAAGATGAGTTATTAAGGATAGACGAAAAAGGAAAGATAAGAAGAACTACACAATCATAGAATCTCACCACGAATTAGAATAACATATAATATATAACATAGGGTATTACATAGTAATTCCATAAAATATAATACATCAAAGTCTTAACATTACAACTTCAACTGGACAGTTATAACTACTCGTCTATATAAATACATAGATCATACTTTAATAGAATAGAAATAAATATGATAAGCTACGGTGAAGCTACCAGCTCCAGTTCCTTCAAAATGCTTCCGTAAGAAACCTAAATCACTTGGCTACTCACGAAAATTTAAGTACCAAGAGTTTTAGGAAAAGAAAATAAAACTTCGGGTCAGACATGGGTCTGGTGTGAGTAAATCTCAAACAACTTAAATTTTATTTTCATAAAACACTTTGAAATCAAAGGTATCTTGTAAGACCACGCCATATACAAACACGAACGGTTTTTACCTTACTACAACCAAAACATTTTATATAGAAATCCAATGATATTATCATAATGTTTAGGGTTTTCAAATAAATAGTTCACAAAGCCGAAATTATTACATTAATTAAATTCCAACTTAATAGGTATACAATTAAGACCGAAGGCACTTATTAGGAAATGTATTCCATACATGGGCTATTGGTGTACCGCCCGTCATGGTGCATCTCTAGATAAAATAACATTGATGTTGAACATATCGACCCCTACCAACATAAGATCAATGTACCTTTATTGGATAGTACCGAATAAGATCACCCTTCGTTGGGATCAGCAAACGTACCGGAGCATAAATGAGTTAATAGTAGATACTCTAGATGGGGATGATTTTACCCTTACGGGAGCGACCCACCTAGCCTTGCTGCATCTCCCATGTTTTAGTCATTTTCGATTGATGAGACCTAAGGCTACGTTTACCTTTATTATCACATTTCCCCTTGGAATGCTAACATTGCCTTCCATATGTTGACATAATGTCAGCACCCATCCATATAAGTCATTCAAGAGATGAATAAACCGAAGGTACTTCATAATCTTCATCTTGGACCTTCCCATTACTATTTCCAATTTGCAAGTTGTCATTGGTTGAAAGGGATTTTCAGATAACAACTAATACCGGATTCCGGTCTCTCCAAACCAACGTTCGGTAATTTTAATAGGTCAAGTTATTAACAGTGACTATCCCACTATTAGGGAGTGAAGATTTACATATGAACAAATGTTCCATATGCTTAGATTATCGTGACCCGCTTATCGGAATTAACCCTATTGTATTCATCACGTTCACGAAGTGCGGTATTTATAATAAGTACAGATCGATTTACTTTCAAGAAAACGCATCATCGTTTTATTACAACTGCTTTAATTCATTTGGAAACTTAATAGCATGGAAAAAAGATCCCTAGCCTTAAAATAATTTACTTAAATAATAAAATTAGTTAAAAATAAATATTTGATAGGGTTTTAAAAGAAACTTTAAAATAAATAAACTTTAATTAAATAATAATTTTAAAACTCAATTAAACCTTAATAAATATTAATTAAATCAAAATTAAATCACTAAAATCCTAATTTTATTTATAGTTAAACCTTAATTATACTTTAATTAAATAACATTTATTTAAGAAATTAAACTTTTCTTAAGTGGATAATTAACCTTTAATTAAATAATTAACTCTAATTAAATAAAACAAATAAATTGATAAAAATAAATTTTCTTTTATCTTAATTTATCATTATTTAAAACTTACTTAAAAATAATTAATTAGTTAATAATTTTTTAATCGCTAATCACACAACCTAATTAATTAATTAAATAAATAATAATTACCCTAATTAATAAATTAATAAATAAATTATTGAATAAGTAAATTATTAAATAATTAAAACTTAAACTTTGACTTAATTATTTTGAAATGAGTTTTTCAAAAACAATCCAAAAGAAAACACTTAAAAACTTAAAATCATGAAATTTTCCGAACTACATCCATAGCGACTATCGTTACGAGCGCAGTTCCCTAGAATTAATTCAAAGTGAAAACTTCACTTAACTCTAGTTACCACATGTTTGAAAACACAATTTTAAGAGTTTTGAAAACTTAGCCAAAAGGTAAACACTTGGAAAACATTTTCAAAAATCCAAAGGTAGAAAAAAGCTTTCGATTCCAAATCGGATCTCAAGTCCTTTGCGACTTTTTAAAGTGCAAACTTCACAACATTTACGTCGCAAACACATGGTTTTGTTTCATAAACATATTACCATGATATCATACCTAATATCACATATCCATATACATAACCAAACATATCCACATATCAACCAATCACCAAATCCAACTTCAAACATAAACATATCAACATATGTCACCAATACGACATGATAATTCAACATAACAATCACCATATTTTCACAACATATAGTTCATAAAAAAATCTAGTAAATTTCTCTTCCAAAAACAAAGTTTCACTCATTGAAATGTTTTCTAAATCAAAACAAACTTTTGTCGGAACTTGAAAAAACTTTCGAAACTTGCAAAAATAGAACTTTTGTACCCTTGAACACTTAAAATAGGCTCGACCAAGTGGGTTCGGGCTCGGCCAAGTGGGTTCGGGTTCGGGTTCGGGCTCGGCCTAGGCCTTGTAGGGTATGACCATCATGGGTTTTGGCTCTTCCATGGTGTGTTTTGATGGATGGAGTGTTGTATTTTGAAAAAGGATGTGTTGTAGGAGATGTAGAAGTGATTTTATGGATAAAAGAAGTGTTTTTTAGTGAAAGAAGTGGTATGTTTTAGAATTTATGAAGATGCGATCATGGCTACTTTTCTTAAGCTCTTAGGATTTTTAAAGTGGAAGAAGAGATTATAAAATGAAAAGAATGAAAGTTAGGGGGTATATATAGGTTTAGGAAATTATTAAAAATACATGCTTATATTTAATTATACATATGCATGCGTAGCCATACCTTACCTTCCCCTTCAAATCTGTTCATACTGCCCCTTTACTTTCCACTATTCATGCTATGTTCCTATGTACTTGTGTTGAAAAGTAGCATATATGCATATGTATATATTTCTTTATAAAATATTTTCTTTTATCCTTATATATATACACTTAAAAGATAGCATATACATGCATAAGTACACATATATTTATCATGTATAAATAGTTTGTAGTGTGTGCATATATGTTTTCAAATAGTGTTACGACATTTCAAATAATTTTTAACCAATGAAAATTCGATATTTCAGAAAATAATTTCCGGTCACATTTGCTATTTCTCGACGAACTATACATATTGGTAGACAAATTTTGAAAATTATTTTATATCATTAGTTATTATTTAAAATAGATTTATTTATTAATAAAAATCCATTAATTAATTATTTAAAATATAATTAAATACTCGTTTAAATAGCGACTAAATTCTGGGTCATATGCTTTCTATAAGTCATGTATTCAATGGTAGTACACAAGGTTAATATTATTTCATCTAAATAATAGTTTACAATATCACAAAAGATAAGGGTTAATAAGAAACTTCAACGTATCCTGGGCTAAGGAGTTGGAAGGTTGAGCGAGTCAAAAGATTGCACGAAATAATTGTTCGTGAGGGATATTGTATGAATCTTCCCAAAAGGATTTTAGGAAGAACTGTCATTGGATGACATATTTATACTTTGAACATAAGTTTCGTAAACCAAAACCAAATCAGTTTTACAAACATAAAAAATTTATAAAACGTTTATGAATATCTATTTTGTTGCATTGAGAAACCATGATTTTTTAAGAAATATCAACTTCATTGTGAAGGAACTGCTTTAAGGAATTATTGGTAGTAAAATGGAATTTGATATGATCCATAGATAGAACTGGTTAGATGAGATGAAATGAAACTGATTAACCTAAATGAACACATCACATTAGAATGTCTAATAAGTATTCTCACACATTGAAGAGAAATTATGAGTTTCTTATCAGTGTCGAAAATATATAATCCTCGGTTGTTTAATTAAACCATTAAGGGTGTTGACTCTATGATACGGTATGATGCGCAAATCTTGAAGAATTCCATGTACGCTATTAAAATATGATTTTGGTAGTCGAAACCAAAGGGATGTGATCAATCGGCCGTGATTATATTTTTATGAGCAAGACTATTGCAGTTGTAATTAAATGACCAATGTTGATAAGAATAATATCGTAAATGTTAGTTGTTGAAATTATAGTAATAGATTCAGTATTCAACGTGCTCAAGTTAATTCAGATTAACTCATAAAATTATCACTTAGTATGACATTATGTTTGGTACATATGTATTGAAATAGAAAATTATAAATAATGATTTATAGTAAACTGTTTACACATAATAACCGAAAATGTCTCGAAATCAGTGAAACCGATATTGAGTTTGTGAGTCTTTGGATATGATCTAAGAAATGATAGAAAGTTTCATTTTATAAGCGTTAGGATTGAATAAATATTTTGATAGAAATACCAAATAGTTTGATTTTCAATCAAAGTGTAGAGGAATCATGTGTTCATAAGAAAGAACGTTAAAAGGTACATTGATATTTCTAAATTGTAAGTAAACAACACATTGCTGATTTTAATGATGCATTTGCATTAAAACCAGCCTTAGTTGTTATTATACTCAACATTGGATTTGTGAACGGTGTCTTTTTTAATAAGCATTAAAGAAGTCGGGAATGTCACAAAATGACGTGCAAGGACACCTTATTAAAATGTTTGATAGGGAACATATAAGACGGATTCTTTATGCATTGCCAAAATGTATTATCATACATGTTATATTCTCTATAATATTATAACGACCCTGACTCGACCTTCGAAAATCGGCATCAAATACATCACCCGTATTCGAGTGCCGCAGATTCAAACGTCAAATCTGGTTCGCCAGAGCTTATAACACATTAAGTATAACAACATAGCGGAAGAAATTAATATCATTGATACATAATAGTTGATACAATATCAGATACAACATGAATATCAGTATAATCATAGATACAAGACAATAGCAGAAACAAAACACCAGCAGTGGAACAATATCACCAACTTGATCTTCCAAAGAATAGAAAGAAGATAGAATCCAAACTACATTCCAATGCCAAAGTTCCAAAACCCAATGGCTTAACCCAAAAGCTTCAAAGACTCCAATCCGATAAGCTTGAACCACCATCAAGTTGACTTAAGGAAGGTCAGTCAAGTTGAACAAATGATATCGCCAAATACAAAGGTTTGATGATATCGAATCTACTCTTACTATTTGATTATCTGAAATTCCCAACTCTAGGCTGCCCGTATGGAAAAATTGTGGGCACCTAGAGTTTAGAAAGGGAACAATAAACTCCAGGTCAGTCATGGGACTGGTGTGAGCAAACAAAAACAATTTATCTTTAACGAAAGCAAAACAAAAGAATTTTAAAAGAAATCCGCAATGCGTTTTAGAAAATGAAACTACCATAAGGCCTCCCGTCGCACACACAATGCAAACGCAAAATTGGAGGAGATTTCTCCTTTTGATAGTCAAACACGCTTGATACGTAAAATTCTTTTGATATTATTATTAGTGCATAGTGCAGAGAACATTTCGAAAACATAATATTATTCTTAGCCAGCATAGACATTTCGAACTATGCCTACTATAA
Source organism: Allium cepa (assembly GCA_030765085.1). NCBI lineage: Eukaryota > Viridiplantae > Streptophyta > Magnoliopsida > Asparagales > Amaryllidaceae > Allium > Allium cepa. The sequence continues at coordinate 845,349,116 of CM060943.1, forward strand.
GTACCATCTAAACAGTGGTGACTACCATAAGTAAATGACAGGTTCTACAACTAAAACCGTACATGGTGTGCATTGGAGATTGGATTTCCAACAAATGGTCAGGCTAAGGAACTTCCTATTGCCACATGGGTATGCCTTTGGAGGGACGCCCGAGAACCTACCCGGATCTCTGTCTACATAAGGCCGGGTTACCTCTGTAGCAAGGTAACTACTACACGATTATGCCACCCCCCTACGTTAGCGACCTTTATCCGAGGATCCTCAACCACAAAGTAAATTTTTTCCAGTAACCCCATGAGTTAAGTATCTGGGCCCCATACCATGATACCACCCTTTTTCAGAAGGGAATGATATAGCCTAAAGGGCACGACCCTCATAATCTTGCCGCATCTTTCCTATTTCGACCATTTTCGGGTCGTGAGGTTCTGATATAGTCTCGTCCGCAAAGCTACGCTTTACACAAAAGCATTGCTTCGAGCAACAAATGATTAGCAGCACTTCGTATGCCACATTACCAAATTAGAAATGTATCATTAGTAACCATCAACTACATTACATTTGAGCTCGTACGTTTTAGAGAAGGGTGTTAAGCTAAGAAAATAAATTCTTCGCCACCAAACAGAAATGTATTTGATAGAAACTAGCTTTACATCTCAAAGTGTAACGTCAGACATACATCCATACAAGTCTATTTCGGGTTCGAACATAATCGAAGGCACTTCACAAAGAAGCCCTTGCAAATCCGGGTATTCACAATCCCGATCGGACTCCCCATCACATATGGAGATCTCTATATTGTAGCTACTCAGTGCAGAGTCATTCGACGGGTAATCCTTTCATTCTTGAAAATACCTGGTCTACACCACCGGCCTTCAAATGCAATCCATAATATCGTATCACTATTCGGAATGGGTTATATGACACAAGGTCCTTTCCCGGCTAAACCGAATAATGAGCGCGATATTTAAAAACATACGGATATATGAAATCTTAGTAAGTCACAACTTAAAGCCCAAAACCTTTCTTCAAATAGTTTAAACAAATTATCATTTTCAAATCATTAAACGAAAGATTCACTTCATAAAGTTCACCAATCTTTCACAAAGATTCATTCATAGTTTCCAAAACTATTTATAATTCAATTCTTTACACAAAAGATACACTTGTAAGGTCCTGTTTATTTTGGAAACAAAATTCACCAATATTTAACAAAGATTCATTCATAGCTTTCAAAAATATTTCAATTCCAAATCTTTTATACAAAAGATACGCCTTTAAGATCCTATTCAATTTCAAAACAAAGTTCAAAAATCTTTCACAAAGATTCATTCGTAGCTTTTAATTCAATTTCAAACTTTCTTACGAAAGCTTTTCATATTCAATCCAATTCCATTTCCAAAACCATTTGGATTCAAAATTCAACTTTAAAACAATTTCATTAAATTCAAAAATCTATGAATTAACCAATTTCCTCGTGCAATCCCTATCTGTGTGGGTAAGGTGTAGTTCAAGGGTTCTACACAATAGTGCAACAACATCAATCATCACAGATTCAATCATATCAATATCGATAAGCGGTATAATATATAACGCTTATCTTCATTCACATATTCATAGATAATATAAATATATTACAGATAAATAAATTACATTCATCACAGATAATTGCATTCGTCACAGCTCAAATCAATACAATTCATCTCACAAAGCATCACACGTTAAGGATATCAAACAATTCAACATTCAGTAGAATCCAAACATCCATAAGTAAGATCAATTAATTATATGATTAATTTAAATCAGATTAATTACTTACGAATAAACTACTAATCCTGGTTAATTAATATAAATTAATTACAAACCATCTTAATTAATTATCCTTTAATTATTTATTAATTAACCTTTAATAATAATTTAATCAACCTGTAATTACTAATTAATCAACCTTAATTAATAAATAAATCTACCTTTAATCATTAAATAATTTACCTTTAATTATTTAATTATTCTTTAAATTAATTATCCTTAATTAATTACCTTAATTAGTTGTTATTTAATTAATTATTCTTTAATTACTTGACTAATCAACTATTAGTCATTAATTAATTACTTTTAGTTTAAGTAAATTTCTTTAAGTAATAAATCACCTTAATTAATTACCAATGAATGAAATAACTTTTATTAATTTATTATCCTTAAATTAATCTTATTGAGTAATTACTCTTTAATTACTTTCATTAAAGATTCATCACATTCATAAAGTATTGATTAAGTACTTAACTACCCATTAATTACCTATATTAATTTACCGACCTTTAAAGTAACTACATTTACAAATTACTTTTAAATTAATTAATGATTCTTAAATTAATCAAAGCTTCATTTAATTAAAGGTAACCTTTTGCCTATATTAATTACTTAATCACATTATTAATTAAATTTTAAATAAACTTAAGAATTATCATTACAAGCCATTAATTATCCTTGAAACAATTTTTTTAAACAAAAATTAGCTTTGAAGTTTAATCTTTGAAAACTAGTATTAAACTCACTAAACCCGAGCCCAAATTATCAAAAAAACCCGAGCCCGCACTTGTTTTTCCCCGTGCGTGACTTCGATTTTTCCTCGAATTTCCTTCGAGTCTCTTCTCTTTCTTCTACTATTCTTTTTATTTTCTGCTTTTATTTTAAATCTTTAAACCTACTACATATTCACGTATCATCACTATAGCAAACCCGAGTAACACCCCTTACCTTCCCGAATTCATCTTCGAGTCCATCACGTCTCCTTCTCAACCCTACTTCAACAGATACGCAAGATGCACGTGCACGTGCACGACCCAACGATCAACTTCTGACCATCGCCGATCACCTCCACAAGTCGCCTCTGACCATCCCCGACCACCTCCACAAATCACCAACAACACCCACAAGCCTCTCACACACCCAGATTGACGAAGCTTCCACGAAACTGAAATCTATCATTTCAATCAAACTGGAACCAAAAATGGATCATCATAATCATCAAAAAAAAATCTCGTTCGACCATCAACGATAGCCTACGACCACGTCTCCGCGTCTATAGCTTCACCAAACGACAACGAACCAATCCCCCCCGGTCCGCTCGACCATAGTCCACCCACAATGATGAATTCGCTTCTCAAACCATCTCGACCAAAGCTAACAGTTAAAATCTAGATCTTCGTCATCTCGCCACCTCGCTCATTTATAATTCCAGCAAACATTTTTCTGACGATCCTTGGACCTCCGACTATCTCCAGTTCTAAACCCCTCGATCACTTTATTGCCAATCGACGACAATTGATAAAAACCCCAATTCAGATCAACTTGCAATTCCTCACTCATTATAGTTTTAAAAATCTTGAATTTGCTACTAAAATTCATGATTTTCTACAACAAATGTGATGGTGAATTCCAGACTTCAAAATGTGATCATCAATTTTTAATTTATGTTTGATTTTTCTACTATATTATCCTATTTTCGAATTAATAACTCAATATAATTTTCAAAACCATTTTTAAAATTGTTGTTTTGAGTTTATAACAAATTTTCATTTAGATAACAAATCCATAAATCGATTGGTAGAATTTTTTGAAATTATTTAGAGCCTATAAGTTTGAACAGAGGAAATTATCCACCTGTATACAGACATGCATACTTATATCCTTATATATATATATATATATATATACACACACACACACACACACACACATCACATTTTTTTTGGTACAAACACATCATCATTAACACAGGCGTAAAAATTAAGATCATGTTTCAAAAAAATAAGTTTTGTTCACAAATTTTGAAGATAGAGGCCTGGAAATGAAACTGGAAAACTTGAGTTTGATCTGCCACTTGAGTTTGTTTTAGTTTGGAATCGGGTTGAATTATTGTTAATGCTTGATTCTTACATGCATTTTTGATTTTACAGATCTATTTGATTTCTATTGTTCTCAAGCTTTCAGGATTGTTTGCCTGCTTGAATGTTTTCAGGCTTTAAATTTGGCAACCGAGGCTAATTCTAGGTTTTGATTTGAGGTTGAAAACTTTGTTTTGAACTGTAATGCTTTGTTTTTAGATTTTCTTTTCTGATTTATTTTATTTTGATCTGGATCTTGTTTTCAACATTTTTGTATTGCTTTGAATTTTCACAAAGAAGTGAGAAAAAGGGAGATGTTGTGTTTATATATATATTCTTGTTTCATATTTTTTATTTAATTTTCTCAAAAAAAACAAGCATGACACCTGTTGAATTATATTAACAAAACTATTACACTAGTAAATTTTCTTGTTTCATGGATTACGAATGTACATATATGATTAATTTATGTCTAAACCCTTACTTTAATTAATTTACAAATTATATTTTAACCCCTACATTATTCTCATTTATAAATCATGTTTTATGTTTTTAAACCCTTGTTTGAATTAAGTACTTATGTTTATATTTTAAACAATTTATATAATATGCTAAATATAACTTTATATTATATTTCCAATTTAAACAAATACATTTTCTTTATTAATCATTAATAAAATCTTTTAAAGAAAATGGTTTTAAAATTTAATTATACATGAATAAATATATTAGAATTTAATTCTTAATTAGCCTTTGAAAAAATTTATTGTATCAAATTCAAAATATCATTTTCAAATCAAAAAGCGTATTTAATATAATTAGAATTTTTTTATTATTTACTTAAAAATACAATTTTAAATCCAGTTTAATTCAAATATATTTATTTTTGAGTTTTCAAATTCAAATTTCAAATTACAAATTTATTTATATAAATAAACAAGCACATATTCTGTTTAATTTGAGAAATATCAAATTTATTCACAATCTAATTCCAAAAATTAAATTAATTTTCAATTTGAATTTGATTTAAAAGCGGGATTGTTACAAGTTTCCCCTTTAAGAAAATTTCGTCCGCGAAATTTTCTAGACAGGGAGACAACAAAAGATGGATACACAAAGATAGAAAATCGGCTCATCAGTCAAGCTGAATATCTATTTTGCATATGGCTTACCAAATTAGAATATTATCAATAGATACGAGATCAAACTCATTCAATACTGCACAAGATACTTGGGTCACCAGATCTACGAAATATGCAAGGGTACTGGTTAATTCAAAGGAATAACTAACCATTTATAGAACTTCTGGACCCAACAGAACAATTAATCGATACTCAATCCAGGTTGGAATATCCTAAAGTATACACCAACTTGTCCCTCGTCGAACTTTGATCCTCACAAGAAATCACAACAAAAACTTTCCAAAGTTTGGTTTTAACCGAAATCGTTTTATCGATACAAATTTATCTATCTTCATATTTTGCTAACCAATTTATTTCAATTTAAATTCCAAATTCATTAAAGTTAAAAAGGAAAAACTGATAACATGAATACGGGATAGGGACTTATCTACAACGATTCGCAGGGCAATCATGACACCAAAGCTTCTTCTTGGAGCTGCCAGAAAACCGCCAAAGAATTGAAATTGGAGGATGATCAAAGAAATTGATAGGAAAAGATTGTTTCCTTATTGTTACAGGGAATCGATAATTTGTAGTGGTACTCCCATATCCCCTATCTCGTCTCCTTCTTGCACTCATACTTACTATCAGTGGATAGTAAGAGAATTTACTGAGGCATACAGACGGATATCTTAGGGATATACTCATTCTAGGGCATTTATATCCCTATCTCTAATGATCTACCTAATGTGTTATACTCCTGAGCTAAAGTTCAACCTTCTACGCTGATACCACACATAATGACCTTGAATCGACCTTCGAAAATCGACATCAAATACATTACCCGTTTTTGTGTGCCATAGATTCAAACGTCGAATCTGGTTCGCCGGAGCTTATAACACATTAAGTATAACAACACAGCGGATGAAATTAATATCATTGATACACAACAGTTGATACAATATCAGATACAACATGAATATTAAAATTATTAGAGATATAAGACAACAGTAGAAATAAAACACCAGCAGTGGAAAAATATCACCAACTTGATCTTCCAAAGAATAGAAAGAAGATAGAATCCAAACTGTATTCCAATGCCAAAGTTCCAAAACCCAATGGCTTAACCCAAAAGCTTCGAAGACTCCATTCTGATAAGCTTGAACCACCATCAAGTTAACTTAAGGAAGGTCGGTCAAGTTAAACAAATGCTATCGCCAAATCCAAAGGCTGATCTATCGAATCTACTCCTACTATTTGATTTTTTTTGAAAATCCAAACTCTAGACTGCTCGTGTGGAAAAATTGCGGGCACCCAGAGTTTAGAAAGGGAACAATAAACTCCAGGTCAGTCATGGGACTGGTGTGAGCAAACAAAAACAATTTATCTTTAACAAAAGTAAAACAAAAGAATTTTAAAAGAAATCCACAATGCTTTTTAGAAAACGAAACTACCATTAGGCCTCCCGCCGCACACACAATGCAAACGCAGAATTGGAGGAGATTTCTCCTCATGATAGTCAAACATGCTTGATACGTAAAATTCTTTTGATATTATTCTTAGTGCATAGTGTAGAAAACATTTCGAAAGTATAATATTAATCTTAGCTAGCATAGACATTTCGAACTATGCCAACTATAGCTACCATCTAAACAGTGGTGACCACCATAAGTAAATGGCAAGTTTTACAACTAAAACCGTACAAGGCGCGTTTGGAGATTGGATTTCCATCAAATGGTCAGGCTAAGGAACTTTCTATTGCCACATAGGTACGCCTCTGGAGGGACGCCCGAGAACCTACCCGGATCTCTGCCAACACAAGGCCGGATTACCTCTGTAACTAGGTAACTACTACATGAGTATGCCACCCCTCGATCGTTAGCGACCTTTATCCAAGGATCCTCAACCACAAAGCAAAAACCAAAAAGTAATAAATTTGCAGTAACCACATGAGTTAATTATCTGGGATCCATACCATGATACCACCCTTTTCCAGAAGGGAATGACATACATTAAACTGCGTAACCCTCATAACCTTGCCGCATCTTTTCTTTTTCGACCATTTCCGGGTTGTGAGGTCCTGATGCAGTCTCGTCCGTAAAGCTACAGTTTACACAAAATCCATGCTTCGATCAACAAATGATCAGCAGCACTTCGTTTGCCATATTACCAAATTGGGAATGTATCACAAGTAACAATCAACTACATAACCTTTGAGTTCGTACGTCTCAGAGAAGGGTGTTAAGATAAGAGAATAAATTCTCCGCCACCAAACAGAAATGTATTTGATAAAAACCAGCTTTACATATCAAATTGTAACATCAGACATACATCCATACAAGTCTGTTCTGGGTTCGAACAGAAACGAGGCACTTCACAAAGAAGCCCTTGCAAATTCGGGTAGTCACAACCCCGATCGGACTCCCCAAGACATATGGAGATCTCTATACCGTAGCTACTCAGTGCAGAGTCATTCGATGGGTAATCTTTTCGTTCTCAAAAATACCCGGTCCTCACCACTAGTCTTTAATTACAATCCATAAGTCGTATCATTATTCGAAATGGGTTATATGACACAAGGTCCTCTCCCGGATAAACCAAATTATGAGCGCAATATTTAGAAACATATGGATATATGATATCTTTGTTAAGTCACAACTAAAAACCCAAACCTTTCTTTAAATGGTTTAAAAAAATTACCATTTTCAAATCTTTAAACAAAAAGATTCACTTCGCAAAGTTCACCATTCTTTCATTAAGACTCATTCATAGTTTCCAAAACTCTTTATAATTCAAATCTTTATACAAAAGATATACCTTTAAGATCATCTTTATTTTGGGAACAAAATTCACCAATATTTAACAGAAATTCATTCATATCTTTCAAAACAATTTAAATTCCAAATCTTTTATACAAAAGATACACCTTTAAGATCCTATTCAATTTCAAAACAAAGTTCAAAAATCTTTCAAAAAGATTCATTTGTAGCTTTTAAATCAATTTCAAAATTTCTTTCAAAAGCTTTTCATATTCAATCCAATTCCATTTCCAAAACCATTTGGATTCAAAATCAACTTTAAAACCATTTCATTAAATTCAAAAATCTGCGACTTAACCAATTTCATTGTGCAATCCATATTTGTGTGTAAGGTGTAGCCCAAGGGTTTTACACAATAGTGCAACAACATCAATCATCACAGATTCGATCATATCAATATTGATAAGCGGTATAATATATAACGCTTAACTTCATTCACAGATTCTCAGATAATATAAACTTATTACAGATAAATAAATTACATTCATCATAGATAATTACATTCATCACAGCTCAAATCAATACAATTCATATCACAAAGCATCACATCAAGGATATCAAACAATTCAACATTCAATAGAATCTAAACATCCATAAGTAAGATCAATTAATTATCTGATTAATTTAAATCAGATTAATTACTTATGAATAAACTACTGGTCCTGGTTAATTAATATTAATTAATTACAAACTATCATAATTAATTATCCTTTAATCATTTATTAATTAACCTTTAGTAATAATTTAATCAACCTTTAATTACTAATTAATCAACCTTGATTAATAAATAAATCAACCACTAATCATTAAATAATTTACCTTTAATTATTTAATTATTCTTTAAATTAATTATCCTTAATTAATTACCTTAATTAATTATTCTTTAACTAATTATTCTTTAATTACTTGATTAATCAACTATTAATCATTAATTAATTACTTTAATTTAAGTAATTTTCTTTAAGTAATAAATCACCTTAATTAGTTACTATTGAATCAATTATCTTTTAATCAATTTATTTTCCTTAAATTAATCTTATTGAGTAATTACTCTTTAATTACATTCATTAAAGATTCATCACATTCATAAAGTATTCATTAAGTAATTAACTAGCGTTTAATTACCTATATTAATTTATCAACCTTTAAAAGTAATTAAATTTACAAATTACTTTTAAATTAATTAATGATTCTTAAATTAATCAAAGCTCCATTTAAATAAAGAAAACCTTTTGCCTATATTAAGTACTTAATCACATTATTAATTAAGTTTTAAATAAACTTAAGAATTATCATTACAAGCCATTAATTATCCTTGAAACAATTTTTTTTTAACAAATTTAGCTTTGAAGTTTAATCTTTGAAAACTGGTATTAAACCTACTAAGACCCGAGCCCAAATAAAAAAAAACCGAGCCCGCACTTGTTTTTCCCCATGCCTCACTTCGATTTTTCCCCGAATTTCCTCCGTGTCTCTTCTCTTTCTTCTACTATTCTTTCTATTTTCTGTTTTTTATTTTAAATCTTTAAACCTACTACATATTCACATATCATCCCTGTAGCAAACCCGAGTAACACCCCTTACCTTCCCGAATTCATCTTCGAGACCATCACGTCTTCTTCCTCAATCCTACTGCAACAGATACGCAAGATGCATGTTCACGTGCGCGACCCATCGATCAACTTCTGACCATCGCCGATCACCTCCACAAGTCGCCGACAACACCTACAAGCCTCCTACACAACCAGATTGACGAAGCGTCCAGGCAATTGAAATCTATCAATTCAATGAAACTGGAACCAAAACAATCAAAAAAATTCCCGTTCGACCATCACTGATAGCCTACGACCACGCCTCCGCGTCTACAGCTTCGCCAAACGACAAAGAACCAATCCTCCACGGTCCGATCGACCATAGTCCACCCCCGAGGATGAATTCGCCTCACAAACCATCTCGACCAAAATTAACAGTTAAAACCTCGATCTTTGTCATCTCGCCGCCTCGCTCATTTATAATTCCAGCAAACATTTTTCTGACAATCGCTGGACCTCCGACCATCTCCAGTTTTAAACCCCTCAATCACTTTATTGCCGATCGACGGCAATTGATGAAAACCCTAATTCAAATCAACTTGCAATTCCCCACGTATTACAGTTTTAGAAATCTTGAATTTGCTACAAAAATTCATGATTTTCTACAACAAATCTGATGGTGAATTCCAGACTTGAAACTGTGATCATCAATTTTTAACTTATGTTTGAATTTTCTACTGTGTTATCCTATTTTCGAATTAATTGCTCAATATAAATTTCAAAACCATTTTTAAAATTGATGTTATAGGTTTATAACAAATTTTCATTTAGATAACTAATCCAAAAAGCGATTGGTGGAATTTTTTTGAAATTATTTAGAGCCTGTAAATTTGAACAAAGGAAATTATCCACCTTTATACAGATGTGAAACTAGAAAACTTGAGTTTGATCTGACACTTGAGTTTTTTTAGTTGGAATCAGGTTGAATTGTTGTTGATGCTTGAATCTTGCATGCATTTTTTATTTTACAGAGCTATTTGATTTCAATTGTTCTCAAGCTTTCAGGATTGTTTGCCTGCTTGAATGTTTTCAGGTTTTAAATTTGGCAATGGAGACAAATTCCAGGTTTTGATTTGAGGTTGAAAACTTTGTTCTGAACTACAATACTTTGTATTCAAATTTTCTTTTCTGATTTCTTTTATTTTGATCTGGATCTTGTTTTCTAGATTTTTGTTTTGCTTTGAATTTTCACAAAGAAGTGATAAAAAGGGAGATGTTGTGTTTATATATTATTGTTTCATATTTTTTATTTAATATTCTCAAAAATAAAAATCAAGCATGACACTTGTTGAATTATATTAACAAAACTATTACACTTGTAAATTTTCTTGTTTCATGGATTACAAATGTACATATATGATTAATTTGTGTCTAAACCCTTACTTTAATTAATTTACAAATTATATTTTAACTCCTACTTTATTCTTATTTATAAATCATGTTTTATGTTTTTAAACCCTTGTTTGAATTAAGTACTTATGTTTATATTTTAAACATTTTAAATAACATTTTAAATATAATTTTATATTATATTTCCTATTTAAATAAATATGTTTTCTTTATTAATCATTAATAAAATCTTTTAAAGAAAATGGTTTTAAAATTTAATTATACATGAATAAATATATTAGAATTTAATTCTTAACTAGCCTTTGAAAAAATTTATTATATCAAATTCAAAATATCATTTTCAAATAAAAATGCTTAGTTAATATAATTAGAAAAAAAATTCATATTGACCTAAAAATAAAATTTTTAATCCAATTTATTTCCAATATATTTATTTTTGAGTTTTCAAATTCAAATTTCAAATTTCAAATTTATTTATATAAACAAACAAGCACATATCTTGTTCAATTTGGGAAATATCAAATTTATTCACAATCTAATTCCAAAAATTAAATTAATTTCCAATTTGAATTTGATTTAAAACCAGGAATGTTATAAATTCCCCCCTAAGAAAATTTCGTCCCCAAAATTTGCTAGACAGGGAGACAACAAAAGATGGATACACAAAGATAGAGAATCGACTCATCAATCAAGCTGCATATCTATTCTGCATTTAGCTTACTAAATCAGAACATTATCATTAGACACGAGATCAAACTCATTCAATACTACACAAGTTACTCAGGTCACCAGATCTACGAAATATGCAGGGGTATGGTTAATTCGAAGGAATAACTAACCCCGTGGAACATCCGGACCCAACAGAACAAATAAAGGATACTCAATCCAGGTTGGAAAATCCCAAAGTATACACCAACTTGTCTCTCATCGGACTTATATTCCACACAAGAAATCACAACCAAACTATCCAAAGTTTGGTTTTAACCGAAATTGTTTTATCGATACAAATTAATTTATCTTCATATTTTGTTAACCATTTTATTTCAATTAAGATTCCAAATTCATTAAAGTTAAAAGGAAAAAACTGGTGACGAGAATACGCTATAGTGACTTATCTACAATGATTCACAAGGCCATCATCACACCAAAGCTTCTTGAAGCTGCAGAAAACTGCCAAGGAATTGAAATTGGAGGATGATCAAAGAAATTGATAGGAAAAGAATGTTTCCTTGTTGTTACAGGGCATCGACCATTTGTAGTGGTACTCCCCTGTCCCCTATCTCATCTTCTTCTTGCACTCATACTTACTATCCGTGGATAGTAAGAGAATTTACCGAGGCATACAGATGAATATCTTAGGGATATACTCATTTTAGGGCAATTATATCCCTATCTCTAATGAGCTACCTAATGTTATATATTCTTGAGCTAAAGTTCAACCTTCTTCTCTGATACCACTTATAACGACCCTGACTCGACCTTCGAAAATCAGCATCAAATACATCACCTGTATTCGAGTGCCACCGATTCAAACGTCGAATCTTTTTCGTCGGAGCTTATAAGACATTAAGTACAACAACATAGCAGAAGAAATTAATATCATTGATACACAATAGTTGATACAATACTGGATACAGCATGAATATCAATATTATCAGAGATATAAGACAACATTAGAAACAAAACACCAGCAGTGGAACAATATCACCAACTTGATCTTCCAAAGAGTAGAAAGAAGATAGAATCCAAACTGCATTCCAATGCCAAAGTTCCAAAACCAAATGGCTTAACCCAAAAGCTTCGAAGACTCCAATCCGATAAGCTCGAACCACCATCAAGTTGAATTAAGCCAGGTCAGTCAAGTTGAACAAATGCTATCGCCAAATCCAAAGGCTGGATGCTATTGAATCTACTCCTACTATTTGATTATCTGAAAATCCCAACTCTAGGCTGCCCGTGTGGAAATATTGTGGGCAACTGGAGTTTAGAAAGGGGATAATAAACTCCAAGTCAATCATGGGACTAGTATGAGCAAACAAAAACAATTTATCTTTAACAAAAGCAAAACAATTTTTTTTAAAAGAAATCCACAATGCTTTTTAGAAAATGAAACTACCATAAGATCTCCCGCCGCACACACAATGCAAATGTAGAATTGGAGGAGATTTCTCCTTATGATAGTCAAACATGCTTGATACATAAAATTCTTTTGATATTATTATTAGTGAATAGTGCAGAAAACATTTCGAAAGTATAATATTAATCTTAGCCTGCATAGACATTTCGAACTATGCCTATTATAGCTACCATCTAAACAGTGGTGACCACCATATGTAAATGGCAGGTTTTACAACTAAAACTGTACAAGGCGCATATTGGAGATTGGATTTCCAAACAAATTGTCAGGCTAAGGAACTTCCTATTGCCACGTGGGTACGCCTCTGGAGAGACGCCCAAGAACCTACCTGGATCTCTGCCAACACAAGGCCGGGTTGCCTTTGTAACTTGGTAGCTACTACACGACTATGCCACCTCCCGGTCCTTAGCGACCTTTATTCAAGGATCCTCAACCACAAAGAAACAACCACAAAGTAATAAATTTACAGTAACCACATGATTTAAGTATCTAGGCTCTGTATCATGATACTACCCTTTTTCAGAAGGGAATGGCATATCCTAAAGGGCGCGACCCTCATAACCTTGCCGCATCTTTCCTGTTTTGACCATTTCATGGTTGTGAGGTTCTAATGCAGTCTCGTCCGCAAAGCTACGCTTTACACAAAGGCCGTGCTTCGGGCAACAAATGATAAGCATCACTTCGCATGCCACATTACCAAATTGGGAATGTATCACTAGTAACCATCAACTACATAACCTTTGAGCTCATACATCTCAGAGAAGGGTGTTAAGCTAAGAGAATAAATTCTTCGCCACCAAACAAAAATGTATATGATAGAAACCAGCTTTACATCTAAAAGCGTAAGGTCAGACATACATCCATACAAGTCTGTTCTGGGTTCCAACAGGACCAAAGGCACTTCACAAAGAAGCCCTTGCAAATTCGAGTTTTCACAATCCCGATCAGACTCCGCATCACATATGGAGTTCTCTATACCATAGCTACTCAGTGCAAAGTCATTGGACGGGTAATCCTTTCGTTCTCGAAAATACCCGGTCTTCACCACCGGTCTTCAAATGCAATCCATAACGTCGTATCATTATTCGGAATGGGTTATATAACACAAGGTCCTCTTCCGACTAAACCGAATAATGAGCGCAATATTTAAAAACATATGGATATATGGGATCTTAGTTAAGTCACAACTTAAAGCCCGAAACCTTTCTTCAAATGGTTTAAACAAATTACCATTTTCATATTTCTAAGAAAAAAGATTCACTTCACAAAGTTCTCCATTCTTTCACAAAGATTCATTCATAGTTTCCAAAACTATTTATAATTCAAATCTTTATACAAAAGATACACCTTTAAGATCCTCTTTATTTTGGAAACATAATTCACCAATATTTAACAAGGATTCAATCATAACTTTCAAAACATTTTCAATTCCAAATCTTATATACAAAAGATACACCTTTAAGATCCTATTCAATTTCAAAATAAAGTTTAAAAATCGTTCACAAAGATTCATTCATAGCTTTTAAATCAATTTCAATTTTAAACTTTCTTTCAAAAGCTTTTTATATTCAATCTAATTCCATTTCCAAAACCATTTGGATTCAAAATTCAACTTTAAAACCATTTTATTAAATTCAAAAAATCTGTGACTTAACCAATTTCCTCGTACAATACTTATTTGTGTGTGTAAGATGTAGTCCAGGTTACACAATAGTGCAACAACATCAATCATCACAGATTCAATCATATCAATATCGATAAGCGGTATAATATATAATGCTTATCTTCATTCATAGATTCACGGAAAATATAAATTTATTACAGATAAAAATTACATTCATCACAAATAATTGCATTCATCACAGCTCAAATCAATACAATTCGTATCACAATGCATCACACATCAGGGATATCAAACAATTCAACATTCAGTAGAATCCAAACATCCATAAGTAAGATCAATTAATTATCTGATTAATTTAAATCAGATTAATTACTTATGAATAAACTACTAATCCTGGTTAATTAATATTAATTAATTACAAACCATCTTAGTTAATTATCCTTTAATCATTTATTAATTAACCTTTAATAATAATTTAATCAACATTTAATTACTAATTAATCAACCTTAATTAATAAATAAATCCACCTTTAATCACTAAATAATTACCTTTAATTATTTAATTATCCTTAGTTAAATACCTTAACTAATTATTCTTTAATTAACTATTCTTTAATTACTTGATTAATCAACTATTAATCATTAATTAATTACTTTTAATTAAAGTAATTCTTTTTAAGTAATAAATCACCTTAATTAATTACCATTGAATTAATTAACTTTTAATCAATTTATTATCCTTAAATTAATCTAATTGAGTAATTACTCTTTAATTACTTTCATTAACGATTCATCACATTCATTAAGTATTCATTAAGTAATTAACTACCCTTTAATTATCTATGTTAATTTATCAACTTTTAAAAGTAACTACATTTACAAATTACTTTTAAATTAATTAATGATTCTTAAATTAATCAAAGCTCTATTTAATTAAAGATTACCTTTTGCTTATATTAATTACTTAACCACACTATTAATTAAGTTTTAAATAAACTTAAGAATTATCATTACAAGCCATTAATTATCCTTGAAATAATTTTTTTAAAACAAATTTAGCTTTAACGTTCAATCTTTGAAAACTGGTATTAATCCTACTAAGACCTGAGCCCAAATAATAAAACAAAAACCCAAGCCCGCACTTGTTTTTCCCCGTGCCTGACTTCGATTTTTCCTCGAATTTCCTCCGAGTCTCTTTTCTTTCTTCTGTTATTCTTTCTATTTTCGGTTATATTTTAAATCATTAAAGCTACTACATATTCACATATCATCCCTGTAGAAAACCTGAGTAACACCCCTTACCTTCCTGAATTCATCTTTGAGACAATCACGTCTTCTTCCTCAACCCTACTGCAACAGAAACGTAAGACACAAGTTCATGTGTACGACCCATCGATCAACTTCTGACCATCGCCGATCACCTCCACAAGTCGTCGACAACACCCACAAGCCTCCCACACAACCAGATTGACGAAGCATCCACGAAATTGAAATCTATCATTTCAATAAACTGGAACCAAAAATGGATCATCAAAAATAGTTCTCGTTCGAGTTGAAGACTGGATATTTTCGAAAACGAAAGCATTGCCCGTTGATTATCTCTGCACCGAGTTGCTCAGGTATAGAGATACCCTATGTGATGGGGAGTCCGAACGTGATTACGGGATATTCGGATTTGCAAGGACTGTTTTCCTTAATTGGATGAAGTGCCTTTGGTTCCATTCAGACCAGGATGGACTAGTATGGATGTATGCCCGACGTTACACTTTGAGATATAAAGCTTGTTTCTATCAAATACATTTCTGTTTGGGGGCGGAGGATTTATTCTCTTAGCTTAACACCCTTCTCTGAGACGTACGAACTCATAGGTTATGTAGTTGATATTTACTAGTGATATATTCCCAATTTGGTAATGTGGCATGCAAAGTGCTGAGCATTAGTTGATCAAAGTATGGATTTTGTGAAAAGCGTAGCTTTGTGGGACGAGACTTCATCGAATCTCACACACCGGGAAATAGTCGAAACAGAAAGGATGCGGCAAGGTTATGGGGTTCGCGACCCTCAGGGTATGTGCATTTCCTTCTGGATAAAAAGGGATATTCTGGCATGGAGCCTAGATATTTTACTTATGTGGTTGTTGGTTGTTGAGGTGCCTCGGTAAAGGTGGGTTACAACCGGGGGATGGCATACTCGTGACACTTAGTT
Source organism: Allium cepa (assembly GCA_030765085.1). Lineage (NCBI taxonomy): Eukaryota > Viridiplantae > Streptophyta > Magnoliopsida > Asparagales > Amaryllidaceae > Allium > Allium cepa. The sequence goes on from CM060943.1 coordinate 845,365,848, forward strand.
ACCTAGTTACAGAGGTAACCCGGCCTTGTGTTGGCGGAGATCCGGTTAGATTCTCGATATGTCCCTCCAGAGGCATACCCGTTCGGATGAATGAAGTTCCTTAGACTTGACCATTTGTTGGAAATCCAAACAAAACAATATGAGCCCTTTACAGTTTTAGTTGTAGAACCTGCCATTTAACATTGTAGCTATAGTAGGCACACTATAATGGTATGTATGCTGGTTAAGATTAATATTGTACTTGCAAATGTTTTTCCACACTATGCGCTAATAATAATATCAAAAGGATTTTCACGTATCAAGCATGTTTGACTACTATAAGAAGAAACCTCCCCCATGTGTGTGATTGCATTGAATGTGTGCCGGAAGACCTTATGGTAGTTTCATTTTCCAAAAAGCATGAACGGATTTCTTTTTATTTCTTTTTGTACAAATAACTATTTATGTTTCTTACACCAATATCATGACTGACTTGGAGTTTATTGTTCCCTTTCCTAACTCTGGGTGCCTATAATTTTCCACACAGGCAGCCTAGAGTCAGGTTATCAGTAGGCTCTGGAGCTAGTACAGGAGTAGATGTAGGTTTTGGAAGTCTTTGAAGCTTTTGATTTTGAGCTTTTTGGTTTGGTGATCTTTGGAGCTTTGGGAATGAAGATGCAGTATGTTGGAATCTCTCTCTCTCTTGGAAGACCATGTTGATGATATTTTTCTGTTTTTATGTTGTATGTTGCTTTTGTCTTGTATTTATTGGCCCTAATCATGTTGGGCACTTGTTGTAGAATGTTGTAACGCATGTTGTGTATCAATAAAAGTTATTTTTTGTTCCACTATGTTGTTATCATCTAATGTGTTATGTCACATCTGGTATCAGAGCTGAAGGTTGAGTAAGAACTTTAGCTTTGGAGTATAAACTTATTAGAGATAGGGTTAGAATGCCCTAGAATGAGTATATTCCTTCAGATATCTTGTCTGTATGCCTAGATCAATTTTCTTACTATTTACGGACAGTGAGAATGAGTGCAAGAAGAGGACGAGGTAGGAGAAGGGGGAGTACTACTATAAATGGTCGAGACCCTGCAACAATAGAAATGGAACGAGCAGCTTTTTCCATCCAACCCTAGCCAAATCTGGCTGAGTTATATCAAAATTTATCAAGACTTGGTGGGAAACCATTCAAAGGTTTGGAGACTATTATACAAGCGCAAGCTTGGATTCGATCTTGTGAGAGGATTTTTAAAGGATTGAAATTGGATGATGATCAAAAGAGGTTGACGGCTTAATTTTAGCTCCAGGAAGAAGCTTTGGTATGGTGGGAGACCATTACTTTGGCGGAATCGGAGGATGAGTTTACAAGGGATAGATTCAAGCAAGTATTTGAGCAGCGTTATATGCCTTCCGTTGGTATTTCTAGGATGTATCAAAAAGATTACCTTGCTTCTTATTTATGATAAAATTGTAGAGTTCTATTCGATACTGGAGCCACGCACAGTTTTATTTCCCAACAAACCGTAGAAGAGTTAAATCTTGAACCCGAATTTGTAGACGAACCTATTTGTGTGAAGAACTCGGTAGGAGGCCCTATGAATCTATGTTTATGTTGTAGAGAAGCTCCTATTTCGTATTCTCATCATCAGTTTCCTATCATTCTTTTCATTTTGACTTTAATGAATTTGAGATTGTACTTGGAATGAATTGGTCAACAAAATATGAAGTTAAATTAGATTGTATCAATAGAACAATTTCGATCAAAACCAAATTTGGGAATTTTATTGTGATTTCTTGTAAGGATCCAAGTCCAAAGAGGGACAACCAAATGTATACTTTAGGGTATTCCGACGTGAGTCTGGAATCCATACCTATTGTTCGAGAATTTCCTGATGTATTTGAAGAAGTTAAGTCTTTACCTCCGCATAAGGAAAACGAATTTAGAATTGACTTGGTTCCCAATGTCCAGTTGTGCATGCAAGTCGTAGGATGGCACCAAGGGAAAGAGTAGAGGTAGTTATGCAAACCCAAGATTTACTAGAGAAAGGATTTATACGACCTAGTCGTTCCAGTTTGGGTTCCGGTGCAGTATTTGTAAGTCCGATGGATCTTTGAGATTATGCGTAGATTATCGTGATCTTAATAAGTTAACCTTTAAGAATAAATTTCCTTTTCTCTGAGTCGACGACCTGTTCGATCAATTTGCATGGTGCTCGATCTTTTCCAAGATGGACCTAGTCCAGGGATCCCATCAACTGAGAATTGGGGAAGATTGAATCCATTTGAATGCTTTTAGGGGTCTCGATACATTATACGAATGGTTAGTTAAGCCCTTCGGACTAACCAATGTCCCTGCATATTTCGTAGACCTGATGACCCGAGTATTTCGTGAAGTATTGAATAAGTTCGTTTTCATATTTATTGATGATATTCTAATTTATCCCAAAGGTAGAATGGATATTTCAACTTGATCTGTTAAGCCATTTCTCTATCTTTTTATGTGTTTATATGTTCTTTGTTTGTCTCCTTGTCTATCAAATTCCGAGGACGAAATTTTCTTAAGGGGGGAATTTGTAACGATCCGACTTTTAAGCCAAGTTTAATTTAGTAATTAATATAATTTTTAGAACTAAATTGTGAATTAATTTTAATTTTTTCCAAAAACAAATAAGATATGTGTTTATATATATGTATAAATAGATTCTATATAGAATTTGGATTTGAAATTCAAAAATATAAATATATATCTTAAAAATAAATTGGATTTAAAAACTCTATGTTTTAAAACTAATAAAAATTTGTTTTCTAATTATAATATATATATATATATATTGTGGTTTGGAAGTTATTTTTTGAATTCAATGCAATAATTTTCAAAAGACATTTAAAGTTAAATTCTATATTTTCAAACACTATAGATAAATATTTGTTTATTTAAAAGTATGATATCTTAAATAGGATTTAATAAAAAGATTTATTTCTTTTTCTTTTATATACTTTCTTTTTAAAATTATACATGTACTAAATTTAGTTTGTATATATATAAAATAAAACAAATGTTAATATAAAAAGAAATGTATTAAAAAAATTGAAAATAAAATATAAAATTATAAACCCATATTAAAAACATTAATGCATGCATTAAATACTTGTAAGCTAGGATAACATGCATATAAACAAGTGTAACTATTTTAGCATGAAATTTAACAAGTGTTCCATTTATTTTCATTTCTAAAAAATATAAATAATATGGAAACAAGGCTACATATACAACATTACCCCTTCTATTCTCATTTTTCTTTGTTATGTTCTAAACCTGGAAAGTAAAACAAAACCAGAGATTTTAAAACCTAAAGCAAACAATATTTACAAACAACTCTTTCAAATTCAAACAAGGTAGCAATTCAAGATCTAGATTCATCTTAACAAAGTTCAACCTGAGGCTAAGAAAAGATCGACAATCAAGTTTCAGATCATTTTCCATATTTTCAAAGTTCAAAACCGAAGTTCCAGTTTTTAAAATAAAATGTTTTCCAGGGTCTACTTCTCTGTTCCAAAAACATGTGAGTAAACAACCTTTTTAAAAAGCTAATTTTGTTTGATATCCTGATGCTTGTGATGATCGTTGAGGTTATGATGTGAAAAATGTTTGCATGTATGTAAATGTTGCATGCATGTATATACATATATGTATAAAATTGGATGCATGTCTGTGTACAAGTATACTTGCTTTATTCTAAGTACACAGGTATAAAAACTTATTCAAAAAATCAAAATCTCATTCCCTAATTCTTTTTAGGCTTTGATGTTCAAACAAAAAGTGTTTGAATTAACAAGATCCGAGTTTTCAAAATTTTTGTAAGTAAAATTAGTTAAGTATTTTCTGAAAATTAGAAAAATACAGTAAAAAACCCGAAGTATGTAAAAATTTGAATGTCATAATTTCTGATTTCATATACATCATCAGATTGGGTTTCAAAAACCATGAATTTTAAAAACGAAATCAGGATTTTTAATTTAGTAAATCGTGAGAACTTGCGAGTTGAGAGGGAAAGTAGTTTTTGGCATTTTCTAGCGATCGGTGAAGAGATGGGTCTCGGGATCATTGATGAAGGAAGCTGAGGGGTCGATGATTTCGGGAAAAATGATCGAAGGACTCCCTGATCATCAGGCGGCGGCACGACTTCGATTTTGGGTTTAACCCAGGTTTTGGTCGATTGGGTTTAAGTGGCGTTTGCAGTGTCGACGTCGCATTGAGTTCGTCCGGAGGTGGTGGAATCGAAGTGTGGTTCCGAGACAAAGCTATGGGTTTATCGGCGAGCTCTCAAGTGATGTACGCGGTGGCGCGATGGGTTTTTCGTTAATCGGGTTGGGTTCCAGTAGCATTCGACATGCTCGATTTTGATTTCCGGCGTAATTGTTTGTGCTGGGTGGTCGGGAGGTTCGAGTAGGTCATTGGCGACCTGAAGGCGATGACGAAGATGTTCAGAGCGACGGCGAACTCGTATGCACGTGCACATGTGTCAGGCTTGGGTAGTTCCTGTTGGATTCGGAAAGAAGGTTTTGCCTTGGGTTTGTATTCGAGGAGATGAAGTTTTGGCTTGGGTTTATGTTCAAGTCGTGCGCAAGAGTTTAGCGTGTTATAGGATTTTAATTTTAAATTAAAAAAAAGTTTTAAAATAAGAAGGAGGAGTTTTCTCGGGTTAGGGCTCAGGAGAGATACAGGTTTGACTCGAGTAAGTATTGTAGCAGTTTTAAAACCTTGAAATAAAATCAAGTTTAAAACATTTCTTAACTAATTCTTTAAATAATTGTTTTTATTTAAGTTTGGGATTAAATAAAGGTCATAAATAAAAAAAATTAAAGTGTTTTAATATATTAAAGTTTAGTTTGAATAAATTTAAAATTGTAATTAAGTAGTTAATTAAAAAGATGAAGTGTTTTTTAATTAACTTAAGAGCCTTAAGTTAATTCATATGTTAATAATAAATTTAATTTCAAGGTTATTTAAATAAGATTCAAATGATAATTAAGTAAATAATTAAGATAAATGGTTTATTTTTAATAATGTTTTTTATTATTAATTAACTTAAAGGTCATAAGTTAACTTATATGTTAATGATAATTTATTTCCAAGGTTTATTAAATAAGTATTTAAATGATAATTAAGTAATTAATCAAGACAGTGGTTTATCTTAGATTAATTAAGGACTTAAGTAATTAAGGATTAATTAATTAACTTAAATAATTATAGGATAATTAATTAATGTAATTAAAGGATCATGAATTAGTGTGATTTATCAAAGGATAATTAATTTATTAATGAAAATAATTAAAGGATGATTAGTTATTGTAAGTAATTAAAGGATAATTACTTAATGATATTAATTAAAAGGATGATTACTTAATGTAAGTAATTAATGGGTAATTAAATAATTAAAGGTTCATTAATGTAATTAATTAAAGGTTAACAAATTAATAATTAAAGGTTAATTAGTTAATAACTAAAGGTTAATTAATTTATTATTAAGGGATAATTAATTAATGTAAATAATTAAGGGTTAATTAATTAATGTAACTAATTTAAGGTTAATTAATTAATGTGATTAAGGGATAATTTTAATGTAAGTAATTAAGGAGTAATTACTTAATTAATTTATTTTATTAATTAACTAAAATAATAACAATTGGTTTGTAACTAATTAATGTTAATTAAGCAGGTTAGGAGATAAATTCATAAGTAATTAATTTACTTGGTTTAAATTAATTATAAATTATGTGATTAATTAATCTTGCTTATGATTGACTTTGAATGCTTGGATTGATTATTATCTTTGGTATGTAAATCTGTAATATTCTGTGATATGAATTGCTTTGGATTGAGCTGTGATAAATGTAAGTTATCTATCTGTGATGTAATGCTGTGTGAATGTGAACTTCTGAATTGAATTAAAATTGTTTGCTTAAACAATTTGGCCTTTGAGACGGCATTGGAATTTCGATGAGACCGAGATCGGATTCAATATGGTTATCCAAAACCACATCGAATCTTAAAGGAGGATCCTTTGATTAAAAGATCTAAATATAGAAATTTGTTTATAGCAATCCAAAGGAAATGTTTTGGGAAATAAATTGTGACTTAACTAAGATCTAAATATATCCACATGTTTTAAAATCAACGCTCATTGTTCAAAAAGGCCGAGGGAGGACATTAAGTCATAAAACCCATTCTACATAATGATACGACGAAATCGGATTGCATTTAAAGACGGTAGTTGAAGACCGGATATTTTCAAAAACAAAAGGATTGCCTGTTGATTGTCTCTACACCGAGTTGCTCCGGTATAGAGATCGCCCTATGTGATGGGGAGTCCGGACGTGATTAGGGTATATCCGGATTTGCAAGGACTTTTTTCCTTAGTTGGACGAAGTGCCTTCGGTTCCATTCGGACCCAGGATGGACTTGTATGGATGTATGTCTAACATTACACTTTGCGATATAAAGTTTTTTTCTATCAAATACATTTCTGTTGGTGGCGGAGGATTTATTCTCTTAGCTTAACTCTCTTCTCTGAGACGTATGAGCTCAGAGGTTATGTAGTTAATATTTACTAGTGATATATTCCCAATTTGGTAATGTGGCATGCTAAGTGCTGAGCATTGGTTGATCAATGCATGGCTTTTGTGAAAAGCGTAGCTTTGTGGGATGAGACTTCATCGAACCTCACACCCGAGGAAATGGCCGAATTAGGAAGGATGCAGCAAGGTTATGGGGTTCACGACCCTCACGGTATATGCATTTCCTTCTGGATAAAAAGTGGTATTCTGGTATAGATCCCAGATATTTTACTTATGTGGTTGTTGGTTGTTGAGGCGCCTCGGTAAAGGTCAATTGCGACTGGGGCAATGGCATACTCGTGACAATTAGTTACCTAATTACAGAGGTAACCCGGCATTGTGTTGACGGAGATCCAGTTAGGTTCTCGAGGCATCTCCCTAGAGGCGTACCCATTCAGATAAAGGAAGTTCCTTATCCTAGACCATTTGTTGGAAATCCAAACAAAACAATATGAGTCCTTTACGGTTTTAGTTGTAGAACCTGCCATTTAACATGGTAGCTATAGCAGGCATACTATAATGGTACGTATGCTGGCTAAGATTAATATTATACTTGCAAATGTTTTTCCACACTATGCACTCATAATAATATCAAAAGGATTTTCGTGTATCAAGCATGTTTGACTACTATAAGGAGAAACATCCCCCATATGTGCGATTGCATTAAGTGTGTGCCGGGAGACCTTATGGTAGTTTCATTTTCCAAAAAGCATGAATGGATTTCTTTTTATTTCTTTTTGTACAAATAATTGTTTTTATGTTTCGCACACCAGTCCCATGACTGACTCAGAGTTTATTATTCCCTTTGCTAAACTCTGGATGCCCATAATTTTCCACATGGGCAGCCTAGAGTCAGGTTATCAGTAGGTTCTGGAGCTAGTTCAGTAGTAGATGTAGATTTTGGAAGTCTTTAAAGCTTTTGATTTTGAGCCTTTTGGTTTGGTAGTCTCTGGAGCTTTGGAAATGAAGATGCAGTATGTTGGACTCTCTCTCTCTCTCTTGGAAGACCATGTTGATGATATTTTTCCGCTGTTATGTTGTATTCCGCTATTATGTTGTATTTATTGGCTCTGATGACGTTGGGCATTTGTTGTAGAATGTTGTAGCCCATGTTATGTATCAATAAAAGTTATTTTTTATTCCACTATGTTGTTATCATCTAATGTGTTATAGCTCTAGCGAACTGGGCTCCAACGTTTGAATATCTGGCATTTGAATACGAGTGATGTATTGGATGCCGATTTTTGAAGGTTGAGGTGCGGGTCGTCACACTTATGAATCATATCTCATAGGAAAAAAGACAGCACCACTTCATTGAGAGCAATAAAAGATTTAATGAAATCTTAGATCTTATCCATTCTGATGTGTGTGGCCGAATGCCTACAATGACAAAAGATAATTCCATATATTTGGTAAATTTTAATGGTGGTTTCTCAAGGCTAGGATATGTGTATCTTATGAAGAATAAATCAATGTCTGCGATAAATTTAAAGAGTATGAGAATGATGTAGAAAATCAAACAAACCATAAAATAAAAATACTTCATTCTGATCAAGGAGGTGTATACTCTACAATGCAATGGTGTTTTAGAGAGAAGGAATTGAACCCTATTGGAATGGTTTGATCAATACTGAGTGAGGTTAAGCTACCACTTTTGTAACAACCCACTTTTTCCATAATGTTTACGCGGACAATCAACAACATATGATCCACTTAAATTGAACGAAAAGGCGGTTAGTTAGGGAAAAGAAAGAAGAGAGAAGACAAGAAGAAAAACTAAAACAATAGAGAATCTCACAGCGGAACGAGTAATCTATAATATACAACAAACCTTGACCCAAAGAAAAATGTAGTATGCATACACTAATCAGAGTATACTAACCTATTTTAGCCCGGATAGGTATAGCGGCATGTCCTTACAATTGATGATAATACAACCAACAGACAACACAGAAGAACTTACGCAGATACGTCTTGGACCTCCAGCTCGTCTCCTTAGCTCCAATGCCTCCAAAGTAATCTGTAAACATGCTTAGTCTGACCCAGTATTATAATAAAATAATGCCCGAGTCATTCTGGAAAACCAATGTGAGAAAACACACCTAACTGGATTTTAATATTATAAGAACTCTTTGATATCAAAAGTATCTCATAAGACCACCTGTACATAAACTCGGGTGGGTTTTTACCTTATGATAACCAAACAATTTCTTATGAAATTCTCTAAAATTATATTGTTTCTAAGATACAAATACTTATTAATCATAGCCGAAATTGTTACGTCAATTAAATTCTAGCATAATAGGTATACAATTAGAAACCGTAAAGGCTCGTATTAGAGCATGGATTCCATACTATGACAAGGTAAGGTACTACCTCCTGAGGGCATGTCTCTAGATAAAATGCACTGGGGTATAATAAGAACATCTTGTACACCTGTCATATAGGACTATCGTACCACTTGACTAATAGTACCGAATATGATCACCCATTTTGTTAATGAGCCCTGAAGCATACATGAGTAGATAGAAATCTATCTAGATTTGGAATGACCATACCCTAATGGGAGCAAACCACTTGGCCTTGTTGGAATGCCCAATTTTTGTCATTTCCCTGTTGATGAGGCTTATAGCTACATTTTATGTTACATAGCACTTTCCACTTGGAATGCTATATTGCCCACTAGAGAACAATTGATTGCCGGCATTCATCCATACAAGTTGTCTAGGAGTTGGATAAACCGAAGGTGCAATTTGTATTACATCCATTTCAGAATCGCCCTCAGGATTAGTAGCAAGCATTCCTTGCACTTCAAAGAGCTTCGTCTTCAAAATTCATTATCTTCGAGATGTCTTCATTTCGAAACACTTAAGTTGGAACGAAATGGTTTTTGGATAACATTTCGATCCTAGTTTCTTTGAAACAATATTCGATAGTTTTCGGTAAACTCAACCCCAGTTCTTTAGGAACTAAACAGCCAAAGATAAAAGAGGAGATCACCTCCTAACCGTTAGTAGACGGATTTCCGTATCATTCGTCCTAGGAGAATGAAACGAGATTTATAAGCGTAGTACAGCATCACCAGAGATGACTGTGCCATATAACTCACGTGTTTCTTCTAGATATTTCCAAAGTTACGTTTTGGGTCCAAATTTAATTCTCGGTAATTTAACTATCAACAACACACATTCATATCATGGATTTATTTCCAAAGGAAAAACCGACATTGGTTAAGCACACAAGTAATGTAATGACTTGGATTTTCAACCTTCGAAAGTCAACATCAATAAGTCCACTGCATCAAATGCCGAACAATCGAATGCCATTAAACCCAAACCATTAGGGTTGAAGAAGAAGGAGGTAAAAGAAGAAAATAGAAAACAATATTAGAATCTAATAATCACAGCGGTACAGTATATAAAAGATAAATGACAGATCTTTATACAAAAAAAACTTTACCTGTTTTATACATTGCATCATCAGAGTACAACATAATCAGTAGCAAATACTGGACAGCTATATTAACTTGTCCTCACAAAGCTGACTATACGACTTACACTGCACAGCGGATTTATACATCAAGTACGTGTGATACGTCTCGCCATCCAGCTCGTCCTCTGAGTTCCACAGCATCCTATCCTGTATTCTATAATACTCGGTCTAACCCGAGCATTATAGTTAAATGACCCCCGAGTCAGTCTGGAAAACAAGACTGAGAAAACACACCCAATTGCACTATTAATGTTTTCAACATCCTTTAAAAATTAAAGGTATCTCGTAAGACCACGCCACAAATAAACATGCCGGGTTTTTACCTTACAGTAACCAAAACATTTTCTTATCAAATCCTATAATATCATAGTAGTGGCTATGATACAAATACTTATTCAAATAGCCAAAATTGTTACCATTATTAAATTCTAGCAATACTAGGTTCTACAATCAAAACCGTAAAGGGCACGTAGGGAGAATGGGTTTTCATCAATGACTGCTCCTATGGTACCGCCCATCACAGTATGTGCTCAAGATCACCGTACCGAGGATCCACCCTGAACCCCTACTACATAAGACCAGAGCTATCCCTTACTGGATAGTCCAAGTAAGATCACCCTGTGGTTGGGATCAGTGACCGCCCACACAGCTGAATAAAAAAGGACATCTAGACAGGGATGAGCTTACCCTAATTGGTTGCTAGCTACTTAGCCTTGCGTGCACCTCCCATGTTTTAGCCATTCCCGGTTGATGAGGCTCGAGGCTATGCATTACCTTTTAGCACACATTCACTTAGAATGCTCATCGTCCTCCTAACGATGTTCTGATAGTATTCATCCATAAAAGTCCGTTCCGGGTCCGAACAGAACCGAAGGCACTACTCCTACTACATTCATTCTGGAATCACCCTCAGGATTAGTAGCGATTAGCCCTTGCACTTCACTGCTCCATCTTCGACTCCAAGCTCTTGTCTTTCTCATGAAGACATTCAAACTGGATCGAAGTAGTTTTTGGGAAATTTATCCCGATCCCGGTCTCTTCGAAACGATTCGCGCATTGGCCAATATTGATAGCCGGTTATTTAACTATCATGTAACATCCATAAACAACCATCAAGCCTTAATAATTTCCCAAATTATTTATTTATTTCAAAATAACTTCGCAAGGTATATTTTCCACACTTCAACCCTTTTGAAAATAGTTTCAAATCACTTTTCCCTCGTGGAATAAATTTCCACCCAATCGCTTTATCTCCACTAAAAATCACCAAGTCTAAATATTTTGGATATTAAAATAATTTAAATCACTTTATCCAAAAAATATATGCTTTAAAACACTTAAAATAAAAACTATGTAAAATACTTAAAATAAAAACTATTTACAGCATTTATTTAAAATACTAGTTATGATGTTTTATGATAATTTCTCATGTAAAACATAAGCCAAAAATAAATTTAAAATAAAAGTAATTTTATAAAGTATACATATTAAATAGTTCTTTAAATCATAATACTAGTTAAACCTTTAAAATAAGTTTACTTATATGATTAACTCAATAAATATTTACTTTTAAAATTTTCAAAACAACTAAATAATAATTTTCTTTTTTAAAATCACTTTAAAACCTCTAACTTATATTTGGAAATCTTCTTTGAAATTATCCTTGGATTTTCAAGGAAATACACTTTCCTTTCCATACCTTTAAAAATAATCCACTATTTATTTATAAAAATCACCCTTTCCTTATAAATTCCCATCCTGAATTCATACTTCCAAATTATCCTCTGATAAATATTTCACTTTATTTATAAACCCTGTTTATAAATTTCACAATCTCATTCTCCTTTATTCATAGCTTCAACACTTAATCGATTTTCCAAATCAATTCCAAAATTAATTCCATTTTAAAATAAATTTCTTTACTTATCCAAATTTATTTCAAAACCCATTAATTCCATATTTACTTTTATATTTATAATTTAAAATCTTATTTTTAAACTGAAAAATCCACTTCATACTTCATTCAAAATTCTAACCTTTTAATTCTTCCAAATCATTTTAAATCTTAAATTTTGAAAAAAAAAATCCTTTAAATTTTTAGGAAATATCACTTAAGTCTCAAAACTCTTTAATTTTCATTCACTTAAAATTTCTATTTTCGTTTTCATACTCAGGATTTATTTAATAGAATTTAAAAATCAAACTTTATACTTTTCCAAATTCAATCTTTAATTTACACAAATTCACTATAATTATTTTACTTAAAAATTTCCCTTTTCATTTCCTTTCAAAAATCCAAACTTTATATATTTTCATTTCATTTTTCTCAAATACCAATATATATTCCACCAAGCAATAACGTTCAATAATTTCAGTTCCCAATATAATCAACATAATCCATTACATATTATTACATAAATCACATTACTAAATATAAAATAAATTCAACCTTTGAGGAATCTAATTGGATCCCTCCAACCTGTTTCCCTACATCCACAGATGTTAGTACAATATAAAATAACAATCCCACTTCAAGGGGATATCGTAGTATAAAAGGTCATCCGCTATTATGCGGGGGGCATAGGGTCTCATCCGCCATATAATGCGGGAAATCGATCACTCCAACATATATATATATATATATATATATATATAATACTATATATAATATATCACATCCAGACTGATGATAAAACATCAATTCAAGCAATCAATCCAATAATTTGAATTATCCTATTTAGATTTTAAACGTAATCCAAATGAGCGGGATTAACTCACCTTTGATTTTGTTTGCAACCCATTTCAATATCGACTCGGTCTCTTCACGATTAAAGACCTTGTATAACATCATATGATTTTATTAATATTCAAACAAATCGAACAATCAATTAACGTTCAATAAATTTAATTAACTAGTGATATAATTTTAAACAAATAGTTTTCTTTTTTCAAAAAAACCTTTCGTCACTAAAATAGTTAGATAAGTTAATAAAACAGATTAATCATCATAATCCATTTTTAAAATGAACTAGAAAGTTTAAATATGTGTTTATGTACTTATTTTATTTTTGTTCTTCTTTGAAACCACCTATGTACTAGAAATAACCTATATAGATATAATATCTAACTTATTTATATAAACCTCATAACCATTTTAAAATTTCCATTTTCAAATTCTAATACATACATACATACATACATACATACATACATACATACATACATACATACATATATATATATATATATATTTAAATTAAAACAGAAAGGGTTTTGCATCTTATTGAAAAAAATTAAATAATGGGTCCTATATATATATATATATATATATATATATATATATATATATATATATATATTCCCTAACTTTAGCTACATAAAATAATGCTTTTAAAAATTTAACAGCAAGTCATAGGTATGCATCTATATATTTTTTATTTTCTGTTTAACATATATAAATTATTTAAAATTCTAAAATAAAAATTCGAATAAATAAAACCATACCCTAAAATCGCGTACACCATACTCCAGCCGCCGACCTCAACGCTCTCGCCACCTCGTTAGAGCTCCAACAATTCCTCGTGTCGCGCGCGCGACCATTACGGTGGACTGTTGCTAGGCTTGAATTCATGTCCTCCCCTCTTGATAGTTATGTTGCTAAACCCATGTGAAATCGCGAATCGCGATATTATTTCTTTGACCAATTCGATTAGGAGGAGAGGAGGGAAATGTTTGATCTGTTTCCATTTTTTTATGCGAATTTATAAAAGAGGGATGTGGATCTGAAATGAAGCTGAAGAAAGGAAGCCCTCGATTCATTTTTTTGAAGAATTTTGTTCTTTGATTGAAGAGGAAAAACAAAGAGGAGGTTCAGCCATATTTTTTTTCTTTTTATAAAGGAGACGTGTGTAAACCAAGAAGGACACGTGCAATAAATTCCCATACGTGTCTGCAAAGGCTTGCCACAATATTACAGTGAAATAATATTATTTATATTTAAATTAAAATTAAAATTTTAATCATCTTAAATACGAAGCTTAAAATTTAGACATCCAATCGAGGCATGCTGCCAGGCGTTTATAAGGTTATACCCCTATTTTGAACAAAATGGAAAAGGTTTCGAGTCCTAACTCGATCGTATGGAGAAGATAGCTTTTTGGATCCAGTTATTATATTAAATTATCGATATAGGTTACGGCGCGTTTATTTACCGTACGATCTCACAACTCCAAACTCTACGAAATTCGAAATCCGATAATAATACACTATTACGGGTCCAATAGAACTGGTTTCGTCGAAATCCAAGACTGTGCTACGGAAGGCTATTTTCAAATATCGATTTAAACCATATATTTTCAAACTAAACAAAACTCTTTTAAATTCAATTTCAAAGCTTCTATTATTTTCATTATCATTAATATAAATCTTAAAAGCCTTTAAATTATTTTTAACAAGCTTAAAATCTCAAATTCAACCATCTACCCAATTTCCAATTATTTAATTAAATAATTAAATCACTCAATAAATAGTGGCATTTGAAATTTAAGTTAGAAATTAACTTTTAGATATTTAAAATCAATTAAATATTCCAATTTCAAATGTCCTAAAATTCTGGGTTGCCACATTCCTCCCCCCTTAAAAGAATTTGGTCTTCGAAATTACTAATTAAGAAGAATGGTCCAATACCCGTTTACTATTTTCCCAAAACCAAACAGTTTCAACAACTTCTCTAAACAATGTTTTTATTGAAGACACACTAACACTCTTACTAACTTTCCAAACTCATCCATGGTTTCCAATCAATACCATTACTCAACCATTCAAATTTTAATTTAAACCAAAATTTTAAATTATCAAAATTTTCTCAAAATGTTTCTAACTCCCGAAATTTTCAAAAAATTACGCCAGCATCTCCTTTGCGCGGCTAGATCGGAACATCTACAAAATGCCTTTACGGGGGCCCCCAAATTTCAAAAGAAAACAAAAGGCCAAGTGGCTAAATCAGAAAACCATCAAATGTCATATGACAATTTAAATACATACCTTTTTGTCGAGCAATTCAGTTTATCTTCTGAATTCAAAATACCAATTTCCTTTTTGCTTTTAAATACCAATATACTACTAAGCAATAATATCCAATCACAACACTCAAAATCATTTTATACATTTCTTTCCAAAATTTTCAATATCTATTTCATTCAAAAACATACGATGTACATATATCACCCATACGCAATATTAAATCCGATCGCTCACTCGATCACACAATATTACTTTCGAACTAGTATCGTTCACTTGACTCCCTATTGCGGACTCAGATCTGGTTTCTTGATCCGAAACCGTCATTCTCCTTGCATAGCTGTAAACTATGATAGAGAATTTCTAGAATCAATCAAAAATCCATAACCAGAGTTCGCCGTTGAAAATCGAGTGAAAAATCCCAACTCGGATCAATATAACTATATCGAAATTCAATGCTCGAATTCTGGATCGAGTCGCTATGCGAATAAAATAATATATTTACATCTTAAGTATTAGTCTCCAAATGATTATTAGCTATATCAATTTTCTTTTTATTCACCTTAGTTTCGATTTCTATTTACTTATCCACCCTTAATATTTCGCACACCTTTATTAACCTTTATTCAAATTTTAACTCAGAATATTTTCAACACCAAATTTACTTAAGAATTTTTCCATCCACTTCTTAAATTCAATATAAATATTTTATACAGCTCCTTATATTTATTTTCACTTTACCATTTAATCTTTTTTATCTATTTTCATTTATCTTAAATTTTCAATTCCATTCTGAATTCAATTTATCTTCAATTTTTAATTTATTTCTAAATTAAATTTTATATTGAATTCTATTTTCCTTAACTCAATCTATATTTAATCAATCATTTCATTTGTTCCACTTACTAATTTATTTTAAATCTCAATAAAAAAGTTTATTCTCAAACTTTTACCCTTTTTAGTTCCTTCGAACGAATTCTACAATTTCAATTTACTTAACACAATTTAAATTGATTTCAATCTTCAATTTCAATTCCAGTTCTATCTACTTAAAAATTTAAATTAATTTGTTCATTCACCAATTTATTCCTACTTAATAAATTTTATTTCAATAAACATCTCTTTAGCTTACTTAGATTCATTACCTCAAGATTTACTTTATTTAACTTAATTCAATTATCTTCCAATTAAATTTAAATTTTAAATTTCTATAAGTTGCCCAACTTATTTACATTTCACACCACTACAACAGTTTATGGGTTTTATAGCGTTTGAAAAACGCTATAACAGGCTACCATAGCGTTTCAGAGAACGCCATGGAACCACAAGCTATGGTAGGCCGGCAGCATTACATAGCAGGAAGGAAAACGCTATAATAGCTAATAGCGTTTACAAAAGAGCATAGCGTTTGCAACCTACCATAGCGTTTTTTCTCTGTTATTAAACTTAAACGCTATAGGGAATATAATCCTTCATTTAACTTCTATAGCATTTTTAGCACATTTTATAGCGTTTCATCAAACCATGTTATAGCGTTACAATGTTTTTCGATAGCATTTCTTGTCATGTTTGTATAGCGTTTTTATTTTCTACTATAGCGTTTTTGATTCTATTATAGCGTTTTTGATGCATAAATCTTACATCTCATATAGAGTTGCGATAGCGTTTGATGAATCAATAGCGTTTTTAAAACGCTATTCGATATAATATTAATTTTCAGCATTTTTTTTTGTGGTTGTTGCGTGCATTTTGAATCGAGTGTTTGTTGTTTTTCTACTAGCATTTCTATTTAAAAAAATATATACACACAATTTCATTCGAAAAAGAATTTTTTTTATTCCATTTTCGAATACATTCGCATTTCACATTTTTACAAATTTTCATATTTACAAACTGACACTGTACTTCCTGCATCCCCTTCACCACCTTGTTGTTAGCCCCAGACATTGATACAGTAATACCACCTTGTTCATTTCAGCCATCTACCCTGTGCACAGCCTTCAACCATCACTGTGCACATCACAAAGCCACTATTCGCTTCCTTATACAACTGCACATACTACTGCCTCCTCTCCAACCACATACCCTTCACCACAAACTCATTACCCTTGCCTGTCAAAATACCCCCATACCAAATATCCCCTTCAACCCCTGTTGTCAAGCAACTATCCATTCTCTGCTTGTAACCCCCCCCCCCCCCCCCCCCGTGCACTTCTCTATGCATATTAACATCCACTCACTACTTCCCCACTTCTGTCAACCTAAAGCATCCCCTGACCACCTTGTAATCAACTTTTCTTGCCACTGCCACATTTCATCTTTGTTGGGTACATCTCAACTTCATCTCACCACTATCAACTAAATCCACAACCAGAACTACTCCTCCAACACATTTCACAACCTCTTCTATCAGCATATTCACCCGACCTCACTACCATTACTCCATCACACCATCACAAACTAGCTCAACCCCTCACGGTTGCATATACCCATTCCTGCACAGCACAACAACACACATCCTCACATCTGTTTGCCTGAATCACATATAAGTGCACAGTCAGTTACTACCAAAAGGGTAGTACCATGATTATTTGTACTGTGATTCTTATTTTATTTTAGTTTACCAAAAATACAGGTAATATATCTACATTCCTCCTGATACGTTAAGATGATTGGGATTACTGGAATTACATGCATTGCCACAGGTAAAAATTGCATTACTGGCCAGCTTTTGTTCATTACTCATGCCATCTGATCAAGCATTACCTGCATTGTCACGGGTAAAATTTGCATTACCGACGCTTACTCCCAAACAATGGAATGTATTTTCCTACGTGGCACAAAATTACTCACAATTATATTCAATGATACCCCAAATTAGGGTAGTATAACAAATACAGACCTACAAAATATAAAATCTAATTAATGCATTGACTTATCTGATGTTTTTCACACTGTATATGTGAATGCTCTAGATTAGTTGGTTCAGGAGTTAGTTTTCTGCAGTCGGTTAGGTTACATAATCTTTTCTTTTCTGCTTTTGGTCGATCTGGGTGCTCCTGATTCATATACAAGAATTACTAAATAAATAGTAAAATAGTTGTTTCTTATTGAACTGATGATGATATAACGTTGAATTTCAGCAAACCAAAGTGTAATAAATATGATTTCTTATAACTCATGATCATCTTGGTTTGGAAAATACACTGACTGAAGTACATAAACCAAGAATCGACTACATTTGGGGTATATGCATATTTCTTTGTGTGGATGTGTATGTGTGTATGTACATATAAAGTGATAAACAGACTCTTGGGTTGCTATTTCCAAAGATAACTCTGAGATTGCTGAATGCGGATTATTTTTATGCGCGTTTGTTTTCACTCTCAATTTTGTACTTATTAAATGTTTTTGTATAGCAGTAATCATTGAGAACTACATTAAACAGTACAGATGTGATTTAACTCTTAATAGTTATGAAAAATTTAAAACCACTTATTGGTAGTGCTCGACATAGAGTTTTATGTGGAAAAAAACAAAGCCTTAGCATCAACCTAAATCATGATGGTCATAAATATATAACTACAATAACATTTGTTAACTTTATTTTAGAAAAAAGGAAAAAAAAAAAGAGTTCCTCAATAAATATAAAATGCCTTGAGAAACATGTCAACAGCTTGATATAATCCATCATGTATAGGCCTAGGATAACTTGACACCACTTCAACAAGTACAATAAATTTCACAACATCTGTCTTTGGATCTTTTAAAATTTCATAAAGATAGCCATCAATCAAGTTTACCACGGCTAGTTTTGAGTTATCAGACACAGAAACAAGATCGCTATCTGCTAGAAGTTCTTCGAAAATCTCTTGGTTAGTTTTGTCGCTTCCCTTCTCTTGCATTGAAAGCTCTTCAACTATATTAATAACCACATGAATATCATATATTATTAAAAGATCAGAAACCAAAGCTTCATTTAACTGTAATCCTAATCTCTTTCCTTCTTATAGCTATTGCTAGAATCAAACAAGATTGCGCCTTCCAGTAGCTTTATCAAACCTTTTCTATAAACTAATTCATTAGGTGATAAATCAAGACTGTTGGTGAATTGCATATTGGTAGACTTTTAATCTGAATAAATACGAGCAAATGCATTTGTCATTTAATGTTGACCCGATGCATTTCAAAAAAATTTAATGCAAATACCTCAGTGTTACTACCAACCTACTTAAGCACACTAGCACTGCAATTAGCATCTAGTACATCATAGAGGGGGATTTAGCACTTTAAGCAGTATTTGTTGCTTCCTTTAGCCTTGCTTTTGAATGAAATGCTCCGGGTTTTTTAATAATTACTATAGGCCTATGTAAATACTTTTGAATTGAGTAATTAATTACTGTAAAAGATGAAGGACTTGTCAGAATAGTGTAAAATTATCCCATTTTTTCCAAAATGAATCTGACGCTCCACTCAAGGAAAAATACTAATGGATTTTTTATTTTATTTATTCAATTAGACATCTTTCATTCTATCATCCCTAAAGAATGATCGATTCCACTTCCATTAAATTTTCTTGTGTTTCAATTATGTATTACTAGAGTATGACACCCGTGATGTGTGCATGCTTGTATATGATGTAGAGATGTGATAGAATATAATAATATGTAACCATGACAATGATAGAAATGACAAAACACTAGAGTAGTAGAAATGTGATGTGTACGGATAATAATGTCGTTTTACGGTACCACGGTTGAATATGCAGATTTTAGTTATGAATAGTAGAGGAAAGGAGTTGGCTAAATCACTAGTTTAATTAATGTGGTCTAGAAATGGATACATAGATGCGCATATTAGATGATCAGAAATGGCCGATACACTTTATTCTTACTTTATAAGCAACTTCAATTAACACTGCTTCATTTCAACAGGGCAAAAGTAGAATTTGAATTCTCGATAAATTTCCTACTGCTGACCTTAGCCATGGTTTCCGAAATTTTGATGCACATATTATAATGGAGATTATTAGCATAATGGTAATGATGATCATATATTTGAAGCTAAGACTTAACACAAAACTATGAATGTCGATTTTCACATCATAATTTAATTGAAAAGGGATCAATCCAATGTACATAATTATGGATTTAGCATAATTCATGATTTACATACCTGCTGGAATTATTCCAATGGGGACCTTGATTGCACTTATCCAATCTTCTCTTTGTAACAATGCATTTTCCATCTGTTGAATATAGATAAAGAGTCTAAATTAGAGGCATAAAAACGTTACCTTCAGCAATCAAATAAATCTCCCGTGGAAAAGAAAAAAAAAATCCCTAGAGAGCACATCACATACATAAGGGGCTTACAGTACCCAGAATATATAGATAAGTAGTGAGTTGCATTACATAAGTTAATTAAAAAAAATATCTGGCCATTTATTGATCTGAAAAGGACAGCAGATCAAGCTACAAACTACATAAAACTCTAATATTAATAATCGAAATCCTTCAATATCAATTGCTTCCCAAAAAATGACAGTAATGACATACAAATATTGTTTAGTATTAATAAAACTGAAATTTATAGTTTCAACTATCCCAATCCATCTATATCCACCCATCTGGGCCATCTCTTCCTCTTTACCAAGTTTGCAATCTAAATTTTATGAAAATACATTCAAATTTCAACTTCCACAAAGCCCACGTATAAATAATTATGCATGTACATCATGTGATTGTGAGTGTGCTAATAACATGCTAATACAATATTAAAGTCGTGAGCAATGAAGTAAAGGTAAAAGCTGGTATCGATGCAATTATATGCTACTACATGTTTAATCTCAATCTGGCTGATCATGTTCTGTAGTAATTCATTCTTTCAACTTACAGTAAACATCCAATAAAATTAGCCTAATATGGTGAGAAGCAACATGCAATTTAATGTCATCTGTTTATTGCAATAGATGACTATTACAATAATAATGAATGCAATCAGAGGTCCCTACAGTATTGATCAGCCATAGAAAATATAAAATACTGACTAAACACTTGTGTCAAAGTTATACAGCTTTTACATAATCATTTAACCAGATTTTCATGACCACAAGGTAAAGTGTCCTAAACAGAAGGCAACACTACCAACAAAATAACGGTTTGAACTTTGAAGTTTAAAATGCAACATATAATGAATTCTTCTAGTGTTTCAATATATTCAAGAAAAACAATCACCTCCATAAGGAGGCCATCTCCACTTACGCACACAGTTCCATCATATTTTTGGAGTTCTAATTTATATGAAATTTCTTGAGCATGCGGTTGATATCAAGTTTCTGAAAGAGGAAAAAGAAATCAATGTTGATATTTGTGCTACAATGTCTTATGTAAGCTAATAGCATAAACAATTTGGATTGCGTATAAAGCTTAAATAGACCTAACAATAGAAACCACCAACCTTCCACGGTATAGAGTATCTTAGCAGCTTCAAATAGGGGCTTGATTTCATTCATGAATATCTTCCGTGCACATTTCTTTCCCCCAAATGGGTTTATGAGAATAAATAATCTCTTTGGTTGGTCTATTCACTGCAAAAAAAATTTTTAACCACACCAGAAAAGGAGGAGTGGGGGTGGTGTTGTGTGTGAGATCATGATTTACTGATATTGTAAACAACTTCTTATTGCTAACTGCTAATGACTTTTATCCTTGTCAGTCACACTGAAGTTATTGATAGTAATGAAAAAATTGGGTATTCAAAATACTAACTCGAATTTAAGGCTAAAGGTCAGTAAGTATATTGACTATTGCACAGGTTATTGTCAATATCAATTTTATAGAAAGAACAACATGCTAACAAATCAAATCCAATAATGAATATAAATTATTTATCTATGTGTCCTAGTCTAATGCAAATAGAAGGACATGCTTAAAATGGAAGTTCAAAAATAGATTATTATATATGATTTTAATCATGTGCAGCTCCTTTAAAAAATATAAACAGCAAGCTAGAAGTACTTCAATAAATTAGTGTCCCATGTTATAGTTCAAAATGTAAATATGAACCTTCAGTTTGTTCAAAATGCAAATATGAACACCCATACTAGATGGCAGTTCCTGTGACCTCAAAGAATGCGTAGAAACAAAATTGAAAGAAGAATCAACCTTCATTCCAACCTCGTCAATGGCAGTTCCGGTGACCTTGGATAGGAACTCAGCCATTCATGGGTCAAAAGCAAAAATCTTTACTATTAAGCATTATTATATATATGCTATGGCCAATGAATAGTATAGCAAACAGTTATATTAGTATTTGTTTTATTATCAGAAGTGTGCAGTCTCATTTTCTCAATCTTTATATTGTTAGTACCCAATCTAATTCAAATTTAACTAAGACAATTTTTATGTTAATCTGCCTAAAGTTTTTAATATAATAATAAATTAAATTCTGTCTATTTTAGCTTACTGTTCATACGTATCCCTGTCTACATGTTGCGAGTAAGCACCGATCGGTATCAGCACTGCACAATGTATGAGCATCATATTGTCCCGTCTTCAACTGTACATCCAACATCACACTACTCTTCATTTGCAGCTTCATCCTGTAGCAGCATTCTGCCCCATCTTCGGCCAGTATGTGCATTCATCATTACTGTATTTTTTTCTTCCAACATGCACTTTTCAGCCAACTTGCACAACTGTTTCCATGCACACAAAACTGTTTCCACGCACAGTTCAGCTAACATGCCATGCTACTCTTCAGCTAACATACTTTGCCATCCTTGCACATGCATCATTTATCTGAAATATACATAACAAGTTTTCTACTGTAAAGGCATATTTTTTCCAGCAGCAGTTTCGCAATGAATAAGTGAAGTACTCACTTACCTCACAATTCAAAGGGGATGCATATGGATCATCGACCCCTATCAAACCTGCATAAATTGATAAAAATGTATACTATTTAATAGGCTAGTCTGATGTGTATATATAGAAATTTTAGTAGCTTGTAAGCAGGAACACGTGCAAAAAAATATTGTTGAAAAATATTAAATTAATGAACTTAATCATTTTCTGGTTCGACATATAGTTTTATAAAAGAATAATGAAACTAATCAAAAGAAAGAGTAAAATAAGTAGAATACTAAATGTAGAAATGCAAATAAAGCTGCTAAATATAAGCATGATGGTTCCAATGATGAATCACAGAGTTCAAGATCTTGCACTTTTTCTTTTTTGTTTCACAAAAATTGAATTTTCTATTCGAATTTGGTAGTATATTAAAATACTTCGTTGTCAGAATAAATATCAAAAGTATTCCTTGTTAGAACATACTTCAAACATCATTGTTATACCATCAAGAAGGATTGTTTGCAATCTAGATTAGAACATATTTATGCTTATATTATAAAATGACAACTTCAGAAACTGCTGGATTATTAGATCTAAAAAGCAGTATTGAGCAGATCAAAAATAATCTTAATTCCCTAGTTTAAAGCCCTTGTCGTGTTGTATTTAAATTCACTAATTCAAAAAGCAAAACAACACCTTCTTCCACTACCTGTGATGGGCAAAGGTAGTTGCAACTAATTTCAAATATTCTTGTTGTTTCTATGGAAATTATGTGGATAATGAAATTCAAATAAAATATACAAAGTTAAATTTAACTTCAAATAATCTGAAGGACAAGCGTCAATCTCATCATATCAAAAAGATAATCATACATAAAAATATAATCTTCTTATCTTGGCTTATCCTTTAACTTACAATTGTTTCTAATTGAGCATCATCAATCCAACATTATGTTTCTATGTTCCATTCATCAACGTGGTTGCCGAAATAATTCACAAAATAAAAATAAATATTAATCATATAGGAAAAGAACAATATGCAAATTAGGATGTTATTATTCCGTAACTTTAAGGTAATTTAACATTGAAAACATACACAAGACACACAACTACGATGGGATCAAACATGTTAATCAAGTATAAGTTGTTAATTTTTCCTTGAAGAGTTTTAAGTACAAATGATATAGCATGGTAAATAGATGAAATCGATTAATATAATAGCTCCAGTAGGCTTTCAACTTGTAAGTTAGGTATATGAACATGTGAATAGTTCATGACTAAACTCACACAATGTGTGACACAGTTATAAAACAGTTTGCAGTGCAGTCATAAGTTTCTAAATATCATCAATCATAATATCAATCTTATAAAACAGTAAATGGCAATAAGTAGGTTTGGAATTACATCCATTGAAAAAAAAACAAAAATTCTCATTAACAATACAAATATACAACTGGATGCACCAAATTTATGCCTAACCTAGCATAAGGAAACTAAAGTAGAATGTGACAAACGTAAGGCTTGCCTTAAACATGACATAGTCAAACAAGACAAAATGATAATCACTAACCGAGCATAATTATCCCCTTCATTAACCCTAGACAGAGCTCTATAATGAATCTAGGATCAAATCTTGGCCAATGAATATCAGACCAGCTCCTTTCTTTATAGAGGTAACACTCCAGCCGAAAGCATTGGGCTCTACAATCATTGCAGCATGATTCCTTGGATTAGACAATGTTCTAGGTTTTATGAGATACGGAGGCGAGATTCATAGAGAATAAATTATCGAAGGGAAACAATTTTGGGATAATCATAGATCTGAAGTGTGGGAAGTAAATTGATTTAAAAATAAGAATAATTAAAAA
The DNA here is from genome assembly GCA_030765085.1 of Allium cepa. Classification (NCBI taxonomy): domain Eukaryota; kingdom Viridiplantae; phylum Streptophyta; class Magnoliopsida; order Asparagales; family Amaryllidaceae; genus Allium; species Allium cepa. Next base: position 845,390,682 of record CM060943.1, read on the forward strand.
TAATTTGATTCAAAGCTGAAGAATGATTTTCAGGGTTTTGATATCTCTTTAGTGGATGGGATGAAATAATTAGTAAAACTTCGGCCGCTAAAATGAAATTTGTCCCGCCTTTGGAGTTTGGTAAGAGTTCAATTCACAGCGTTTGTATTTTCATTTTAATTTGTTAATACGGGGATTAATAGCAACTACATCTGAAACGCTATTTATCAATGATTGTGCATGCTATTAATAGTGTTTTTTCTTGTAGTGCACTTATTTTAATTCAACTCTTCTTCAAGTTAAATTTTATCCCAAACAATTTTTTTCAAATTTTTGTAAGTTATCAAACCCATTTATATTCTATAAACATTTTTAATTAAACTTTTGGAGTTTTAAACAATTTGCTTAAACATTCAAAACATTTTTGAAATCATATATACCCAAACCAAATTGTTCCTTGCATTGCAAAATCAAATCCAATTTTTGAAATCAAACAGCAAATTCAAAATATTTTGGTAGCAATTCCTCCCTTGGAAACTCGAAAATGAACACCAATGATATCGCGATCATCATTGGAATTATTTTCCAGTGATCGAAAAGAGTTCAATGCTTCTACCTCTTTAAAAACATTTTCAAATATTTCCAATTCCAAATCTTACCAGATTTCAAATCCAATTCAAAAATATTTCCCAAATAATATCACCATTATTTCTCCAAAACCTTTGAAAATCATTTTCAAATCAAAGGAATTTAGTTTCTAAAATTTCAAATTTCAAATCCTTTTAATCCCTATTCAAAAATTACTCTGGCATCTTATTTCAATTTATAAATCACATTTATAATTCACATTTCAAATTCCATTTTGTTACCTGAATTTATTTCCTTAACCTTTGGTTATGATTTCAATTCCTATTTTAAATTTCAACATAATAATGATAATAGTTTAATATTATCATTCCCTAACAACCAAGGAATCGTATGCTATAATAATTTACAAAAATTATTTCTTTTATATACAAAAATAATTTTAGACAAAATTATTTCATTTACCCTATTTTAAAACAATATCGTGTCGAATTGTTCTGTACAAGTGTTTAGAGATCCCTATCAATAACGTTAATTACTCGTATTGACAAGAATCCATAAGCCACTCAACAAACCAATCAACACAATATAAAATAATTTTATATTCACTAGCAAATACGCGCTCATATCCATTAATACACTCAAACTCATTCTAGAGTACCATGGAATCTATTTCTAATGAGTTATCCCCACCAGAGCCAAGGTTCTCGCTTAAACTTCAGCTCCGTTACCAACTGTAACGACCCGGATTTTCAACCTCCGAAAGTCAACATCAATACGTCCACTGTATCAAATGTCAAACAATCAAATGCCGGAAAAACCGAACCATTAAGGTCAAAGAAGAAGGAGGTAGAAGAAGTAAATAGAAAACAATATCAGAATCTCACAATAGCAGCGGAACAATGTATAATACATAAATGACAGAACTTTATACAAAAAGAAATATATTTGTTTTATACATTACATCATCAGTGTACAACATAATCAATAGAAAATACTGGACAGCTATATTAACTTGTCCTCACAAAGCCAACAATACAGTTTACACTGCACAGCGGATTTATACAAGTACGTGTGATACGTCTCGCCATCCAGGCTCGTCCCCTAGGTTCCACAACATCCTATCTTCTATTCTATAATACTCGGTATGCCCAAGCATTATAGTTAAATGACGCCAGAGTCAGTCTAGAAAACTAGAGTTAGAAAACACACTCAATTGGATTATTAAAGCTTTCAAAATCCTTTGAAAATCAAAGATATCCCATAAGACCACACCACAAAAAAACATGCCTGGTTTTTACCTTGCAATAACCAAAAAAAATCGTATAAAATCCTCTAATATTATAGTAGTGTCTATATACAAATACTTATTCAAATAGCCGAAATTGTTATCATTATTAAATTCCAGCAATACAAGGTTCTACATTCAAAACCGTAAAGGGCATATAGGGAGAATGGATTTCCATCAATGGTAGGGCTACTGGGGTACCGCCCGTTACAGTACGTGGTCTAGATCACTTTACCATGGATCCACCCTAAGCCCCTGCTCCACAAGACTGGAGCTACCCCTTACTGGACAGTCCGAATAAGATCACCCCACAGTTGGGATCAGTAACCGCCCACATAGCCGAATAAAATGTGGCATCTAGACAAGGATAACCTTACCTTAATTGATTGCTAGCCACTTAGCTTTGTGTGCACCTCCCTTGTGTTAGCCATTCCCCGTTGATGAGGCTCGAGCCAATGCATTACCTTTTAGCACACATTCACTTAGAATGCTCATCATCCCCTTGACGATGCTCTAATAACATTCATCCAAACAAGTCCGTTCCAGGTCCAAACGGAACCGAAGGCACTACTCCTACTACATCCTTCTGGAATCACCCTCAGGAATAGTAGCGATTAGCCCTTGCACTTCACTGCTCCATCTTCGACTCCAAGCTCTTGTCTTACTCATGAAATTGTTCAAACCGGATCGAAGTGGTTTTCGAGAAATTTCCACCCAATTGCTTTTCAGATCACTTTTCCATCATGGAATAAATTCCACCCAATTGCTTTATCTCCACTGAAAATCACCAAGTCTAAGTAATTTAGATTTTAAAATAATATAATTCACTTTATCCAAAAAAAAAATGTATATACTTTAAACACTTAAAATAAAAACTATTTAAAACACTTAAAATAAAAATTATTTAAAACACTTTAAATAAAAACTACTTAAAACACTTATATTAAAATACTAGTTATGAAATTTTATAATAATTTCTCCCGTAAAACCTAAGCCAAAACTAAATTTAAAATAAAAGTTATTCTATAAAGTATACATATTAAATAATTATCTTTTAAATCATAATACTAGTTAAACCTTTAAATAAGTTTACTTATATAATTAACTCAATAAATATTTGGTTTTAAAAACTTCAAAACAACTAAGTAATAATTTTCTTTTTAAAACATTTTTAAAATCACTTTAAAATCTCTAACTTATACTTTAAAAACTTCTTTGAAATTATACTTTGATTTTCAAGGAAATACACTTTCCTTTCCATACCTTTAAAAATAATCCACTATTTAGTTTTAAACAAATCACCCTTTCCTTATAAATTCCCATCCTGAATTTATACTTCCAAATTATCCTTTGATAAATATTTCACTTTATTTATGAACCATGTTTATAAATTTCGCAATCTCATTCTCCTTTATTCATAGTTTCAACACTTAGTCGATTTCCCAAATCGATTCCAAAATTAATTCCATTTTAAAATAAATTTCTTTACTTTTCCAAATTTGTTTCAAAACCCATTAATTCCATATTTACTTCTGTATTTATGATTTAAAATCTTATTTTTTAATTGAAAAATCCACTTCATACTCCATTCAAAATTCTATCCTTTTAATTCTTCTAAATCATTTTAAATCTTAAATTCTGAAAATAAAATCCTTTAAATTTTTAGGAAATATCACTTAAGTCTCAAAACTCTTTTATTGACATTTATTTAAAATTTCTTTTTTCATTTCCATACTGAGGATTTACTTAATAGAATTAAAAGGTCGAACTTTATACTTTTCCAAATTCAATCTTTAATTTACCCAAATTCACTATAATTACTTTACTTAAAATTTCCCTTTTTATTTCCTTTAAAAATCCAAAATTTATATATTTTCATTCATTTTTATTAAATACCAATACATATTCAACCAAGCCATAGCATTCAATAATTTCAATTCCCAATATAATCAATATAATCCATCACAGATTATCACATAAATCACATTACTGAATATAAAATAAATTCAACATTTAAAGAATCCAGTTGGATCCCTCCAACCTGTTTCTCTGCATCCACAGATGTTAGCACAATATAAAATACCAATCTTGGCATCACTTAGCTTATGATATGAGGTACAGTCCGACCTATCAAGTTTTTTATAAATATATTGGCATAGGTGATCATCGTCTTATTTACCACATTGTTGATGGAAATATCTCTCTCTTCACAACTGGTGACTACGGCACAAGGAACTCACTTTTGCTTGATGTGACTACCTGGGATAGGAAATTCTTATACGGGCCAGGTTCTCTTGATTTTGATGCTTCTCTTGCTGCTCAGTTCTTGGATTTCCTCCATGTCAGTGGGCCAGAATCTGCGAATTCCAATGGTGGTTCTTCTTCTTGAAGAAGTCTAGCTAGGTTCCTAGTTGCTTTGGCTCTTGTGCCAAACACCTTTTTTAATTGTACTTTTAATTCTTTTTAGTTGCTAGGGCTATTCTGCCTTACTCCTGCTCTGTATTAGTGGGCTGAACACTTTCAATCCAGCAAATGGTATGGCCACTATAAAACCAGCTTGCTCGTGCAAAAAAAATACCAATCTCACTTCGAGAGGGATATCGTGGTATAAAGGGTCATCCGCTATTATGTGGGGTGCATAGGGTCTCATCCGCTATATAATGCGGGAAATCGATCACCCCAATATATATATACTACTATATATAATATACCACATCCAGACTGATGATAAAACATCAATTCAAGCAATCAATCCAATAATTTAAATTTAACTATTTAAATTTTAAAGGTAATCAAAATGAGTGAGATTAACTCACCTTAGATTTTATTTGCAATCCATTTCATTCTCGACTCGGTCTCTTCATGATTTAAGACCTTGTATAACATCATACGATTTTATTAATATTCGAACAAATCGAACAATCAATTACCGTTTAATAAATTTAATTAACTAGTGATTTAATTTTAAACAAATAGTTTTCTTTTTGAAAAAATCCTTTCGTAATTAAAATAGCTAGATAAGTTAATAAAACAGATTAATCACCATAATCCATTTTTAAAATGAACTAGAAAGTTTAAATATGTGTTTATGTATATTTGTTTTATTTTTTTTCTTCTTTGAAGCCACTTATGTACTAGAAATAACCTATATAGATATAATATCTAACTTATTTATATAAACCCCATAACCATTTTAAAATTTCCATTTTCAAAGTCTGATACACACACACACACACATTTAAATTGAAACAGAAAGGGTTTTGCATCTTATTGAGAAAAAAAAATACTGGGTCATATATATATTTTCCCTAACTTTAGCTATATAAAATAATGCTATGTTTAAAAATTTAGCAGTAAGTCATAGGTATGTATCTATATATTTTTTTAATTTTTTGTTTAACATATATATACTATATAAAATTCTAAAGTACAAATTAGAATAAATAAATAAATAACCATACCTCAAAATCGTGCACACCATACTCCAGCCGTCGACCTCAACGCTCTCCCCGGCTCGTAAGAGCTCCAACCATACCTCGTGTCGCGTGCGCGACCATTACGATCGACAGTTGCTAGGCTCGAATTCGACTCCTTCCCACTTGATAACAACGTTTCCAAACCCACGTGAAATCGCCAATCTCGATATTATATCTTTGACCGATTCGATTAGGAGGATAAGAGTGAAACGTTCAATTTGTTTCCACTTTTTTTATGCGAATTTATAAAGGAGGGATGTGGATCTGAAATGAAGTTGAAGAAGGGAAGCCCCTGATTTATTTATTTTTGAAGAATTTCTTTCTCTGATTGAAGAGGAAAAACGAAGAGGAGGTTTGGCCATATTTTTTTTTCTTTTTATAAAGGAGACACGTGTAAACCAGGAAGGACACGTGCAATAAATTCCCAAATGTGTCTACAAAGGCTTGCCATAATATTATAATGCAATAATATTATTTATATTTAAATTCAAATTCAAATTTAAATTGTCTTAAATACGAAGCTTAAAATTTATACATCCAATCGAGGCGTGCCGCTAGGTGGTTATAAGGTTATACCCCTATTCTGAACAAAATGGAAAAGGTTTCGAGTCCTAACTCGATCGTATGGAGAAGATAGCTTTTTGGATCCAGTTATTATATTAGATTATCGATATATTATGGCGCATTTACTTACCGTACGATCTCACGAAACTCCAAACTCTACGAAATTTGAAATCCGATAATAATGCATTATTACCGATCCAATAGAATTGGTTTCGTCAAAATCCAAGACTTTGCCTCGTAAGGCTATCTTTATATATCGATTTAAACCTTATATTTTCAAACTAAACAAAACACTTTTAAATTCAATTTAAAAGCTTCTATTATTTTCAGTATCATTAATATAAATTTTAAAAGCCTTTAAATTATTTTTAACAAGCTTAAAATTTTAGATTCAACCATCAACCCAATTTCTAATTATTTAATTAAATAATTAATTCACTCAATAAATAGTGGCATTTGAAATTCAAGTTAGAAATTAACTTTTAAATATTTAAAATCAATTAAGCATTCCAGTTTCAAATGTCCAAAAATTTCGGGTCGTCACAAGTAATCACTGCCTCCTTAACTTATCTTTTCGTTAGTTAAAATCACTTTACAAATTTTATATCAAAATACTTTTACAAAGATTCATTCACAGACCTTTATATTTCCAATACTTGGAAAATATTTATATACTTATCTTTAGAATGTAAGTATATTCACAAAAACTAAGAAAGATTTCTTTTCTATACAATTCTAAAACCATTTGTAAATCTCTTGTAAATCTCAAAAACTATTTATAAAACTATTTTATAAATCTCTGATACCATTTATAAAACATTTTATAAATCTCTTATAAAATCCAACCTCCATTTCCAATTACTTACTTCTTAGATTATCACGTGTTCTATCCTAGCTTTGGGCAGAAAGAGCACCAACTCCTAGCTCTATGATTCTCACTCTGTTCTATCAGATCCTATAGCTTTAGGTTAGGAGATTTTTGCTATTGCCTAAGCATCACATAAGAGTAACTGATTATTTATGCACCCGATCCTATATATACACCCATTTGGGTAATCTTCTATACGGCTATCGATTCGTCATACTAGGTATTCAATACCATATTAGCCTCATATGCAATTAAATGGTATATAATATACTCTTATATAAGATCTAATAGCTTGCTCTGGATCGAATCTACCCATAAGCTGGGCCTAACTTCCCATGCAGTTGTTAAAAAGCTAGTCAAACAGCCAAGTATATTAATTTTATAATCTTCTTCCCTGCTATAATGGTTATTGGGGTATTATAAGCTCACTAAGCGAAGTCATCTTAACATTTGATTCCATCAATGACCCTAGACCTTTACCAAAATCACAACTATTCTCTACCTTAGAAATTGAGAAGAAGCTAAGGGCTAATTCTCTGCCCCGCTAAGGGTAATAATTTAGATTCGATACCATTAAATTAGTTAACTAGAGTCTTATTAGATTCTAGATAATTGGTTAAAGTTCAATATGTGAATACCTTATAAGTATGATTCTCTATTAGTAGATTTGATTCCATCATATTATAGTTCTCTACCACCTATTAGATATTCTATTTGAGTCTTTAAGGCCATCAAATTGGTTAAGAAAAGTACAATATGTTCATACCAGGTATGACGAATCCCTATTAGTATAAAAGAAGAATTTAAAGAGGAGGTATAACTACATAATTGATTAAAAATGGACAATCATAAGATGTGGGCTACCGAAGAGAAAGGGGAAGATTGATCAGTCATTGCGCAATAGATGAGAGAGATCTTCTTGCCCGCTTAACGAATTATAGATGGGGTATTGATCTTAAAACCTAGTATAGGGTTAGCAAATAACCACTTAGTTGAGTTAAAAAATCACTTACTTGACAGATGGCTAAAAAGCTAGTTGAGTTGACTTATGACTTGAATTAGAGAATTAACCCATTAAATTACTTAGGATATGACTTCAAAGTTAGGCACTTCTTGTTGCATATGACCCATTAGATAACTTAGTGTTAGGGACTTGGCTTGTTTACTTGACTCTTGGCGCATACGAGCCCTATTAATATATACCCTAGAATCTTAGGGAAATGGAGATCTAATATAGATTAGGTTGCTCGGCTTCCGCTAATGCATGAGAATAATGGGATAGAGTGAGTGCCTTACTGGGATGTGGTTGGTGCTAAGTCCTTGTTTGCTACCCTCTCATAATGAGTAAGTACTGTTGCCCTCTTCAAACCCATTGGGAAAGAGAATATCTTCTAAGCTAATCACTTACCTGTAATATATCCTTAGGTGCAAGCTAGATAGGATAGAACATCCCAGTATATTAATTTTAGAACCTAGGGAGTGAGAATCATAGCTTTCAGATATGGATGGCTCGACGGCTATAGCTAATGCATGAGAATCATTGGTGCAAAGCGTGCCTTTCCATAAGGTTGGTGCTAAGTCCATCCTTCTGGCCATAGGTAATGGCAATTCAGCAAAGAGAATCTATATTCTTCTTTGCCAAGCTAACTTTCCTCTGTTCCTTAATTGTGATAGAATAACTGTGAAGCTTAGGAGTAAGTGTCTCCCATACCACGGGGAATAGGTGCATGTCTTATTTCTGTTTCAGATAGAATGCTATGTCCGGCCAGTTATTCTTAAGGGTCTGTAGTTAGCATTAGGCAACGGGCGCCCGAAGGAAGGCCAGTATATTAACTGGGTGAAAATTTCTTATTCGGGCTAGTCAAACAGCATGGGAACCTAGGTGCTGAAAGAAAATATTAGGGAAGCTGAGATCTTAGTAAGTTATGTTTATGCTCGGCTTACTGTATAATTTAAGGTGCGCAGCGTAGAACAGACAAGAAGAATGCACGTGAATTGTAGGAGTAAGGGCCATCCTTTATTCGCTCCAGGAGAAGGCATTCCTTCTTTTCTGTGACAAGCGAACCACCCGGACTTGAGTGGACTTATAAGTTATGATTGGACTTGACTTATGAGTTGACTTATGAAATAGATGGGATATCTAAACCTAGGATAGGCACTAGACTTGTTGACTTGACTTGTTTAGTTGGTTTCCCATACCCCTATTATCAATATGCTTGAGCATCTTAGGGAAGCTGAGATGTCAGATAGTTATGGGTATATTAACCAATGGCTTCTTTCTGACTTAGATAGAGTAAGAGATAAAGAAAGAGATTATGGTTAACATAAGGGGATAAGGAGGCAGCTACACATTAAGAGTGATTTCATTAATACGATGCAGGCTACCTCTTGCCGATGCCAGGAAAGAATCTAATTCACCATGAAACCTAGACCCGAACTAATTATTTCTTTACCTAGGTCCAATAAACAACCAGCGAGGACAGCACAAGTCGCACAAAGAAAGTTGGAGCAGTTCATTAGGGCGCCGTAGGTTGGGGGTGCGGGCCCACTAAATCAAAATCAGATACCAAGTCAAGTTAGATCGGAGGAACCCACACGTATAGGCGGGAGGTTAGTGATTAACAATGTATAGGTGGTCCTCATCTAGCGGATCGTAGCTGGAGGGAAATAGAGTCATATGCAAGTTCTATTTGGCATGCAAGCTTCGAATGTTGCAGTAATTTGGAAGACGGGGTTCCGACCAAACAACAAAAAACGATGACAGACGACATCGTATTCCGAGATAGGGATGCCGAAAGAGTCGAAGTCCCTACCATTGATCCACTAATCCTTTCAGCTCAGATAGGTCCTACTTGGATGAAGAGGATCTTAGTGGACAGTGGAAGTTTAGTGAACATACTCTTTAAGCGAGCTTATGACCAAACGAAGATGGAAGCGAAAGATTTGAAGCCTTGTCAGTCTCGTATTCATGGATTCAATGGAAGTGTGACTATACCCACTAGGATGATTGCGCTACCAGTGAAGTTAGGAGTTGGAGAGCGCTGGAGAGTCTGGGTATTGCAGTTTATTGCATTGGACATTGACTCACCGCACAACACTTTCTTTGACCGACCGGCCCTAGTTGAGTTTAGGGCTGATATCGCCCTTTGATGTCTAACTTTAAAATTCCCTACGGACAATGGAGTTAGAGTTGTCCAAGGGGATCAGGCTGTTGGACGACCCTGTTATGTTGTTGAGCTACAGGAGGCACAGCGAAAAGAGAAGGGAAAGGGCATAGAGGAATCTCTCCGCATCCGCATTGCGTATAATTGATAGTTAATGCTCGGGCCAAGGCCCGAGCACCATGATTTTTATTGATGGATAAAAGTTTATTTAATTGAAAATGTTGATGGTTAGATCATAGCCATCCAGAAATGATACATATACTTTCACAGTTACAAAACAGAAGTGTGTGATAGCTTTTCATACTAGTGGCATGATCATTATGTTTATCCATAGAAAGCGCTGCTAACGAACCTTTTTTGCTGTATACCATCACTTAATTTGAATCAATCAAAAAAAATTAGGCCAACTCCATTCTTACCTGCCCTGATAAAGTATCCCGTTTACCATGTTTGTTAGTAGATACATAAGTTGTTTACCTTTATGGCTTAATTGATTCATTTCCAAAACATTCTTAATAATCATTATTATTAATTTCAAACCATATTAATAATTTAAATAATTAACTTTTCAAAATATTTAAATATTGAAAAATAACCTTAAAGCAATATTAAATATAAAGAAATAACTTTTAAAACGATATTAAGTATATAAATAAATAACTTTTAAAAACAATATTAAATATAAGTAAATAATCTCTAAAATAATATTAAATATGAATAAATATTTTTTAAACAAATATTAAATATGAATAGATATTCTTTAAAACAAATATTTCTGACAATCCCAAATTTAGATTTTAAATCATTCTCCATCTCAAAAACCAACTCTAACCCAAATGACAATTTATAGTATTCCAAAATACAAATTTGAGGCCAATAGCTACCCAACACTTAACCAATATTGATATTGAATCCCTATTACTATGTGTTTAAGTTTGAGTGTATAACAATGTCATAATGTATCAACTAACAAGTTTGATTTTCAAAAATTCATATGAAAAGATATTGCTGAAAACATTTTAACAATGGCGTAGAATCCTATTGGATCCCTCCAATTTGTTCCCCTACATCACATCTCATATATACCGTCACATATATCAAAATAAAAATCAACAGTGGTTAGGAATCCTGTTGGATGCCTCCAACCTATTCCCTCACATTATAAACAAATTATATATTATGGGTCATTCGCTACTAGGAGGGTATACATATAAGGTAATCTGCTCCAGGAGCAGGAATAAAACTGTGAGGACCCTTTTTTTATTTTTGGAAATCGACATTAATACATCCTCGGTATTCACGTTCCGCAAATCCAAGTGCAGAGAAGCGGATGCTCAAGGGTAAGAAATAAAAATAAAGACTGAACAGAATCTCACATATTTTATTTCAATATAAACTTTACAGCATAAATTAGAAATACATATATAAGAGTTTAAAAATGGACAGTCATAAACTTTTGTCCTTAAAAATGCAGAATACTGTAACACAAGAGTGTGGTGGAAATAGATAAAAATATTCAGTAAAAATCTTCTAACTCCATGCTTCGAGCTTCATCCAAATTTCTTTTAAAAAACCTAACTACTTGGTTGCCCGGGAAAACTAAAGCACCCAAAGTTTAAGGAAAAGGAAAATAAACTCCGGATCAGTCATGGGACAAGTGTGAGGACTCAAAATACATGTTTTGAAAACAAAACAATATCTCATAAGACCACGTTGCACATAAACACAGAACGAGTATTTACCTTATGATAACCAAATCATTATTACGTAAAAATAAGGATATTATTTTTATTGACATTTCTTTGCGTTTGCAAGTAAACTTATTAATTTTAGCCAAAATTATTACATTTACTAAATTCCAGCATATTTTCCACAAACCTGGGTTCTACAAACAAAATGGCTGGCACTTATTGGAGAATGGATTTCCATATAAATGACCAGGTGAAGGGACTACCTTCCGACAGTACGAATCGAGGGGATTGTACCGTGGTCAACATAACATTTGCACCTCTACCAACACAAGGCTGACCTACCTTTCCCAGTAGATAGTAACAAATATGTCATCACCCCAGATAGTACCTTTTAAATTCCACGAATAGTACGAGTTCCCTCTTCGGGCTTTAATACCAAGTATAAGAAGGTAATCCCCATAAAATCCAAGTTGTTTAAATCTAGAAAATATTATTCTATATTATTTGGAAAATTTTGATCTGAATAGATCAAATATACTATCTCCTCCGTCAGGCCAGTTCGGATAGTCAGGGAGAGCAGGAAACTGGTTTTTCAAACTCAAGCCTAGACATTATCTCTTTGACACACATAGGGCGGTCAAGTAATTGATTGAATTTGACCCTAAACCATTTAATATTTAATCATTTCATAATTCCTTCAAATTATCTTTAAAAGACTTATTAATCATTTAAAAACATTTACAAAAGTTTTGGGAAAAAACTGTTGCGTTTAAAACTATATTTCAAAAGTTATAAAAAAGTGCCTGCAGAAAGTAATGCGAAAAGTGCTTTTAAGCCATATTGATAAAAACGGCTTTTCTATCATTTGGAAATTCATTTTTGTATTTCAAATAACTTTTAAAACATTCTAAAAGATTACAATAATTTATTACATATTTTTAAACAATTTTTAAAATGCCATTTTCAAAGAAATCCGGTTTTGAATTCCAAACTACAAAACCATGATTTTTCAAAAATTGTTTAACTCATATTTCAAAATCTACTTGTCAAAATCCCAATTTTCTTTCTTCATTGGAAAACTATGGATATAAAAGTTCATAAAATTATTATCTTGAATAATTTCGAGCTATATTCCACTATATACACTCATTGGACTTTTATGGCGTGAAATCACGAACTACCGCACGCGGCGCGCCTATTTTTGACTAAATTTTAAATTACTTTTCAAACTTCACCAATAGACATTCATATGTTTATAAAACATATCAAACTCATTTTCAAACCATTTTTTTAAAGAGTTTTAATCTTCCATATACACCAATTTATTAAAGGAAAGTGATTTCCTTTGTGTTTATCGACTTGGATTTTCTTGACTTGCATATATATATTCAACATTCATATTAAACAACCATCATCAACAATCATAATAAAACATATATAAATCCAATAGCATATAATACTATAGTTTAAGAGCTCTCACATTTATTTTTTCCATGGGCTAGTCTAAAATAGGCTATAGCTTCGCTATAATAGCTTTTAACTCTATGGAACTGTACTCTTTGACCATGAATAGGCTTCACCAACCCTGCAATGCTCATAGCCATGACTTGTGAGGTGGGAGGGCTCAGCCATGGTGGTGATGGAGGAGGTCGTGAGTTAGAGAGGTGGAAAGGAGGTGTTTAGACTTTTTTCGAAGTGGATTGACGTTGCGAACTAGTGTTTATATTTTCCTTTTTAATTTTAGATATTTTTCCTTAATCTCCCAATAGTAAGAGCCATTAGAAATAGCTTTAATGTGGAAGAAGAAGGAAGAAGAAGATAGAAAGGAAGTGTGAGGTATTGTAAGAAGAATGCGCATGTATTTATAGGCTTGAAGTAAAAAAAAATTATATAAAACATCATCATTATCCATCACCATTGCCATCACCATGTGCATCCACCTCCTTATTTCCCATCATATTCTACATGTTTCCCTCCTCCTCCATGTGCTTCCATCACTTCATTCACTTCTATTCCATGTGTATGTTCTTAATGTGTAAGATAGTTGCCTTTAGGAAGCTTAAGGGTTAAGTTTTTATATAATATATTAGATTTTACTTATATTGGTTTACGTGTATATTTGAATTTTTATATATGTTCATGTGCATGTTAGGTGTGTAATTATGTGTTATATATGTGTACATGACATATGAACAATGTTACATTGACTCCGAATAACTTTCGTTCGATAAACCATTGTCTATCGGAGAACCGATTCCTGGTCACATTTTCACTCATACATTAAATTACATATATATGTAAAAAAAATTGGACAATAGATTTCTATAATTATTAATAGATTCAAAATTATCGCTTTTTATTTATAAAACCATATAAATTAATATTAAAAATTATTTGTAAAAATCATTATTACACCAAGAAAGTAGTACTGATTTTTTCTTATATTTTCAAATCAAACATATATCTTTATAAAACTATTATAAATGACTTATTATCATTTTATAACTATTCAAAATTAATTATCATCATTTAAAAATAATTATTTGAATAATTAAAATAAATTTAAATTATTAAATCTTAATTTAAGTAAATAAATCTAGTATTATATTTATGGGCATTACCAACAATGTCATAAATACATATGATTCTTTTATGATAAATAAATCTTATAAATATGTTTTATATAAGTGATTTTATAAAATGTATTTATAAAACGTGCTTTACATAGGAATTTTTGAGATTTTAAATTCTAGTATTTTTGAATGGAATTTCAAATGATTTTTGGAAAAAAAATAGTAGTAGTATTATTTCTAAAAAGGGATTTTGAAAACGAAAAACAACCTAACAGCTAATTGATTCAATTGGCTCGAAAGTAATTAAAAATGGGTAGGAGATTTGTTCGGATGGTAAACGCTTCTTTTAAGTATTCCTCTTCTTGTTAAAGAAATATGCAATACTATTGGTAGTACTCAATTCCTTGGTTTCATTTTTTAGTCAATCGATCTATATGATTCTAAAGCTAAAAAGCATAATGTGAATCATTAGTTGATTAACTAATTGATGATTTTCAATTTTTGTCAAAGTGTATTATCTTAATTAATAAGCATGGGTATGCTTTTATTTTTAGAAAAATAACATGTTTTGGGTATGTAGTAAATGATGTTTTAACAACATTTGTTTTTAGACCCTTGAATGAATCTTTGGAAGAAATCTTATGGGTATATTAGATCCTTAATAATGGAATTTTAAAAATAATAATAAGTATTGGAGTCTTTTATAAAAAGATAGAAAATATTATAATCAAAATGTTATAAAAAGAGAAGTTCATTATAAAATGTTTTGGTAGTAATTGTTTTACTTTCTTTGATTATATTTTAAAGGTAAGAAAAAAACCTTATTAAGTAATTTGTGAATATACTTATAACATTTGAATAAGTATATAAATACCTTTTAAGTATTAAAACTTGTATAAGTAAATAAATAAATAAATAAATATATATATATATATATATATATAAAGGAAGTTTTAATTAATAAAGGAATGTTAATTGATAAAGAATGTTTTAACTAAATAAAGAATGTTTTCACGTTTGATATTAGTTAATGGAAGTTTATAGTAATTTATTAATTTAATGAATTATTTAAAAAATATGTTTTTCAGAAACCATTAAGAAATGTTTAGAAATGTATTATAATAAAAAGATAGTTATCTTTTGGGAGGAAATGTGTTTTAAGAAGAAATACTTGGAAATAAAAATGTAAAATGGTTACGTATAAAAAAGTATCATTATAAAAGTTTAAATAAGAATGCAAGTTTTATGAAATGTTTTTATTAAAAAAATTAGATTATACATATGAAGAATATGGATTATTTCCACGGATGATTTAATCTAAGATTCAAGCAAAACTTTGAGGTGTTTACACCAGTCCAAAATGGATTTGGCACTCGATTCTTGACGACAAACATTGATGAAGGTTTGTGGTTGGATGTTTGAGTTTTCTATCATAGTTGAGAGCTACGCAAGGAAAACAAAAGTTCTGATCAAAAATCCTAGTCAGAGTCCGCACTAAAGAATAAAGGGATCAATGTAAGTTGGAAGTAAAGTTGTGAATCCGAATAGGAGACCGTATAAAATATAGCATACGGATGATTTATATACATTGTGTGAATGTAATTTTAAAAATATGAATATTTTAGGCAAAACCATTGGGTTTTTGTTTTGGGTAATTTTGAGGACGAACTTCTTTTAAGGGGGGAAGTCTGTAACGACCAAAAATTTATCACTTTGATAAATTATATTTACTTTTAAATTTATTCAAATAAAAGGTTGGTAACACAAATAATATTGTTTTGAGTGATAATAAGTAATAGTAATCTTATTTTGAATAAATATTTACAAAATATTTTCCTCGAAATTTAGATCGATCAAATGGACAAAAACTGTTTTATCGGTAAACAGCTCTAAAATCGTTAAATGTCTTCCATTTATTTTTATAATTGAATAAGAATGTGAAATAAAATAATTTATTGTATTTTTGAAATAAATTCCTTTAATCTTAAAACAACATCATTATTTATCTAATACCCCATAATTGAATTGTGAAACTTGTCCGTACTTAAACTTAAATTAAACAACCAATCAATTAATGATAATAACTCAGTATTATCATTTCCTTAATCAAAAAACTATATTAAAATATATTCTTTATATAATTCTAAATAAAATTATTTCATTTACAAATTTTCAAAACAAAATCACTCGTATATAATATTAACATATATGCACTCATATATACTCAAACTCATTCTAGGGTGTTACTAACCCTATCTATATACTCATCTTAGGTATTACTAACCCTATTTCTAATGAGACTTTACCCCTACCAAAGCCAAGGTGTTCGCTCTGCCTAAGCCCTGATACCATGTTGTGAGGACCCGTTTCTTCGACTCTCGGAAATCGACATTAATACATCCTCGGTATTCACGTGTCGCAAATCCAAGTGTCAGAAAAGTGGATTCTCAAAGGTAAGAAAGAAAATTAAAGATGGAATAGAATCTCATATACATTATTTCACTATAGACTTTACAGCAGAAATTTAAATTACATATATCAGAGTATAAAAATGGACAGTTATAACTTGTTGTCCTTACAAATGCGGAATACTATAGCACAAGAGTATGGTGGAAATAGAAAAAAATCTTCAACAAAAATCTTCTAACTCCATGCTTCGAGCTCCATCCAGATTTCTTCTAAATTAAACCTGACTACTAGGCTGCCCAGGAAAATTAAGGCACGTGGAGTTTAAGGAAAATGAAAATAAACTCAGGGTCAGTCATGGAGCTGGTGCGAGAACTCAAAATGCGTGTTTTGAGAACAAAATGATATCTCATAAGACCACGCCGTACATAAACATGGAACGGATTTTTACCTTATGATAACCAAATCATTATTAAGTAAAAATAAGGGATACCATTTTTAATGACATTTCTATGAAATATTTTCAAGTAAACTTATTAATCTTAGCCGAAATTGTTATCTTGATTAAATTCCGGCATAATAGCCACAAATGTGGGTTCTACAAACAAAATGGCAAGCGCTTATTTTAGAAAGAATTTATGTATAAATGACCAGATGAAGGATCTACCTTCCGACAGTACATCTCTAGAGGAATGTACCAAGGTCAATGGAAAATCTGCGCCTCTACCAACCCAAGACCAGACCGCCTTTCTCACTAGGTAGTACCGAATATGATGTCACGCCAATCATTACTGACCTATCCAAGCGCTCAATTACCATACACCATATTAATTTAAACCCCAACGTCATAGCGGGTAGAAATATATCTAGAAGGAGATGATCATGCCCTAATGGCTGCGAAGCACATAGCCTTGCTGCATCTACCATGTTTTGGCCATTTTTGGGTGTGAGGCTTGACGTAACAATTACATTTCACTTTGCATATTTCACTTGGAATGCTACACTACTATTTCATGGTCACACAACCAATTTCTACAAACGTATAACTCCTGAGTTCGTATGTCTTTGGAAAGGGTGTTAAGATCAGAGAAGTTGCCTTCTCCACCACCAAATAGATGATACGTTTATAGAGATCAATTTATGTAAATAGAAATGCAAAGTCAAACATTTGTCTATACAAGTTCGTTCTGGACTGAATAAAACTGAAGGCACTTTCTTACCATATCTTATCGGTAGTTACCCCTAGGATTAGTAGCGAGAAGTCCTTACAACCTGAAGAGTTTAAAAAATGAAGGAACCACTGCTACTTTATTATTTGGGAGCTAACCAGAATTATCAATAAGCATTCCTTTCACCCTGAAGATCTTTGGTCTTCATCCTTTAATTTCTTTGTTAGGTTTTCATTTTTCGAATGCATACATTGGTTCGAACTGGTTTTTGGATAGGGATTATCCAAATTCGATCCTGGTTCCTTTGACCCAATCATCAATAAAAAGAGGTTCTGTGAGTAGGGAATCATTCTTTAGTTGATTAAGTTCTTTTTATCAAAATCTCTTCTAGTATTATATAATTCTAAAACATTATTCTAGTACATGCGAAATCATTAGACCACTCTTATTAATTCCTTTAATTTACTTAAAACCAATTTTATATTTGGAATAATTTGAAATCGTTTCATTTTTCGCTTAGGAAAATATTTCCAATTTCATTTAAATCCTAACAGAGATTTCTTAATTCAAATTTTCAAATTTTGATTGAGTTAAAACCATGTTATCTAGAATGTTAATCCAAAACCAGTAAATTTTAAATCAGCAGAATCTATAGAAATCATCTAATTCTACTCAGTATCAATCCACGTATTCAACAAATACTATGGGTGGTATAACGACGAAATCACCTTTTAATTCCACGAATAGTACGAGTTCCCTCTTCGGGCTTTAATACCGAGTATACGAAGATTATCCCCATAAAATCGATGTTGTTTAAATCTAGAAAATATGATTATTTGGAAAATTTGATCCGTGTAAATCAAATTTACTATCCCCTCCATTGTGCTAGCCCAGATAGCCAGGGAGAGCATGAAACTGGTTTTCCAAACTCAAGCCTAGACACTATCTCTCTGACACCCATAAGGTGGTCAAGTAATTGGATTGACTCTAAACCATTTAACATTTTATCATTCCATATATCCTTTAAAATCATCTATAGGAAAATTCATTAATAATTTAAAACATTTATAAAAGATTTGAGAAAGAACGGTTGCGTTTAAAACTATATTTCAACAGTTATAAAAAAGTATCGCGGAAAGTGCTTTTTTGTTATATTGACCAAAACAACTTTTCTATCATTTAGAAATTCATTTTTATATTTCAAATCACTTTTAAAACATTATAAAATATTTTAAAAGATTTTTATAATTTATGTCATATTTTTAAACAATTTCAAAATATCATTTTTAAAGAAATCCAGTTTTGAATTCCGAACTACAATACCGTGATTTTTCAAAAACTTGTTTCACTCATATTTAAATATCTACTTGTCGAATCCTGATTTTTTTTTATTTTATGAAAAACTATGGATATAATAGTTTCAAAAATTCTTATCCCAAAGAATTCTGAGCTATATTCCATTCTATACACCCATTTGACATTTATCGCACGAAATCGCGGACTGCCGTTACGCTGCGCGCCTATTTCTGACTATATTTTCAATTACTTTTCAAACTTCACCAAAACACTTTCATATGTTTATAAAACATAACAAACACATGTTTAAACATTTTTTGAAGAGGTTTGACATTCCATATACACCAATCTATTCAACAAAGGAAAGTGATTTCATTTGTGCTTATCAATGTGGATTTTCGTGATTCGCATATATATTCAACATTCACATTAAACAACCATTATCAACAATCATAATCAAGCATATATAATATCTAATGTAATATAATACTATAGTTTAGAAGTTCTCACCTTTCCCACTGACTAGTCTAAAATCGGTTATAGCTTCGCTACATTGGCATTAAACTCTACGGAGCCGAACTCTTTGACCTTGAATGGACTTAGCTCACCCTACAATGCTTATGGCCATGATTTAGGAGGCAGGAGGGTACCACCACAGTGGTGATGTTGGATGGCCGTGAGTTAGAGGGGTGGAAAGGATGTGTTTTGACTTGTTCTCAAAGTGGATTGACATTGCAAACTAGTGTATATATTTTCCTCTTTTATTTGATATATTTATCCATAATCTCCTTATGGCAAAAAGCCACTGGAAAGAGATTTAAAGAGGAAGAAGAAGATAGAAAGTAAGTGTGAGGAATTGGGAGAATATGTGCATGTATTTATAGGCTTGAAGTTGTAAAAAACAAAAATATCTAAAACATCATCATTATCGATCATTACCACCATGTGCATTCACTTCCATCTTTCCCATCATATTCTACACATTGCCCCTCTCCTCCATGTGCTTCCATTACTTTATTCACTTCTATTCCAGTGTATGTCCTTAATGTGTACGATAGTTGACTTTCGGAAGCATAAGGGTTAAGTTTTTATCAAATATATTAGATTTTTCATATATATGTTTATATGTATATTTGTATGTTTATATATATTCAAGTTCGTGTTAGGATCTTTATTTATGTGTTATATATGTATACATGACATATAAACAATGTTGCATTGACTCCGAACAACTTTTGCTCGTAAACCGTTGCCAATTGGAGAACCGATTCCCGATCACATTTTCACTTATACATTAAATTATATATATATATATATGTATGTATGTATGTATGTATTATGTATGTATGTATATGTATGTATACGTGTGTGTAAAAAAATTTGAATTTTTTTTTTCTATCATTATTAGTAAATTTAAAATGATCATATTTCATTTATAAAACCATATAAATTAATATTAAAATTATTTACAAAAATCGCTATTATATCGATAAAGCGATATCGATTTTTCCTTATATTTTCAAATCAAACTTATATCTTTATAAACTATTATAAATGATTTATTACCACTTTATAAATATTAAAAATTAATTATCTTCATTTTAAAATAATTATTTGAATAATTAAAATAATTATTAAATTATTAAATGTCAATTTAAATAAATAAATCGATTATTATATTTAAGGGCATTACCAACAATGTTATAAATACATTTATTTTTCAAAAATACAATAAATTATTTTTTTCCACATTCTTGTCCAATTATGAAAATAAATGTATGACATGTAATGATTTTAGAGCTATTTACCGATAAAATAATTTTCCGCCACTTTATCGATTTAAATTTTAAGGAAAATATTTTGTAAATATTTACTCAAAATAAGATTACTATTACTTATTATCACTCAAAATAATATTATTTGTATTATCAACCTTTTATTTGAATAAATTTAAAAATAAATATAATCTATCAAAGTGATAAATTTACGGGTCGTTACAAAAACCTAACCAACTGATAAAAAAAGTAAATCGTCCAAATATCTAATCAACAATTTTTATCAACTATATAATATTATTGGTTAACCAAAATGATGAGTTTAACTCACTGAAATTCCAGTTGTCGCTAAGGCGTTCTAGTTTCGGCTAAAATCGGACGGCGTTCGATTTCAGTGTAAAATTCAACGATCTCCATTCATCCCCGAACAGACTCCATCACTTAGTATTCATTGATACGATCGCAATGCAACTCATTGCATTCAAATCCGACCTCATATGAAAAAGTTATGCCATTTATAAGATTTCACAAATTAAATAAATTGATTTCTTCCTTAATTACAATCATTACAGGGTTAATTACCCTTCCTTAATCACCTTTTATTAGCTTCCCATTCGTTCGCTCCAAGCTAAACACGAACCCATCCTCAACCGCATTTATCGTCACCTCGTTCCCCCTACACCTCATCACCAACCACCACACCATCACCTCGAGACCCCCTAGTCGTGCTCTACCCATTGCCCGTGGTCCGACCCTCAAAGCGCCTCTAATTGCCTAATAACCCCCAAATTCGCACACCATTCATGGAAAAAATACAACACCTCGAGTTGAGTTAATCAAATCCAACCATTGAATGCACTCTACATATTCTCACTGACATTTCATTAGTTGCAAACGTGGCCTAAAAACACCTTGAGTGATCCACATCAAGATGGGTCACTCGATGAGGATGATTTGAATTTGAAATCTTTGAATGATTCTCCGATATGATGTGATAATATATATTGGAAGGAAGGCATGGGTTGAGACGTGGAAGTATGGTCTGTTATGGGCTAGCGTATGAGAAAAGTATGGTTAATATATAAATATATATATACACACATATACATACATATACATATATATTATAATATCCGGTTCTAAGTGCTTAAAAATCTCGAAATCTAAACAAGGTATGCCACCAGCATTTTATGTGTAATACCCCTATTCCGTACATAATGGAACTAATCTTATGCCTAATTTGATTATATGCAGAAGCCAGCTTTTCAAACCTAGTTATATTATATTAATTTCTTTAATTTATTTCTATGCATTTCGAACTCGTATGACCAAACGATACGTCTGATGGCCATGAAATTTGATGTCGTACAACAGTTTGCTATTACGGATCCAATGGCATTGGTTTTGTAAAAATCCGAGACAGTGCTTCGAAAGGTTATTGTCATATGTTAATCAACAAAAATTATTATCAAAACCAAATAAATCATTTTTAAATCTAAATATAAAAGCCTATTACTCCATTCTTACTAAATAAATTTAAAATAAGATTTCCAAATTGTTCTTATTCATATTAAATCCAAGTTTCAATTTTATCAAATACTCCCATTATTTAAACACACTATTCAAATATTTTTAATTAATCATTATTTACCTGTTCAATTAAATTCCTATATTTGACATTTGAGCTATTTTACTTTTAAAACTAATATTTCAATATTTAAAATTAATTAAATATTTCAAAATCAAATGTCTAAAATTCAGGGTCGTTACAACTTTCCTACTAGGGTTATGCATTAGAATCCACAATTCATAAGCTAATGTTGATTCCTCCCAAATTTGAGCCTAGGACACCAAATGGGATGTGGTATGGAAAGAAATCCCATGCTAAGTATTTTAAAGTATTGTATTTTCCTACTAACATTAAGAACTTTGGGTTTAATAAACTTGAGACAAGATAGCTGTTGTAAATTTATAGGATCTCCAAAAGATTCTATGAGACATATTTTCTATAATGCAAAGAGACAAAAATTCATGCTATCTTTCTGGGAATGGAGTTTCTACGAAAGGAAATTAATAACGAAGTTGTAGTCTTGGATGAGATCTGAGAAATTAATACAAAGATTGAACTGGTAGATGAAATAAATTCGCAAATATACGAAAACACGTAGTTATTAGAAGGTCTAATAAAAAATCTCGCACACTAGAGAAATACTATGGTTTTCTCATAAATGGTGAGAAAGCGGATTGTGTCATAGAACATGGCACCCCTCTCACAGTCCAACAATCAATGTAGAGTAATTACTCAATACCTTGGCCCAAACCAACGAAATTTTAGATGGATTCCATGTACGTCAACAAAGTATGGACCTTGGATGATGTACACAATGGGATAAAGTCCACTGGCTACAAATGTATCTTTAAGAAGAAACAAAATGTAGCGAAAGATTTCTATCAAATTCAAGGTATTGATTATGATGAAATGTTTATCTCATGCGGTATTTAAGCCTATTCATATATTAATTTCTAAAGTCATGTTTATGACTACAAATTACGGAAAATAGGCATCTCAATAATAATAATTATTAACTTCAAAACATCTCAAAAATAATAATTAATAATTTCGAACATTATTAAATAACAATAATAATTAGCCTTTACCATTATTATAAATTGTAATAATTCATTTCCAAAACATTGTTAATAATAACTATTATTAATTTCAAACCATATCAATAATTTAAATAATTAAAATTTCAAAATTTCAAAATATTGATAAATAACCTTAAAACAATATTAAATATAAATAAATAACTTTTAAAATGATACTAAATATATAAATAAATAACTTTTAAAAACAATATTAAATATAAATAAATAATCTTTAAAATACTATTAAATATGAACAAATATTTTTTCTAAACAAAATATTAAATAAAAATAGATATTCTTAAAAAAAATATTTTCGATAACCCCAGATTCAGATTTTAAATCATTCACCCTCTTAAAAACCAACACCAACCCAAACAATAATTTATAGTATTCCAAAATACTAATGTGAGCCAATAGCCACCCAACGCTTAACCAATATTGATATTGAATCCCTATTACTACAGGGTTTGAGTTTGAGTACATAACAATATCATAAGCCATAGTGTCAACAAACAAGTTTGATATTCAAAAAATCATATGACAAGAATATCACTGAAAACATTTTAATAATGGCGAGGAGTATATAATTATATAGTATGAGTCATCTGCTACTAGGCGGGTATATATAAAAGTTTATCCGCTCCATAAGCAGGAATAAAACCAAACCAACTGATTAAAAAAAGTAAATCATCCAATCAACAACTTTTGTCAAAAATATAATATTACTAGTTTACCAAAATGATTAATTTAACTCACTGAGTTCCATTTGTCGTCGAGATGTTCTAGTTTTGTCTGAAATCGAATGGCATTCGATTTTAGCATAAAATTCAGTAAGCTCCATTCATCGCCAAACAAACTCCATTACGTAGTATTTGCCGATACGATCGCAACGCAACTCATCGCATTCAAATCCGACCTCGTATTAAAAGGTTATACCATTTATAAGATTTCACAAATTAAATAAATTAAATTTCTTCTCTAATTACAATCATAAAGGGTTAATTACCCTTCCTTAATCATGTTTTATTAGCTTCACATCTGTTCGCTCCAGGCTAAAAACGAAACCATCCTCGACCGCATTTATTATCACCATGCCGCCCCTATGCCTCGTCACCAACCACTGCGCCATCACCTCGAGACCCCTTGACCATGCTCTACCCATTGCCAGTGTTTCGACCCCTATAGCGCCACCAATCTCCTAAAAACCCCGAATTTGCGCACCGTTTAGGGCAAAAATGCCGCCATCTTGAGTTTAATTAGCCAAATCCAACCGTCCACTACATATCCTCGTTGACATTTTGTTAGTTGGAGGTGTGGCCTGAAAATGCCTCAAGTGGTCCAAATCAAGATGGGTCGTTTGACGAGGGTGATTTGAATTTGAAATCTTTGAACGATTCTCTGATATAACGCGGTAATATATATTGGAAGAAAGGCATAGGGTTGAAACGTTGAAGTATGGTCTGGTATGGGATAGGGTATGGGAAAAGTATACTTAATATATGTATGTATATATTATAATATCCCGTTGTAAGCGCTCAAAAATCTTGAACTCTAAACAAGATATGCTGCCTAGCGTTTTATATATAATACCCCTATTCTGAACACAATGGAAATAGTCTTAGGCTTAATTTGATCATATGCAGAAGCTAGCTTTTCAAACCCAGTTATATTATATTAATTCTTTTAATTTATTTCTACACGTTTCGAACTCGCATGACCAAACGATGCGTCTGATTGCCATGAAATTTGACGGTGTACAATAGTTTGCTATTAAGGATCTAATGGCACTTATTTTGTCGAAATTCGAGACAGTTCCCAAAATGTTATTTTCACACGTTAATTAACATAAATTATTATAAAAAAGTAAAACACTTTAAAATATAAATTTAAAAGCTTATTATTCCTTTCTTATTAAATAAATTTAAAATAAGATTCCAAATCATTTTTATTCATATTAAATCCAAGATTCAATTTTATCAAATATTCCCATTATTTAATTCCGCTATTTAAATATTTTAATTAATCATTATTCTCCTTTAAATTAAATTCCTATATTTAATTAGAGCTATTTCACTTTTAAAATTAATATTTCAATATTTAAAATTAACTAAATATTTCAAAATCAAATGTCAAAACTTTTGGGTCGTTACAATTTTCCTACTAGAGATATGTATTAGAATCCGCAATTCATATGCTAAAGTTAAATACCCTCAAATTTATGCGTAAGACACCATATGAGATGTGATATGGAAAGAAATTCCACATTAAGTATTTTAAAGTGTTGTATTTTCCTGCCTACATTAAGAACTTTGGGCCTAATAATCTTGAGACAAGATAGCTGTTGTTAGTTTATAGGATATCCAAAAGATTCTATGAGATATGTTTTTTACAACACAAAGGAACAAAAATTCATGTTGTCTTTTTGGGAATGTAATTTCTGCAAAAGGAAATTAGTAACAAAGTTGTAGACTTGGAGGGGATCTGAGAAATAAATACAGAGATTGAACTAGTAGATGAATTAAATTCACAAATGTACAACAACACACCAGTTATTAGAAGTCTATAGGAAATCTCGCACAATGGAGAAATATTATGATTTCTAGTGGACGGTGAGAAAGTAGATTGTGACATAGAAGATGAAACTCCTCTTACATTCCGACAATCAACGTAGAGTAATTACTCTGTACTTTGGCTCGAACCAATGAAATCTGGATTCCATGTACATCAACAAATTATGGATTTTGGATGATGTATACAATGGGATAAAGTGCACTAGCTGCAAATGGATCTTTAAGAAGAAGCTAAATGTAGCGAAAGGTTCCATCAAATTCAAGATATTGATTATGACGAAAAGTTCCATCAAATTCAAGATTTTAGTGAAAAATCACCGTTTTCATCCATTTCAACCAAATAAAATTTATTTTTAATTCTAATGAAGTGTATTAAAATGTTTTAACATTGTTATAACATTAATACATCATTTTAAGCCTAATTACACTTCTAAATTTTATTTTCTTCATATTATTCCTTTTATTTCACAATAGAAGGCTAACCTTGGAATAAATTTCCAATATTACTAATTAACTAAAATTGAACCATCATAATTATTTATTTTCAATCCAAATCCACAAATAAAGTTTTTCAAACTTTATTTCATTCATTTACACTTTTTTTTCAACAATCAAACGTTGAAACAGGCTTCAAATAAAATAATATGACTTATTTAAATTTCAAATCCCAAATTATATCCATCAAGATATTGTTTATCTAAGATAAATAATATAATCCCTCATTTTATTATCCAATTCAATTTTAAACATAATATTAAATTATAATTTATATTACAATTTAATATTAACAATAATCTCCAAAATCCCGAGTTGTTACAAAGATGTTTGTGGTTGTTAATTAACTTAAAGGTCTAAGTTAATTTATGGGTTAATAATACATTTATCTCAAAGGATAAATTTTTGAAGTTAATTGTTTTTAAGTTTAAATTGATTTGGTTTTAAAATAATTATATATTAGGTTAATTGTTGATTTAAATCCCTGATTGTTTTCAAAGAATTTAATGATTGGATTAAGTAGATGATTAAGATAAATGTATTATCTTTAATTGATTAGGGTCATGATTTAATTAAAGGATCATTAATTAATTTGGTTAATTAAACGATTATTAATTTGTTAATTAAGCAGGATTTAGAGGTGATTGATTTAATTTGGTGATTAAATCAAATTAATTAGAAATTAAGTAATTGATTAAGATAAATGGTTTATTTGAAAATTAATTAAAATCTTAAGGTAATTAATCAAAGGATAATTAATTAATTAAGGGTTAATTAATTAATGTGAGTAATTAAGGATAATTAAGTAATTAAAGGTTAATTAATCACTTAAAGGATAATTAATAAATGTAAGTAATTAAAGGATAATTACTTAAAGGATAATTAACAAATGTAAGTAATTAAAGGATAATTACTTAATGAAATTAATGATTGGAGGATAATTAATTAATTAATGATTAATTAATCAATGCAATTAGTTAAAGGTCAATTAATCAATGTAGTTAATTAAGGGATAATTAATTAATGTAAGTAATTGAGGATAATTACTTAAGATGGATAATTAAGGATGATTAATTGATTTCATTAATTAATTAAAATAATAGCCAATGGTTTGTAATTAATTAATGTTGATTAGGCAGAGCTATGTAATTTATTCATAAGTAATTAATTTATTATTGGTTAATTAAGTTAATTATAAATTATATGATTAATTAATCTTGCTTGTGGATGATTGGATTATATTGGATGCCTTAAATTGTTTGTTATCTCTGATATGCATAGTTCTGTGATATGAAATCCTTTGGTTTGAGCTGTGATAAATATAAATATTTATCTGTGATGTATTGCTATGTGAATGTGAACTTTTGAATTGAATTAAAATTGTTTACTTAAACAACTTGGCCTTTAAAATAGCATTTGAATTTCGATGCGATCGGGGGTCGGATTTCAAATGGTTATCCAAAAACCATATCGAATCTTAAAGGTGGAGCTTTTATTTAAAAGATAAAAAAATGGAAACTTGTTGTGAATGTATCTACATGTTTTTAAAATAGGCGCTCATTATTCGGTTAAGCCGAGAGAGGACATTAAGTCATAAAACTCATTTCAAATAATGATACGACGGAAATGGAATTGCATTTGAAGATGCTGGTTGAAGACCGGGTATTTTCTAAAACGAAAGGATTACCTGTTGATTGTCTCTACACCGTGTGGCCTCGGTATAGAGTCCCCTAAGTGATGGGGAGTCCAGACATGATTAAGGGATATCTGAATTTGAATGGACTTTTTCCTTAATTGGAGGATGTGCCTTCGGTTCCATTCAGACCTAGGATGGACTTGTATGGATGTATGTCTGACATTACACTTTGAAATGTAAGGCTGATTTCTATCAAATAACATTTCTGTTTGGTGGCGGAGAATTTATTCTCTTAGCCTAACACCCTTCTCTGAGATGTACGAGCTCAGAGGTTATGTAGTTGATGGTTACTAGTGATATATTCCCAATTTGGTAATGTGGCATGTTAAGCGCTGATCATTGGCTGATCAAAGCATGGCTTTTGTGAAAAGCGTAGCTTTGTGGGATAAGACTTCATCGAACCTCATACCCCGAAAATGGTCGAAACAGAAGGATGCGGCAAGGTTACGGGGGTCGCGCACCTTAGGGTAAATGCATTTTCTTCTGGATAAAAAGTGGTATCATGATATGGAGCCTGGATATTTAACTTATGTGGATTTGTTGGAATTTGTGTTGGCGCATCGATAAGGGTCGGTTACGACCAGGTGATGGCATACTCATGACAGTTAATTACCTAGTTACAGAGGTAACCCGGTCTTGTGTTGGCAGAGATCCGATTAGGTTCTCGAGGCGTCCCTACAGAGACGTATGCATTCGAAAAGGAAGTTCCTTAGCCTTGACCATTTGTTGGAAATCCAATCGCCCAAATACGAGCCCTGTACAGTTTTAATTGTAGAACCTTCCATTTAAAATGTTAGATATAGTAGGCATACTATAATGGTACATATGCTGGCTAAGATTAATATTATACTTTCGAAATGAATTTCACACTATGCACTAATAATAATATCAAAAGGATTTTCGCCTATCAAACATGTTTGACTGCTATAAGGAGAAACCTCCCCCAAGTGTGCGATTGCATTGTGTGTGTGCCGGGAGACCTTATGGTAGTTTCATTTTCCAAAAATCATAACGGATTTCTTTTTATTTCTTTTTTTGTACAAATAACTTTTTTTGTTTGCTCACACCAGTCGCATGACTGACTCGGAGTTTATTGTTCCCTTTCTAAATTCTGGGTGCCCATAATTTTTCACACGGGCAGTCTAGAGTCAGATTATCAGTAGGTTCTTGTTGGGCGAATTCTCACCCACGAGATCACGAGGCCAAGGAGCATCAATTTCGTCCAGAATCACCCTTTACATACGGTATCCACGTCCATTCGGCACCTATGCCTAGCCGAACCAACACTCTCCATGCAACACCGAACCACCCCTCAGCCGAACCAAAGCCACCGGTCCACCATACACCCACTACCGGACCGACACCGCCGAACCAACTATGACGGAACCACCTCTCCTCCATGTTCTACCGAACCAACAACGCCTTCATGCCGAACCAATCCCTTCTCCATCACCACCGAGTCGACCTGCCACCGGTCCATTCCATCACCGGACCAAGCTCCATGCCGAACCAGCACCTCTAAACCCACTACCGAATGAACCTCCAAACCAACTACCACCGGTCCACTCCATCACCGGTCCAAGTTCCACGCCGAATGAAGCCTCGCCGAACGAGATCGCTTCAGCCCAGGCCCGCCAGCAGCTATATACATCCAAGACCCCTGGCCCCGGCCTCACTCTATAAATAGAGGGGCAGGGGTACAACAATGGCGGACAAGTTTGAGAGCTCAAGCAAGGAAGGAACTTTCAAACAACTTTCTTATACTTGTACTTAAAGCTTTGTACTTGTAATCTGAAAGAAAAGAGAGAATAACATATAAAGTGGACGTAGGCACGTTCTGGCCGAACCACTATAAATCCACGTGTCTTTTACAGTTTAGCCCCTGTTTTTTACATTTTTGCATAAGTAACCCAAAACCTTGAAATTAACATATAATCAACTAAATCTTACGGATTGGAGGTGTTTGTCCATTTTTTGCGCAAACATTTTTGGTGCTTTCACTGAGAGCCTTGAAACTCGAAGCTTCAGCTTCCCTCATTCAACCTTCTTTCCCCATAGCACCCTTCATTGCCTAGGAAACATGACTTCCAGGCCGAGAAAAGACGCCAACAAGGGAAAGAACGTTGCAACCAGCAGCGCTCCAGATCCAGTGGATCCAGATCAAGAGAACCATCCCACTACGACAGCAGATCAGGCAAATCCGGCAGCAATCACTAGGGCAGATCTAGACAGAGTTGTGGCTGAAGTGACTAACCGCTTCGCATCCCAACAAGAAGCTTTGGTGAACCAACTCATGTCACGCTTGAGGGATGCCGAAGAATCCAACCGCAACACTGAATCGTGGGATGAGTCCCAATCTGGAGGGTCTCGGAGACAACAAAGGTCTTCCCTCTACGAAGAAGCTATCAACAGGAACAACAGTGATAGGGGCCGCGCCCGGACTCAGCCCGAACTCCGACTCGAGGAAGCGCTTGGAACCGAACCCAATCGGGGAGGCACCAGGCGAGGGTCGGATGTAGCTGAACCGGTCATGCCGCCTAATCATGGAAACCCCGCTGAACGGAGCCGAGCTAGAACCCAGCCCGAAGTTGACCCCATGGAAATGCTCGAAACAGAACCCCACAGGGGAAGATCAAGGCAGGGGGCAACTGTAGCTGGTCCTAGCATGCATCCGAGCAGCCAAAGACAGCCACTGGATAACATCAGAAGTGATAGGCTATACCATCCCTACAGGTCATCTGGACGAGATCGATCTCGCAGGGAAGAACCAAGCTCATTTTTGTCCGCTCCAAATTCTGATGAAAGAATGGCATGATTATTCCGGGAATGCGTCCGACGGGAGCAAAGGGATCGAGGGATAGGCGCTAGGGTAGCCAGCCCTTTCACCCACGACATCGAAACCGCCATCACCCCTCGAGAATGGAAAATGCCGACGATGGAACCGTACAAGGGAACTTCCGACCCCGTTGTACACTTGCAGAGATACACACAACATATGCTCATGAGCGGAGCAACGGAAGGAGTGTTGTGTAAATGCTTTCCGCTATTCCTAGCAGACCTAGCTACCTCCTGGTTCTGCCATCTACCCCAAGGATCTATCAGCTCATGGGAGATGTTGAAAGAAAAGTTCATTAGCCAGTTCCGCATTCATGTGGAACAACCCAAGGATGCTTATTCTCTATCCAATGTCAAACAGAAATCCGAAGAGACACTGCAACAATATCTAACCCGGTTCAACGCCGCAGCGGCCGCAGTCCAAGATGCCGATGAGAAACTCACCCTAATGGCCCTCTGTAGTGGTGTGCACCCGGATACCAAGTTTGCTAGAAGACTAACTAAAGAAAAACCAGCTACCTTGCCCGATTTCTTCCATGATGCTGGGAAGTACATGAGACTCGAAGAGGCTGCCACTGAAAGGCAGACAGGACTACAGGCTAAGGCAGCTCATGGAAACGCCCCCGCCGCAGCAAAGGACATTCGGAGAAACGACTCCAGAGACAATACAGGGGGCAAGAAGGGAGAAAAACGCCTGTACCGACCAGGACCGAGATTTGACGCTTACACTCCCTTGAATGAAAC
The DNA here is from genome assembly GCA_030765085.1 of Allium cepa. NCBI lineage: Eukaryota > Viridiplantae > Streptophyta > Magnoliopsida > Asparagales > Amaryllidaceae > Allium > Allium cepa. The sequence continues at coordinate 845,422,505 of CM060943.1, forward strand.
AGTCGAGAACATCTTCCTGACCACCCAGGACGAACTTACATACAAGCGCCCCCTGTACAAGAAAGAGTCAGATCGCGCAATCCAGTCCGAAAAATTCTGCCGTTTCCACGAGTCTCATGGGCACGATACCAATGAATGCCGTCATCTCCGAGATCTAATTGAAGAACACATCAGGAGAAAGAAGCTGGAACGCTATGTAAAGGGCCAGGATAGGACTCCAGCTCCTACCAAGGAAAACCCAAGGCAGCTCCACCCAGAGACAGGCGGAGGAAATCGCAACACCAGCGGTTCCAGCCAAGAAAAGATAGTGGTCCATACAATATCAGGAGGGTCACACATCACTGACAAGAGCTGGGCAGAAATGGAAAGATATGGAAACTCACTCAGAAGCGAGGGAGGCTGCGTCAATTCTGTTATGGAAGAACGCCACCCTAAGCGGAAGGAAAGTAATGATATCACATTCAGCGGGCGTGACCTAGAAGGAAGGCAATACCCTCATATGGATCCTATGGTCATCTCTGCCTGGTTCGGTCCAGCCAGAGTTTTCTGGATTTTAATAGACACTGGAAGTTCAGTAAATATCCTATTCAAGCATGCTTTCGACAAAATGAAGCTGTCAATGAAGAATGTATCCCCCTGTAACAAGCCACTACACGGTTTCACTGGAGAAGCAAAGATGCCCCTCGGACAATTGGATCTCTTTGTTGAATTGGGAAGTCATCCCCGCTCCGCCGTTCGGAAACAAACATTCGTGCTAATAGACAACCACTCGGCCTACAATGCCTTTTTAGGAAGACCAGCCTTGTCCGACTTCCAAATTGTCCTTGCCCCATGGTGCCTGAAGATGAAGTTCCCAACGGATAATGGAGTGGGGGAAGTAGAAGGGGATCAAGACGCCGCTCGGGACTGCTATGTAACCGAACTTCGCAATAATCGCAGGAGAGATAAAGGGAAAAATGCAGAGACTATTCTCTGCATGAAAAGCTTGGAAGCATAGCAACTAAAGAAAGCCCCTCCTCTTCGATATACAAGTGATCCCTTCAACGAACTAGATCCCAAGGACGGAGAGGAGGAGGCTACCGCCGAGCCTACAGAGGCTATGGAGTTTGTATCTGTAGACAAACACGACTCAAGTAAACTATTGAAAATCAGATCTCAGTTAAAAGCAGAACTAAAGGATCAACTCATTGATTTTCTCCGCCATAACCTAGATGTATTTGCGCGGACGCATGCTGACATGACTGGAATCTCCCCAGATATAGCATGCCACGCATTGAACATCGACCCTACCAAGACACCAGTGAAACAGAAAAAGAGAAGCATGGGGGCGGAACGATCGACAGCCCTCGAAGAAGAAGTAAAGAACTTACTGGCCAATGACTTCATACGTGAAGCCATCTACCCGGAATGGATTGCCAACCCGGTACTGGTAAAGAAAGCTAATGGGAAGTGGTGGACATGCATCGATTTCTCCAACTTAAATGACGCTTGCCCGAAAGACTGCTTCCCACTCCCCCGAATCGACCAACTCGTGGACAGCACTGCCGGACATGAACTCTTATCCTTTATGGACGCATACTCAGGATATAACCAGATCCCTATGCACGCCCCCGATCAAGACCACACTAGCTTCATCACTGACCGAGGATTGTACTGCTACAAGGTAATGCCATTTGGACTTAAAAACGCCGGAGCTACTTATCAGCGCCTCGTCAACAAGATGTTTGCAGAACTGATAGGACGAACTATGGAGGTCTATGTGGATGACATGCTGGTTAAATCAAGAAAATCCAACGATCATGTAAGCCACTTGGGTGAGATGTTTCAAGTACTTCGCAAATACGGAATGAAGCTGAATCCTCTCAAGTGCTCCTTCGGAGTATCATCTGGAATATTCCTAGGATTCATCGTCCATGCCAGAGGAATTGAAGCAAACCCCGAATAGGTCCAAGCTTTGAAAAACATCAAGATACCTTCCACTCGAAGGGAAATGCAAAGCCTAAATGGGAAAGTAGCCGTCCTAAGCAGATTCATCTCCAAGGCAATTGAAAAATGCATTCCTTTCTTCGAAGCCCTGAAGAAAGACAAAGGAAAATTCGAATGGACCGATGAGTGTTCAACAGCTTTCCTTAACCTAATCGAACACCTCCAACGGCCACCAGTACTCTCAACTCCGAATGAAGGCGAAGAACTATACCTATATCTTGCTGTGTCATCCCATGCTCTAAGCGCCGCTCTGGTAAGAGAAGAAAATCGCACACAACGGCCAGTGTACTTCATAAGCAAAAGGTTCACGGGTGCAGAAGCCAGATATCCTAAACTTGAGAAGCTAGCGTACTGCTTACTAATCACGTCACGGAAACTGCGACACTACTTCCAGTCTCATTCCATCCGAGTTCTAACCGATCAACCACTAAGGCAAGTACTTCATCGTCCCGATACCTCTGGGCGGTTACTTAAATGGTGCATTGAGTTGAGTCAATATGATATCACCTACCATCCCCGCACCGCCATCAAGGGACAAGCTATGGCCGATTTCATTGCCGAATTCACCACCGGTGAAGGTAGGGAGCAATCCGAGGAGTCAGAAGACGTCAAATGGAATCTCTTTGTGGATGGAGCATCGAACAAACAAGGCTCGGGGGCAGGTGTTGTGATAATCACCCCCAAGGGAAAGAAGCTACGCTACGCCCTAAGATTGGAATTCGCTACCACCAACAATGACGTAGAATACGAAGCAGTGATAGCCGGATTAGAACTTGCCCTAGAGATCGGAGTCAGTTCCTTATGTCTTCACAGTGATTCGCAACTCATCGTAAATCAAATACTAGGGGAGTTCCAGACTCGAGGAGAGCGGCTCACGACATATCTGAAAAAGACCAAGCAACTGCTCAATCAATTGGATCACTACTCGATCAAACACATTCCTCGAGAAGAAAATCAAGAGGCCGACGAGCTAGCAAAGCAAGCTAGCATGGGAGATGATACCACTTCTGGAACGATAACTGTCTCAAGGCTGCTAACCCCGAGTTTCGAGCAAGTAAACCTGATAGCTGCAACCGAAGAAGAAACATGGATGACCCCTATCCGAGAATACTTACAAAACGGCACCCTACCCGACGGGCGAAGTGAAATTAAGAAAATTCTAAGGAAAGCTTCCCGCTACACAATACAGGAAGGCATCCTCTATCGGCGCGGCTTCTCTAACCCCTTATTGAGGTGCGTTGCTGGAAGAGAAGCCAAGGAAATTCTATCCAATATCCATCAGGGAAGTTGCGGAGATCACACTGGAGGGCAGACTCTGGCAAAGAAGATACTCCGATATGGATATTTCTGACCCACCTTGAACAAAGACGCCTTAGACTTCGTCAAAAAATGTGACAGATGTCAGAAATTTTCCAAAATTCCTCGAATACCGACAAATGAGATCACTCAAATGACTAGCCCTTGGCCCTTTTGCAGTATGGGGAATTGACTTGATTGGTGAACTGCCAATGGGCCGAGGCGGAGCCAAATATGCTATAGTGGCAGTTGACTATTTCACCAAATGGGTGGAGGCGGAACCTCTAAATAAAATATCCTCGGCAAAAGTTATCAACTTCTTGATCAAAAATATTCTGTGCAGGTACGGAGTCCCACTCAAGATCATATCAGATAACGGACTCCAATTTGACAGCGAAGAATTCGCCGATTGGTGCCAAGAGCACGGAATTCACAAAAGCTTCTCATCTGTAGCTTACCCTCAAGCAAACGGACAAGTCGAAGCTGTCAACAAGATCCTAAAAACCTTAATCAAGAAGAAACTTGAAAAGTCGAAAGGCGCTTGGGTGGACGAACTTCCTACGGCACTTTGGGCCTATCGCACATCTTACAGAACTTTAACAGGGCATACTCCTTTCTCTTTGGCATACGGATCAGAGGCCATGCTCCCAGTTGAAACTATAGTGCCCTCTCACCGTAGGATCCACTACAGCCCGGAACCGAACGAAGAACTCCTCCTCATGTCTTTGGATTTAATTGAGGAGAGAAGAAATGATGCAGCACTCAAAGCAGTAGCTCACAGACAAAAAGTGGCAGCACTATACAACTCCAAAGTCAAACATCGCAGCTTACAAGAAGGAGATCTTGTCCTCAAGAGAATCTTTCCGCGCCCCGGGGCACTGGACCCCATCTGGGATGGACCATATGTAATTCATAAAGATCTCCACAACGGAGCTTACATTTTGTCAATAGTGGACGGAGAGGTGTTCCAAAGGGCATGGAACATCCGACACCTCCGTCGATACTTTTCTTAACTTGTACTGCCCATATGAAGTGAATTAACAAAGAGAATCAATGGACGTAGGCATTTTCGTGCCGAACCACTTTAAAAAACTTAGCTCTTGTTAACTTGTCCCTTTATATCTTGGCTACTTGTTAAGCTTTATCCTTTGCTGTTGAACAAAATCCTTTGCAGATGACATTTCAATCCAGAACTTCACAACACAACTCCACCTGGACAAAATCTAACAGGTACGCTGCGCTCCTATGCCCTTGCCAATGAGACACTTTGCTCCAGTATCCCTCTATCGTGAGTTAACTCATTGTTTGCCTCGGCCCTTAAAGCCGACTGTAATAAGCCGAGTATAAGTCATCATAAAAAAAGGCCGACTATAGCCGATGGCAGTTCATTACAGCGATTCGGCTCGCCGGCGACTGTGAACCGATCATAAGCCCCAACATAAGGTGTGGCCAGCCAGGGGCAGTTCACAGTTGATGATCGGCCCCCACGCTAGCCGGCCACAGTAAATCGAATAATGCCTGCGATTACGGGCCATAATGGCCCGGGTAATTACTGTGCGCGATCGGCTCCGATGTGTCTTAAGTGCGGCTGTGGTAAAAAAGAAAACTCCCCGCAGTAGGCATAAGATGGGTGACAAATGTCTCCAAGACCCACAGCTAGGGAAAGTGACTACAAAACCCGTTTGCCACGAACTTAAGCACATCGACGGCCTTCCGTGACTGGAAGTTTTACTTTTTCTATATTTCAATTTCATTTAAAACTTTTCTCCTATTCTCCGTAACGGTACTTGAAAGTACATGACATGAAATAGGAAACGCTCGCTAATGGGAACAGAAACTTACAATCTAACGACGAGATACTCAACAGCATCCCGTGTTTAGTCTTACAGGGCGCACGAAGTTGCCATCCACAGCCGAAACATGAAGGGCGGTACCTTCTACTTTTATGCATAGCTGCAGTTCATATTCACACATCACATTTACGTTGCAAAATGAAAAAATTATACTTTAAGCAAAAAACTTGGCATCAGGCACAGTCAAGTCACTAGTAACATGCATAGTTACATCACTTACACAGCACAGCAAAATAACGATAACATTCCAACATAAAGGAATCAACTTATATTATGAAATTACATAAAGTCGTTCATCACAAACAGTATTATTACAGTTACATCAATGTTTTGGACTAACATGAATAGCAATAAAAAGAAATCAAAAGGTGACCAACTGCATTAGCGCTAACCACTACACTTCAGAACCAGCTCTCCGAATCTACTTGGTTGCTGGATCGGAACTCCCAGCATGTTGACCAGAGGTCTCACCTGTCCAATTCAGAAGAAGAATCCATCAGATAAACAGCGAACGATCCAGTTATGAAAATCTAAAAAGAAAAGAGGAGAGAGACTCACCAACGTCCGCCGCTTGATCCTCATCCGCCAATTGCACACCCGCTTCCTCCGCAGCAAGCAGCCGCATCCCCTCCTTCGCCGCTATCTTCTCCTCCTTTGAGAACTGGACGGTCACCACATCCATCCTGAAAGCCACTCCACCTTCCTTATCCGCCTCGGCCTTGACCTCCTCCAAAGCCCGGAGATATATCCTAGCCATGATCCGGGGATAGTCATCCATCCAGGATAGATTACCCTGCTTCCAGGTACGGAAGTACATGTCATGCAGCATCTCATCCATCATCCCTTCATTCTCCTCAAACTCCCTCACCCGGGCCTCGGAGGACCGCAACTTAGCGATGGCAACATCCCTCTCCCGCCGGTATCTCGAGCACTCAGCATGAAGGGATCTCCTCATCTCCTCCATCTCTTCCTTCAACTTGGCTTGGGCGAGTTCTGCAGCTTCGAGCCTCCCAGATATCTCTTCAATCCGCTCAAGATCCGCATTCCGAACCTCATCCACCGTCGCAATGGCCATATCAATCCGCCCCTTGCAAGCAGCCTCCATTTTTCGCAATTCTGCCCTGCTGGCCTTTTCCAGATTCTCCTTCAACTGCCTGGAGGCTGCCTCGTGCTGAGAAATCTGGATAGCCTGATCGGCAAGCTGCTTGGCCTGATCAGAAACCTGTAGCCGCAGCCGGATGTTAGCACTCCCGATTTCCTCCCCAGCCCTAGCCAGTCGAGCATGATGCTCCATCAACTTCTTGACCTCCTCCGCGACCCGGTCAATGTTGGCCTTGGCTTCGTCCCCCATAGCAGCTATCCGAGTAGTGAGCAGATCCAGATGCAGGGACTTAGCCTCATCAAGAACCCGAACCATGGGATTGCGGGGGAGAAGATGCTCGCCCGTGGCCTCGTCAAATAAGATATCCTGAGAGCTGGGGTCCAAATCCGAGTGGCCGGCAAAGGGATTGCGAGGCACATCGGGACGTTTTATGCGGATAACGGTAGGATTTTCAGACGGATGCGGGGAGAGAATATGCTCAGTGTCTTCCTCCGTGATGTCATGAATAGGTTGAGGAGGAAGCTGGGGACCGGGTGAAGATTCAAATAAGGAGCGACTCCTCTTCTTTTTCTGAATACTCTCTTCAATAACCCCAAGAAGAGGACGGTAGCTAACTACGTCTCCTGGACGAATAATGGGAGGCTTAGGCTTGGCAGAAGCTCTAAGTAACTTGTGTTGTTCCAGACGGTGTCGAACGTCTGAAGTTTTGGCCACCTCGCTTGCCCCTGTAATAAAGAACAAGTGTTACGAACATACAAGAGTCCACAATTCAAGAAATATGTTAACTTAAAAAGAATGAGAAGGCACGTCAGTTATACCAACCCTGCGGAGAAGGAGAATACTGCAATAAGTCCTGAATCTCAGTCCAGGACGGAAGCGAACCATAAAATATTCCTAAGTCCCTATCATAAATGGAATTTGCAGAAGTCAAGAGTTCACCTCGAATCGCTGGAGCCACCTCAGCTGAAGAACTCTTAGGGAATGGATCGGCGCCAGCCCCAGCCTTGTCAACCTCCTTTGCCTTCTTCACCGAGGCTGATCCTTCCTCCAACCCTTCAAAAGCCCGACGGAAGGCATCATCCGTCCACTCCTGGATCTCCCCTGCCTGCTCAGAAGTCAACGCCCCAGCACCACTACAACCCTGTCCTTCACCTTCTCCATCTCCTCCGCTCTCCTCTTCGTCTCTTTCCTCCTCTCCACCTTCCTCCTTCGGAATATCTGGACATATACTGGGAGAGGGTCCATCAGACTTCTTAAGCTTCTTTCCCCCAACGGTTGGAGGTACCGAGAAAGGTCTCTTCCTGCTGCTCTTCGCAGTAGCCCCATCCTTAGCTTTAGCAGCCCTCTCCTCGGCTGTATCTCTCTGTTTAACCACAGATTGATGTGGCAGAATCAAGTTATACTCTAGGAGAGTGGCGTTCCTGATCAGGAAAGAGGCCGACCTATCCCTTCCCGAAATGACCTTTATCTCAGCAGCCATCTGCGTCAAGGAATCATTCTCTACAACCGCAAAACCACCTGTCGCTAGCAAGAAATAAAAGCATATAAGAAGAAGCATTGTGATCGGGACAAGGAAAATATAAATGAAGTTCAACTTACAGCCGGAAGTGAAAAGGCGGAAAGAAACAGAGTCATCCCTAATGAAAAACCATTCCTTCTTAAACATACTGAGCTTCGAATATAGGTCCAGGACTGGCTTGAAGGGTACGGCCGCTTCCAAACTGATATATGGAGACCCCTTCTTGTAGCCTCTCAAGTTGTACAGATACCGGATCTCCCGGTTGGAAGGGAGACGCCCATATTTCCTCTGAAAGATGACGAAAAGACTCACCAGAATGGCGTAGGAGTTAGGCTGAAGCTGGAATGGAGCCACCTTCAGATAAGTGATAAAGCTAACTATCCAGCCGTTGAGGGGCGGGATAGCACCACACATGCAATGATATCTGCTGTAAGTAAAGTAGCCTTCGGGGGGGGTCATACGACATCACTCCGTTCCCCGGCAACCGCATAAGAGCCCTGTCAATCCCGAAGGAACGAGAAATGACATCAAGCTGCTCCTCTTTGAGGGAGCTCGGAAAGCAATCGGGGGGAGAGTTCAGAAGCTCTTGGGGACCATACCCATCCACTAACGACTTCAGGGCAGGTCCATGTCGCGCCGGTCCTGGTTGGGCTGGGGGCACGAAAGAAGGCTCCCCCCTATCCTTGGACTTCTTACTATCCGATCGAGTCTCCGCTTTGCGAGACATTTATCTGCGGCACAAGAAAAACACGATATTAGAACGAAGAGTATGGGAATATAAACGAATAGTTTTCGAGTTCCATTCGGTGGTCAAGTTTTCGAGTTTCATTCGGCATTAAAGGTTAAAGATTCATTCGGCAATTCAAGTGTACGTGTTCATTCGGCAATTCAGGTGTATGTGTTCATTCGGCTACTCACCTGGTTCGGCGGTTAGGAGAGCTACGGTACTCGTTCGATTCGGCTGTTTGGAAATGTTAAGGTTGACTCGACACTCGGTTGATTCGGCTATCACACTCGGTAGGAAATAACGAAGGCGTGGCTCCCCTACTTATAGACGAGCCCAGGATAACTGGACCGGATGGTTCGGCCCTCGAAACCGAATGGAGCTATTACAACTACAGGAAAACAAAGCGCGACACATGCAGGCATGTGCCCCACTTTGGGGGGCAAATGTTGGGCGAATTCTCACCCACGAGATCACGAGGCCAAGGAGCATCAATTTCGTCCAGAATCACCCTTTACATACGGTATCCACGTCCATTCGGCACCTATGCCTAGCCGAACCAACACTCTCCACGCAACACCGAACCACCCCTCAGCCGAACCAAAGCCACTGGTCCACCATACACCCACTACCGGACCGACACCACCGAACCAACTATGACCGAACCACCTCTCCTCCATGTTCTACCGAACCAACAACGCCTTCATGCCGAACCAATCCCTTCTCCATCACCACCGAGTCGACCTGCCACCGGTCCATTCCATCACCGGACCAAGCTCCATGCCGAACCAGCACCTCTAAACCCACTACCGAATGAACCTCCAAACCAACTACCACCGGTCCACTCCATCACCGGTCCAAGTTCCACGCCGTATGAAGCCTCGCCGAACCAGATCGCTTCAGCCCAGGCCCGCCAGCAGCTATATACATCCAAGACCCCTGGCCCCAGCCTCACTCTATAAATAGAGGGGCAGGGGTACAACAATGGCGGACAAGTTTGAGAGCTCAAGCAAGGAAGGAACTTTCAAACAACTTTCTTATACTTGTACTTAAAGCTTTGTACTTGTAATCTGAAACAAAAGAGAGAATAACATATAAAGTGGACGTAGGCACGTTCTGGCCGAACCACTATAAATCCGCGTGTCTTTTACAGTTTAGCCCCTGTTTTTTACATTTTTGCATAAGTAACCCAAAACCTTGAAATTAACATATAATCAACTAAATCTTACGGATTGGAGGTGTTTGTCCATTTTTTGCGCAAACAGTTCTGAAGCTAGTTCAGATAGTAGATATGGATCAGGAAGTCTTTGATTTTGAAGTCTTTGGTTTGGAAGCTTTTGGTACCTTTGAAGTTTTTGGTTTTGAGCTTTTTGGTTTTGAGCTTTGGAGCTTTGGCAATGAAGATGCAGTCTGTTGGGTTTTCTCTCTCTCCTATTGATGGTTGTAAAGCTAGACCGTCACATTTGTTGAAGATATATTTCCGCTGTTGTTACTCTTGTTCCCAATTCTGTTATTTCTTTTCGCTGTTGTATCTTTTTGGCTCTGATATTGTTGGGCATTTGTTATCAGTTTGTCGTGTCATGTTGTATCCATTTTGATGTATCAATAAAATTCTTCTTTATTTCCGCTGTGTTGTTTTCACCTAATGTGTTATAAGCTTCGGAGAACCGGATTCCAACGTTTGGATCTCCGGCATTCGAATATGGGTGATGTATTGGATGCTGATTTTCGAGCGTCGGATTTTGGGTCGTCATATGTATAGAACTTTAAACAATGTAAATTTTGGATCTTGAATGTTGTATTGAAACTGTAAATGCTCAACACAAGGATAAAAAAAGTACTTTCTATATACACGTGTATTATATTTAATATAATCTGGAGATTATGCCACTTCGAACACCACCTTAAAATAACAAGCATGAGATACCTTGGAGAGGCTTTAAGATGTTTTAAATTTATAATAGGTGGATAATAAGGGATACCTTAGAGCACCAGCATCCCTGGAGTTGTCAATTAGTTCGGCAAGTGCTATGCTGTGGTTTTTTTTAACGCGGAGGTCAGGGTTGAGTACGAGCATGAATAAAATAAAGGATGCAAACTTAAAATTTTCACAATTACATGGATTGTTTATATTTTTCTTCAAAAGCAGTGAATAACAAAAGAGGAGGATAGAGGCAGAGCGAACGAAGAAAGAGGAAGTGACCCAGAAATATAAATGAAATAGAAAAATAAATTGAAAAGGTGGAAATACCAAAGGTCAATACGTTTGGATTTAGGAAATATTAAAAGCATACAGCTATTCATATTACACCGTGGAAAATGAATGAAAAAGGAAACGAAAAGACTCAAAAACGATACCGATATGATTAACCGTTTCGTGGTTTCCGCCACGTATCAGACACTGAAATACACAAATGAATATACTGCGGTGATCAGCACGATGAGACGATCAAAACGATATATAGATATCAATGGTACGATCATCCGATCAAAAGTCGATATTCGGTACCGGAAATGCTGCTAATTTGCCAAAAATAAGATAAACGAAGCAATAGAAGTCCAAATTTGAAAAAACGAATTATGACGTCTCACTCAGAAGATGAATTACAAATTTTCTATAGAAAAATATTCAGGTTCGAAAAGTATTTTATTATTATCAAATTTAACTTTATTATATCAAATTTAACTGATCTAAACTGAAATAGAATTGCACAATGAAATAAACTTCCATATTATTAATTGAAAATTTACCATTTGCTATGTTTAATTGGACATAATTCAAATATCAAATTTTTATTTCAAAATAATAATATTTAAAATTTCAAAAAAAATTCAGTTAATTAAATAAATAAAACTACTAAAATTTACGGGTCGTTACAAAGACGTTGGGCTTCACATTCCTAAATATATTATTTCACTTATAAGCTTAAATGATTGATTTCAAAAAAATTATTTGGCAATATAGTTATGATTTTTCTATTTAATCATTTTGGTTTCCTTGAGTCTAGTTGGTATTTCATGTTATAAGATAGTAAAGTGATATTAGGATATATACATTGAGCACACATTGACTGTTTATGTGTGGATCAAATATTTTATGTTCAAATATCATTTGGTGTCTCTTTGTCCTACATTATTAAAAGTTATCTCATATGACCATTCAATATGGATATACTTATACTTCATATTCAAATTTTTCTCCATGGTTCTTTGATTACTTGCAGCATGATTCACAGGAAGAAATTGAGCATTATAACCAACATAGGCATCAACAGTTTGCGTGGCCTGAACAACTAGAGATCATTGTTGCTTGACAAGATGAAATGGAGCTTGATGATCATGAGTAGCTGAGGCAAATAGGGAAGGCAATGCTGCATCAGATTGGAGAGGTTCACAGCTTCCAAGATCATGTAAATACACATGATGTGAATTATTAGCTGCAAAATTATGGGAGTCACAAACTGCAAGAATCATTTCTTACTGCAGCAAAGCTTGAAATGTGGTTGAAACCTAAACATTTGGGAATGATCGAGGAGCATGAACTGAAGCTGAAGTATAAGCTTTGGGAATTGGACATGCTCATTAGAAAAATGGATAGTTTGAGTATCAGATTGATGCACAGAATGTGCATACAATCTTGTAGCATCAGGTTGATAAGCAGAAGCATGGGGAGGGGTCGTTTGTCACAACATATAGTTGAGACTAAAATATGCATGTTAGGTGATTATATTTGTTACTATGTACCATATGTTTTCTTAATAATAAATTATCAATAGTTATACCACACACTAATTTAAGTTCACATATAAACATATGAATTCCCATAGGTATGCTTTACAAGTTCACTGAGGTGTAAAAAATTAGTTCAATAGCTTTGAATATGCTTGTCAATAAAATTTATAAACTGAGATACTTATGTTCATATACAGTGCATAAGAAATTTACAAATAGAAAATATAGCTTTGTTACCTTGTTAGGTAATTTTAGGAAACTAAGTACAATACCCTGGGCATGTACGCAGTGTAAAATAAAAAACAAGGTATGTAATGAAATCAGCATGTTAAACTAACTTACTTTACCTCTTGTTCTTCTGTTTTAAACGCTACTGGATAATTTTTTTTGTTGTTTATTGTTTGTTAATGGATAATAAGAGGCTTGGGGAAAGTAAAATTGTGTGGGTATAAGGGATGGAAAGGGTTGCTTGGTGGGCGGGCCTGAGGTGGAAATGACTGAGCTTTGGATCAGGTAGGCCCATAGGCTATGCAGATAACTGAGTGAAATTTTCACCATGTAGTTTAATTTCACTTCATCTTCAGATTCAAGTAAAACCAGGTATAATATATCTAGGTTCATTATCATTTGTAAACTGCCTAGATGCCAATTCTTTTGTCTTCCTTTTGATAGGTACCCCTGTGCACTGTAACTCCCCGTTTTTATTCATTAAATGATACTGAAAATAAGCTACTTTTGTCAAATGGTGCATATATACGATTGTTGATTAACCTGCTAGAAAATAATGGAGAAGAAGAGGATGCAAATAGAAGGCAAAGAAGTTGCCAAAACTGTACAAACTGTAGAAATAAAAGAGAAATGATATGATGGTGAAAACTTGTTAGAAGGCGAAGTGACGAAAACTGCAGTTAATGAGGGAAGATAAGGATACTAAAACTTCATCGGAAGACGCACAAGTAACAAAATTGGTAAATGGCGAAGACAAAAGGATGTTTAAACTTAGATTCCAATTGAAAAAAGGAATGCAAGCTTAGATCAAGGTAATTAATCAAAATGGTTTACATATTTTTGAAGTTTTAAAGGTTGGAAAAATAAAATGCAAAACACAAACAAAAAGATGAACAATTGGTTTAGCAGTGATTTTGTGCATTAGTTCAAATTATGATCGATTAGTAGAACCTCTAGTGCATGCATCATTCAAAATTAGAGTTAATTTTAATTCATGAGAAATTCAGATTGCACGGTTATATAGTACATAAACTCGACGGATACAAAATCATTCTATAAGTTCATGTATGTAATGTCCATTTATCATGATATATTATTAAGGCACTCTTCGTATTTCTAGGCCTGTCAACGAATGCTTTCGGATGCGGATAATGCCATATCCGCATCCGCATTCGAAATCATTTTCGAATATTGGATATCCACATCCGCGGATACGGACGGATATCGGATAATTATCTTATCTGCTAACAACCAATAGATCAAGTATTATAAAAAGAAAATTTGAGTTTACTGTGAATATTTTTTAATCCCATTGATTATAAAAGTGTTAAAAAGATACAAAAATGATGATAATAAATAGTTTCGAGCAGTTAAAAAACATTAAGCGCATATAATATAAACTACTAGCTTAATAAAATTATAAAAAAAAATATCTTTTACTACACTAAAATACACATAACTTGAACTATAATCTTGACAAAACCGAAAGGATAATTTTCGCATGTGGATATCTTCGTACCTGTAGGATCGATTTCACCCTAGAGGAGGGTGAATAGGGTGATACTATCAATTATAAAAATTTAATGCGAAAGTATAAAATAATTTTAACACAGATATAGAAGAACAATAGCAGCACGGATAATAGCAAAATAATAAATGCAAGAATAGAACAACACAAATTTACCCAACTTCGACAAAACCCTGCCTACATGATGTCCCCATGGTTTCTATTAGAAATTAAGTAATCAGAAGCTTACACACGTAAAGTCGCGACACCCGCTATCGACCAACCTAACTCTACGCTCAAAACCCAGCCACAACTCAGCCACTGAGTTGCGAATTCTCGAACTACACCACCGTAGTTTGTCCCCTAGTCACACGACTAGCAAATTACAAACTTTTAAAAGAAAATTACAAATTAAAAAACAATTTATAAACAATTTAAACCCTAATTTTTAAATATTAATCCCAAAACTAAGTAACACCAGCCCAAAATAACAAATGAATCCCCTTTTTCCTTTTTCTCTATTCGGCCTATATCATTTTTCTTTGAAAAATGGCTGCCTAGTTTGCTCGTTCGTTCCTCTTTGCTCTGAAATTAGGGTTTTACAGATGAACCGCCGCTTGAATTAATATTTGATGGTTAGAATGCTTTCTTCTATTGATTGACTCGTTCACGGCTCCTTCAGTTGAGTCGAGGTCGATTGTTAAAATGGTATGCAATTTTTCCCTTTTTCGATATTCGATTAATACTCGACTTTGATTCGAGTTATTGGCATGTTCCTTTCTGTTGTTGCTTGAACTCGAATGATTCAAACGTCGATGATGTTAACGGGTTAAATAGGGTTCGAACCCCTAAAATATCGTTCGTATACTTCTGATTTGAATTATTGCTTGGCCACTTGATTTTGCTTGAATGCTTAAGATTTGTACTGACTTGTTCAAATTCGTATATTTTGTGATTACTTGATTATCACGGCTTTAATTTTGAACTTCTTTGATTCCTTGATTACCACGCCTTTGAAATCTCTGACATTTAAACTTGACTTTGGTCGTGGTTGACTTCAGCCATTTGAAATGATTTCTAGACTTTGTTCGATTTACTGTATATACTTTTTTTAAATTGATTGACCTACGGCTTCGACTTGATTTTTGATATCACCTGACTTCGGTCATTTGGAAATTTCTTTGTGATATTGTTTTGTTTGCATTGATGTGCACTTGTTGTTGGTCTTCATGTAGCTTGTATGCACTTGGTTTCACTGGATGCTTTATTGACTTCATTGTTGTTGTTCTCTGGCCTACCTTATCATGTTAGTCGAGTTGTCTTGTTGCCTATGTATTTGATCTGGTCTTGGCTATGTTTTCATATGAATGTGGTCTGTCTCGACTGCTCGTTATAGTCTGACTTAAAACTTGGTTTTGAAGTTGTTTCATGAATCCAATCTGTACATTTGCTTGAGTCTAGTTCCATTGGTTACAGTACTAGTTCTAGTTACATGTGTATGTACTGCCTATATGTGTACATGTGTGTTTGCATTGACTTCATATAGTCTTCACTTTGATTCCACGTTGCCAGGCTTGTGTATATATGCACATGTTCTATTGTACTTTGGTGTTGAGCCAGATCTCGGTGTTGATGTTTATGCAATTAGGTTTGGTCATATATGTGAGTGCACTTTTGTTTTGCTGGCTTTTATTTTTGTATCCGATCTGGTTGCATACACACACACGCACACATATATGTATACACACACACACAGATATATATATATATATATATATATATATATATATATATATATATATATATATAAGTTACTTGGTTGCACTTTCCACTCCTGGCATCATCATGTAATCTACTTTAGAGCTTGTTGATGGTTTGGTTGGACTGTCCAATTCTGGTGCACATGATATCTACACTTGTGCATGTCACTATATATATATATGTGAAACGCAGTGCTGTTATCTTCATCTTGGCCTTGTAGAAGTGTTGCATTCACCATGCTTGATCATGTACATTTGAGCAGGGCATGTGTGCTTGTTACTGTAGCCACCTTACTTGTATTCAGTGTACTCACTGAAATTATTGGTCGAGGTAGTCTGACACATTCATCTGGACTCATATATATGTATACATATATATATATGTGCATATATATTTATATATTTATGTGGTCTTTGTTGCAAATTGTAACAACCCGCATATTTTACGATTCGTATATTTAAAATATTTAATTTAAATATAGCATCGTTAGTCGGATTTAAGTCCGAAAATGTCACTGTTTCGTAAAATAACAGTTGAATTAGTGAAAAGATAATGTGGATAGTGCTATATGTGAGTATCTATTTGAACACACAGTCAAATAGATATTCAGATGTCTGAAATGGGTAATTCAGACGTCTGAAATTGCTCGAGTTCAACCCAAGAGAAAATAGGCTAAAATTTTCCATTTTCAGACGTCTGAAATTAATGATTCAAACGTCTGAATATTGTACTAAGACAATATATATTTTTCCAGTTTCAGACGTCTTAATTGGATATTTCAGACGTCTGAATGAAGAATGAAATTGAGATTCAACAATTGGAACTCGAAACCACTTCCATTGCATCCAAAATGGTGTTTGCGACCTTTTTGAGTATAAACATCGATATTTTTGGAGATAGCTAAAATTTTGACATTTCCACTTAGGGATTTGGGTTTGGGTTTCAACCCATTAACCTAACATATCAATCCAACTCCACTCCACTCCTCTTCATGCCTTCATAATATTTCCTACAACTCAAGCTTTAGCAAAAATGGTGGAGGAGATCGGAAATTCAAATCCTAAGCCCTAGTTTCTTTAGCAAATCCAAGTTTTAGCTCCAAAATCAAAGAGAAGCTTAGGTAAGCATCTCTTTCTTCTTCTCCATCTCAATCTCTCTTCAATTTTAGAAATTCCCTATAACCTAGTTTGGAAAATTATTTGCTTATGATCTTAGATTGGAGCTTTTAGAGTTGAGATTGAAGAGTGGTTGATCCTCCTATGTTTTCAAGCTTCTACTTTCTTGTTTTGGTGTAAAATGGAAGATTTTTATCTCATATCTAAGTCTATAACTATCTTTGATTGTTAGGTATGAATTCCTAACATCTTTACATGTTCATTTGATTTTTTTTGGATTGATTTGGTGAATATCCCAATTTTGATTTTTTAGTCAAAATTTGTGAAAACCCTTTTATGGATGTTTGAACATGTTTTGATGATGCATCGAAGAGTCTATAGGGCTGGGTAGTCGTTTGGCGTAAACCCCCTCGCGATCGTCACTCATCCGATCGCTTCCAATATGTTTTGGCCATCTTTTGCCTAGGCAAAATATCGCCCAGAGCTTCAGTTTTCAAACGTCTGAAATATCATATTCAGACATCTGAATCTGCTTATCTCGGCCCAATTTGCCTAATGTGTGTGGGTTTCCGATTTTAATCGATTCGTGTTTATTTGATTTCTTGTTATCATTTATTATTGACTTTGATGACTTCCTTTCGAAATTTTTGAGAATGTGCTCTATCATATGCTCTATCGTGCGACCATTATGTTGTACAGCTCTATCATATTGCCATGGTCTTCCCAATAGTAGATGACACACATCCATATCAACCACATCACACCATATATCATCTTTGTATTTCTTCCCAATAGAAAATGTAATATATGCTCGCCTTCCTACTGTCACTTCTCCACCATTCTTTAGCCATGCCAGTTTATAAGGTCTAGTGTGTTTTTCAGTCTTCAACCCCAACTTTGTGACAGCTTCTTCAGAAATAATGTTATCACAGCTTCCAACATCAATAACAAATCGACAAACCTTTCCCAAGATAGTACATGTAGACTGAAAAATATTGCTTCTCAGCCAACTACAATCATTCTCATGCTTTGGCACTAAACAAGACCTCCTCATCATCAAGCTACACCCTTCATCCCCTGACACAACTTCTTCATCTTCATCAAACTTCGATGGTTGAGAATAGTCAACTTCAGCTTCCACATCCTCATACTCACATTCCTCTGTAACTAATGCTCTCTTCTTTGGCTTTGTACATTCATTACTCTTATGACCAAAATCCTGACAATTATAGCACTTGATACTATTATTGACCTTTGATTTAGCGACTTCATTGACAATTGGTTTATTGACTGCCTTGGAAACATTAGCACTGCTACTAGCACCCTTATTCCGGTTGTTAGAATTCGTAAACACACCACCTCCTCGTCTCCCTTGTTTCTCCCAAGCTAGAGCTTTCTGATGTGCTTCAGCAACACACATTGGATTAAACATATTAACCATGTCTTGAATTTTCATTCGTAACCCTCCAACATATCTAACAGTTAGCCGTTCCTCGGTTTCCATAGTATCATTCTTTGCAATCAATTGATAGAATTCATCTGCATAATCATTCACTGTCCTCGTCCCTTGTCTCAAATTCTACAAACGTTGATACATAAGAGATTGATAATTGTACGGCAAGAAAGTTGCTTTCATCATCTTTCTCATCTTCTCCCAAATGACAACTTTTGATTTTCCCATTCTCTCCCGAGTTAGTTCAGTTTGCTGCCACCAAGCCATAGCTCTTCCCCTTAGTCTTGTAGCAACTAATTTGACTCTGCGATTCTTAGGCACCTCCTTGAATTCCAAAATTTCTTCAACATTCGACAACCAATCAAGAAATTCTTCTGCTTGCATACCACCTTTGAATTCTGGAATTTCCATCTTTATACCAGACTCCCATTTACGATCATTTTCTGAATCCAGATATTGATTTCGCACTTGGCTTCGATTTTGATAATGAATACTACCTCTATCACCATCTTCCTTAAAATCAGAAGTATTTCGATATCGATCTCGACCATCCACATCTCTACGACCATGCACATCCCTTCTACCCTGTCTTTCAACATCACGATATGGTTCATTTTCAAAACCACGTTGATTTCTTTTCTCTTCATTTCTGTACCCATGGTGATCTCGCATCATTGAAACTGATGATTCTCTTCTATCTCGATAAGATTGTGGTGACACCCTCCTCACTTCCGAAACCGATGGCGAAACCCTGTTTCCTCCATGGTTCGAGACTGGTGACCTTCTCCTTTGACTTTGATTTATGTCGTTCATCAACTTCTCTAACTTCTCAATACCCTCATTGAACTTTTCATTGATACGCTGCTCCATCTGCTCAGCTTCTTGTCTTCTATATACATATTCAACATTATGATAACGATTAGCACGTCTCGGAGGCATGATCATGAAACAATCTTGTTTCCTTCTCTAATTAGGCTTTGACTTAGGCTTTGATACCAATTGATGCAGCGCGGATACCAAATTGGCGCAGCTTATATGCTAATCTCTGCTCTGATACCAAACTGATGCAGCGGATATAACAAATTGAACCAAATGATACAAATTGATGCAAACTATCCAGGATCCTCCAATAGAACAATGAAACGATAGAACGATAAATGCCCAACACTGTTGATCATGACGATACCGGAATCTAGCTATCTCCAACCCGTTGATCTCGCAAGATACCGTGCTGAAAGATCTATAATTCAATCGTTGATCACTCACAAGTGATACCGAAAATTAGCTTCAAATTCGTTGATTCGCGCACGAATAACCCAAAGATGGAAGAAGAAGGAGATCACACTCAACTTCAACAAAGTGGCCAAAGCGCACACAAAATTTTATTTAAAAATCAACTAACCTTTACAATGACATCACGCCCCTATTTATAGAAATTTACAACACACTCAAACGGCCCAACATAAGCGACATACGGCCTAACAACACACGACTTAACAGTACGAAACATATGCGACTCAATATAGACGACCTACGACCTAACACATTACACGACTTAACACAAGGCGACATAACATCAGCGACATGACAGCATAGCACGGCTTCAGGCACGGCTTAACAACTTAAGCGACTTAAGAAATCAGCGGCTTAAGCTTCAGGAACGACTTATAGTGAAAAGCGGCATAAGAATAAACCAACAACCTATCATTGTAGCGACTTAAGGAATCAGCGACCTAAGAAGATAGAGGCATGAAGAACTGCGGCATAGGGCAAGCGACTTAAGGATTGGGCGACTTAATGAACTGAGCGACTTAAGGAGTTGTGACTTAAGGCAATGCGGCAAGGAAATGCGGCTTTGATTTCTTGAGTTCTTGAGTCGGCAGGCGACCTAAGTAGGTGCGACTTAAGCTTAGGTCGGCAGGCGACTTAAGTAGGCGCGACTTGAGGGTAGGCGCTGCATCACTATAGTACATTTTACTGGAAATAGAATAACTATTTGCAGTATTTCCATGCTAGAATATATATGATATTAACTATTAATTTAAAACCATGCTATTGTACATTTTACTAGTAATTAAATTTAAAATCGCTACATATTATAATATTAACTATTTACACACACACATACATTTATTTATTAGCATAAACTAATATTTTGACCTATTAAGGCTTGGCTACCTTGTAAACCCAAAATTCATTGAAGTATATTACAATGAAGATCTCACATCTAATGCATGCATAACATAAGAATAAATAAATGTAAATCATGTCATCTCGCATCTTAATAATTTTACAAATTTTTGATGTACACGTACAGTTGTTTTCAACATATTTTTGCATGTATAACCATTGAATCACATGTCCTTAATAAATTATACGATATACTATCATGAATTTTACAACATATTTGAGAGAAAAAAGAAATGAAAATTTGTTTCCCATACAATTCAATATTCTCAAGCACAGCGCCAACCATTTTGAAACTAAAATGGATGGTACAATATCAAATAACTTGACTTCAGCAAGAAATTTTGAGATTGCTAAGTCAGTGAATCATCACATAATGATTGAATTATTCAGCTGGTTTCATGGTTTCAAATAATAATAACTCTTAGTTATTCAGCTGGCTTATTGCCCCAAGTAGTTCCACATGAACACAAGCTATATTTTCATGAGCATGGGAAAGCTTTCTCAACAAAATAAGTAAAAGTTAGCTTAGTTGTGAAACATTGCAACGGTAGCATCTCCTACTGTACCCATTAACCATCAATACATCTTATAGAAAATCAAATTTTATTTTGCAATTAAACATGGTTTAAAATTGCAGACCAACCTCTAGATGACATTCTACTGCCTCCGCATAACCATTCACCTTTAACATGGTAACCACCTACAACTTGGATCTTGTTGCAAGAGTGATAACACCATAAGACCTACTTTATAAATGACTGGAGAAAATACTCCTCCTTGTTATACTTAGTCATGTACTTTGTAAGATTTCTACCATTCCAATCGCTCACTACATAATAAAAATAGTAACGATTGCATTTTCTTAATATGTTCATTCTCATCCAAAACTAACACGGTTTTAGTCCGGAATCTTGTTAATTTCATATGAGATTGAACACGATTAAATTAAGAAAACATAATCATTATCATTATTTGTTTTAGTAGAAAAGCTCACCGCGTTAGTCTTAAACTTTATATTTGCAAGGGTGAAGTAGTAAGAATCCCGAATGTTGGATAATCGTGAGAGAGAGAGAGAGAGCTTTCTCCATATGGCTTTTTTTCAAGTAGGCAACAAAGAAAGAAGACGAATTAGGAATAACACTTACAAGTGGACAGTGCAGGTACTTAGGTCTAGCTTGCTTCCACTGGACCTGAATTAGCCAGCTTTTTTAGGCGGTAAAGGAAAAATTGGAAGCTTAATAGAATTTTCCATTTCAAAACCGTTGATAACTAAAATTTGTTTCATTTCCCACTTTATACTACTAAAATTTCTTCCGGTTACTCTTATAAAGCTACAATTTTATGGCAAAGATTCAAGTCTGCAAACAAATAGACTAGTAAGTAAACAAGTCCATTAATACATGTGACTTGAAATGAAACACTGCATGATAAACATTTTACAATGATAAATTATATGTTACAATGTTACACTGAGCCAACTTCTTTTGCACAGGGTAAGAAAATATAATAGTTTACACACAACACTACCACTAATAAATTAGATAAAATAAAATTAGTATATTGATCATGCAGGAAAAAATAGACAAAATAAAAAGAGCACATTGATGCAGCAGGCGATAGTATACCACTGATGTTGCAAAGACAAACGATGTTGCATCTACCTGGTTGTAACTCTCATTACTAATAAACATTTGCACCAAAATAACCAACGCCAAAGCATATAGGTACATCTTAAGTTCAAGAACAAGTTTTAGCTATAATTTTGACAGGACCAACAATGGACTCAATTAGCCTTCAAAAAAAGAATGTAAATGCAGCTGCAAAGAGATACGAAAGTTGGAAGTTCTAACACTGTGAGATCACACAAACAAGATATTAACTGCAGAAATAATCGAAGCAAAAATTTATCTTACTAATTTGCACAACACTAAAACATACTATATCAGAAAATATAAATGAAGAAACAATTGAATGACAAATGAACAATTACAATAGACTAGTATTTGCTTCAAAGTAACAAGTTCATTAGGAACTGAATGTCCAAATGACAATTAAGAAGCTGAATCATTCAAAGCACTTCAGTACAAACAGCAATTGTAAAGAGAAATGTACTTCTACTACCTATAAACCACCAAAATATATTAACAAAGACTTTGTGGAGGCCACAGAAACATCAACAGCAAAATAAAAATAAAAAATAGTCTTCGCTGGTACTGGAGCATACAGAAACAAAATGAAATTTGTATCTACGTTACACAATGTTATTACACGATAAAAATTGTAATGGAGTGGCAGGGAAGCATTTATATTGCTTTACGGTTTCAAAAGACTGTTCAATTGAAAATTTCTCTATATGAGTCAGTCTTATCGATTTATAGAAAAGAAATATTTCAAAAACTGTGAATGAATAAAATACATCTCAGCCACTTAGATTATCAATGATTCTGCATATCCGTACTTCATTACAGATGAGTATAAATAGCCATCAAAGAGAATCCTAAAATTTGTTTATATGTAGTTCCATTATTTTTCATTTTAGCAGAATTACATATAAATAAACTAGTGACGAAATATTATACAAAACTGTAATGAATGACGCATGAGTGCATCATTTCTTCAAGGTGAAGAGTTCACTTGAAATAGAGTGTCCAAATAACTAAATAATGAAGCAAACACATTTTTAATATGAGCATTCAATTAATAAATTATTTGTATGAATCGTAGACTGTGATTCAAAGTAATACTGATTTATAGAAAATTAATATTTTAAAATCGTAAATGAAGAAAATATACCTCGAACTCCTATATGATCAGCAATTCTGTATACTCTTATGTGATCAACAATTCTGCATATTCGTAATCCATTATAGGTGAATATAATTAATCCTCCAAACAAAATCCAATGTAATTCCACATTTTTCATCTTAACAGAATTATATACAAATAAACTAATGAGTAAGAATTATAAATACCTGTAATGAATGAAGAATGCATATCAAGAATTATAGAGATTAACGTTGCTTTAAGGCTTAGACTTCATTAGAAATATAATGCCCAAACAACCCGATAATGAAGCAAAGATATTTCTAATAACTGAATAACGCTACATTACTTCAGTGCATGTCAACGGATATTCAAATACCTCGAAATCCATCTGCATCTATATTTGAGAAACAAACAATTATTCGATATCTGAAAAATAGATACATATGAGAATATCATGGTATGTACATAAATAAATAAAAATTGTCCACCCAATTATTTCAATATAATAATTTAAATTATGTGTACCCTAGTATAATGATGACGCAGCGGAATATACAAAATGGATGAAACGATGAATCGATGGATTGATAATACCCAAGTGCCCAAATCCGTTAATCTCTTGAGATACCGGATTCTAGCTAACTTTAACACGTTGATTGCGCACGATACCGTGTTAGAAGATCTACGATTCTTCGACGTTGATCTCGCGCACGAGATTCCGTGATTCTTCGACGTTGATCTCGCGCACGAGATTCTGTGAATCGGCTTCAAAATCGTTGATTCGAGCGCACTCGAATAACCGAAGATGGAGAAAGGAGATTACACTCAACTTCCAATTTTAAAAGAGGCACAAAGCACTCAAAAGTTTATCCAAATTCAACCGACTTTACAAATGACACAACATCCCTATTTATAGAGATTTACAACTCACACACGACTCAGTACATACACGACCTAATATTACAAGCGACTCACGATCTAAAACACGCGACCTAAATTCACATGACCCAACGACATAACAACATACGAGTTAACAGCATACAAATTACAACGGCTCAACAACACAACCTACAAGCGACTTAACAATACACGAGATACAACATACAAGATAAGAAAATTACACCACACGACATAACAATATATACAACATACATGCGACCCAACAACAACGACCTATCACTTCAGCGACTTAAGAAATCACACTGCTTCAGCGACATAAGCTTCATGCGACCTAAGGAATGCGGCTTAAGTTGATAGCATGCGGCATAAGGTCGAGCGACCTAAAACTTGAGCGGCTTAAGAATCAATGCGACCTAACAATAGCATGACTTAGCGGCATAAGAACTTGTGACTTAACTCGCAAGGTCGTTCAAGCGACTTATCATACCGACTTAGCTCGTTAGGCCATTCAAGCGACTTATCATACTGACTTAGCTCGTTAGGTCGTTCAAGCGACTTAAGAATATCTTGCTGGTGCTCTGCATAGTCTTCCACTGTATCATCTATCTCGTTAGGCCGCAAGCGACTTATGGCACACAAGCGACCTATAACAACCGAGCTAGCATGGTGCGCTGCATCAAATAAATAACATAAACTTGCTTTAGCAAGATAATAGTGTATACCATACACATGTAAACACACAAACACATGTATCCCCTCTCAATACACACACATACACATGTACATGTGCATGTATATGTGCGTAGTTCATTTGTATATATATGTGTTTATGTAAAGCCCTAAACTATTTTTATCATTGTATTCTTTTTTAGTTCAATAATTATTGAGAATGAAATATTTCATGTTATACTAGAATTTTTTTGACCGTCTTTAGATTTGTTAACTGTCCATGAATAGAATAACATTCAAAATACATCACAACTAGCACATACAAATATCTAAAAATTATTTTGAACATGGATGCAATATAACACTATCTGTATTCGAAAATATTCTTTGACAAAAGATTTATGTACGGTGGAGAATTCGAAATGCGATATTCATTTTAGTATAGCCACAAGAGATAGAAATCATTAGATTATGAAAATATTACAATGTCAACCAAATTCAATGGTATTACATTATAAACAAATCAGAAAGATTAGCAACCAATAAAAAAAGGTCTATTTTTCTACTGAAAGCTGGGTAATTAAGAGATTTCTACATTTTCAAGGAGGTGTATTTGGTAAAAAAAATTGCTTTAGTTGATGGGAAGAGTATTTAAATAAAGTAAATATCAAAAAATCAGTAAATATTAAATACCTCTTTAGCAACATACAAGTGTTTTTTCTTTCAATTGATGTTAAATATAAATTTAACAACATGTAAGCGCCCTTTTTCAGTTCATTTTTTTGTTAGAGGGTTTCTGCGTTCAGATATTTGTCTTAATTGATGGGAAGAGAATTCAAATAAAGTACATAACAATATCAAAATCTAATAAATATTAAATACCACTTTATCAACAATGTTTTTTCTTTTCATTCATTCAAATATAATAGTGATGCAGCGCATACCTTAAGACACGAATGAAGCCCTAGATCGCTCCAGCCTAAGTCGCGAACGAGCAGATCTTCCTTAGGTCGCGAGCAGAGCAGGTCCCGAGCTATAGAACTCCTTAAGTCGCGGGTTTTTCTTATGTCGCCTCCAGTAGGTCGGAGCTTCTTAAGTCGCTCCAGATTTCCAAAGTCGTTTTCCTGAGTCGCGAGCTTCCTTAGGCCGCGAGCTTCCAATAGGTCGTTGTTTCTTATGTCGTTCCAGGATCCTTATGTCGTGAAGCTTGCTTATCTCGTTGCCGAAGCTTGTCTAGGTCGCTGCCGTGCTTGTTTAGGTCGTTACTTGCTTAGGTCGCATGGTTTGATAAGTCGCTTGTATTATATTTTCTTAAGTCGTTTGTATTGTACTGTGTTGTTATGTTGCATATATGTTGTAACGTGTTGTTATGTCGCATATGTTAAGTCGAGTTGTGTGTGTTGTAAACCCTATAAATAGGGGTGTGTTGCCAGTTGTAAAGTAGATTGATTTTGAATAAACTTTTGAGTGCTTTGTGCCTCTTTAAAAATTGAAAGTTGAGTGTGAGCTCCTTTCTCCATCTTCGGTTATTCGAGTGCGCTCGAATCAGCGAACTTGAAGCTGATTCACGGAATCTCGTGCGCGAGATCAACGTCGAAGAATCGTAGATCTTCTAATGCGGTATCGTGCGCGATCAACGTGTTGAAGATAGCTAGAATTCGGTATCTCGAGAGATCAATGGATTTGGGCACTTAGGTATTATCAATTCATCAATTTATCGTTCCATCGTTTCATCATTTGGTGACAACTTGTAATATCCGCTGCGTAAATTGGTATCAGAGCTAGAAACGAGCTTGTTCAAGTTTGTGCAAGATTTGTTCAAGTTGTGAGGGAGGAGTTTGTGCATAGATTTTGCATCATTGAAAGTTGTGCTAGTTGAAGTGTGTGTTTGGATTTGTTGAAAATTCGACATGCCTCCAAGAAGAGTTAATCGCATCAGAATGTTGCAGATATGTATCGAAGAGAAGATGCTGAACAAATGGAGCAACGAATTAGTGATAAATTTAATGAGAAGTTTGATGAGGGAATTGGTAGATTAGAAAGGCTCATGATGGGTATAAATCAAACTCGACAAAGAGCATCGCTAGGTTCAAATCAAGGTGGTCACAGAATTTCGCCATCAAATTCTAAGAGGAGAAGAATGTCTCCACTATCGGATCGGGGAAGAAGAGAACTATCAGTTTCGGGAGAAAGAGACGAGCGTCGTAGCAGAAATGTTGATGGTCAGAATCGACATCGACATACATCAGATTTGGAGGAATCCAGTGATGGTGATAGTAGATCTTGTCGAAACCATGGCCAAGGACGAAGTCGAAATAGAGATTTCGAATATGATCGTCAATGGGAGTCAGGGATGAAAACAGAGATTCCATAATTCAAAGGGGGAATGATAGAGGAAGAGTTTCTAGATTGGTTATCAAATGTTGAAGAAATTTTTGACTTCAAGGAAGTACCCAAGCATAGTAGAGTTAAGTTGGTTGCTACACGATTGAGGGGAAGAGCTATGGCATGATGGCAACAAACTAAACTTACACGATAAAGAATGGAAAAGTCTAAGATTGTTTCATGTGAAAAGATGAAGAAGTTGATGAAGGCTACTTTCTTGCCTTATAATTATCAGTCTCTTATGTATCAGCGCTTACAGAATTTGAGACAAGGGATAAAGTAGGTAAATGATTATGCAGATGAGTTTTATCAACCGATTGCTAGAAACGATGTCATGGAAACGGAGGAACAGTTGACATCTAGATTTGTTGGAGGATTGAGAATGCAAATTCAGGATATGGTAAATATGTTTGATCCAAGATCCGTTGCTGAAGCACACCAGAAGGCTCTAGCTTAGGAGAAGCAAGGTAGAAGAGGAGGTGGTGCGCTTACAAGTTCGATCAATCAGGTGAAAGGGACTAGTAGCAATACTAATGTTTCCAAGGCTGTTAGTAAACCGGTTGTCAATGAAGTTGCTAAGACCAAGGTCAACAACAATTTCAAGTGTTATAACTGTCAGGAGTTTGGTCATAAGAGCAATGAATGCCCGAGGCCTAAGAAGCGAGCGATGGTTGCTGACGTTGAGGTTGAGGATGCAAAAATAGAATGTTCCAATTCACCACAAGTTGAGGAGGAAGAAGAATTATTGACGGGAGATGAGGGATATTCTTTAACGATAAGGAGATCTTGCTGGACGTCAAAGTAGGAAGAGGACACTAGCTGGTTGAGGAGTAATATTTTTCAGTCGATGTGCACTATTTTGAGAAAGGTTTGTAAGTTTGTTATCGATGCAGGAAGTTGTGATAACATCATCTCTACAGAAGCTGTAAAGAAGTTAGCGTTAAAGACAGAGAAGAATCCCAAACCCTACAAATTGGCTTGGCTGAGGAAAGATGGGAAAGTGAAGGTTAGTCAAAGAGCTTGTGTAACTTTTTCCATCGGAAAGAAGTATAAGGATGAAATTTGGTGTGACATGGTGGATATGGATGTATGCCATTTGTAATTGGGAAGACCGTGGCAATTCGATAGAGCCGTGCAACACGATGGTAGGACTAACTGCTATAGTTTCATATTCAATGACACTAGAATCACTTTAGTTCCTACAAAGCGACAACAAAGTGAAAGCAAGTTGGAGGAAATCGAGGAACTAAAGACTTTGTTGTCTTTGAAGGAGTTTATCAAAGAAGTAGAGGATAGGCCTGAAGTATTTCTGTTGATTGGACGTGAAAGTAGTGAAACGGTTGAAATTCCTGAGGAAGTTAAGCCAATGTTGAAGGAATTTGAAGATGTATTTCCTGAAGAATTACCAAAAGAGTTACCACCGTTGAGAGACATACAACACCAGATTGATCTTGTTCCGGGAGTTGTGTTACCACGTAGACCAAATTATAGAATGAGTCCAAAGGAGCACGAAGAGTTGAGAAGGCAGGTGGAGGAGTTACTTGAACAAGGGCGCGTACAAGAAAGTTTAAGTCCTTGTGCAGTACCAGCCTTGTTAGTGCCAAAGAAGGATGGAACTTGGAGAATGTGTACAGATAGTCGAGCACTAAACAAGATTACAGTGAGGTACAGATTTCCGATGCCAAGATTGGACGAGTTGTTAGATCAGTTGAGTGGGGCTTCTATCTTTCCACAACCCAGGACTGTAACTAAAGTGAGAAGTTTTCATGGTTTAACATCATTCTACCGAAGGTTTATTCCACATTTCAGTAGCATGATGGCACCAGTGACAGATTGTATGAAAGGAAAGCAGTTTGTGTGGACTGAAGAGGCTGATTCTGCTTTCCAACAGATCAAGGCACTTTTGACTACAACACCGATTCTTAGATACCCGGACTTTCAGTTGCTCTTTGAGCTGGATACTGATGCATCTAAAGTTGGAATTGAAGGACTGTTAAGTCAAAAGGGTCGTTCAATTGCTTATTTTAGCGAGAAACTTTCTGTAGCCAAGACAAGATACAGTACCTATGACTTGGAGTTCTATGCTATTGTCCAAGCCATAAAGCATTGGAGACACTACTTGTTTTATAAAGAGTTTGTGTTGTATACTGACTATGAAGCATTGAAACATTTGTAGGGACAGGATAAGATTGCAGCCAGGCATGCTTCATGGATCGCATACTTGCAACAGTTTACATTTGTTGTAAAGCATAAGTCGGGAGTTACAAATCGTGTGGCAGATGCATTGAGTAGAAGAAATCATTTGTTGACTACAATGAGAGTTGAAGTGACGCGGTTTGATGTATTTCCAGAATTGTTTGTTGAGGATCCTTACTTTGCTAAGATTGTAGAAGAAGTCGAGAAAGGGAAGAAGGATGAGTTTGTGTTGGTAGATGGTTTTCTATTCAAAGGAAATCGGTTGTGTATACCAGAGTGCAGTTTGCGAATAAAGATTGTGAAGGAATTGCATGAAGAAGGTCATGTGAGAAGAGATCGTACCTTGCAGTTGATTTCTCAATCATATTTTTGGCCTTCCATGTGGAAAGAAGTTGAAAGATTTGTGCGGAGATGTCACCTATGTCAAGTTTCTAAAGGGACAGCTACGAATGCAGGATTGTATATTCCATTGCCCGTGCCTACTAGACCATGAGTTGATGTTAGCATGGATTTTGTTTTGGGTTCGCCAAGAACTCAACGAGGGAATGATTCTATATATGTTGTGGTGGATAGATTTTCGAAAATGGCACATTTCATAGCTTGTAAAAAGACCGCAGATGCAGTCCGTGTTGCTCAATTGTTCTTTAAAGAGGTTTACCGACTACATGGGCTACCTGAGACCATTGTTTCTGACCGGGATACTCGATTTCTAAGTCATTTTTGGTTGAGTCTATGGAAGATGGTTGGGACTAAGCTGAATTTTAGTAGCGCCTATCTTCCACAAACGGATGGGCAAATGGAAGTGGTGAACAGATCTTTGGGAAACTTGTTGAGATGTCTCATGAAGGATAATTTGAAGAGCTGGGATGTGAACTTGTGTCATGCAGAATTCGCACATAATCATGTCATTAATCGAAGTATTGGATTCAGTCCATTTCAAGTAGTATATTCAGCAATTCCGAAGGGACCATTGGATTTGTCGACAGTTCCACGTCAGAAAAGGGTTGTTAAACGAGCTTGTGATTTCGTAAATGAGTTGCAGGAATGTCACAGGATTGTTCATGAACGATTGCTTAAGTCAAATGAGAAGTATAAGCAACTGGCAGATAAGAAGCGAAGGAGTGTGGACTTCAAAGAGGGTGATTTTGTTTACGCGGTATTGACGAAAGATCGTTTTCCAGTTGGAACTTACAACAAATTGAAAGCTAGAAAGATTGGTCCTTTAGAAATCTTGAAGAAGATCAATGAGAATGCCTATCAGTTGAGATTGCCGGATCATATTCATACTGCTGACATTTTCAACGTCAAACACTTGATTCCGTATCATGAAGATAAGCGTGTCGAAGAAGAGAAAAGTGTGAATTCGGGGATGAATTCTTTTCAACCAGGGGAGGATGATGCAGCGCATACCTTAATACGCGAACGAAGCCCTAGATCGCTCCAGCCTAAGTCGTGAACGAGCAGATCTTCCTTAGGTCGCGAGCAGAGCAGGTCCCGAGCTACAGAACTCCTTAAGTCGTGGGTTTTTCTTATGTCGATTAATTAAATTTCGATTTGGTTGTATTTTCGTTTTTACTTCATTTAATTCTAATTCAAGACTTCAATTTGGTTGCATTATATTACTTCTAAATTTTAATTCCAATAATTTAACAACCAATCACCTTAATATTTATTAGAAGAAAATATTGCTTTATATATCCAAAAATATATATTTTATATAAAATCATTTAAAATCTTTATATAAGAAAATAACAAGTACGCGCTCATATATATACACTCAACTCATTCTAGAGTACTTTAGACTCTGTTTAATGAGTAATCCCTACCAGAGCCAAGGTTCTCGCTTATACTTTCAGCTCTGATACCAAATGTAACGACCCAAAATTTCCAAGCCGAAAATTCCAGATAGTTATGAAAAAGAAGAAAGAGATAGAAGAAGAAGAACGGAAACACCAAACATCTCACAATCGCAGCGGATAAAATATGATAATAAATAATAATAGCTTACAAAAGAATACTATATCTGTTGATTACATTTCATTACATCAAAGTTTCACATATATTCAAATGCTGGTCATATACAATCAATTTATCACAGAATTACAATAATATAATTACAGCGGGATATTATAAGCGATATTGCCATCCTGCTTGCCTCTTGAGCTCCAGAACGTACCTACCTAAAAATCTGTAATACTTGGTCTGACCCGAGCATTACACAATAGTAACACCCGGGTCAGGCTGAAACCAGCGTGAGTAAACCCAACTAACATGGAATACCAAGCAAACAACTCATGTATAAACCCAGGTAACTCAAACTAATTTTACAAGTCACAATTTGTTATAGACAGAACTTATTTCAAAATAAGTTTTCTAAGTGTCCAAAATTTAGCTTTAATAATCCAAACCATTTAAATCCAATCATTCTAACCTATCAATTTCTCATACCAATTTATAAGAAATTCAAAGTGGTTTCGGATATTTCCTAATACCCGACCCCGGTCTCTTCGAAACTCATGTTATCCTAATCCAAGTTATAAAATGAAATACACAACATATCATATCAGAGATGTCAACTTATTCAAAGCATCCAATACCCTTCGATCATCCATAAGCCAAGCTTAGTCACAAACAATCAATTCAATTAATTCTAATTGAATATCAAATCTCAATCACTTAGATTCTTTTATTAACATTAATTAATTAATTACAAAT
Source organism: Allium cepa (assembly GCA_030765085.1). NCBI lineage: Eukaryota > Viridiplantae > Streptophyta > Magnoliopsida > Asparagales > Amaryllidaceae > Allium > Allium cepa. The sequence continues at coordinate 845,454,602 of CM060943.1, forward strand.
CAATTTATCAGTCAACCCTTCATTTTCCACCTTAATTTATCACCCTGGATCAATTATTTTCCCATTAAATTCAAGTAATTATCTTTAATTAATTCCACGTTATTTGTTATCCTTAATCCCAATCTATAAGAAATCTTGATTACTTCATAAATTAACTAACAATATTAATTACATTTATCCTTAATTGCTTGTGTAAATTAACTTCTCAAAAGTCACCTATATTGATTTATTTCTTAACTAATCAATCTTTATTTACATCATCAATTATATAAATTAATGTTTTCTCATTTGCTTTACAATTATTCTAATCTGATTTAATCTCTCTTTTTATGATGAAAGCTTTAAGGAATTTAAAACCACATTTATTTTTAAATTCAATTCGGTTTACAATTGCACTTTGACATTCAAGTTATTAAAACACATAATATTTTAAAACTTTATTTTCAGATTTAATTTGGATTCAGAACTTGTTTTTAAATCTCTTATTTACAAGTTGACTTCCGTCTTTAAATATCGCTTCTATTTCTTTCAATTCATTTTTATTTTATTCTATAATTATTTGCTTTCAAATTTTCACCATTTATTTTCTTTCAAAATCCAATTTTTATATATTTCGATAACTCAGGGTACCGAAATATCCAAGCAAACCTCAGGACCCAATTACCAAATATTCATCACAGAATATCAACCATTTCAATATAGACTATACGTTACTATAGAACATAACACATCAATACAATTTCAACCATTCAGTCAATCATTTAAATTCAACCACTTAAATTTAAATAAAAATCCCGAAGTGTGAGGTTTACTCACCTTTGCTTTTATTTGCAATCCATTCCAAATCCGGTCTCGATACTTAAATGATCTTTATTTCAAACCAATTTCCTTTAATAAATTTGTTCAACTACAATTTAAAAACTAAAATTTCTTTTAAATAAATTTAGTCAACTAATACTTTTAGTTCTAAACTAAAATGTTTTCCTTAAAAATATCCTTACATAAAATTTGTTCTGCAGGTATGTAAACATTTTAATTAGCTATTTTAAATAGAACAAAACGATAAACAAATATAAGTAACTCACCCCAAATTGCGATCCCGGACCAAGCTCGTCGTTGCCTGATTACCAGAGTTCGTCGATGTTCACCTCACGACACTCCAGTCCCACCATCGCCGTGTCTCGCTCCGCAGCCCAACCACCATCGCACGCGTAGCTCAAACCCTAACCACTTCCCCACTTGCACGTGCTTCATCGTCGCTGACGTGCTCGCAACATCTCCTTCCCAAACGCGCCGCCGATCCTAAGCCGCGCCTCACGGTTCGACTACATCGCACTCCAGTTCCTCTTCGCGTCGCCGCGCTCGAGTTCGATTCGAGCCTATGCCTAAACTAACTCGCGCTACCACCCCCCCTTGGCGTTCGACGTCGCGATTCTTCCCTATGCGCGAATGATTTGATTTCGACGAGAGGGGCGAAAGAGCGACGGCCATTTCTTTTTTTCTTTTTTTTTTACAAAAAACTTTGTTCGATCTGCAGGAAAAATAGAGAGGACTAAGGCGTAAAATAAAGGTAGGAATGGCTTCTCGAACACGCCTGATTATTATATATTAAATATCGTAAATATCTCGCATTATATAACGCGAAATCCCGAACCCCGAATCAGACATGCCGACTGGTGTTTATAAGGTTTTATCCACGTTCCGAACACAATGGAACGTGTTTCAAAGCCTATTTCGATCATACGCACAAGTTACGGAAATAAACGATCAATTTTAAATTAAATCGATTAAAATAGTTCTAAGCGTTTTGAGCCGGCAGGGTCAAACGACAACTCCGATTTCTATGAAAATTGAAATTCGATAATAACTAACTATTACGGATCCAATGAAACTGGTTTCATTGAATTTCGAGATTGTGCCTCAGAAGGCTATGTTTAAATATCGATTTAAACGATATATCATCAAAATTGAACAAACCACCTTTAAATAAAATTTTAACAATCCCATTATCTTTAGCATCATTATTATAAATTTTATAAGCCTTCAAATTATTTTTACCAGGCTTAAAACTCCATCTTCAACATTTTACCCTATTTTTAGTTTATATAATTCAATAAATCATTATCAAGCAAACATTAATTTCTTGAATTCAAATTAAAATTAACTTTTAAATGTTTAAAATCAATTTAATATTCCAATTTAAATTGTCGAAAAATTCCGGGTCGTCACATTCCTCCCTCTTAAAAGAATTTCGTCCCCAAAATTACTAATTCGGAAGAATGGACCAGTACCCGTTTACCTTTTCTCCAAAACCAACAGTTTTATCAACATCCTACCAACTATCTTTTATTAAAGATCCACTATTACCTTAAGCAACTTCCAACACCTTCTATAGTTTCAAACTATATCCCTTTGCTTAATCATTTAAATTTCACTTTAAAACCAAATTTTGAATCCTCAAAATTTTCTCAAAATCTCCCTTGCGCGGCTAGCTCGGTACTACTATAAAAGGCCTCTACGGGCTTCCAAATACCAAAAAGAAAACAAAAGCCAAGTGGCTACATCAAAAGCCAATCCAATTTCATACAGAAACTTAAATACATACCTTTTGTCGGGCAATTTACATTTATCTTTTGGAATCAAATCCAATTTTCTTTTCCCCTTTTAAACCTGCATATCTTACTTAACAATAATATCCAATCGTAACATTTCCAATCATTTTATACATTTCCTCATATATGTTTCATATCTATTTCAAAATTAGTTTTCCCATTCCATATGAATTCAATTTGTCTTCACTTCTGAGTATTAAATTTTATCTTTCATTTATAACTGACTCATATTAGTTTCCTCTATTGATTTACATTAAATTCCAATTTGAAATCGTTCTATTGTTAACAAAAAATTTCCCAAAAATTTTCAAAAAAATTTCTAACTCCCAAAATTTTCAGAAAATTTTGGCAGAGTCTCCTTTGTACGGAGGAGCTTTTGCAATTTAACAAGAGATATAAATATATGTACATCGACCCACCCGGTCGGAAAAAGCAAAAACCGTTCATATTTCTTATTTTAATTGCGTAGGCGTACCTTATTTAGCATTTTAAGCATGCAGCTTAATTATTTTAGCAAAAAGCGCAACCAAATCCAGCTAAACGGCCTTCAGGTACCTGTACTTACTCAATTTAAGTATGTAAGCACTAAAATCATGTACTTTTAACAACATTTAACATACTTAACTATCAAACATACAAGTTTCTATAAGAAAATGCAGGTTAAACAATCTTTACAAGCCACTTATGGGGTTCTGACTTAATTTTAATTGTTTACAACCAATTCACAAACATCTCCATTCAATTCAAATGGTTTACAACTCAATTGCTTACATCCAATTTATTTTAACCCAAACAAGCTCATATTCCATCCAATTAATTTTTAAAATCAAGTTATTTAATCTCTTTTAGCCCATAGAATTTTAATTACTTTTATTTACGCCGAACGACAACCATTTTATGCAATTTCGACGATATTCGTTTAATAGAGTATTCATGTAGTTTATAATTACTTAAATTAATTTCAACTCATTCTGAATTTAATTTCATTTCACTAATTTATTTACCAACCGTTCATTGCATTTCATTTCACTTCCGCAATTGTTCCATTCAAAACAATTTGTTAAACTTGGCACATCCAATACTTATAAATTAATAACCATTTCCCAAATTAATTCAATCCAAGTTTTTATATAATGGGCTTCCATTCTTATTCAATGCCAAGCTTCCATAAATTTTAAACTTAAGTTAATTTACTTTGATTTATTCCAACATCAAACTTAAGTTTACTTCCATTAAATTCAGTTAGCCCATCAATTTTTAATTTTAAATCTAAATTCACCTTCTCAATTTATCAAAATAATATCCAACCACATACTTAACTCATTTATACTTCTAATTAATGTGCCACCGAACTTAAGTTAAGTCTTATAATCCAATTCCAATCACAACTTTGTTTTAGTTTTTATTTAATCGGACTTCATCCATTTATCATTTAACTCAATCAGCCCATTTTAAATTTTTAATTCACTTACTTAATTCGTTATCGAATTTATTTTATTAATATAAGTCCATTCTCAATTTATTTCTATCCACATGGGTTTTGTTTTGCAACTCAAACCATTTCTATTATAATCACTTCTCTTATATCCAATTTACTTGCAAATTTCATTAAATATTATTCAAATCACCCTTGGATTTTATTTTTAATTCAAACCATCACATTTTTCAATCCAATTCTATTTCATTTTTATTTCACAACATCTCCACTTATTTAATTCATTATCAAAGTCAAGTCGCATTCTATTTACAATTCGAATTCATTCCCAAACTCTATCATTAATTTACAGTCCATTTATTTACCCACGTTGGATTTATTAACATACTAAATCAAACAATTATTTAGTCAATCAGCTCACTTCCAATTTCTAAATCAATATTCGATTTCAATGACAAAGAATCACTTCTTAAATTTTCCCGAGTTTCAATTTTATTTTATAATTCCAGTTTGGGTTTCCTTATGTTCCAAAATTCCAATATCCTTATTTAAAAATTTTAGAAATGCTTTTTTTCACATAATATTATCAAAATAGCTTTCATAAAATATTTCTTATAACTCGATGTCTCAACCAGTCCGTCCTTGTTCTCATAGAAATTCAGTCATACGTTGATCAGGCGTAGGACTGAAAATCTATAAGTACTTGGTAAACCCGTTTTCAACACCCAATGAAAATACTTTTGAAAAATAATTTTATTGAAAATATAGAAAACGGTTTTTGAAAACAGAGGAAATATCTTTGGTGAAAATGCTCTGGAAATCATCACCCCCCATCCATGGTCATAGTTACATCCAGGGTTACATTGCCGTCGCAGCAAAAGTCCATGTAACTGCAGGCACTCCGCGGCCTCTGATTTCGCTATCGAAATGAAACCTCTCCACTCCTACATAGGTCGCAGTCTGCCGATATAAAATCAAACGCAGACTGTTGGCTCGCAGCGGCACACACGACTTTCGCTATGTTATACCATACGCCGCAGTCTACCGATATAAAATCATACGCAGACTGTTGGCTCTCAGCGGCACACACGACTTTCGCTATGGTATACACTACTCATAACCCTCAGGAACTAGTTTTGTCCGGACTCCTCACAGGATCAACTTTAGAACCTCCCCTCCCCCCAGGGCTCAAGGCAGCACCACCCGGTGGCACTCCTGAGAAGTTCATTTTAAGGAAGCGCCTTTTTCCTTAGAGCCGTTATCAAACACTTTATATTATACACATATAGTATCTTTCAAATCATACACCTAGTATGATCTCATACAAAGCTCCTTTACACAAAATCGATTATCCCAAAATCGATAATTCTCAAAATAGGCTTTCCAAATTCCAATATTGATTTTACCCAAAATCAAAAGCCTTTCCAAATCCAAAGGTTCCCAAAACCTTTTCCAAAATTCTCATAAGATCCTTTATATATATACCGATATATATAAATTTTAAAACTTTGGACCACTATAAACTTGTGTAAAATTCCTTTTATACTTCAAACGCTTCCAAAATCCTTTTTCTTCCAACAATAGATTCAACAAAGGGGTTTCATCTTAAATAAAACAAAGATATATAACTTTGTTTATTCGAAATCAAATATTCCAATTTGATTACTCTTTTCAATATCAGTTTCTTTTTCATTCACTTATCCACCTTTACATTAATCCCCATTTGGATTATCACTTCAATTCCTATCTCAGTTGGGTATTAAATCCATAATAGTTTGAACTCCGACCAGTTTATTTAGAAAATAGCTTGAAAATTTTAAAAACAAATAAGTAGTTGGAAAATAATTACTAGTTTTGTAAAATAGTTAGAAAATAGTTAACTAATCGCAGAATAGTTGAAAATAGCTGAATAGTTTCGGAAATTTTAGACAATTGTAAAATAGTTGTAAATTAGTAATTAATTTGTAACATAGTTGAAAAATAGTAATTAGTTTAGAAAATAGTTGAAAAATGGTTAAATGGCTTCAAAAATAATCGTAAAACAAGTATATAAAATAATTTGGCCTTAAGAAAGAAAGGTTGTATATATTTAATAGCTTAGAAAAATAAGTTTATATCAAAACAATTTATATTGAAAATAGTTAAGAGCCAACTGTTCACTTCCCCAACAATTCAATTTAAATCTCCATTTAAATTGACCCAATTCAAATTCAAATAACTCCAAATTCCATTGGACTTGATTAAATCCTAATTCAAGTTGAATCAATCTTGATTCCTTCCCAAATTTAAATCAAATTCTAGTTGATTTTAATCATGTTCAATTTTAATTATAATTTCATATTATTCCAATCAATTTGAATTATTATCAATTTAATTTCAGAATCCAAATCACTTCAATTTAATCCAATCCAATTTCCCATTTAAAATTTTTAAACTTATACATTTTCAATCACCAATCCAATTGCTTCAAACCAAATTAAATTTTGAATTAATTCAATTTCAATCTTGAATTTAAACTACCTCGAATTATATAAATTCGAGTTAAATTCTCAAAGGTTGATTTAACTTTTTAAACCAAATTAACTTTTATTTAAAGTTTTTAAACAATCTTAAATTTCTGAGTCCAATTATTCATTTCAATTTATCTCTACTTATATTTTTTAGATTCAAATAAGAGCTCAATACAATTTTATTTTTTTTCAAAATTTAATTTATTATTCAATTTTATCTTCCAGTTTGAAGCCAGTTCTTAAACAATTTTAATTTACAAACTCAATTATTCAAATTTATGTTATTTATACAATACCATTCTCAATTTAAAGATTTTTATCAACAATAGGATGATAACATCCAATTTATTCTAAAACATCCATCCATTTTCAATTTTTAAATCTCAAACCCGTTTTGAGGTCACACAAATTCCCAATTCAAATCAACCATTTAACTTTCCAAGTTAAATTCCAATTTCATCTTGAAATTTCCAATTCTGGTTGCTTCTTCTACACTTATTTAACTTCCCAAAGTTAAGTTTCAATTTACTTAATCCAAGCAACCTTACTCAATTTGAATTTCCGCTTCAAACTTCAAAATTCTTTCCCTCTTATAAGCTCAAAACTTACACTACTTTGGGTTTTTACATCACAATTCAGGGAAAAATCAAAACTCAACCTCTTAGAGTTTATTTCAAATTACCTTTGATCTCATGTATATCCATACATATTTATTTCTTGGCCCTCCCAGCCATGTTTTAAAATTGTAAACCACCTTTGGTTTAAATTTAAATCAAATTTCAAACAATCCATTGTTTGCAACAAGTCCCATTTCCTTTTTATATTATTCTTATTTCTATAATTTCAAGATTAAATTTCAGTTTGAATCCCATTTAAAACTTACATTTATTTAAGGCTTTTAAATAATTTAATTCCTGAATACTAATTTTAGAATTTCATTTTCAATTAATTAAACTTCGATTTGGTTGTATTTTCGTTTTTACTTCGTTTAATTCTAATTCTAGACTTCAATTTGGTTGTATTATATTACTTCTAAATTTTAATTCCAATAATTTAACAACCAATCACCTTAATATTTATTAGAAGAAAATATTGCTTTATATATCCAAAAATATATATTTTATATAAAATCATTTAAAATCTTTATATAAGAAAATAACAAGTACGCCCTCATATATATACACTCAACTCATTCCAGAGTACTTTAGACTTTGTTTAATGAGTAATCCCCACCAAAGCCAAGTTTCTTGCATAACCTTTCAGCTCTGATACTAAATGTAACGACCCGAAATTTCGAAGCCGAAAATTCCAAATAGTTATGAAAAAGAAGAAAGAGATAGAAGAAGAAGAACAGAAACACCAAACATCTCACAATCGCAGCGGATAAAATATGATAATAAATAATAATAGCTTACAAAAGAATACTATATCTGTTGATTACATTTCAATACATCAGAGTTTCATATATATTCAAATGCTGGTCATATACAATCAATTTATCACAGAATTACAATAATATAATTACAGCGGGATATTCTAAGCGATATTGCCATCCTACTTGCCTCCTGAGCTCCAGAACGTACCTACCTGAAAATCTGTAGTACTCGGTCTGACCCGAGCATTACACCATAGTAACACCCGGGTCAGGCTGAAACCAGCGTGAGTAAACCCAACTAACATGGAATACCAAGCAAACAACTCATGTATAAACCCGGGTAACTCAAACTAATTTTACAAGTCACAATTTGTTATAGAAAGAACTTATTTCAAAATAAGTTTTCTAAGTGTCCAAAATTTAGCTTTAATAATCGAAACCATTTAAATCCAATCATTCCAACCTATCAATTTCTCATACCAATTTATAAGAAATTCGAAGTGGTTTCGGATATTTCCTAATACCTGATCCCGGTCTCTTCGAAACTCATGTTATCCTAATCCAAGTTATACAATGAAATACACAACATATCATATCAGAGATGTCAACTTATTCAAAGCATCCAATACCCTTCGATCATCCATAAGCCAAGCTTAGTCACAAACAATCAGTTCAATTAATTCTAATTGAATATCAAATCTCAATCACTTAGATTCTTTTATTAACATTAATTAATTAATTACAAATCAATTTATCAGTCAACCCTTCATTTTTCACCTTAATTTATCACCCTGGATCAATTATTTTCCCATTAAATTCAAGTAATTATCTTTAATTAATTCCACGTTATTTGTTATCCTTAATCCCAATCAATAGGAAATCTTGATTACTTCATAAATTAATTAACAATATTAATTACATTTATCCTTAATTACTTGTATAAATTAACTTCTCAAAAGTCACCTATATTGATTTATTTCTTAACTAATCAATCTCTATTTACATCATCAATTATATAAACTAATGTTTTCTCATTTGCTTTACAATTATTCTAATCTGATTTAATCTCTCTTTTTATGATGAAAGCTTTAAGGAATTTAAAACCACATTTATTTTTAAATTCAATTCGGTTTACAATTGCACTTTGACATTCAAGTTATTAAAACACATAATATTTTAAAATTTTATTTTTCAGATTTAATTTGGATTCAGAACTTGCTTTTAAATCTCTACTTTACAAGTTGACTTCCGTCTTTAAATATCGCTTTTATTTCTTTCAATTCATTTTTATTTTATTCTATAATTATTTCGCTTTCAAATTTTCACCATTTATTTTCTTTCAAAATTCAATTTTTATATATTTCGATAACTCAGGGTACTGAAATATCCAAGCAAACCTCAGGACTCAATTACCAAATATTCATCACAGAATATCAACCATTTCAATATAGACTATACGTTACTATATAACATAACACATCAATACAATTTCAACCATTCAGCCAATCATTTAGATTCAACCACTTAAATTTAAATAAAAATCCCGAAGTGTGAGGTTTACTCACCTTTGCTTTTATTTGCAATCCATTCCAAATCCGGTCTCGATTTTGTTTCCTTCAGATTTAAACCTTGTATAAACAGTTATACGATTTATTAATTTTTGAAATGATCGAACAATTTATTTTCATTTAATTAGTTTGCTTAACAAATGATCTTTATTTCAAAACCAATTTCCTTGTTCAACTACAATTTAAAAACTAAAATTTCTTTTAAATAAATTTAGTCAACTAATACATTTAGTTCTAAACTAAAATGTTTTCCTTAAAAATATCCTTACATAGAATTTGTTCTGCAGGTATGTAAACATTTTAATTATCTATTTTAAATAGAACAAAACGATATACAAATATAAGTAACTCACCCCAAATTGCGATCCCGGACCAAGCTCGTCGTTGCCTGATTACCAGAGTTCGTCGATGTTCACCTCACGACACTCCAGTCCCACCATCGCTGTGTCTCGCTCCGTAGCCCAACTACCATCGCACGCGTAGCTCAAACCCTAACCACTTCCCCACTCGCACGCGCTTCATCGTCGCTGACGTGCTCGCAACATCTCCTTCCCAAACGCGCCGCCAACCCAAAGCCGCGCCTCACGGTTCGACTGCATCGCGCTCCAGTTCCTCTTCGCGTCACCGCGCGCTCGAGTTCGATTCGAGCCTATGGCGAAACTGACTCGCTCTACCACCCTCCCTTAGCGTTCAACGTCGCGATTCTTCCCTATGCGCGAATGATTTGATTTCGACGAGAGGGGCGAAAGAGCGACGACCATTTCTTTTTTTCTTTTTTTTTTTAAAAAAAACTTCGTTCGATCTGCAGGAAAAATAGAGAGGACTAAGGCGTAAAATAAAGGTAGGAATGGCTTCTCGAACACGCCTGATTATTATATATTAAATATCGTAAATATCTCGCATTATATAACGCGAAATCCCGAACCGCGAATCAGACATGCCGACTGGTGTTTATAAGGTTTTATCCACGTTCCGAACACAATGGAACGTGTTTCAAAGCCTATTTCGATCATACGCACAAGTTACGGAAATAAACGATCAATTTTAAATTAAATCGATTAAAATAGTTCTAAGCGTTTTGAGCCGGCAGGGTCAAACGACAACTCCGATTGCTATGAAAATTGAAATTCGATAATAACTAACTATTACGGATCCAATGAAACTGGTTTCATTGAATTTCGAGATTGTGCCTCAGAAGGCTATGTTTAAATATCGATTTAAACGATATATCATCAAAATTGAACAAACCACCTTTAAATAAAATTTCAACAATCCCATTATCTTTAGCATCATTATGATAAATTTTATAAGCCTTCAAATTATTTTTACCAGACTTAAAACTCCATCTTCAACATTTTACCCTATTTTTAGTTTATATAATTCAATAAATAATTATCAAGCAAACATTAATATCTTGAATTCAAATTAAAATTAACTTTTAAACGTTTAAAATCAATTTAATATTCCAATTTAAATTGTCGGAAAATTCCGGGTCGTCACAGGTGTGTTGCCAGTTGTAAAGTAGATTGATTTTGAATAAACTTTTAAGTGCTTTGTGCCTCTTTAAAAATTAGAAGTTGAGTGTGAGCTCCTTTCTCCATCTTCGGTTATTCGAGTGCGCTCGAATCAACGAACTTGAAGCCGATTCACGGAATCTCGTGCGCGAGATCAACGTCGAAGAATCGTAGATCTTCTAACGCGGTATGGTGCATGATCAACATGTTGAAGATAGCTAGAATCCGGTATCTCGAGAGATCAATGGATTTGGGCACTTGGGTATTATCAATTCATCAATTTATCATTCCATCGTTTCATCATTTTGTTCGTTGTGCATCATTTGGTGACAACTTGTAATATCCGCTGCGTCAAATAGTATGCAATCTTAATATTTTTTCATCATCATAAAACCAAGAATAAATACACCAAGAACTACAGCAAATTAATACTGTTTCGAACGTAGGAGTTCATTAGGAACTGAATTTCCAAATGACAAATAATGAAGCAACCATATGAAAAAAGTCTTTTGTATATAATATATGTAGGACTTGTATGTTATTGAACGACATATACTATTGACTAAGCATTGTATTGTATTTTCTATTATATCGCTGGATTTTTTCTTGTATATGATTTGTTTATCGTTCTAACACTACTAGAAAATACTTCAATTTCCTACGCAAAGTTTCTGACGTCTTTCCAACGCCAAAAGGCGGGGCGTAGGGAAGGCGTAGGAAACATGTAGAAAGAGGTAAAGGCGTAGGGAAGACGTAAGGAAATTTCCTACGCCTTTCCTACGTCAACTTCAAAATGTAGGAAAAAAATCTAGGCGTAGGAAAGGTGTAAAAAATCCCCTACACTAAAATTATACCGTAGAAGAGACGTAGATAGTATCCTATGCCATTTCCACGTCTCTGTTAATTTTGTACAATTCCAGATCGACGTAGTAAAGGTGTAGGAAATTCCCTACGCCAAAATTATACCATAGAAAATATGTAAATAATATCCTATGTCATTTCCACGTTTTTGTTAATTTTCTACGAATACAAACTAGCGTAAGGAAGGCGTAGAAAATTTCTCACGCCATCCCTACACCTGTAGTAGAAAAAAATAGTTTTTTATTTTTCCTTTAGTGACTGTATATTTCCAAACCTTTCTTCCTATTCTCCAAATCCCAATTTTTCACCCATTCAAGAACCAAAAAAAAACTAATTCTACAATCCTCGATCGTTTTCGTCTCTGAAATTCATTCTCTGAAATTTCAGGCACCCTCCTTTTATTTGTTTTGATTGGATTAAATTTATAATCATCTTCTCCTTTCCTCTCTTATTATGCTGTTTCTTCTTCTTTTTTTCCTAACAATTTAGGGTTTTGAATAAATTTCAGACGCTTAATGAAATTTATGATGATATATCAGTTTTTTAATTGCATTTGGCATGAAACACGATCGTTGAATGATTGGCTTTGTAACAGTGTAGAATTTTGAGTTGAAAATATTCTCTGTTGCTATGAAATCATTTTTCATTTTACTTGATTTTAATTGGTTTTGAAATATTTGTATCGGTTTGAAATATTTTAAATGATATCAACTAAAGTATTCATTTTTCTTAACTGTGTTGGCCAATGTGTACTCTATCTAAACTTCTATTTTGGCAGAACTGGAAATGTTAAGCTGGAAGCCTAGAGAAAAATTTAATTGAAGTTTGGCAAAATCTAGGGTTATTTATAGCAGTTAACTGGGAGCTTCTAGAAGTCTAATACAAATATATACATGCATTTATTTTAGTTTTTCTTCCAAAGTTTATTCTAAATCAGATATTTTGATAAAGTGAAATTAGTGTTAGGTCGAAGCATGAGGTTTGTTTGTCTACTTCAAGTTGTTGGTTTATTTTACATGTAGACATTTTGGTGCATTACCCATTATGAAGAGAAGTTAAATCTTTTTTGATAAGAAAAGGTAAGTACTATATATCGAAAGTGCAAATGGTCCTTGGTTTCTTTTACTTGATTATTTTCTCTATGGTCTTGTATCAGAAACAAGTATCAGTGATTATATCCAAGTTCTAAGGAAAGATTTGATGTCTCTTATCTATTCTCCATTTTTGTTCCTCTGCAGATTGTAAAAAGTCATGAATCACATCTTCAAAATTCTGAAATGCCGGTAACAAACATGTTCTTTTGAATCCTCATCAATCTTCTGGTGAAAGTCTTTTGATTGTAATAGTTAAAAAAAGCTGCAGGATATTTACATTTCTGTTATATGATAATACATGACCAAAATTTTATTTATAAATGGAATAGCACAAACTTTATCACAATTGTGAACTGTAGATTTGCATTTTGTATCATTTTGTCGGTTTTGTTTCATGTTCATGGTTTATATATCTGTGTGCACTACCTATCTGTTGGACTATTAGTTCTTAAAGCTATTTTCTATATGATTTTACTCTAATTCTCCCTACGCTGTGCAGATTTTATTTATTTTGCCTTTGTAAATTGGCAAGACCACTTAAGCTCTGCTGTAAAATTCCTTTGCTTAAATTACAACCTAACTTTTATTGCTGTTGCAATTTGGCTTACTTTGGTTGTGGCTACTTTTTACTAAAAGAGATAAATAATGTCTCCCGATGAGATAATATATATCATTTCGGCAAAAAATATGACGGTTTCAAACTACTATAACACTCTAGAAGCAGTGTCTATAAAACAAATAGTTTTATTTATCACATGAACAATGTTAGATGACCCGAAGTAACAAGGTTAGGGAAGTTTTAGGTGCAAAAACTAAAGTTCAGGCAATCGCAGCATTATTTCCCTATGTGCTTAGCAAAACATCTGATGCAGCACGATCTACTATTCCCCAAGAGATAAGTCGGTCACGAGTTAACATGCTTCTAGGTCGTGTGGGGGAAGCTATGGAGTTGGATAACTCGGAGTTTTTAAGTCGTTACCGACTTAAGGGACATAGGTTACGAGCTAAAGAGAAAGCCCTAAGTCGTTTCCGAGTTAACAAGGTCAAGTATGACGAGTTACGAGCTATGGAAGAAAGGCCACGAGTTAACGAGCCAAGGGGAAAGGAAAGCCGACTTAACAAAGCAATGAGACGTCGCCGACCTAACAGAGGTATATTGGGTCGTCTCCGACCTAAGGGATCATGTGAGGGGAAGGTGCGAGTTAGTGAAGAAGAGTTGAGTCGGGACCGAGTCAATTGGAGACCAGTGGAACCGTTGCGCCGAGCTAACGAGCTACGACCTAAGATAAGTCGGCAAGGAGCTAAACCATGCGTCTTTGAGTCGTAGGTCGGCATGGAGATGAGTCAGTAGTGCAGCGTTGTAATATGCTGAGTCGGCATGCGCTTGAGTCGGTCAAGTATGTAATGTGTTGAGTCGTGTAAGCGGTGTGGTGTAGTTAAGTCGGTGCCGACCTTGTATGAGTCGCTTGTATTTCGTTCTGTTGTAAAAAGGTTGAGTCGCGTGTGTTAAGTCGGTCACGACTTAAGTTGAGTCGTAAGTCGCTTGCCGACTTAAGGCACTGGGTCAGAAAATCCTATAAATAGCGTATGTGATGTACATTTTGGAGGTTGTTGATTTTGAATAAAATTTCTCTTTTGTTAGCTTTGTGCTTTCATACCAATTGGTAGTTGAGTGTAATCTCCTATCTCCTCTTTCGGTTAATCGAGTGCGCTCGATTCAACGATCGTAGAAGCCGATTCACGGAATCTAGTGCGCTAGATCAACGTGCGAAGAATCGTAGATCTTTAAACACGGTATAGTGCGCTATCAACGTGTTTGAGATAGCTAGAGTTCGGTATCTTTGGATCAACGAACTTGGGCATTTTGGTATCTTCAACTCACCGATTGCTACATTTCATCGATTGAAGTTTTTTTCGAATTATCCGCTGCGTCAGTTTTGGTATCAGAGCCATACTTAGCCAATCATAGCTAAGTTTGATTCTTGGAGCCAAGTTTTGAAGTTTTGAAGTTTGAAGTTGTTCATCGTGTTCATATTGAAGTTACATCAAGTTGGGAGTGTTTGATCCATTACTTTTTGGATCAAAGTGAGCAAAGGTGTTTGAATTGGGAATTGGTGTTTTGCGCGCCAAATTTTGAAGAGTTCGAAGTGAAGGCCGAGCCTTGTGTGAACTAAGTTACCTTGAGCGTGAAAGCTAGCCGACTTAACTTGAGCCGAGATACTTTGCCGAGCTAAGTTGAGCCGTTCCTGTGTTGAATTTTTGAAGTCTTGTGAAGTTTTTCAATCATGCCACCAAGGAGAGCCAATCGTCATCAAAACATTGAAGCACTATATCGAAGAGAAGAGGCCGATCAAATGGAGCAACGTATGCACGAGAAGATTGATGAAGGCATTGGTAGGTTGGAGAAGCTTATGATTGATATGAATCAAAGTAGAAGAAGAAATTCACCTGAATCCATTCATGGAGGAAGTAGAGTTTCACATCATTCAGATCGGGAGAGGAGAGAAAGTCAGGATCAACGGAGTGTTGATAATCGAAGTAGGAGGAATGTTGATGACCATGATAGACGGGATGTTGGTTGTAGGAGTGGTGGTAGAGATGTTGGAGGGCGTGAAAGACAACGATATGCATCAGACTTTGATGAGGAGTTTGACGGTGACAGGGGAAGTGTTCATTTCAGAGACCGAGATCAGGGACAACGTCAGTATCGGGTTATTGATGATGATCGACGTTGGGAATCGGGTATGAAGATGGAGATTCCGGAGTTTAAAGGAGGGATGGCAGCTGAAGAATTTCTTGATTGGGTATCAAATGTTGAAGAGATCTTTGATTTCAAGGAGGTTCCTGAGCATAGGAGAGTAAAGTTGGTTGCTACTAGGTTGAGGGGGAGAGCTTTGGCGTGGTGGCAGCAAACTAAACTTACAAGGGAGAGAATGGGGAAGTCAAAGATAGAATCGTGGGATAAGATGAAGAAGTTGATGAGATCTACTTTCTTACCTTACAACTATCAATCACTTATGTACCAGAGGTTGCAGAATCTGAGGCAAGGGACAAAATCTGTTAGTGATTATGCTGATGAATTTTACCAACTCATCGCCAGGAATGATATCATGGAAACAGAAGAACAGCTAACTGCTAGATTCATTGGGGGCTTGAGAATGCAGATCCAAGATATGGTTAATATGTTTGATCCTAGATCCATTGCAGAGGCACATCAGAAAGCGTTAGCTTGGGAGAAACAAGGAAGGCGTGGAGGAGGTGTGTTTACTCATTCTAATAATCCAGTGAAAGGTGCCGGTGGAAGTTCTAGTGTTCCTAAACCTGTTACAAAACCAGTGGTGAAGGAGGTTGAGAAGGCGAAGGCTAACAGTGTTTTCAAATGCTATAATTGTCAGGAGTTGGGTCATAAAAGTAACGAATGTCCGAAGCCAAAGAAGAGAACCATGGTTGCAGAAGTTGAGGCAGATGATGGTGAGGAGGCAGAGTATTCAAATGTACCTTATGTTGAGGAGGAAGAAAAAGTGTCGGGTGATGAAGGTTGTAATCTTATGTTGAGGAGAAGTTGTTTGACACCAAAGCAAGAGGAGGATTGTAGTTGGCTGAGAAGCAATATTTTTCAATCGACATGTACTATTCTGGGAAAGGTCTGCAAGTTTGTTATTGATGCAGGAAGTTGTGATAATATTATTTCTACAGAAGCAGTGAGAAAGTTGAATTTGAAGACCGAGAAGCATCCTAAACCATACAAGCTAGCATGGTTAAGGAAGGGAGGTGAAGTGAAAGTGTGTCGAAGAGCTTGTGTGAATTTTTCGATTGGGAAAAAGTATAAGGATGAAATTTGGTGTGATGTCGTAGATATGGATGTTTGTCACTTATTGTTGGGCAGACCATGGCAGTTTGACAGAGCAGTACAGCATGACGGTCGTGCCAACAGTTACAGTTTCATGTTCGAGGGTACTAAGATCACTTTAGTTCCCAAGAGACAGCAACAGAAGGAGAACAAACTGGAGGAGATTGAAGAATTGAAAACTCTGTTGACTTTGAAGGAGTTTGTTAAAGAAGTAGAGGAAGAGCCTGAGATGTTTCTTTTGATTGGGAGAGAGAGTAGTGACGAAGTTGAGATTCCCGAAGAAGCAAAGCCAGTTTTGAAAGAGTTTGAAGATGTCTTTCCAGATGAGTTACCGAAGGAGTTACCGCCACTTAGAGACATTCAACATCAGATTGATCTTGTTCCGGGGGCAGTGTTACCACATCGACCACATTATCGTATGAGTCCGAAGGAACATGAGGAATTGAGAAGGCAGGTGGAAGAATTACTTGAACAGGGTCGTATTCAGGAAAGTTTGAGTCCGTGTGCTGTGCCTGCATTGTTAGTACCAAAGAAGGACGGAACTTGGAGGATGTGCACTGATAGTAGAGCTTTGAATAAGATCACTGTTCGTTACAGATTTCCTATGCCGAGGTTGGATGATTTGTTAGATCAGTTGAGTGGGGCAACTATATTTTCGAAGATTGATTTGAAGAGTGGTTATCATCAGATTCGAATCAGACCTGGAGATGAATGGAAGACAGCTTTCAAAACTAGAGAAGGGTTGTACGAATGGTTGGTTATGCCATTTGGGTTGTCAAATGCACCTAGTACATTCATGCGGGTGATGAATCAAATCTTTCGACCATTCATTGGGAAGTTCGTCGTGGTTTACTTTGATGATATTTTGATATACAGCAGGAGTACAGAGGAGCATGTTCTACATTTGAGGGAAGTGTTGCTTATTCTTCGTGAAGAACAATTTTATGCTGCTACAAAGAAATGTGTGTTTATGACACCTACTGTTTTATTCCTGGGTTATGTTGTTTCAGGGAAGGGTATTCAAGTTGACCAGAGTAAAGTTGAAGCAGTCAGAAATTGGCCACAGCCAAAGACAATTACAGAAGTGAGAAGTTTTCATGGGCTAGCGTCATTCTACCGAAGATTCATTCCACACTTCAGTAGCGTGATGGCTCCAGTTACTGATTGCATGAAGGGAAAGCAGTTTGTGTGGTCAGAGGAAGCGGGGGTTGCCTTTGAGAAGATCAAGGAATTGTTGACGTCTGCACCAATTCTTGTTCTACCGAATTTTCAGTTGTTGTTTGAATTGCATACTGATGCTTCGAAGGTTGGTATTGGAGGAGTTCTGAGTCAGAATGGGAAGCCAGTTGCTTACTTCAGCGAGAAACTGTCAGGGGCAAAGATGAGATACAGTACATATGACGTTGAATTTTATGCTGTTGTTCAGGCTGTCAAGCATTGGAGGCATTATTTGTTTCAGAAGGAATTTGTTCTTTACACAGATCATGAAGCTTTGAAACATTTACAGGGACAGGATAAAATTTCAGCGAGACATGCATCATGGATTTCTTATTTACAGCAGTTTACTTTTGTCGTTAAGCACAAATCAGGGGTGACAAATCGGGTAGCTGATGCATTGAGTAGGAGGAGTCATTTACTAACGACAATGAAGGTTGAAGTGACGGGGTTTGAAATGTTGCCAGAGATGCTTGAAGAAGATCCTTACTTTGTGAAATATGTTGAAAAAGTGAAGGATGGGATTACCGATGAATTCATGTTGGTTGATGGTTTTCTGTTTAAAGGAAATCGTTTATGTATTCCGGATTGTAGTTTGAGGATGAAAATTGTGAAGGAATTGCACGAGGAAGGACATGTGGGCCGTGATCGTACTTTGCAGTTGATTTCACAATCTTATTTTTGGCCATCGATGAGGAAAGAGGTTGAAAGATTCGTGGAGCGATGTCATATTTGCCAAGTCTCAAAAGGAACAGCGACGAATGCAGGATTGTATATGCCATTACCAGTACCATCTAAGCCATGGGTTGATATCAGCATGGATTTCGTTTTGGGTTTGCCGAGAACTCAAAGGGGAAACGATTCGATATTTGTTGTGGTGGACAGGTTTTCAAAGATGGCACATTTTGTTGCTTGCAAGAAGACAGCAGATGCAGTTCGAGTAGCACAGTTATTTTTCAAGGAGATTTATCGACTTCATGGATTGCCAGAATCTATTGTTTCTGATCGAGATACTCGTTTTCTGAGTCACTTTTGGCTGAGTTTGTGGAAAATGGTGGGAACGAAGTTGAATTTCAGCAGTGCTTATCATCCACAAACCGATGGGCAGACGGAAGTTGTTAACAGGTCATTGGGTAATTTGTTGCGTTGCCTTGTCCAGGATAATTTGAGAAGTTGGGACCTGAAACTATGCCAGGCAGAATTTGCTCACAATCATGCAGTAAATCGAAGCACAGGATTCAGCCCGTTTCAGATTGTTTATTCAAATTTGCCCAGGGGACCGTTGGATTTAGCTGTAGTATCACAACCTAAGGGTACAGTTAAACGAGCTGCTGATTTTGTTGAAGAGCTGACGGGATGTCATAAAATCGTTCAGGAACGATTGGAGAAATCGAATGAGAAATATAAGAAGTCTGCAGATTTGAAACGTCGAAATGTTGAATTTAAAGAAGGTGATTTGGTTTATGCTATATTGACAAAGGATCGTTTTCCAGTGGGTGCTTACAACAAGTTGAAAGCCAGGAAAATTGGTCCAATTGAAGTTTTGAAGAAAATTAATGAGAATGCTTATCGATTAAAGTTGCCAGATGATGTGTATACTTCTGATGTTTTTAACGTCAAACATTTAATTCCGTATCATGGAGATGAGATTGTTGTGAAAGAAGTTGCAAATTCGAGGTCGAATTTTTCTCAACCAGGGGAGGATGATGCAGCACGATCTACTATTCCCCAAGAGATAAGTCGGTCACGAGTTAACATGCTTCTAGGTCGTGTGGGGGAAGCTATGGAGTTGGATAACTCGGAGTTTTTAAGTCGTTACCGACTTAAGGGACATAGGTTACGAGCTAAAGAGAAAGCCCTAAGTCGTTTCCGAGTTAACAAGGTCAAGTATGACGAGTTACGAGCTATGGAAGAAAGGCCACGAGTTAACGAGCCAAGGGGAAAGGAAAGCCGACTTAACAAAGCAATGAGACGTCGCCGACCTAACAGAGGTATATTGGGTCGTCTCCGACCTAAGGGATCATGTGAGGGGAAGGTGCGAGTTAGTGAAGAAGAGTTGAGTCGGGACCGAGTCAATTGGAGACCAGTGGAACCGTTGCGCCGAGCTAACGAGCTACGACCTAAGATAAGTCGGCAAGGAGCTAAACCATGCGTCTTTGAGTCGTAGGTCGGCATGGAGATGAGTCAGTAGTGCAGCGTTGTAATATGCTGAGTCGGCATGCGCTTGAGTCGGTCAAGTATGTAATGTGTTGAGTCGTGTAAGCGGTGTGGTGTAGTTAAGTCGGTGCCGACCTTGTATGAGTCGCTTGTATTTCGTTCTGTTGTAAAAAGGTTGAGTCGCGTGTGTTAAGTCGGTCACGACTTAAGTTGAGTCGTAAGTCGCTTGCCGACTTAAGGCACTGGGTCAGAAAATCCTATAAATAGCGTATGTGATGTACATTTTGGAGGTTGTTGATTTTGAATAAAATTTCTCTTTTGTTAGCTTTGTGCTTTCATACCAATTGGTAGTTGAGTGTAATCTCCTATCTCCTCTTTCGGTTAATCGAGTGCGCTCGATTCAACGATCGTAGAAGCCGATTCACGGAATCTAGTGCGCTAGATCAACGTGCGAAGAATCGTAGATCTTTAAACACGGTATAGTGCGCTATCAACGTGTTTGAGATAGCTAGAGTTCGGTATCTTTGGATCAACGAACTTGGGCATTTTGGTATCTTCAACTCACCGATTGCTACATTTCATCGATTGAAGTTTTTTTCGAATTATCCGCTGCGTCAACATCCTATGTTTATTCGGACCTTTTAGAATTTTCATTATCACATTTAGCTAATATAACACTTCAAAAGCAGTATTGATAAAATATTTTAAGAAGAGATTAAATAGCACTCCATGAACAGAACAGTAAAGTATCTTCAAAAGGAATTTTATGCATTTATTCAGCACCGCAAAAAATAGGAAGGTAAATATCTCTAAAATAGATATTACACTAAACTAAAATAAATAACTGAAATGATGTTATGATCATCCAAGTAGTTACAATTGTCGTCTTAAGAAAAAATGTACATTATACATAAAAACGCGCTTTAGTGGTACTGATGATTGTGCTGTGACAAAATATGTTAATTTAGCACAATGATATAGTGTTTATAAAGGATATCTGAAAGTGATACTTATCATTGCACTTGTAGTTCCATTAGACGAGTTTAAGATTGAATCAAACGTTTGTCATCATTTTCATATGCTTGCATACGTTTGACATATTGTGCTCTAATGCCTGAAGTATGTATCTGTACATTTATGTGTATGTTACTTTCTCTCTCTTTTAGTTACTATGTATTTTTTTTTTTTGCTTAATTAACTGAGCTACCTCTTTCGTGTATCCTTGGGTTCGTATTTGAATGTTGGGTGTGCTGTGTGCAAACTTATATAGGTGCATGCATGAGCTCTAATTATTTAAATATATATGTGAGTGGTCTTGTTTCTGTTAGTTTGATTCTTTAATAATTGTAATATAGTTACTGCAATATATATAAGACCCCGTGCATTAATTGTATTCAATACATATATTCATATTAATTTATTGTAGAGAATCGAAACATCTAAGTAGAAAATTATGGCAATAAGCATGGAATGGAAGTGAAATAACCGATTGCATACACGGTGAGAAAATGAAGACAAACAGGGAGAGGTTCATAGATAATGAGGCATTACAAAGACAGTGAGATATGAAGTAGATAAAGTAAAAGAAAATAAGGCATTGTGAAATTGGAAAGTTGCAGCATGGCGGTCTGCAGGTGGTGAGCAATATATTTTAGTGGTACGTAGTTAAGTCTTTGAGACCAGGCAAATGTAGCTTGGCAAAACGGTGATGAAAGCACTGAAGGCATTGTGACAAGGATGTGGAAGCTATAGGCTAGGTAAGGCATTCTACAGAATTTGTGAAATGGTATATCACGTTATTGAAAACAAGACATGAAGTGGAACATGGATATAAAATGGTGCATCGGCTAAATGCTGAGTGGTGCTGACATTGCATGGAGGCAGCTGCAGATGCTCGAGGTGAAAGGTAGCAGTCAAATTGGGATTAGGCAGAGAACTGACATGACAGAGCAAGATAGGGGCATGAATGCGTTAGTGAGACATGATGTATTGAGCAAAATGCGACATTGTGGTGGTTCGAGATCCTATGCGGATTATCGAAGCGATTTGGTTTGATCTCTAAAATCTTGTTTTAACGTTAATTTACATCAGCTTAACACATTTTTACTCTATTTTTGTCTTTATTTTTTAGACCGATGAACTTAATAGGGAGCCAACTACTTGGGAAGTGTATTGTAGGACTCACAAGATCAATTCAGACAGCGAATATACCCCTAGTGGATGGATTGATGAAGCATCGATTGAATTTGCAGTAAGTGATTCTTATAGCTTGGAATTTGCACCTTCCCTTTTTTGGCGCATTTTATTGTTGGAACGCTAAGTCGCGTTTCTTTTCTTATATTCAGTTTTGCATTTCTGGTTGGGTTTGAAATGGGGAAAAAATTGTTTTTTGTTGTCTATACATTATTGGTGTCAGAGTATGGACTCTTTAGTATATCCATCATTAACACAATATTTGATAATATAATGGAAATAAGCTTAAAACTGCTATGTTCAGTGTTGAATGCAAATGTATATGTACTAGCAATTGCTTGCAGTTCAGTGCTGAGTGAAGATGTGTAAAATAATTAGCTTTCAGTGCAGTGTTGCATTCTTCAAGCTTCTCCCCTTAACTATGCACAAAAGTTGCTATGTGTTATATTCCTTTATGAATCTAAGCTTAAATTTACACGTTTTAAATCAAAAATTTATATCCGGCCTTTCTTTGAAAATCATCTTATATCACTACTGTCCCATTCTTCGAATCAAAAGTAATCACTTATAGCAGTATCTAAACTTTCAACAAAACATTATTTTAATTGGTTTAAAATGTAGAAATTGATGCATTATTTGATAAAATGCAGAAACACAAAGATGCCACTTATAGCATCAATAAGGGAGAAGCATAGACTAGAGCCAAACTAGAGGAAAATGTGGAGCGTCAAGAAGGGGAGATTCAAATATTGAAGATGCAGTATGAACAAATCACCGAGATGCTTCGACAGCAATTTGATGGAGAGCCGAATAATCGTCGTGAGGGATGAGGGTATTGAAAATTTTCTTAATTGTATCTGTATGATGTCATGTACCATGAACATATTATCGTATTATTTTGACACATAGGAACTTGATTAATATTGTTTGACTTTGTAATATGAAAGAGATATTTGTTTTTTGAATTAAAAATGAATGATTTGATGTTAATCTTTTTGTTGGAATGTGTATATATATAAAACAAGTTGATTTTAGTTTCTATTTAATGTGGTGAAATGAAATACAATAGTAATATATTAAAATTGTTTCAAAAAAATGCATAGGGAAGGCGTAGGGAAGATGTAAGCAAATGGAATATTGATGCAGCAAAAAGTCGTGTGCATGGCGTAGGAAAAACATTAAAAACACAGACGTAGGTAAACCGTGGATAAATGAATGGCGTAGAAAAGACGTAGTAATGTAATATGTAAGAATGGCGTAGGGAAAGCATAGGAAAACTGGACGTAGGGAAGACATAGGTAAACGAATGACGTAGGAAAGACGTGAGTAGCTAAAGAAGTAAAAATGTCGTAACAAAACTGTAGGAACAACATGGCGTGGGGAAGACATAGAAAAATTAAGGCGTAGGGAAGGCGTAGAAAACAACTCCACGAATGGCGTAGGTAAGACGTAAGTATTTTATTACCTACGCAGGTTTTACCCACGCCATAATTGGCGTATGGGCTACGTAGTTGCTGTATTTACCTACGCCCCGCTTACGCCATATTGGCATAAGTAAACCGCGGTTTTCTTGTAGTGTAAACTGAGAAAATCCATGTAAGATTGCTTTTTATCGGATACTGAACACGAAATTGGTAAGTTTTATCATTATTATATAGTGATTGTTCAGTGTTAGCCTACGTTTAAAATAATAAATATAATTAAATACAAGATTGGCTAGTGCTATTATGGTAATGATTATCGTTACCATTTTGCAAATACCGCTACCGTACCGTTTTTACAGGTAAACTAAAACTGCTTACCGTTACCTAAGATTACAAAGTGGAGAACTACTCATGTCACATAAACCATAATCACCACAATACCCTATTTGATCACACGACTCGGTTGGAGCTACCCAGAAAAGATTCCATGAGTTCCTCTCGTTTACCAAAAGTACCTATTGTATTACCAGATGGACTAATGAGTAACTTCGAGATTATGGAAGGATCAATGTGAAAAGAGTAAATCACCTCTGACTTATCACTAACAAAACTGAAACCTTCTTGCACAAAAGATATGCCACTTAAGTGTGTCCCATCCCATGGTCATGTCCTCCGTATTCGCTTTCTACCATCATTCATAACCATTTTAGGGGCCCCTATAGTTTCCGTATACAATACAAACTTCCCAAATGTAGGGTTTATAGGACTTCTCCATGCAGTCGTGTTGCGGTTCAGACCAGTACTAAAATCTACTCCAAGTTTCATATCAGCGATCAGAGTGACAGCTGGGTAGTCAAAACTTTGCCATGCATATAATTCAAGGTGTCTTTCAAGTTCTTTGACTACAAAATTTCCAATGTCTAGAAGTTGATCTACTGGATTACTTGGTTTGGTTGTCAGTGTTTGATGACCAAACTACCCACGAGACTTGTCGACGATGGTAAGTGTTCCATTTGGTGTGATATATATGATTCCGGAAATGATTGATCACGAGATTGCCCGATTTGCAGCCTGTAGTACTATTTTGTCAGATATTGTGTTTACATAGACCGATTTATTGACTTTTTGGGTTAGGAGTGAAAAAACCAAGAGAGAAAGAACCTGAACCAAAGACTAGAGTTTCATTGTCATTTAATTTGGTGGTAGGAGTTAAGGTGTTTCTACCAGCTGAGACGGGAAAAAGGATCGATATTAAAATTTTGAAAAGTAAAGATATTTCAAGGTGCTGGATCATTTTTTGTTGTCAAAATGTGTTGATACCAGGTTCGGTAATCAATATAATTACAATGAACGATTCATCATTTGTGCAAAAATCGCACGAATGCAGAAAAACAATAAATATGATCTGGATTTGCCAATTTGAACATCACTTAATCTAGCAGCCATTATTATATTACTTTAAATAAATAGCAAATAACTATATAAAAAAGAAGCACAATATTTATACTGGTTCCACTATCATCAAGATAGTGTACGTACAGTCCAAAGGAGAGAGATTTTATTACACCTAAGAGAATTACAACAGATTATAAGATAAGAGTTTACATACTAAAGTCCTAAATTAGGGTTGAAGGGACACTTCATCTAGAGTTCACTGGCTGAATAGCAGGATGGGTTTACAATGAAGTCTACCCTCAATATATAACCAATGTAAATTCATGTGAGTCGCCAATCAAATTACCAAGATATGGTAAGAATATAATGGAGGCAAATTACAATGGTAACAAATGATGCAAACATAGTAAGTAATTCACTCATTCCTTTAGTTAGCAAAGATAGAAGAAAATAATCTCAAAGCAATGCGATTACTGAGAAACAAATAGTATGCATATCCTTTTGCATATATTTTCCATAATTTGCGCATGCATTTATTCTCTTGTCATCTCATGCAAATGAAATCCAATAATTTATTCGTTTCCATAATGAACAAACGTGATTACTTTACTTCTTGTATATTTGTTTCCTTCTGTTTGTGATTTTGTACACCAAAATTTAACACTCCGCATTGATGCAAAATCAAGGTATCTCCAATACCCCACCAAGACTCAAGTTCTCTTTTCAACATAAAACTCTTAAAAGCGAACTCCACCTTCAGCCAAAATCTCTTAACGGGATAAATACAAAAAATGAATACTTATCCAATGGGTTTCGGCAAGGCCACCCCATCACACTTGCTAACGAGCTCAGACTCTCAGACTGTCCCCGCCCGCCAACAAAATATTGCAAATATTCAAAATCAAAAGAAGGTAGATACCGAAATAATCTCAAATCCACCAAGGCCAAAAAATTCTCTCAATCACCAATCCAAATACAGAGGTAATCGCATTGCTTTGAGATTATTTTCTTCGTTCTTTGCTAATTAAAGGAATGAGTGAATTACTTGCTATGTTTGCATCATTTGTTACCATTGTAATTTGCCTCTATTATCTTCTTACCATATCTTGGTAATTTGATTGACGACTCACATGAATTTACATTGGCTATATATTGAGGGTAGCTTTCATTGTAAACTCATCCTGGTATTCAGCCAGTGATCCCCAAATGGAGTGTCTCTTCCTGTTAACCCTAATTAAGGGCTTTGATATGTAAACTCTTATCTTGTAATTCTTTTAGGTGTAATAAAATCTCTCCTTTGGACTGGACGTACACTATCTTGATGATAGTGAAACCCGTATAAATATTGTGCATCTTTTTTATTTATAGCTATTTGCTATTTATTTGGAGTAATAGAATAATTGCTGCAAGATTAAGTGATGTTCAAATTGGCAAATCTAGATCTTCTTTATTGTTTTTCCGCATTTGTGCGATTTTTCCACAATAGATTGGTATCCGAGCAGGGCGATTTGTTTAAATTTTTACATTACTGACTTCTAGAAAGAGTGGTAGATCTGATGGTGATTATGCTTTACTCATTTGGATGGAAAAGGAGATTTTGTGCAATATGGAAGTTAAAGACGGAGGAGATTATGTTGAGAGAGAAGAGCGTTCCTTTCTTGGAAATTTGGTGATAAAGAGTTTAGTGCGTTGAAGGAACAGCCGGATTTGGGAATCTGTATCTGCTTCATGACTTAATGTTGATGTGAGAGTCCTATGTTGATTTCTATGGGAAATTTGTTGTTTGGCAGATAAGGTATGTAGGAGGAGAGAGATTTGTCTTGCATACAGAGATTTAGATTAGCCTTGTTATGTTCATTAACTTTTGTTTTTTGGCTCTGTATTTGGATTGGTGATTGAGAGAATTTTTTGGCCTTGGTGGCTTTGAGATTATTTTGGTATCTACCTTCTTTTGATTTTGAATATTTACAATATTTTGTTGGCGGGCGGGGACAGTCTGAGAGTCTGAGCTCGTTAGCAAGTGCGATGGGGTGGCCTTCCATGAATAGTTAATCAAACTATGCCTAAGCAACAGACAGGACACCTTAACATTCTAGCTCTTATAAGAAAACATCATTAACAATCCAAGACAACACTCCACATAGCAGCCAAACGAAAACTTCAACAAGGTTGGCAGAACTAACTAGGTGTTTGTACCATTATTTCTTGTGACTTTAAACGACACTTGATACAAAAGTGTCTGATCAAACAACTTGGCATAGTCCATTCATCGACTGATTAATGTGTGCGGATTTGCATTTGAAGCTAATATACATGTGTGAAGAATTTCTATTCAGAATTACATTGACTACTGATAATGATGTAAATAAATATGACACGAAATATTATAAAATTTCACAATTACAAATGAAATGTTATATTAGTCAAATTACTATGGAGAAGTTCTGTAACGACCCTAGATTTTAATTTAATTTAAATTGATAATTAAATGAAATTTTGAATAAAAATTTATAAAATTAATTATAAATGGAAGCGAGTTTCCTCGATTCAAATAGAAAATATATAAAGTCATATGGATTTGAAATTTTGTATATATGTGAATATATATGTATATATTGGATTTTAAATAAATTCTTAAATAAATGATTTTGAAAAATAAATAATATACTTTGGACACAAGTATAAAAATAAATAAATAAATAAATTGATTTAAAAATTTATAAATGATGATAATTTGAGTTATATAAAATATATGTGTATATAGAGAAATGTAAAACAATAATTTTTAGAGCAAAATTTATGATAAATATTTAAACTAAAAATAGAAGTAAAAAGAATAAGTAAAAGAGATAAGAATAAAACATAAAGTACATAAACAATTAAAGCTTTCATCTTAACTCAAACAAACACATATATATAAACTGTACATACATAATAGAATAACATAAATATGTACACTTAAAACAAAACCAAAGCAAAAGTTTGTAAAGGAAGACAAATCAAAAGAAATAAAATATAAACATCTTCTATGTAAATGTGTAGGCAAGACAAATATAAAACAATACATACAAATAATAAATATATTTAAGTATAAACAAATCAAACATAATAAATGCAAGCATCTCAGCCGAGCTAAAAGATGTAGGCTGTAAAAGAAAGAAATAGGAAGTAGGACAAAGTACATATGCATTACATGTTTCCATCTCTAACAACATACCTCTAATACACTTCAACCATGCCTATTTTATTAAATAATAACATTACCTGTACAAATATTGATATCAGCCTGCATACTTCTCTTTATATACATCAATCCTCATTTTAGTTCATTTCAAAGCAAGTAAAAGAAAGTTTAAAAAACAAAAAAAAACAAATCAATTTCTTCTTTTTAGTTTCATTCTGCAAAACTGAGAAGAAAGGCAAAACCAGAAGAAAAAAAATGAGTAAGCTTTCTTTCTACAAATCTAAAAACAACAAAAGCCAAAGCAATTTTCAAGCATGCATAATCAAATCTGCAACCTGATCAAGCATAGAAGTTCAAACTTAAAACTGAAGTATGTAAGGATCATGTTCAAGCAGAAGATCAATTGACTTCAAATAAATTGAGTTTCAGATCTCTATTCTTCTTCTCATGACAAGGTGAGTAAACAACTTTAAATTAAACTGAAAAGTTTGAGATCTGGAATTGCTTTGATGTATATATACATATATAAATCTCCTCTGTTTCCTTGTTCTTCTTTCTTATTGACTGAGTTACAGGTTTAAACAAACAAGAAACTTCGATCTCTTATCATTAAACCAATATCAGACCTTGGTTTCAAAGACAAATGGGTGGGTTTAAGTTTCAGGGATTATTTGAAAATAGTTTTTAAATAAAACAAGGATATACAGGGTGAAAGAAAAAGAAAAGAGAAAAAAAAAAACTTGATTCCACCGAGCAAACTTTAAATTTTAAAAAATTCGATTGTAAAGAATTTGAGATTCATTCACATAACATGAATCGGCATTAGAAGATAAGAATTTTAAGCCAAGATTTATGATTTTTAAGTGAAGGAGTTGAGAGCAGTTTGGTTTTGAACTGGAATTGATTTTTGATCAATTTCCGGCACTAGGTTGAACTGGGGGTATCGGGGTTGTTCGTAGTGATGGAGGAGCCTATGGGGGTGAGTAGAAAAATGGTCGGAGGTGGTAATAACGGCGGCGGCGTCGGTGGCGAGGGTTTGAAATTTCTAAACCTAGTTTTTGAACGGGGAGGAAATTGGTGCACCACGGTTTCGTTCGAGCATCGAGTTGCTCGAGGGTCTGGGAAATGGTAGCTATGGGTTTGATGAAGCGATAGCCGGAGTTGTAGGTTGGCCGGTGGCCGAGGCGACGAGATTGGGGCATTGACAGGTTCGGGGGTGATGGGTTCAAGCGGTTCCAAGTTTTGAATTTTTGCTCGAATTTTGATTTCGAGGTGGTGGGATGGTTCAAGTGGTTGGAGTACAATCGGGAGTTGATCGGTGACGTGTTCGACACCACGGCGATGGCCGGATCTGGCCGGTGTCATTGTACACGTGCACGAGGGCGAAAATGATCGCCTGGGTGTTGTCGTCTAGGAAGAGCAGGGGAACTCGAAGCATACTCGGGGGATTTGAGTAGTTTACTCGAAGCGAATTTTAAACAAATACTGGGTAAATTTTTGTTATCAGGTTTTCAAACCTGACCATGTTTTCTGGGTCGGGATTTTAAATTTAATTTTAATTTATAAAGAAAGGTTTTGAACTGAGTTTAAATCGAGATATAAATATAATTCCAATTTGAATTAAGAATTTAGTATTGAACAAAAACAAAGTTTAAATTCAAATTGCTAAAACAACTCAAAAGTAACTAAATGTTTGAAGAAATTTGTAAAGAAAATAGATTTGAAATTGTAGATGGAAGATTTAAACAGAGGTTCAAAAATTTTAAAGTTAAGTTCAGTTTTCAAATAAACTCTTAAATCTTTAAGTTTTAGAATAAAGTTGGATTTAAAATAAAGAATTTAAAATCAAGAATTTAAAACAAGTTTAAATCTAAATTTAAATCTGAATTAAAGATAATTTGAATTCTAGTTCTGAAATCAAAGAAGTTTTAATATTTAAATTGTTTAAATTTGCTTTGTGATGATAATTAAAACATTAGTTAGAAAATGTTTTAAATTTGAATTAGTAAAGATAAAATGATATGCACTCATTAAATTAGTTCAAGTGAATAATTGATTAATTTATTTAATCAAGAAATTAGGATTTGAGTTAAATTAATTAAGGTAAATTAATTTGTAAATAAGATTCATTAAATTAATAAAGAGTTGTCTTTTAAACAAATGATTAAGGTTATTTAAACAAGTAATTAAGATTTATTAAGTTACAGTTTAGAACTTAATTAATTAAATAATCAGTGATTAAACATATGATTTTAAAGGTTAACTAAATGATAATTAACAATAGTTAAATTGAGTTTAATTACTTAAGAATAGTAATTAAATAATTATGAATAGTTAATGAGGATCATTTACTTGAAATTTATTCTGATAATAAATGTGAAAAGAAATATTCATAGAAATTTAATCTGATTTAAATTAATCAGATAATTAAATTAATCCTATTTATGGATGTTTGGATTATATTGGATGTTAAACTGTTTGATATCCCTGTTATATGATGCTTTATGATTATCCTGATTTGTGTTGTGATATGTGATGTAATTTATTATCTATGATATATAAATATATCTGTGATCTGTGAATGAAGATAAGCGTTATAATTTATATCGCTTATCAGATATATTGTTGTATTTGATCTGTCATGATTGAATGATGTTGCACTATTGTGTATAACCCCTGGACTACACTATACACACACCAATATGGATTTCACGAGGAAATCGGTTAAGTCACAGATAATTTAAATTTAATGTTTTTGAAATTAAAGTTTTGATTTCAAATTGATTTTGAAAATGGATTTGGGTTAAACGGTAAAGCTTTTGAAAAAGGTTTTCACAGATAAAAGCTATTTTGAATAACTCGGTAAAATCTCCAATTCAATTTGAATTTGAATTCAATATTTGGAATTGAATTCGATGATTGGAAATTATGGTTAAAGATAATTATAAACATGTTTGTATGAATTTAAACCATTTTAAAGGTATGGTTTTGGGAATTTGAATTTAATCCAAGGATTTCAACTCATATAAATGAATCAGATTTCCAAAATGAAAACTGTTGTTTTCAAATGATAAACACTTTTAGATAAGAACCGAGATTCCAGTTAATTAGGGGAATTTCAAGAATGAATAGAGAAATGATTTTCCTAAGTTATGAATGAATTCTTTTTGAAAGCTATGAATTAAATCTGTTTATTTTTAACAGATTTAAATTGATGATTTGTTTAAATCAAAGTGAAATGAAATTATTTTGAAGGCTATAAGTTAAATCTTTGATTTAAAGATTTAACGAGTTAATCAAATTGAAATGAAAATTGGTTTGGAAAGTCTGTGAATGAATCTTTTATTTAAAAGATTAAAATGTGAAAATTGTTTAAAACCGTTAAAGGTTATGAAAATGAATCTTTTTGTTTAAAGATTGAAAATGGTAATTTGTTAAGCCATTTGAAGAAAAGTTTTGGGAAATAAGTTGTGACTTAATTGAAATCCCATATCCATATGTTTTAAATATTTTCGCTCACTATTTGGTTTAGCCGGGAAAGGACCTTTGTGTCGTATAACCCATTCTGAATATGTGATTTGACGTTATGGATAGCATTTGAAGACCGGTGATGAAGATCGGGTATTTGCGAGAGCGATAGGATGACCTATCGATTGTTTCTGCACCGAGTCGCGCCGGTATAGAGACTCCCTAAGTGATGGGAAATCCGATCGGGATTGTGAATATCCGGATTGCAAGGACTTCTTTGTAAGTGCCTTCGGTTCTGTTCGAGCCCGGAACAGACTTGTATGGATTGTATGTCTGACATTACAAATTGAGATATAAAGCTGATTTCTTTCAAATATATTTCTGTTGGTGGCGGAGAATTTATTCTTTTAGCTTAACACCCTTCTCTGAGACGTACGAGCTCAGAGGTTATGTAGTTGAATGTTATCAGCGATATATTCCCAATTTGGTAATGTGACATGCTGAGTGTTGCTGTGAAATGATCATTGTGTTGATTATTTGTGATAGGATCATTTATTTGATCATCTATCCTGGTGATCATTTCTATGATCATTTGTTGACCCAAAGCATGGCTTTTGTATAAAGTATGTTTTTGTGGACGTGACTTCGTCGGACCTCACACCTCGGAATGGTCAAAACAGGAAAGATGCGGCAAGGTTATGAGGGGTAGCGCCCTTTAGGGTATGTGCATTTCCTTTTGGAAAAGGGTGGTATCATGGTATGGAGCCCAGATACTTACTCATGTTGAAAACACTTTATGATTGTGTGAATTGATTACGAGCGCTCGGTTAAAGGTCCCAAAGGACCGGGGGATGGCATATTCGGTCAGTTGTTACTCAGTTGGGGGTAACCCGGCCTTGTGTTGGCAAAGATCCGGTTTGGTTCTCGGGGATGTCCATCCAGAGGCATTCTCATGTGGCAATGGGAAGTTCCTTGGCCTGACCATTCGTTGGAAATCCAAAGAAACAATACGAGACTTGTACGGTTTTAGTTGTAGAACCTGCTTCCTCAGGAGGTAGCTATAGTAGGAATAATATAATGGTACCTATGCTGGCTAAGATTTATATTCTACTTTCGAAATGATTTGTTCTTCACTATGCACTAGTAATAATATCAAATGTTTCTTTTTAATGCGTATCAAGCATCTTTGACTAACATAAGAAGAAATCTCCTCCAAGTCTGCGTTTGCATTGTGTGTGTGGCGGGAGGTCTTATGGTAGTCTCATTTTTAAAAAGCATTGCGAATTGACTTTGAAAATCTTTTGTTGAATGTTTTAAAAGATAAACTGTTTGTGTTGCTCACACCAGTCCCACGACTGATCCGGAGTTTATTGTTTCTTTCCTAAACTCTGGGTGCTCATTATTTTCTACACGAGCAGTCTAGAGTTGGGTTTTTCAGATAGTCAGATTAGTAGGTTATCTGGAGTTAGTTCAGTCTTTGGATCACACCAGTCTTGCTTAGCTTGGTGCATCGTTATTGGGAGTTCGAGCTATTGCTGGATTGATTCTTGGAAATGGAGTTGCAGTTCTCGGGGTTCTCTTTTGAAGACTATCTTAGAGTTATTTTGTTCCTCTGCTAGATGTTGTCATCTATTTTCTTTTCCGCTGCTATTTATTGTATCATATCTCTGATGTATATTGATATCTATTGGATCATCTGTTGTATCAGATATTGTATCAAAGCTGTATATCAATGTATTATTCTTTTATTCCGCTGTGTTGTTTACTTAATGTTGTTATAAGCTCCGGCGAATCGGATTTGAACGGTCGAATCTATGGCATTCGAATACGATTTGAAGTATGGATGTCGATTTTCGAGCGGGCAAAAATATGTCTCGTCATATTTGGTATCAGAGCTAAGGGTTGAACTTTAGCTCAGGAGTATAACACGTTAAGTAACTCATTAGAGATAGGGTGAAGTATACCCTAGAATGAGTAATCCTTAAGATATCTGTTTTAACGCCTCGGTAAATTCTCTTACTATCCACTGATAGTAAGTATGAGTGCAAGAAGAGAACGAGATAGGGGACAGGGAAATACGACTATAATTGGTCAATACCCTGCAACAGTGGAAATAACTTTCTCTATCAATTTCCTTTGATTCGTTTTCAAATTCTTTTGATTTCTTTGTGATAGCTCCAGAAGAAGTTTTGGTGTGGTGATGCTCTACGAATCGTTGTAAGAAATTTTTACTTCGTATCTTCATCGGTTTCTTATCAGTTTTGATTTAAACCTTAATGAATATAAATTGGAAATTTTAAATGAATTAGAAATTTTAAATTGAGTTAAAACTGATTAATAGAATATGAAGGATAATTTGAATTGAATCGATGAAACCATTTTGTTTAAAACCAAAAATTGAAATTCTATCGTAATTTCTTGTATCTATTATTGATATTTTGATTTGAAAAGATATTTCTCTATCTTTAATCTATCCTTGTTGTTTTCGTGCCTGCGAATTTCGAGGACGAAATTCTTTTAAGGGGGGAAGTTTGTAACGACCCTAGATTTTAATTTAATTTAAATTGATAATTAAATGAAATTTTGAATAAAAATTTATAAAATTAATTATAAATGGAAGCGAGTTTCCTCGATTCAAATAGAAAATATATAAAGTCATATGGATTTGAAATTTTGTATATATGTGAATATATATGTATATATTGGATTTTAAATAAATTCTTAAATAAATGATTTTGAAAAATAAATAATATACTTTGGACACAAGTATAAAAATAAATAAATAAATAAATTGATTTAAAAATTTATAAATGATGATAATTTGAGTTATATAAAATATATGTGTATATAGAGAAATGTAAAACAATAATTTTTAGAGCAAAATTTATGATAAATATTTAAACTAAAAATAGAAGTAAAAAGAATAAGTAAAAGAGATAAGAATAAAACATAAAGTACATAAACAATTAAAGCTTTCATCTTAACTCAAACAAACACATATATATAAACTGTACATACATAATAGAATAACATAAATATGTACACTTAAAACAAAACCAAAGCAAAAGTTTGTAAAGGAAGACAAATCAAAAGAAATAAAATATAAACATCTTCTATGTAAATGTGTAGGCAAGACAAATATAAAACAATACATACAAATAATAAATATATTTAAGTATAAACAAATCAAACATAATAAATGCAAGCATCTCAGCCGAGCTAAAAGATGTAGGCTGTAAAAGAAAGAAATAGGAAGTAGGACAAAGTACATATGCATTACATGTTTCCATCTCTAACAACATACCTCTAATACACTTCAACCATGCCTATTTTATTAAATAATAACATTACCTGTACAAATATTGATATCAGCCTGCATACTTCTCTTTATATACATCAATCCTCATTTTAGTTCATTTCAAAGCAAGTAAAAGAAAGTTTAAAAAACAAAAAAAAACAAATCAATTTCTTCTTTTTAGTTTCATTCTGCAAAACTGAGAAGAAAGGCAAAACCAGAAGAAAAAAAAAAGAGTAAGCTATCTTTCTACAAATCTAAAAACAACAAAAGCCAAAGCAATTTTCAAGCATGCATAATCAAATCTGCAACCTGATCAAGCATAGAAGTTCAAACTTAAAACTGAAGTATGTAAGGATCATGTTCAAGCAGAAGATCAATTGACTTCAAATAAATTGAGTTTCAGATCTCTATTCTTCTTCTCATGACAATGTGAGTAAACAACTTTAAATTAAACTGAAAAGTTTGAGATCTGGAATTGCTTTGATGTATATATACATATATAAATCTCCTCTGTTTCCTTGTTCTTCTTTCTTATTGACTGAGTTACAGGTTTAAACAAACAAGAAACTTCGATCTCTTATCATTAAACCAATATCAGACCTTGGTTTCAAAGACAAATGGGTGGGTTTAAGTTTCAGGGATTATTTGAAAATAGTTTTTAAATAAAACAAGGATATACAGGGTGAAAGAAAAAGAAAAGAGAAAAAAAAACTTGATTCCACCGAGCAAACTTTAAATTTTAAAAAATTCGATTATAAAGAATTTGAGATTCATTCACATAACATGAATCGGCATTAGAAGATAAGAATTTTAAGCCAAGATTTATGATTTTTAAGTGAAGGAGTTGAGAGCAGTTTGGTTTTGAACTGGAATTGATTTTTGATCAATTTCCGGCACTAGGTTGAACTGGGGGTATCGAGGTTGTTCGTAGTGATGGAGGAGCCTATGGGGGTGAGTAGAAAAATGGTCGGAGGTGGTAATAACGGCGGCGGCGTCGGTGGCGAGGGTTTGAAATTTCTAAACCTAGTTTTTGAACGGGGAGGAAATTGGTGCACCACGGTTTCGTTCGAGCATCGAGTTGCTCGAGGGTCTGGGAAATGGTAGCTATGGGTTTGATGAAGCGATAGCCGGAGTTGTAGGTTGGCCGGTGGCCGAGGCGACGAGATTGGGGCATTGACAGGTTCGGGGGTGATGGGTTCAAGCGGTTCCAAGTTTTGAATTTTTGCTCGAATTTTGATTTCGAGGTGGTGGGATGGTTCAAGTGGTTGGAGTACAATCGGGAGTTGATCGGTGACGTGTTCGACACCACGGCGATGGCCGGATCTGGCCGGCGTCATTGTACACGTGCACGAGGGCGAAAATGATCGCCTGGGTGTTGTCGTCTAGGAAGAGCAGGGGAACTCGAAGCATACTCGGGGGATTTGAGTAGTTTACTCGAAGCGAATTTTAAACAAATACTGGGTAAATTTTTGTTATCAGGTTTTCAAACCTGACCATGTTTTCTGGGTCGGGATTTTAAATTTAATTTTAATTTATAAAGAAAGGTTTTGAACTGAGTTTAAATCAAGATATAAATATAATTCCAATTTGAATTAAGAATTTAGTATTGAACACAAACAAAGTTTAAATTCAAATTGCTAAAACAACTCAAAAGTAACTAAATGTTTGAAGAAATTTGTAAAGAAAATAGATTTGAAATTGTAGATGGAAGATTTAAACAGGGGTTCAAAAATTTTAAAGTTAAGTTCAGTTTTCAAATAAACTCTTAAATCTTTAAGTTTTAGAATAAAGTTGGATTTAAAATAAAGAATTTAAAATCAAGAATTTAAAACAAGTTTAAATCTAAATTTAAATCTGAATTAAAGATAATTTGAATTCTAGTTCTGAAATCAAAGAAGTTTTAATATTTAAATTGTTTAAATTTGCTTTGTGATGATAATTAAAACATTAGTTAGAAAATGTTTTAAATTTGAATTAGTAAAGATAAAATGATATGCACTCATTAAATTAGTTCAAGTGAATAATTGATTAATTTATTTAATCAAGAAATTAGGATTTGAGTTAAATTAATTAAGGTAAATTAATTTGTAAATAAGATTCATTAAATTAATAAAGAGTTGTCTTTTAAACAAATGATTAAGGTTATTTAATCAAGTAATTAAGATTTATTAAGTTACAGTTTAGAACTTAATTAATTAAATAATCAGTGATTAAACATATGATTTTAAAGGTTAATTAAATGATAATTAACAATAGTTAAATTGAGTTTAATTACTTAAGAATAGTAATTAAATAATTATGAATAGTTAATGAGGATCATTTACTTGAAATTTATTTTGATAATAAATGTGGAAAGAAATATTCATAGAAATTTAATCTGATTTAAATTAATCAGATAATTAAATTAATCCTATTTATGGATGTTTGGATTATATTGGATGTTAAACTGTTTGATATCCCTGTTATATGATGCTTTATGATTATCCTGATTTGTGTTGTGATATGTGATGTAATTTATTATCTGTGATATATAAATATATCTGTGATCTGTGAATGAAGATAAGCGTTATAATTTATATCGCTTATCAGATATATTGTTGTATTTGATCTGTCATGATTGAATGATGTTGCACTATTGTGTATAACCCCTGGACTACACTATACACACACCAATATGGATTTCACGAGGAAATCGGTTAAGTCACAGATAATTTAAATTTAATGTTTTTGAAATTAAAGTTTTGATTTCAAATTGATTTTGAAAATGGATTTGGGTTAAACGGTAAAGCTTTTGAAAAAGGCTTTCACAGATAAAAGCTATTTTGAATAACTCGGTAAAATCTCCAATTTAAATAATTCAATTTGAATTTGAATTCAAATTTTGGAATTGAATTCGATGATTGGAAATTATGGTTAAAGATAATTATAAACATGTTTGTATGAATTTAAACCATTTTAAAGGTATGGTTTTGGGAATTTGAATTTAATCCAAGGATTTCAACTCGTATAAATGAATCAGATTTCCAAAATGAAAACTGTTGTTTTCAAATGATAAACACTTTTAGATAAGACCCGATATTCCAGTTAATTAGGGGAATTTCAAGAATGAATAGAGAAATGATTTTCCTAAGTTATGAATGAATTCTTTTTGAAAGCTATGAATTAAATCTGTTTATTTTTAACAGATTTAAATTGATGATTTGTTTAAATCAAAGTGAAATGAAATTGTTTTGAAGGCTATAAGTTAAATCTTTGATTTAAAGATTTAACGAGTTAATCAAATTGAAATGAAAATTGATTTGGAAAATCTGTGAATGAATCTTTTATTTAAAAGATTAAAATGTGAAAATTGTTTAAAACCGTTAAAGGTTGTGAAAATGAATCTTTTTGTTTAAAGATTGAAAATGGTAATTTGTTAAGCCATTTGAAGAAAAGTTTTGGGAAATAAGTTGTGACTTAATTGAAATCCCATATCCATATGTTTTAAATATTTTCGCTCACTATTTGGTTTAGCCGGGAAAGGACCTTTGTGTCGTATAACCCATTCTGAATATGTGATTTGACGTTATGGATAGCATTTGAAGACCGGTGATGAAGACCGGGTATTTGCGAGAGCGATAGGATGACCTATCGATTGTTTCTGCACCGAGTCGCGCCGGTATAGAGACTCCCTAAGTGATGGGAAATCCGATCGGGATTGTGAATATCCGGATTGCAAGGACTTCTTTGTAAGTGCCTTCGGTTCTGTTCGAGCCCGGAACAGACTTGTATGGATTGTATGTCTGACATTACAAATTGAGATATAAAGCTGATTTCTTTCAAATATATTTCTGTTGGTGGCGGAGAATTTATTATTTTAGCTTAACACCCTTCTCTGAGACGTACGAGCTCAGAGGTTATGTAGTTGAATGTTATCAGCGATATATTCCCAATTTGGTAATGTGACATGCTGAGTGTTGCTGAAAAATGATCATTGTGTTGATTATTTGTGATAGGATCATTTATTTGATCGTCTATCCTGGTGATCATTTCTATGATCATTTGTTGACCCAAAGCATGGCTTTTGTATAAAGTATGTTTTTGTGGACGTGACTTCGTCGGACCTCACACCTCGGAATGGTCAAAACAGGGAAGATGCGGCAAGGTTATGAGGGGTAGCGCCCTTTAGGGTATGTGCATTTCCTTTTGGAAAAGGGTGGTATCATGGTATGGAGCCCAGATACTTACTCATGTTGAAAACACTTTATGATTGTGTGAATTGATTACGAGCGCTCGGTTAAAGGTCCCAAAGGACCGGGGGATGGCATATTCGGTCAGTTGTTACTCAGTTAGGGGTAACCCGGCCTTGTGTTGGCAGAGATCCGGTTTGGTTCTCGGGGATGTCCATCCAGAGGCATTCTCATGTGGCAATGGGAAGTTCCTTGGCCTGACCATTCGTTGGAAATCCAAAGAAACAATACGAGACTTGTACGGTTTTAGTTGTAGAACCTGCTTCCTCAGGAGGTAGCTATAGTAGGCATAATATAATGGTACCTATGCTGGCTAAGATTTATATTCTACTTTCGAAATGATTTGTTCTTCACTATGCACTAGTAATAATATCAAATGTTTCTTTTTAATGCGTATCAAGCATCTTTGACTAACATAAGAAGAAATCTCCTCCAAGTCTGCATTTGCATTGTGTGTGTGGCGGGAGGTCTTATGGTAGTCTCATTTTTAAAAAGCATTGCGAATTGACTTTGAAAATCTTTTGTTGAATGTTTTAAAAGATAAACTGTTTTTGTTGCTCACACCAGTCCCATGACTGATCCGGAGTTTATTGTTTCTTTCCTAAACTCTGGGTGCTCATTATTTTCTACACGAGCAGTCTAGAGTTGGGTTTTTCAGATAGTCAGATTAGTAGGTTATCTGGAGTTAGTTCAGTCTTTGGATCACACCAGTCTTGCTTAGCTTCGTGCATCGTTATTGGGAGTTCGAGCTATTGCTGGATTGATTCTTGGAAATGGAGTTGCAGTTCTCGGGGTTCTCTTTTGAAGACTATCTTAGAGTTATTTTGTTCCTCTGCTAGATGTTGTCATCTATTTTCTTTTCCGCTGCTATTTATTGTATCATATCTCTGATGTATATTGATATCTATTGGATCATCTGTTGTATCAGATATTGTATCAAAGCTGTATATCAATGTATTATTCTTTTATTTTGTTGTGTTGTCTACTTAATGTTGTTATAAGCTCCGGCGAATCGGATTTGAACGGTCGAATCTATGGCATTCAAATACGATTTGAAGTATGGATGTCGATTTTCGAGCGGGCAAAAATCTGTCTCGTCACATTTCTATTGGAAACATCTACAATAATTAAACCTAAACACACACCCATCAATTGATCGATAGAATGCATGTGTGTGTAACTATATAACTATACACACATACATACATACATACAAACAGACACACGCACATGTATGTATATAACATTTGTTTTAAAATTATATGCGAACTCAAATTTGAATTTAGTAGATATTTACTATGCAATTTTAGATCTAAGATTAAGAATCTGAATTTATAATTATTTAAATTAAATTACAATCACTACATATTATAATATTAACTATTTATATATACACACACATATATTTACATAATCTTATACTTTGAGTTATGGCTTGGATGCCTTGTAATTCCAGAATTCTTTGTTATATTACATTGAAGAACTCACATCTAATGCATAACAGAAAAATAAATAAATGTAAATAATGTCATCTTACATCTCAACAATTTTACAAATTTTTGTTGTACACAAGATGTTATTTTCAACATAATTTTGTATGTATAACCATTGATTCACGTGTCTGTAATAAATTACAAGATATATTATTATAAATTTTACAAGGGAAGCCATACAATAAACTGGAGACCTTAATATACTTGTTTAAATATTAACTGTAGTAAGGTAGGGATTTAACTAACACTATTATTAAGAATATAATGTAAATAGCCATTATATTAACAGTTCTACATAATTATGATACCGAGGCTATTTACATAATATCCTAATAGTGTTAGATAAATCCTTACTAGGTTAATATTTAAACAAGTATATTAAGGTCAAGTATATTAAGCTCTCTAATTTAGTATATGGTCTCTCTAACCTTAATATACTTGTTTAAATATTAAACCTAGTGAGGATTTATCTACCATCGTTAAACATATTATGTAAATAGCCATTATATTAACAGTTCTATATATTTATGATACTTAGGCTATTTACATAATATCCTTAACAGTGCTGGATAAATCCTTAATAGTATATTTAAACAAGTATAAGGTCTTCAATTTAGTATGAGAAAAAAGAAATGAAATTTTGTCTCCATTACAAATTCAATATGCAAAAATAACATCTCACGCACAGTATCGAGCAATTTGAAACTAAAATGGATGGTACAGTATCAAATAACTTAACTTCACCAAGAAATAACAAATCTCCACTGTCAACTGGCTTATTGCCCCAAAGTGTTCCACATGAACACAAGTTATACTTTCATGAGCATGGGAAAGCCTTCTCAAAAAAATAAGTAGAAGTTGGATTAGTAGTGAAACATTGCAATGGTAGCATCTCCTACTCTACCTATTAACCGTCGATACATCTTATGGAAAATTAATTTCTATCATTCCAATCGCTCGCTACATACTAAAAGCAGTAATGATTGCATTTTCTTAATATGCTCATTCTCTTTCAAAACTAACATGATTTTAGTCCTAAATCATATTAATTTTACATGAGATCGAGCATGATTAAATTAAGAAAACAGAGCCATTATCATTATTTATTTTAGTAGAAAAGTTCAACACGTCAGTTTTAAATTTATGTTTACAAGGGTAAAGCAGCAAGAATCTCTAATGCCAGATAGTATTGAGCGAGAAAGATTTCTCCATGTGGTAATAAATATTTATTTTTCTATTTCAGGTAGGAAACAAAGAAAGAAGATGAATTAGGAACAACACTTACAAGTGGACAGTGTAGCCATTTAGGTCTAGCTTGCTTCCACAAGACCTGAATTAGCCAAGTTTTTTAGGCAGCAAAGGAAAAATTGGAAGCTTAATTGAATTTTCCACTTTGAAACCGTTGGTAACCAAACATGTTTCATTATCCACTTTATACCACTAAAATTTCTTATGGTTGCTCTTATAAACCAACAATTAAATGGCAAAGATTCAAATTCGCAAACAAATAGAATAGTCAGTAAACAAGTCCATTAACACAGGTGACCTGAAATGAAATGAAACATGAAA
The DNA here is from genome assembly GCA_030765085.1 of Allium cepa. Taxonomy (NCBI): domain Eukaryota; kingdom Viridiplantae; phylum Streptophyta; class Magnoliopsida; order Asparagales; family Amaryllidaceae; genus Allium; species Allium cepa. The sequence continues at coordinate 845,497,046 of CM060943.1, forward strand.
TACTTCATGATAAACATTTTACAATGATCTATTGTATTCTAATGTTAGTAATAAACATTTGCACCAAATTAACCAACGCCAGAGCATATAGGTACATCCCAAGTTCAAGAACAAGTTCTAGCTAGCTGTACATTTTAACAGGACCAATAGAAAGATTCAAATAGCCTTTAAAAAAAGAATGTGGATGCAACTGCAAAGAGATACAGAAGTTGGCAGTTCTAACACTATGAGATCACATAAACAAGATATTAACTGTAGAATATTCAAAGCAAAAATTTAGCATACTAATTTGTACTACACTAAATATATACCATTTTAGAAAATATAAATGAAGAAACAGCAGAATGACAAATGAAGAATTACGATAGAGTGTATTGCTTGAAAGTAACAAGTTCATTAGGAACTGAAATGTGCTAATGACCGAATTAAGAAACTGAATCATTCAAAGCAATTTGGTAAAACAGTAAATGTAAAGACAAATGAACTTCCACTGCCTAAACATCAGATTTCTGGAGGGCTCAAAATATAAAACAAAGAAACCACAACTGCAAAATATAAATTTAAATAAATAAGCTTTGCTAATATTGGAGCAAACAGAAACAAAATGAAATTTCTATTTAAGTTAGACAACATTCATGTGCAATGAAAAACAGCAACAGAGTGGTAGGGAAGCATTTATATTGTTTTGCATTTTCAAAGACAGCGTTCAATTAAGAAATTCGCTGTAGGAGTCATAATCTTATTGATTTAAAATATTTATATTTCAAAATTCGTAAATGAAAAAAAGATATCTTGACCACTTAGATGATCGACGATTCTGCATATCCACAACTTCATTATACGAAAGTATAATTAATCATCAAAATGAAATCCAATTAACCTATTTGTAATTCGAATATTTTCCATCTTACAAAAATTACATTAGAATAAAACTAAAACGTTTTTAGTTGTAATGAATGAAACGTAAGCATATCAAGAATTGCAACGATTAACATTGCTTTAAGATTAAGAGCTTGTGCCAAATAGAATGTCCAAACGACTAGATAATGAAGTAAACACATTTTTAGTACAAGCATTCAAATATGAAATTCCATGTAGGAGTCATAGTCATACTGATTTATAGAAAATTAAAATTTCAAAACGTTGACGAAGAGAAGATATCTCTGCCACTTTGATAATATTTGTATAATTACTCATTGACGAATTATCAAATGAATTTATTTGTATGCAATTCTAATATTTTTCATCTTAATAGAATTACATACAAATAAATTACAATGATTTTGCTTCAATGTGGTAATAGTACAAATCTATAATGGATGAAGCATATGCAAACAAAGAATTACAACGATTAACATTACTCTAAGGTAAGAGTTCATTAGAAATAGGATGTCCAAAGGACCAAATAATGAAGCAAACATATTTCTAATAACTAAACAATGCGCTACATTACCTCTATACATGCCAATGGATATCTAAATAACTCGAAATTCTTCTGCATACGTACTCCGAAAACAAATAAATATTCAATATCCAAAAAACAGATACATATGAGAATATTAGGGTATCTACATAAAAATATAATCCACCCGGTTTTTTCAACATAATAACTTGATTTATATGCGTACCCTAGTATAATAAGTAACATGTACTTTGTTTTAGAAAGATAATAGTGTATACTACGCATACATATAAACAAACACACATGCGGGCTTGTATATATAATATAAAGCTCTAAACAATTTTTATCATTGTATTTTTCTAATTTTAACAGGAAGTTTTTACTTCTATAATTATTGAGAATGAAAATTTTCATGATAAACTAGGATTTTTTTGTTTTTTGTTTTAGATTTATTAATTGATAGCGAATAGAATAATGTTTGATACGTACCACCATTATCGGATACAAGTATACGAAAATTATTTTGAACATCCATGTGATACATGTAAATGTATGTATTTGTATATGTATGTATATATGTGTATATATAAACATAATTATCCGCAATAGAAAGTATTCGGTGATAACAAAGTTATGCAGGATTGAGAACTTGAAATGCTACAATCATTTTACTGTGGCCTCAAGAGACAAAAGCCACTAGATGATGAAGAAATAACAATGCCAACCAAATTCAATGGTATTACATTATAAAAAAATCAGAAAGATTACAAACCAATACAGAATGAGGTTAGTATTTTCATGTCTACTGAAAGAAGGATATTAAGAGATTTCTACATTTTCAAGGATGTTTATTGGGTTTTGCTCTAGTTGAAGGGAGAAGTATATAAATAAAGTAAATATCAAAATCCAGTAAAAATTAAATAAAATTTTAGCAACATAAATGTAGACCGCTTAGCCTATCTCCTAGTTTTTAATTCACACAACTAATAACATGCATCAAGGACATCCAGCTCAAGTGTTTAGGGACGTGATGCTTTAGATAGTGCTTCTAAAGGTCATGGGTTTTTAGAACCATTAAAATAAGAGAAGTCGGTCCCTTAGATGTTCAATGACTATATAATCATATTTACAAATCATTAAAGGTATGTCTACTAAGGCATCAATAGATACATAGAAGAATGATATTTACATGTAATTCCTATATTCCACCATAGAAACAATGAAGAATAAGTATATCTTATTAACGCATAAAAATGTTTATTTTTACATGCATATTTTATCTTTATCTTTGCATATTATATATAAGTAAATGTTACATTGGGGATATTTAGTGTTTTTACAAAGAGGTGGATTAAAGTCTTCTTCACCCCGATAGAGGATGAATTGCATAAACAAATCATGTTTCGCCATGCCACCTGTGACGCCCCACCTCTATACTCACGCTAGCCAAGAACACTACTGAGTAATGCCATCAACTAGCACGAAGAATAAGGCTGTTGAGGAGCGACCATCCATGTAATTGCTTTGTGCGAGCACCGATATGTCAGATAGAATAAAGGAAATCTGACATACCGATACAAACTCAAAGCTACTACACAGTGACTATAATATCTTCGGAAACAAATATAGAAATAAACATAACACAAATCAGTCACAGATATCCATATCACAAAGGCGGAAACATATATGAATATAACACATGAAAGTGTTCATCAGAGCTGTGGTCATACAAGATCCACAATGTCACAAAAGAACAGATACAAGTGCTAGACAAAAGAATAAGTATACATCAAGGAGTCTCTATCTCGAATGTATAAAAAAAAACTACTAATCTAAAGTAGTCAGCCAAAAATCAGGCGACAATCCCTGATAAGAAGTCAAGCAGAGGCACATGTAATATCTCGGTCTAACCCGAGTATTATTTAATAAGAAAATAATAAATGGATCAGTCTAGCTATAAATATCAGATAAGATGATATAGAATAAGAGATATGACAAAAACATATGATAACCATAATGCCATACTGTGATAAGTATGTAATTGAAAATCTATCAAAGATTAATCAATATCACAAGAATCTTCTCAAAGATCAAAAGAATGTCATATTCTTTATTTTTATTCACCAAGTCACAAAATATTGACGAACATCTCAATGCCAATCGTAAAAGTTGTTATAACACAAATCCACCAATGCACAAATATTGATAAAACTTATCAATATAATCACAAGAAATTGGTGAAACACAAATTCTAGAAATCATCAATGGAAATCCAGAAATCACAAAAAGGGGGAGGCTATCACAAAACGGGAGAATGAAAACTCACTAACACGTGTATCACAAAACGGAAAGCTATTCCATGGTTGCTAACCATTTATTTTGAGCCGAGGCTCCACTAAAATGGCCTAAAGACATTTGAGCAGAAGCTCCACTAAAATGGCGCGAAGACCATGGGTTGCTACCCTACCAAGCTGAAGCTCCACTAAAAACGGGGTTTAGTCTCCCTCGCAGACAAAGAGACATCGCATATTTCTAGTCTAAATCACAAAATGATCATCATCGATCATCAGGAAGTGTCAATTATGGTAAGCTAGTAAATAAATGAGTTTAGCTTCATGTCCCATAACCACTAGTTTAACTTAAGTATTTATGAACAAATTGTATATCTCCACTAGAAAATTGTCACAAGAGTTTCAATCGAGCAAGTCCGAAAATTAACCGACGAAGTAAACGCAAGCATTTCATACCACTTATTTTACTAAGCCGTTTAATTAGATTTCTCAAACGAGTGAGGTAAAGGTTTGTATATACTAATAGGTAGGAAAACGATTTTAGGTAATGAGTTTTGTAATTGAAAATAGAGTTGAAATCGTTTTGATGAAAGAGTTTTAATATTTACTGCTAGTATAGAAACCTTTGCATTTTAAAGTGACAAATCGCAAAAATGATTGTAGAAACAATCAATCATCAAAATCTCGCATTCAAAGACGTGAATTAAATACAAAGAAATCGATTCCAAATTCATCAAAATGGATATTTCCAAAAATCCAAAGAAAGAGGTCATCTAAGTCGATAATAAGTGATAACAACTAACCGGATCAACAAAAAGGGATAAACAATGGAAATTTACTCCATAAATAGGCAAAAATGCACAGTTCCAGACGTTTGGGGGTCAATCCAGACGTCTGGATTTGGTCTCTGGAAATTGCCCAGAAAACCACTCAGACGTCTGAAAGCACAAAGTAGACGTCTGAGCCACTACCAGACATCTGAATCAATAAATCAGGCGTCTGAACTGAAATACTAGAAATTCAATTCCAGGACACCCAGACGTCTGGGAAGTAAGATCAGACGTCTGTATCGCCCAGACGTCTGAGAAGCAAGGACAGACGTCTGAGCAGAATATCTGCAATATTTATTCCCTAGACTCAGACGTCTGATCCTTATACCAGACATCTGAGCTGAAGCTCAGGCAAATTTTGAGCCTAGGCCAATGATGGCCAAAACGATTCGGGACCAATCAAGCGAGCAACGACGACTAAGGATTTACGCCAAACGACAACCCGACCTTATAAGCTCTTCGATACACCTTAAACAACTTATCCAAACATCTATAGTTGGATTTACATAAAATTGGACATCAAAACCAAAAATTGGAAAATCACCATATCAATTCAAATCAAAAGAAAATGATCATGAATAGATGTTAGGAATTCATACCTAATCACAAAGATAGATATAGGAATAGACGTGAGATAAAAATCTCACCTTTTTACACAAAAACAACTAAGAGGAAGCTTGGAAATCAAAAGAAGATCAACCACTCTTCAACACAACCCAAGGAGCTTGAATCTAAGCTCAAAAGAAGAACATTTCCTAAATTAGGTTTAGGAATTTTGTAAAATTAAAGAGAAAATGAGTTGGAGAAGAAGAAGATGATACTTACCAAAGCTTCTCTTTGAATTTGGAGTTAGAACTTGGATTTGCAATGGAACTAGGGCTTAGGAATTCTAATTCTCTTTCTCTTCCCCCATTTTTGTGAAAGCTTGAAGGTATTAGGAAATGAAAGTGAATGAAGAGAAGTGGGGGTGGAACAAGAGTTAATAGTTTAGGATAACCCAAACCCAAAGTCCAAAGGTCAAATTTTTAGCTAGCTCTAAACATATCGAAGCTTATACTCAAAAAGATCGCAAACGTCGTTTTGAACTCAATAGTAGTGGTCTCGAGTCCTAATTTGACTGTTTGCAAAAAGTAGCTTTTTGGACTAAAATCCAACTAACGATGCTATATTTAAATGAAATATTTAAATACACACTCGTAAAATATGCGGATTGTTACACCACCCACGTTGAAGACACATTCAATTATAAGTGGCAGTTTATAGATTGGCAATAAAATCATTCATTATGACGCTTGAAAGACTTGGACGAAAGCAGTCTCAACGTCGTCTATTACAAGTATCTTTAGCACTTTTTATAGATCATGAGTAATTTTTTACCTCATTTATGTACTTTTGTTCTTGTTGTTTGTAATATTTATGTTCTATGCTTCTAGTACTTTTTATTATGTTGTCCACCTGCTTTATTTTATTTTTCTATTTAGTTGAAATAAATTTGATTTAACTTTTGTCTTTTGACAAAAGTCAGTTTTAACTTCTACGATAATCTTCTTAATAGACTCATGAGAATTATAAATTAAAATTATTTTATTTTAAATTGATAATCGATTTTTAATTAGTTCGTTGATCCGAATAGGTTTGAGTTAGATCAAATTTCAATATCGATTTATAATACTTCTAAATTTGTCAAATTCTAATTTTTAACCTTCTTTAGAACTTTTCATAACACGCCTAAGATTTTTAATTTAAAATTTCAAGATTTTCAAACAAAATACTGTGAATCTACCCGTACTTGTACGCTTAACTCAAAATTTGCGCTTTTCTAATCTAATAGGAAAGACACAATAAGTTTCTAGCGCCATTAACGATAACAAACCTGGGATACCCGCATGACAATCGGGAATATTGAACACTATACTATAACAACTCCTATGGAACTAATTACAATTATAGCCCCAATCAAATCTAATTGACTAAGCAACAAAATTAACTATGTAAAGAAAAGCAATTAAAATAAAAATGAGAATAAAACTTTATTGAATTTCATGAATGAGGAATATCTTTTTTAACAAAATACATGGATATTAATAGGGGTGGAGTCTTCTAAGTATTTAGAATTATGCCCATAATCAAATTACATCTTCCCATAAAATCAAAATTATTAGAAACTAGAAAGTGATCATTTGGCACATTTCAAAAGTTGTCAAGAACATTTTTGGAATGTTTTTTCTTTCAAATTTTGTCCAAGTTTTTCTAGGAACTATACTGTTGAATTGTCAAAAATTACAAAAAAAGTCAAAGGCAATCAAATAAACATACTGGAAATTTGGAAGAGATAAGTGATGCATAAGTCTATAATATTCAAGTGTGGTATAAGATAAGTGAAAATTAGTAAACTTATTGCTTTAGAGAAGGTAAAATTATAAATTATTGCTAATCAGCATTCAGACAGGCAAAAAAAAATTGAATCTCTTTTGCTGAATAGAGCAGCATATTCAGAACGCTACTTGCAATCAAGGAAATCTTTCAACTTGAATCTCTCGTTTTAATCAACATTCAGCCATTAATCTTTTTCAAACAATCGTGCGCTAAGCATCTCAAATATTGTATCCACATCAAAAACAAAAATTCATATCTATGAAAGCTAAAGCAAATATCATAAAATTCGTATTGTTAATATTACAGATAAGCTTAATAAAATGAAGATTAAAATATAATATATCAAAGGAATTTTGCAAAAGACACCTTAATAAAAAGAAAATTGTGAATCATGCGAATTAAGAAAATGTAACTTCTTAGCTCCTTAAATATTCAACCAATGCATTATAACTGCATATTATTATAGCTTTAGGTCGCTAGTCATCACAAACATCTTCTAGTTATCAAACAATAATTGGACAGTAAAATTTTGTATGTGAATCCAAAGAAATATCAAAAAATGAAAATTCAAGGAGATAGATTTCATTGGAAATTGATTGTCCTAATGACTAGATAATAAAGTAATATCATTCATTATTATTGATCAAAAAGATAAAATAAAAGATAGTACACGTATCTTTACCTCCAAACTTTGTAGAAAAACCAAATGCAGATCCACTGAGATTATTGGAGGAGGGTAGAAAAAGAAAAATTGACCCTTTTCTTTAGCTTCGATGAACGAATCGATCAGGCAAATAAAATCCATGCTTTTGAGCAGACTATGAAGCGTTCCAATCAGATTTTGGACAAAAGCACAAATACAAATTGTTGGAATGGTTTTCCTGAACGGAATTTACGAGGATCTATAGGGTCAGTAAGAAAGGAGGCTGAGCTAAAAGCAAAGTTGGATTTGAGCGTATTAATAAATGGTGGATTAGGGTTTCTCTTTTGGTCTAGGAAAATAAGGCTAATTGTGTCTGCACAAGTGTATTTCATTAGCAAGAAAAAATTAAAAGCCCAAAAAATAAATAAGACATAGGCCATCGCCCCGCACATATTTTACTCTACTAATCTCCGGGCTTTATCTCTATCTCTACTTCTCTACTTCTAATAAAGAAAATCAATTGAACTAATTTACTCGGTGCCTTTTTGAAATTTCAAAAATGCCCTTGCTTTCCGTTTGCATATTTTTGCTCAAACAACAACATATACAATAACACAAACAGCTCATGTGCGAAGCATGGTCCCATACTATGAATGAATAATGTTGGACGGTTTGGAGTGGAAGGTTTGCTTTTAACGCAAATCCTAATAATCTCAATTTTAGCTTTAAAATCATGAAAATTTGTTGCTTTTGATGAAAAGAAATGTATAATTCCACGTATAACTGTAACACACAAGTCTGGACAGTTTCATTACCATTTATGTATTTACTCATCGAAAGTAAGGTCAGGGGATTATGAAAAATTATCCCGTATAACTAGATCTTCTCATTTTTTCGAAGAAATTCCATTGAAATAGAAGTTGGTGATGCAATGGAATTCAACCATTGGATTGCTGCCTGATTCCACCGTCCATACAAGGACAAAAAGATCCAACAGACCGGATCTATTATGTTGCCAATTTAGTTTTATTTTGTATCTTTATTAATGTTTAGTTTGGAAGCGCACACGTTTTGATCCGGCCGTGAATGGTTGGCTTGAAAGCGCAAATATTTGGTCGGACCGCGAACTTCCAAAATTATCGTTCACACGGGACATGGAAAAAATATATGTTAATATATATTTAATTTAAACAAATGAATATATTTTAATTTATTGTATATCATATATAGATATTTATGAATTTCAATATTATGCATTAAACTTTGAATAAATGGTACAAATGTCAAAATGAAAATACTTTTACTATGTTGGAAACGATTTAATTAGTTGATTATGATTAATTAATTTAAACAAATGAATATGTATGTCTTGATTTTTTGTATGCCATATTTGAAGATTTATGAATTTCAAGGTTATGCATTAAACTGTGAATAAATGATAAAAATATCAAAACATATATGTATGAGAAAATGAGTGCAGAAATAGATTTAGGGGAAGATAAATAAAATGTTGAAAAGTGAAATTAATAAGCATTAATTTGCATTGATTCAATAATGTTGCTATTATATCAATTTACTACATCATCAAGCAAGTTATACAATTACAGGTAGCAACCATATAATGTTATATAGTTATGGGCAACAACCATATAACGTTATACAATTCTGTTTATAAACTAAAAAATATAACATGTTATATGTATAGCAATGATACCGCTCTATTAACTTTTTAATAAATAAACCTATTAAAATATTTATGAGTATTAGATATAACTCGGTAGCATATACCATGTATAACGTTACATAATAAATAGACCATAACCGTCGGTTAAGATTTCCTATAGACTGTAAAAAAAATTCCTAACTTCGATCCAAAAGTTTCTGAATCAACAAATAAGTTAAGATGTTGCAGATGAGTTATAGTAGAGATGGCATGCATATCCATACCCCTTAATCGATCCAACATAGAAATATTCAAACTTCATAACACAAATATAGCGATGCAGACATATCTATCGAATCCTATAAATGTCACTCACTCTATCCATCTGATTCACATCTCTTTCTACCCTTATTCCTTTTCCACTTCTCTCTCCTATCACCTTCATTCGGATCTCTCACCACCACTGTTTTTTTTGGACATATCTACCGAATCCTATAAAAGTTGGCAGTTCTAACACTATGAGATCACACAAACAAGGTAGCAACAACAGAAATATTGAAAGAAAAATTTATCTTACTAACTTCACCACACTAAATACATACCATATAAGAAAATATAAATGAAGAAACAGTAGAATGACTAAATGAAGAATTGCAATGGACTAGTATTTCTTGAAAGTAACAAGTTCATAAGGAACTGAAATGTCCAAATGAGAGAATTATGAAGCTGAATCATTCAAAGCAATTTAGTAAAAACAACAATTATAAAGAGAAATGTACTTCTACTACCTATAAACAACAAAACCATATTAACAAAAACTTATGGAGGGTTTAAAGAAACCGTAATCGCAAAAAAAACCTTCGCTGGCACTGGATCATACGGAAAGAGAATGAAATTTGTATGTATGTTACAAAACATTCTTGCATGATAAAAATTATAACGGAGCTGTAGGCGAGCATTTATATTGCTTTACAAATTTTCAGAGGACTATTCAATTGGAAGGTTCTCTATATGAGTTAGTTTTATCGATTTATAAAAAAGAAATATTTAATCGTGAATGAAGAAAAGACATCTCAGTCACGTAGATTGTTAATGATTCTGCATATCTGTAATTCATTACGAATAAGTATAATTAGCCATCAAAGAGAATCTTGAAATTTGTTTATATGTAATTCCAATATTTTTCATTTTAGCAGAATTACATACAAATAAACTAAAAGGATTTTGCTTTGATGAAATATTATACAAAACTATAATGAATGATGCATAAGTGTATCATTGCTTTAAGATTAAGAGTTCAATCGAAATAGAAATTCCAAATGACCGGATGATGAAGCAAGCACATTTTTAGTACAAATGATCAATTAATAAATAATTTTTATGAGTTGTAGACTATGACTTAAAGTAATACTGATTTATGGAAAATGAATATTTCAAAATTGTAAATGAAGAAAATATACCTCGAACGCTTATATGATCAGGAATTATGCATGTTCGTAAGTCATTATAGATGAATATAATTAATCCTCAAAACAAAATCCAATGTAATTCCATATTATCTTGCCAGAATTACATACAAATAAACTTTTTTTTTGCTTAGAGTAAGAATTGTAAATAACAACAACGAATTATGAATGCATATAAAGAATCATAGCGATTAACGTTGCTTTAAGGCTTAGACTTCATTAGAAATATAATGCCTAAACAACCAGATAATGAAGCAAATATGTTTCTAATAACTAAACAATGCTACATTACCAGAATGCTTGCCAATGGATATTTGAATAACTCGATATCCATCCGCATCTATACTAAAAAAACAAATAAATATTTAATATCTAAAAAATAGATACATTTGAGAATATCATTGTATGTACATCAAAAAAAATGTCTATCCGATTATCTTAATATAATAATTTAAATTATGTGTATCCTAGTTTAGTAGATAATAGATACTTGTTTTAGTAAGCTAATACTGTATACCATACATACATATAAACACACACACACACACACACACATATATAAACGTATCTCTCTCTCTCAATACACAGATACACATGTACATGTATATACGCCTACTGCATTTGTATATATATGTATGCATATAAAGCACTAAACTACTTTTATCATTGTATTTTCTTTTGCTTCAATAATTATTGAGAATGAAAATCTTCATGTTAAACTAGAATTTTTTTGTCCGTCTTTAGATTTTTTAACTATCGATGAATATAATAACATACAAAATATATCATTGTTAGCATATACAAATATCTGAAAATTAGTTTGAACATAGATGCAATATAATATTGTCTGCATTCGAAAATATTCTTTGACAAAAGATTTATGTAGGGTGGAGAATTTGAAATGCGACATTCATTTTAGTGTAGCCACAAGAGTCAGATACCATTAGATTATGAATATATTATAGTGCCAACCAAATTCAATGATACTACATTATAAATAAATCAGAAAGATTAATTAGTAACCAATAGAAAAACGAGGTCTATTTTCTACTAAAAGCTTGGTAATTATGAGATTTCTACATTTTCAAGGAGGTGTATTCGGTAAAGATTTTTTCTTTAGTTGATGGAAAGAGTATATAAATAAAGTAAATATCAAATACCAATAAATATTAAATACCTCTTTAGTAAGATAGGAGTATTTTTTTCTTCCAATTGATGTTAAATACCAATTTAGCAACATGTAAGCGTCCTTTTTCGATTCTTTTATTTGTTGGAGGGATGTTGGGTGTATATATTTGTCTTAATTGATGGGAAGAATATTCAAATAAACTACGTGACAATATCAAAATCTAATAAATATTAAATACCACTTGAGAACCAATGTTTTTTCTTTTCATTCATTCAAATATAATCGTACGCAATCTTAATATTTTTCTCATCATCAGAAAATAAATAATAAATACACCAAGAACTATAGCAAATTAATAATGCTTCAAACGTAAGAGTTTATTATGAACTAGATGTCAAAATGACTAATAATGAAGTAACCATATAAAGATATTCTTATGTATATAATTTATGCACGACTTGTATGTTATTGAATGACATGTATTATATATTAAACGTTGTATCATATTTTCTATTATATGGCTGTATTAATTCTTGTATATGATTTGTTTATCATTCTAAACTAGAAAAAAAAACCACGTGAGACTGCTTTGTGTCAGAAACTGAACACAAGGTTGGTAAGTTTTATCATTATCATATAGTGTTCGGTGTTAGCCAAGGAAATACATGCATTAAATTGCCCAATAGAAGTCTCATTCTCCATGCTTTCAAATGGTAAACTTCCTCTGATAGAATGAATATAGAGGCAGAGTGTTACATTTATCAAAGCCTACATTCAAAACAATACATATAATGAAATACAGGATTAGCTATGGTTGTTATGGTAATGATTACCGTTACCATTTTGCAAATACTGTTACCGTACTTTCTTTTTATAAACTAGAATTGCTTACCGTTACCTAAGATTACAAACTGGAGAACTACTCATGTCACATAAATAATAATCACCACAATTGCTTATTTGATCGCATGGCTTGGTTGGAGCTACCCAAAAAGGATTCCATGAGTTCCTCTTGTTTATCCAAAGAACCCTTTGCATATAACCTGATGAACTAATGATTTTCTTCGATATTATGGAAGGATCAACATGAAAAGAATAAGTCACCTCTGATTTATCACTAACAAAACTGTAACCTTCTTAAGACCGCATGAAGGTATGCCACTTAAGTGTGACCCATCCCATAGTCATGTCCTTCATATTCTCTTCCTACCATCATTCGTAATCATTTCAGGGGCCTTTACTATACGATACAAACTTCCCAAAGGTAGGGTTTATAGGACTTCTCCATGCAATCATGTTGCAGTTTAGACCTGTACTAAAATCTACTCCAAGTTTCATATCGGCGATCAAAGTGAAAGTTGGGAAGTTAAAACCTTGTAATGCATAATTGAAGATGTCGTCTTTAAGTTGTTTGACTACAAGATTTCCACTGTCTTGAAGTTAAGCTATTGGATTGCTTGGTTTGGGTTATCTTACTTGATGACCAAACTATGCCTGAGTCTTTGTCGACTATGGTGAGTGTTTCATTTGATGTGATGGATAAGATTTCGGGTGAGTTTGATAATGGGCTTGCCCGATTTGCATCCCATGGTACTATTTTATCGGATATTGTTTTACACAATAGTTCGATGTATCGACTTTTTGGGTTTGGGCTAAAAACCAGGAGAGAAAGAACCAAAACCAAAGACTAGAGTTTCTTAATCATTTAATAGGGTGGTAGAAGGTATGATGTTTCCACCAACTGAGACGGAAAGAAGGATTAATATTAAAAAATTTAGAAGTAAAGATACTTCAAGTTGTTGAGTCATTTCTTTTGTTATCAGGTTTTATAATCAATAAATATAATTACAATGACGGGTCGTTATTCCTATGTGTTTGGTCTTTGGTTCTAAAAGCTTGCCAAATAGAGACAAGCACTATTGTCTCAGTGGTTGAGTGATTTTGCTTTAGTGCGAGAGGTCACAAGTTCAAAACTTGAGTAGCATGATTTGAACATTTGTTGACATGCGATATGTTATCACAGTAATTTGTTACATATAACGTACCATTTTAAAAAGAAAGCTTGCCAAACTATCACGTTTACTAAAGTTCAACCTTTTCGCACGTAGCTATAAAAAAGTGATCTACTTCATAAGCAGTCTAATATGGAACATTTTTATAAGCATATTTATGTATATGCATAATATTTATAATTTTTTCTTACTTATTATATATAATAAAAGAAATTATGATGCAATATTTCAACATACAATTTATAACTATGTCTAAGAGATTCCTATAGCATATGACGCAGCGGAAATACGAAAATGGGATATAACGATGAGAGTAGCAATCGATGGATTAAAAATACCCAAAGGCCCAAATCCGTTGATCATGAAGATACCGGATTCTAGCAATCTTCGACACGTTGATCGCGCACGATACCGTGAGAGAAGATCTACAATTCTTCGAACGTTGATCAAGCGCACTTGATTCCATAAATTGGCTTCAACAATCGTTGATTCAAGCGCACTCGAATGCCGAAAGTGGAGATAGGAGATAACACTCAACTACCAATTTTAATGGAGGCACGAAGCACAAACCAAATTTTATTCAAAAATCAACCAACTTACAAATGACACCACCATCCCTATTTATAGGGTTACAACACACACATATCAGCTTCCTACGACCTAACACACGTACAACATAACCAAATACAACACAGTACAACACAACACAGAACTCAGCCGACCTAATAAGGGCCGACCTACCCATCACGACTTAAAGAATTACAATCATACAACACAGTACACGACCTAACAAATACAACACACGACCTTACAACAAACGACTCAACATATATGCAACACGAGTTAACAAATACAATACATAACGACCTAAACAACACAGCACATACAAAATTACACGACCTACGACATAAGGGTTCAAGCGACTTATCAGCAGGAGCGACCTAAACTTCAGCGACCCAAGCATAGAGCGACTTAAGTAGACTCTGCTTCAGGAACTTGAACGACATAAGAAATGTAGCGACCTAGAGTGAGCGACCTAGGGATGATAGCATGCAGCATACTGAGAATGATGTAAAATGCTAGGTCGCTAGGTCGTTTATCTCATTTGTGCGCGACCTAAGGAATTCTTCTGAGCGACCTAGGAGTAAGCGACCTAAGGCACACGGCCTTTCACTTTGCACTGCAATACTTAACACGTTAGGTCATATCTCACAAGGTCGGAGCAACCTAAAGAAAGCTCACTGGAAATCTTCACGCGACTTAAAGTAGGTCGTTGAGCGACCTAAAGAAAGGTGGCTTCTCGCTAGGTCGTTGGCGGCATCGGTCGTTAGCTGGCTTGAGCGACCAAAGAAATGGCTCCTGGAGATCTTCATACGATCTAAACTTAAACGACCTACTCTGGAGCGATCCAAAGTTTCGCGACTTAGGCAACATGGTATACTGGGTCGAGTTAAGAGAGAGGCGGTATCATTAACTAGGTCTTAACTCGCTAGTGACCTTAGGACATGCAGTTGTAGTGGTTTTAGCTCGTTGGCGTGGCTCGTTGAGTCGCTTGGGCGACTTACCCACTGGTTAGGTCGCTCATGACCTAAAGCAATATCAGTCTGGGCTGCATCATCCTCCCCTGGTTGGGAAAAATTCGTCGTCAAATTTAAAAGTTCTTCCCCATTGAATTGTTCATCTCCATAATAAGGTATAAGATGTTTAACGTTAAACATGTCATAAGTGTACATCCTCCGGCAGCTTCAACCTATAAGCGTTTTCATTGATCCATTTAACAATCTTTACAGGACCAATCTTTCGAGCTTTAAGTTTATTGTATTCTCCCACTGGAAAACGATCCTACGTTAGTACAGCATATACTAAATCTCCTTCATTAAATTCAGCACTTGTTCGCTTCAGATTCGCAGATCGTTTATACTTCTCATTCGTCTTCTCCAATCGTTCCTGAACGATTCTATGGCATTCTGTCAACCCATCAACGAAATCAGCAGCCTGCTTAACTCTCCTCTTCGGTTGTGGCATTATCGTTAAATCCAATGGCCTATTTGGCAAGTTTGAATATAAAATCTGAAACGGACTGAAACCTGTACTTCGGTTAACTACATGGTTGTGTGTGAACTCGGTTTGACATAACTTCGAATCCCAACTCTTCAAATTGTTGTCCACGAGGCATCGTAATAGATTACCTAGGAATTTGTTCACAACTTCAGTTTGCCCATTCCTCCGTGGCTGATAAGCAATACTAAATTTCAATTTGGTCCCAGCCATTTTCCATAGACTCATCCAAATATGGTTCAGAAAACGAGGATCTCTATCCGAAACAATAGATTCATGTAATCCAGGAAATCTATAGATCTCTCTGAAATATAACTAAACGACATTAACGGCCTCTACAGTCTCCTTATAGGCAATGACATGTACCAATTTTGGAAACCGGTTAACCACTACGTAAATAGAATCATTTCCATATTGCGTTTGCCTCAATCCCAAAACAAGTTCCACACTAACATCCTCCTGTAATTTAGCATGTATATGCAACGTCATACATAAACCTGCATTTGTCGTGGTCTTCTTAGAAACTTGTCGATTATGGCTCCTCTGAACAGATCTTTCAACTTCCTTCCCCAGTGACGATTTAAAATAAGACTATAAGATTAACTGCATAGTACGATCACAGCTCAAGTGTCTTCCTACATGCAAGCCTTTGATAAATTTCATTTGCCAACTGTAATCTGTAGCAGACAACTGACTTCCTTCGACTAGCAACCCATCAACCAGTTTTCTCAACTCTTCCTGCTCTCTTGGACACATATGATAGCATGGCCTATGCGGTGCAATGGCATCTGGCATTGGATCAACATGATATTGTATGTCCCTCAGTGGCGGTACCTCCTTGGGCAACTTTGCAGGGAGTACATCTTCGAATTCATTTGCCACTGGCACATCCTCCTTAGGAGTCTCGAGATCTTTACTGGTTTCGTTCCCATTAAACATAAACATTTTCGCACTATCCTCCACTTCTTTAACAAACTCTCTTGTAGACTGTATACTAGTCGAATCCTCCTTCTTTACCAACAAATTACTCTCTTCATCTCCCGACTTACGTTCTTCATCCTCATCAAACTCTGCTGGTTGTGAATTTCCAACTTCATGTTCATCAAACTTCGTTTGTTGGAAAACATCAACTTCATTTTTATCAAACTTCGCTAGTTGTGAATTTTCAACCTCATGTTCATCTAATTTCGTTGGTTGAAAATCATCAACTTCATCTTTAGCTAACTTCGATGATTGTGAATAGTCAACTTTATCTTCATCAAGTTTCGTGGATTGTGAATAGTCAACTTCATGGTCATCAAACTTCGCGGGTTGAGAAGAATCAACTTTATCTTTCACTTCAATACTATCTTTCACTTCTTCAACAACTTCTTTCGAAGATATTAGATTAGTGGCTTCCACCTTCTTCTCTGGCTTGCGATCACTTTGTTCACGCTTCTTAGGAACTAAGATAATTTTGGTTCCTTCGAACATGAAACTGTAGCTGTTGGCGTGACTATTATGTTAGACAGCTCTATCATACTGCCATGGACTTCCCAATAGTAGATGACATACATCCATATCGGCAACATCACACCATATGTCATCTTTGTATTTCTTCCCAATAGAAAATGTAATCAATGCTCGTCTTCCCACTGTCACTTCTTTCCCTTCCTTTATCCATGCCATTTTATACGGTCTAGGGTGTTTTTCTGTCTTCAACCCCAACTTCATGGCGGCTTCTTCAGAAATAAGGTTATTGCAACTTCCCGCATCAATAATAAATTTACAAACCTTTCCCAAGATAGTACAGGTAGGCTGAAAAATATTGTTCCTTAGCCAAATAGAATCATTCTCATGCTTTGGCAAATTACACCCTTCGTCTCTATGACCACGTATGTCTCTATGATCATGCAAATCCCTTCTACACCATCTTTTGACATCACGACATGGTTCGTTGTCAAACTCACGTGGAGTTCTTCTCTCTTCATCATAATCAAATGTACTCTGATATCGATCTCGACCATCAACGTCTCTACGATCACGCATATCTCTTCTAATATGTCTTTCCTCGTCACGATATGTTTCATTTTCAAACCCACGTTGATGTCTTTTCTCTTCATCTCTGTAACCATGGTGATTTCGTCTCATTGAAATTGATGATTCTCTTTTATCTTGATAAGATTGTGGCGACACCCTCCTTGCTTCCGTAACCGATGGCGAAACTTTGTTTCCTCCATGGTTCAAGTCTGGTGACCTTCTTCTTTGACTTTGATTCAAATCCATAATCAACATCTCCAACTTTCCAAAACCTTCATTGAACTTCTCCTCGAAGTTATCATTAATTCGTTGCTCTGTTGCTTTAGCATCTTCTCTTCTATACACATCTGCAACATTCTGATGACGATTAACTCTTCTCGGAGGCATTGCCGAATCAAACAACAAATCTTCAAATTAACTTTAACTTCTCGGCTTAGATCCACAAAGTGATGCACGGCTTCAACTAGTTCTCGGATCTAACTCCAAAATGAACTTCAACAAACTTTAACTCTCGGCTTGAACAAATCTGAACTTGTACACTTCTCCTTGGTCCAACAAGCTTGTCTTAGCTATAATTGGCTAAGTCTTGCTTTGATACCAAATGACGCAGCAGAAATACGAAAAATGGATACAACGATGAGAGTAGCAATCGATGGATTAAAAATACCCAAAGGACCAAATTCGTTGATCACAAAAATACCGAATTCTAGCAATCTTCGACATGTTGATCGCGCACGATACCGTGAGAGAAGATCTACAATTCTTCGAATTTTGATCAAGCGCACTTGATTCCATGAATTGGCTTCAACAATCGTTGATTCAAGCGCACTCGAATGCCGAAAATGGAGATAGGAGATAACACTTAACTACCAATTTTAATGGAGGCACGAAGCACAAACCAAATTTTATTCAAAAATCAACCAACTTACAAATGACACCACCATCCCTATTTATAGGGTTACAACACACACATATCAGCTTCCTATGACCTAACACACGTACAACATAACCAAATACAACACAGTACAACACAACACAGAACTCAGCCGACCTAACAAGGGCCGACCTACCCATCACGACTTAAAGAATTACAATCATACAACACAGTACACGACCTAACAAATACAACACACGACCTTACAACAAACGACTCAACATATATGCAACACGAGTTAACAAATACAATACATAACGACCTAAACAACACAGCACATACAAAATTACACGGCCTACGACATAAGGGTTCAAGCGACTTATCAGCAGGAGCGATCTAAACTTCAGCGATCCAAGCATAGAGCGACTTAAGTAGCCTCTGCTTCAGGAACTTGAACGACGTAAGAAATGTAGCGACCTAGAATGAGTGGCCTAGGGATGAAAGCATGCGGCATACTGAGAATGATATAAAATGCTAGGTCGCTAGGTCGTTTATCTCGTTTGTGCGCGACCTAAGGAATTCTTCTGAGCGACCTAGGAGTAAGCGACCTAAGGTACGCGACCTTTCACTTTGCACTGCAATACTTAACACGTTAGGTCGTGTCTCACAAGGTCGGAGCGACCTAAAAAAAGCTCACTGGGAATCTTCATGCGACTTAAAGTAGGTCGTTGAGCGACCTAAAGAAAGGTGGCTTCTCGCTAGGTCGTTGGCGGCATCGGTCGTTAGCTGGCTTGAGCGACCTAAAGAAATGGCTCCTGGAGATCTTCATACGACCTAAACTTAAATGACCTACTCTGGAGCGATCCAAAGTTTCACGACTTAGGCAACATGGTATACTGGATCGAGTTAAGAGAGAGGCGGTATCATTAACTAGGTCGTAACTCGCTAGTGACCTTAGGACATGCAGTTGTAGTGGTTTTATCTCGCTGGCGTGACTCGTTGAGTCGCTTGGGCGACTTACCCACTGATTAGGTCGCTTACGACCTAAAGCAATATCAGGCTGGGCTGCATCAGTATACTTTCTTATTCATCACATACAACAAATGAAAGAAACTATGATAAAATATACCAGATTACAATTTATTATTCAATATAGATCTCCTCTATTAATAGTTCATAAGTATGCCAAAGCAATAGATAGGACATCTTAACATTCTAGCTCTTATAAGAAAAACGCTAAGCAATCCAGTCCAAGATAACACTCCACATAGTAGCCAAACACAAACAACTTCAACAAGGTAGGAAAAACTAACTAGGTGTTTGTACCATTGTTTCATGTGATTTTAAACGACTTGTTGGTACTTGAATAAAAAAAGTGTTGTAGTGAAAAATCAGAGTTTTGAGCAGCGGAAGCAGAACACCCAATTCTGTTGACAATCTCTAGAATTCCAGTCCAACAAAGATAATAAAAAGACAAATCAAAGAGAATAAATTATAGATAGACAACAGAAAAGGACAGAACATGTCGGTATAACGAGGTTCGGCTATGCCTATGTCCTCGGACCCAAAACCTTTGTTACTTCTTCACTTCAAGAGGGAGGGCAATATGAGGAAAAAAGTCATTCAGTATAAATTTCTCATTGTACAATAGCTACAAAAATAGGGGTCTTATTGAAGATATTTTATAAAGAACTCTCTTTTTGTCTTGTGATGATGGAAGATGAGCAAAAGTCTTCATATTTATAGAAGCAAGAATGAAGATTGTCTTGGAGATAAGGATGAAATATTTCCAAATTTGCTTGATTTGATTTCAACAAACTTTAGCATATTTTTGTTTGTTTCCATATATATCCTTATCTAATTGATTACTTAAATCAATTACACTACAACAAAAATACCTTATTACAACGCCCTTTTTACAACGGGCATTTGCTGCCCGTTGTAATAGAAGGCTATTACAACGGTCCATTCAGGACCGTTGTAATAGATGCTTATACAACACCCTTTTTACAACAGGCAATGACTACCCGTTGCAATAGAATGCTATTACAACGGTCCTTTCATGCCTGTTGTACTAGATACCAATTTTACAACGTTCAAAAAATGACCGTTGTAATAGATTCCCATTTTACAATAGTCACATAGTGCCCGTTGTAAGAGGTTCGAGCAGCATTTTAATAGACTTTTTACTTTTCAGTTATTACAGAATCACCTAGTTCAAAGTGAATATTCATTTTTTCATGAAATAATGGCGACTGCGACCCATCCTCATCAAATCCCTAATTCAAATCGCCTCCGTTCATCGTCCTCCTCAAATCCCTAATTTCTAATTGCCTTCTTCGGCCCCCTCTGCCTCTTCACCTCACCCCTTGTGTCGCTTGTCGACCTCCCTTGTAATCTGCGCGTGTTAACGTGAAATGAAACCGGGCTTTTTCAACCCAATGGAGACCGCCTCCAAAACCACATCTAGCTAGATTCGAGTGTCGCCTTGTCAGTCGAAGGCCCGGCCTCCTCAATCTCTTACTGGGTCACCATACAATTTTCTCATCCCTTGTCCTCTTCTGGCGATCTTCGATGCTTGTGAGCCTCGCGTTTCTAGTGCGACTGTTTGCTCCGGCTTTTGAACGAGCTGTGTTCGATTCTTCGACGTCTGATGTGGCTATGCCAGTTCGAGTTCCTCCTTCTGGACAGTCCTTTTATGCTACTCCCTCTGTTCCTATCTCGGCCAAGCTTTCCATTACTGAAGAGTTTCCCTCTTTGGCTGGTGCTACTAATCATGTGCTTCCTGCTATTGTCGGGCCTTGTGAAAAATGCCCCCTCTGATAAATCCTGGAAACCTCTATTCTCTTCGAAGCCACGTAATGCTGGCAGGTATATATCTAAGCATTTTGATATTATTGGTAATTGTGATGATCTGCTTGTGCCTCCGAGTGAGGTTGTTGAGGCGGGTATGTATTTTTGGAAGGATATGATTGTGGGGATTTTCCTTGATAAGTGTCATAATTATTCCGTTGTTATGTTTATTTGCAAGAAAATTTATGCAAAATTTTGAATCATTTTCAAACTTTTAACTCCTATCCAACAGTTTACTTTTGTTCGATGTTTAGAACATTGAGCAAGTTATAGAATTTGTCTTTTTTCTCAATTCATTATGTTGTAAGTCCTACAAGTGGGAGAATCCATGAATGAGAAATATAAATATATTGTGTAGTGTAGGGGCGGATCCAGGATTTTTATTTAGGCCGGGCAAAAATAGTGTATCAATAAAATGTAAACAAAGCCTAACTGAAAAGAAAATGTGATTGTTGATGATACAAAATATAATTGTTTATTGCTCTAGTGTTAGTATATGATTAGAAGTTTGTGCTCATTTGGTGTTTTTGAGTCATCATAAGAATTACAATGGTCAATAAACAAAAGGAAATGTTTTAACACTAATTAGTTCTAATTTATATCAAAAGACATGCTATATCTGTTTACAAATTTCTATTAAGCAGTAAATATCTTTATACTTCAAACGAACATGCATGTTACAGTGATCAAGATAGTTGTAAAAGTCGTGATAACCTTTATAATTTTGCACACTAAATTGACATGATGCAAATTCAATCATGTAATAAATGGTAGACTGCATGTTAATAATAATGCGTTTGAGAAAATCTTAATCGAATCCAAAAGTGTGGAGTAATAAATATTTGAAGAAATTACTATATAAATGTAGCAACATGCAATTAGATTCAATAATTGCTTCATAAGCACTGAAACTGTAAAAAGTATTTATTTAGCCTATTTTTTAAAATATCAAACTTCATTGTTATATTATTGTTAGTTTATTTTTTTACACTTCCAATGCTACATTTTGAAGCCAATAATGTTGTCAGCATGTCCTTGGTGGGCATAGGTTAACATTATCATAGTTGTAATGATACTACTGTAATGTTTTGGTTTGCTCATAAAG
Source organism: Allium cepa (assembly GCA_030765085.1). Classification (NCBI taxonomy): domain Eukaryota; kingdom Viridiplantae; phylum Streptophyta; class Magnoliopsida; order Asparagales; family Amaryllidaceae; genus Allium; species Allium cepa. The sequence continues at coordinate 845,519,767 of CM060943.1, forward strand.
TGTTTCTAATATTCGAATGTGGGCACAACCAGCTAGTTTGAATTTCAATCAAGGAAGAAATAAATCTTTATTTATGTTTTGACAAATATGAACTTCTTACTCTATTTTTACATAAATGTATATTTGACACCCAAAGTTTGATCAGAATGTGGGCTGCAAATTATTGTCTGATAAAAAGCAGCTGGAAATTTTATAATGTAGCTGTATCCAAACCCTTTTGTACTTCAGGATTCTGTATAATCTTTTAGCTATATCCAACATAGGCTTGTAAAATTTTTAACCTTGCATGATAATAATATACTGTTATGGTTGACCAGTTTGGATGTTTGTTCTAGGCTATCGGAATGCATCCACCATATACCATATATTATGCAGACTTCAGAAATATGGATTGGCCATTCTGGATGGTTGTTTTATGTTATAGGAATGCATGTGCCATATACCATATGTTATGTAATGTATTATGGAAATCTGGGTATAACTTGAATATTTTAGGTTGTCTTATGTTTAATTGAATGAAGATAAAAAATGTGCAATAGCTTATTTCACTTTGAATATCGATCGAAATTGTATTTTTACACTATAATTTGTATGAATGGTGATTTTTGCAGAACGTATTTTTTTGCTAATTGAGATATTGCTATCTTTAGACTATTAAATAGTACTAATACTATGATATTGTTTCAGTTCAAATAATTAGTAGATTTTGTTTTTAATGCATAATTTACCGTATAATGTGAAATCCCGGTTTTTATTTTCAAATGCATGTTATCTCATATACCTTATCTTAGTTTCTAACTCTAGAATTAAGTTTGTTTGATTCATATTTTTGAACCAATGCGGCATAGAAGGCAATTGGTTAGGGCTTCATAATCATCATCATAAAATCAGAAGAAGAAAAATATAGCTAAATACAAAGCCAGATTAATGTTTGATTGCGATGGATGCGGTGTGTATAGAAGCTATGCTAAAAGGACCGAGGATTCTGAAAAACCAGAGAAGAAAATAGCTGGATAGAGAGAGTGTAATAGTTACACTGGTAGGTTAAGCGGGTATGAGAAAGTATTGTTGCTGGCATGTACAAGGCATGTGCGAAGCCCAGAGACTGAGAGAATTTACCTGCTATAAAATGGAATGGTAATCAATAACCATCGGTAAGCATATCTTTCCTTTTCTTTTTGGTGCTGCACATTATTTATACATGACACGATGAGGTGTGTTTTTAAATTATCTCATTTTGTACTGAGACTATTGAACGAGAATGATACATAAACTAACATTTGAATCATATTTTTTCACAAAAAAGGGATATCAATACGATACATTTTATTCAATAGATTGGTATCATAAAATTTGAATGGTTAAGGAGCATTTGGGAAGCGGATACATAAAATTGCTTAGTTTTATAGATGTTTAAATGTTGGTACTAGGAAGAAATTTTCCAACAATTTTTTTGACATGAGCTTGTTGGTGCATACCTTGACGCTTCCTCTAGATTAGCGATGCTAAAACCGGATACTAAAGAAATCATATATATATATATATATATATATATATATAACTAAACACATGACAAATAACACTAGCCACCCATCAAGATGGAAAATCAAATCATACATAAGTTATTCTTCTGTCACCATAAATAAGTAAAGTCACGCAATATTAAAATACCAGAAATATTTAAAAAAAGCAAAAATCAATTGAAAAAGAATCCGTAGGCGAGTGCAGCAGTAGAAACTAGAATGGCAGCAGAGCCATCAGCAGCAGAGGCGCCTGATGCAGGTGAAGGTGCAGGAGCATCCACTGCTGCAGCTTTTTCCACCATGGAAGAAGCTATGACAGCTGCAAACGCAAGAGCCGCAATGAATCAAAATTCTATGTATACTTGCTTGATTCATATGACAAGACTCACTTGGAGGAAATAACAGAACTGTTATGATAGGTACTATAAATTGTTTTTCTCTGGGACAATAGTAACTGATTTATCGAAAGTTTAATGATTCTCCTTTGTTTCTTAAAAGTAACAGCACAAACATTACTATGATTTTTTACTTTTATTACTTAGTAGCTAAAAACAAGTTAAAATGTCATGATTTTTGTGATTGAAATGTTTTTGATAACATTTAACAGATGCCAATATTTGAATATTGTTTCAGCTTGCACCAGACCTGGAAATATAAATGCAAATGAAACACTTAACACTCTTATGTATGCCAACTGTGCTCACAACATTCGAAATAAACACATTGTACGTTTTTAGTACTATGTTAAATTTCTGTGTAAATTTATTGCAAGAATTTTACAAACTATTTTTCTTTTGTTTAGATCCACAGAAATCCATTGTCTGCGGAGATGCAAAGAATGAGAGAGCAACTTTAATATCTGTAGGCAGAGCTTATCGCAAGGTGGTGGAAATCATGGAAATGAAGTCCAGGTATCTCATAAATATATGTAAATTAAATTTGTTTATTCACATGTTTATAAAATACCTAAGAGGAGGAAAACCATAGAAACTAGTGCTAGTGCCCCCGTCATTCAACCTTAGTCTTCAGTTTGCCTTTGTAATCGGTACCGTTTGTTCCATTATCTACCTCGGAATGACATTCAGAATACGCAAATCTCAGTGTCAAATATGCAGGGAATTTAGAGCAACGACAAAGTTTTGTACCAGGGTAAAATAAAGAACATGATGTAAAGGTATACGTTGATATGGAACAAACACCAAAATAGGAAGCATGGCTATATTATAGTTGACATAAAAAAGGTCTGATTGAGTATATCATATTTTTACTTGTTTATTTACAACAGCGAATTTCGTTTTAATACTGGTATCTAGCGTTAAGAAATTTAAGGTCAATACTGTACAAGCGACAATTTTAGGCAATAAACAAGGTCAAAAAAGAGAAGAGTTTTAGACCAAATCTTATACCTTGAAATTAAATTTTTTGAGAAAGTCATCACAAAAATATAACACTATATGCTTCAAACTAATCTGCAATCTTTTTTTTTTTTTGAAAAAAGGTACTTTATTAACATAGAAGGGCGTATATTTCCATGATATGCCTCATTAAAACCTTGTAACCCCCCTAACCTAATCGGGTACCTTACAAGGAAAAAGAGTACATATCACTTCCATATATTAACGATACAACACAGAGAAAACGGATCCAAGTTGTTGAACAGATGGAGGAGTTGAAACAAAGTTTAAAATGCACTCAAAATCATCCGTAATAACAACTTGGACCGATAAAAACTAAACAGAAAATAAAACAACAACAAAAGCAATGTAAAAGACATCCTTCTCAAGGATGCAATCCAGAACCTTCTAAAAAGAAGTGTGAAGCCACTTCTGTCTCGATAGGGGAGCAAAAGACATATGCCAAGCAAAGGCACAAACGGGTCTGGAAACACAAGTGGACAATAATCTCATCAACGGGGAGTTGCCAGAAGAATCTCTCTAGTGTAAGAGCAGGTCAGGGGGGATGCGGAGGAACCGGGGTCCTGCTGACAATGTTCCAGTTTTCGTAGATGAGTTTCGCTTCTCTACTAACTTCTCTATCTTGGATTAAGTGTTGCGTAAGCATTTTAACATCATGATTTATCAGGGTGTTTCTAACTGATGTTGGTATTTCAATACCTCTGAAGATCCTGTTGTTTCTTTCGCACCAAATGTTCCAAATCAGGGAAGTAAACGCTATGTTGATGATTTGGTTGTCTAAAGTTTGATTCTTGTTGTTGTTTCTTATGCATTCCATAATCTGGTTAATGTTGAAATTTAGATTGATGTCTAATTTCAATTTTTGCATGGTATTTTCCAACAACTTGTTTGAATACGAGCAGTTGAAAAATAGATGGTCTCTATCTTCTATACGGCTTGCGCATAAGTTGCATTGTTGGTCAATGTCTGTGTTCCATTTGCTAATACGAACCTTGGTTTTCAATTTGTTTTGGATGGCCAGAAGAGCACATGTTGACATTTTGGGGGCACATCCCTTACCCCATATGATTTTTGTCCAGAAATACTCTGGGTGCTTATTTCTTAATTGATTCCATGCTGACTTTAGTGTAAATTGTCCATTGTTACTTGGTAGCCAATTCCAGTAATCTTTTTCATACTGAGGTTAAATGTTAACATTGTATATGGTTTGATGGTACTGAGTAGGGACATAATTGATGTTTTGTTTCCATTTATGGTTGGAGATCAATTCAGACACTTTTCTGTTATGTCCTCTAATCATTGACATGGTATTCCATCCTATGTCATCTATTAGTGAGGTTCCATTGATCCAAGGATCAAACCATAGGCTTGTGTCATCCCCATTGACTATGTTTTTGTTAATGAGACCTTTGCACCACTGTCTTGCTCGAAGTAATGTTTTCCAGGTATTTGATGCAGTAGGATCAGTGCAAGCATTCCAGAAGTTTGCATTTTTACAATATTTGTTTTGCATCCATTTAGCCCATGTGGATTCACAATTGATAAATTTCCACAAAAGATTTGAGGCCACTGCTTTAGAGATATCTTCAATTTTTCTGATGCCAAAACCACCTTCAGTTTTAGTTCTGCACACTTCTTCCCATTTCATTTGGTGAGCTTTAGATTTCCATAAAAAATTTGCACATAAGCTATCAATTCTTTGCATAACTGCCAGTGGGAATTGAGAAACTTGAAGCCAGAACTGCAATATAGGGTGGATTACAGTTTTAATTAGTTCAGCTCTGCCACTAATGTTTAGTATCTTGCTGTGCCAATGATTGAACTTTTTGTTAATTTGATCTATTAACCCTCCAAAATCCCTTTTTTTCAGTTTGTTGTTTGATAAAGGAATGCCAAGATAGATAATTGGCAATTTACCAATATGAATATTAAGTATGTTGGCTATCTGGTCTTTATTTGTGGCGCCTTTGCTAAAAAAATAGAGTGGATTTGTTGGGGTTTAACTCCAGACCTGTAGTGTTGCACAGATTTTGAAAACTTTGCTTGATGCAGGTAGCATTTTGAATTGTGGCTTTAGTTAATATCAAAATGTCATCTGCATAAATCAGATGTGTAATCACTGGTTCATTTTGAATAATGGGGGTTAAAATGCCTTTGTGGAATTCCATGTCCAGAATAATAGTCAAGTATTCCATAGCTATGGCAAATAGGTAAGGTGAGAGGGGGTCACCTTGTCGTAATCCTCTTGAACTATTAATGAAGCCATGTTGTGACCCTTCTACTAACACCGAGAAAGTGGGTGTAGTAATACATTCATATATGAGGTCCACAAATCTGGGGGGAAAGTTCATTGAAATCAGCATATGATGTATAAAATCTCTATTAATTTTATCATACGCCTTATGCAGGTCAATTTTCAGACATAATTCATTGGATTTTTTCCTGTTGAACCCTCTTATCATTTCGTAAGCTAGGAGTGAGTTATCTGTAATAACTCTTCCAGAAATGCAAGCATTCTGGTTATAGAAGATTAGATCATTCATGAGGATTTTCATTCTATTGCATATAAGATTTGCAAGTATTTTATAAGATAAATTGCATAGGGAGATTGGTCTGAAGTCAGTCATGTCCACTGCGTTTGGATTTTTTGGGATAAGACAAATGAATGTATGATTGATTTCTTTAATGATTTTCCCTGCTTGTAGGGTACTGTTCATAGCATTCCATATGTCGTATTTGATTTGTTCCCAGTGAATTTTATAGAATTTAGAATTAATTCCATCCGGTCCTGGGGAACTATTGTCACTAATTTGAAAAACTGCATCTTTAACTTCTTCGAGGAGAAAAGGCTTGCAGAGGTTTTCTTTTGCTTTTTCTGAGAGGATTTTTTTGCATATTATGTCTGGAAATTGAGTTTTGTCTGTAGGCGATGAAAAGAGATTTGAGAAATATGTTGTGACTGCTCCACCAATAGTTTCTGATGCTGGATACCAATCTCCATTCTCTTGAATAATGAATTTATTTCCCGTTGGTGGTTTAATTTTATTGATTTTTGAGAAGAAAAATTCAGTTGGTTTGTCTCCTTTTGTCAACCAGTTTATTTTCATCCTTTGTTCATTGTCTATCGCAATATTCCTCATAATATCATAAATCTGTGCATTTTTCGAGCTATATTCTTCAATTAGATAGTTGTTAAGAGGTTCACGAACTAATTTCTTGTATATATCATTTGTTTCCTCTTTTAACTTGTCTAATTCAGAGTATATATTGCTTATATTTGCTATCCAGTTTTTCAGAGTAACTTTCACAGTTTTTAATTTACATAGGAGATTGTAAAGAGCATTCCCTGGAAATTCTTGCGCCAGAACTGGTTGGATGATGCTCTGGTATCCACTTTGTCGATGCCATGAATTTTTATATTTGAAAGGTATGGGCTTTCTTCTCGTGTTCTGGATTATTAAATTAATCATGATAGGGGTGTGATCACTAATGGAATGATTTCCGAAGTGTATACCATATTGTTTGAACTTTTCAGACCATAGAGAATTGACAAACACTCTGTCTATTTTGCTATGAATTGAAAATTGCAGACCCCCTCTCCAAGTATAAAAATTACCTGAATACATTGGCTCAGTAAGCCGAGAATTGTTAATGCAGTTCATAAAATCATGGTCTCCCATATCAGTTTAATTACCATTATTTATTCTTTCCGTAGAAGATAATATTGAGTTAAAGTCTCCTGCTAGAAGCCAAGGCAGATTAATACGCATAGACTGTTCAGTAATGTATGTCCATAGGTCCTTCCTCTTCATTTCATCGTTATGACCATACACAGATGTGCATATCACACTGAGGCCAATATAATTGTGTAGGATACCAGTGATGTACTGTTCATTCGTGTGGAGAATAATATTTGACCATTGACTTGAATCCCAGATTATTAGAATACGACATTTCTGACCATCTAATATATTATGTGTAAATTTCCATTTAGTGTGGATTTTATTCATGAAGCTATCAATATTACTTGCCGAGAGTTTATTTTCAAGCATGCAAATAAAAGAAAACTTATTACTATTCACTAATCTCACCATTTCCATTTGCTTGGCTGCGGAATTCATACCCCTTATGTTCCAAAAGAGGAACTCCATCTAAATATTGTTTTCGGGGTAGCTACTGTTTTCTGGAGGAGTAGCATTCCCCAGTAACTTCGCTTTTTTTTTTATTTTATTTTTTTTCCTTTTAGTTGATTCACCATGGTGTGCCATGCAGGATTGTCGACGACATTAGAATCTGCTGAAGCTTTAAATTCAAAGGGGGTTTCATCTGTTCTTATCTTTCGCGTGTTGCTGGTTTTGGAATTATGGGAAGAGTTAGTGATTTGTTCTGTGGAGTCAGGCATACTGGACACTTCAGATTGGACCATGCATATATATCTGGGGTCATGAAGGAGTGTATCTGTATCAGCATTTGTAATTTATATACTTGATATTGTTTCTGTCTCATTGGTATTAATGCTTGGACTTGTAATTTTATTCAGGAGTGTAACTTTTTGATGTGGTAGTTGTGTTTGCTTTGAATGCTCCTGTGTAGAGTCTGTAATAACAGTGTGTTGAGGATTAGAGGTTACAGGAATTATCTGTTGTAGTGTTTCAGAGATATTCTGAAAGATAGTCACTGTTTCATCGATATTATGGTTGTTGTTTACTTCTTCCTCCACGTTATTCTCGCTGTTATCTATCAACATGTTTGCGTTGTTCTCTTTAGATGGAACAGTACCAGTTTTTGGTTGCCACACTTTATTAAATTGACAGTTGATTTCAGCATGTCCAAAACTCGAACAGTTCGTGCATAACGATGGTTTCCATTCGTAACTCACTTCTTGCCATATCATTTTATTGTCTTCGGTTATTATGGGAATCTTACTAGGGAATTTGAACGAGTTATTTATTTCAACTAGAACTCTCACGTATGCTATTTTGATGATGCCTTCAGTAGCCTTATCCAGTTTGATTGGGGAGCCAAGCACTGAGGCAATCCTACTAATTCCTTCTTCTGTCCAATAATCCAGAGGGAGATTAGGGAGGCGTATCCAGATTGGGATTGTGTGCAAGAGTTCTTTGCTGAGGTGCATTCCCAGAAACCATCTTTTCATCATCATTAATTTTTTATTGTAGAAATAAGGACCCCCTTCTAGAATTTTGTCACAATCTTGTTTTTTGTTGAACTTTATAACATAGAATCCGTTTTCCTTCGAGTAAATTGAGAATTCATCTTCTGGTTTCCATACTCTAATAATATATTCTTTGAAATACGGATAATACGGCTTCGGGCCTACTACATATACCACTATGGCGTTGTCCCATTGCTTTTTAGCCTTTAGCACCACTTCTTCTGACATTTTGGCACATTGAAGTGAGTTTAATTCTCGTGGTTGATAGAACTTCAATGGGATAGTGACAGGGATATTGTTGCCTTTAACTACTTCGTTCCAAGCACGACTGGATGTGGTGGAAAAGTTCCACCTTTTCGGGACGGAATTGTTTGCGGTCTGGGGAGTTTGAGGAGTATTAAGGCAAGACGAACTTTGACTAGGGTTATTAACATTTGTAACAGTGGGTGGACGAGACGGAAAAGTGGTTTTCTGATGCAAGTCTCTATCATTAGGGTTACCTGTTCGCGAATTAGGCAGATTAGGAGGAGTACGTTTCCATTTACGTCGACTCACCAAGGTGAAGCCATCGTTGTCAGCAGGATTTCGTTCTTTGGAAGCTAACGGCAGGAATCCCGGTGGAGGTTCTACATCTGAGGGAGGGGGATCTGGGGGGCGGGTGGCTTGAGGTTCCATTGTCATGGAATAGGCGCGGTGTCGATGGGGAGAGGGGAATCAAACAGAGGATTCACGAATTGGGGAGGCCGAACGAAGAGGGGAATGGCGGTGGCTTAGGGTACAAACTCCAACAATATATCTGCAATCATTTTATCAGCAGACCTTTTTCACATTTAGCTTTACTACTTTGGTAGTGTGAGACAATTTTAAACCACTTCAGTATACTGATGTTAGAAAAAACAAATGTTACATTTCACATAGTTTAAATAAAACTCCATTAGAATTTAGATTTAGCATACTGCTAATGCTAAATAAACATAATACTGCAGCGACAAATGAAATAGATGATGGCATAGTGGTAGTGGAGTAAGGGTGAAGGAGGCCATAGTAAATTTTAACTTTTATTAATATCAGATAAAAAATCTAACTTAGTAGCCATTTTTTTTTCCTTTCATTAGGTCAATGTAAACCATAAAACATTAGCCAAATCTAGTTCCCAAAAGTAGAAGAAAAACTAAAGTAAATTAATAAAAAAAATCACAAAATCGTTTTGTTTCCACATAAATGTCGATATTGACTTTTTTAACTTTTGAAAATTAGTAAGAAGAATTTTAAATATCATTCCAAACGAACAAGACGTTTGATCATACATCGTCACTTGTACAAGGGTTTACAATAACAATTGGTTATGCATTTATCTCTAATACAAGTTTTCAACTTATTGTGTCCTTGTGCTTATTCTATAAGACCAATCGGTAGTATTCAACTTAACCGTATTATTATAAAAACCAATCGTGTTTTATTACGAATTTACAAGATCGGTTGGTAAAGTTATATTATACAAAATTGTATTCACTTAAGTTTAATGGATGAAACATAGATCAATTTTCAGACAATGATTTTGCGTCCAATATAATTGCGAAAACCTTAGAAAACACAGGCTGTATGGTATTTTTACAACCACGTTCCTTGTCATTATGCAACATATATAATCCAGAATTGATGTGTTGCATTAGGGTCAATAATCCAGAATTTTTTTGCGGTATTTGCAAATAAATAATCCTATATTTCAAAATGTTAAAACCACTAGAGTATGTCAGATATGATGAATATTGTAATATAAACCTTGTTCCATACTTACCTTTTGAATCTCGGTATTTTTATATAACATTGTTCCATGGTTTTTTGCTTGCAGTCACACCGCGAGAGTACCAATATGCAGGTTCAAGATCAGCTTACCGTCGATGGTTTGGTGAAAAAAAAGTGCAAGCTATTGGGTTGGCAGAAGAACGTACTTATAGAGGGGACGATAGCAAGCACTGATCCTGATGCTTCAATACATTTTGTAAAGCTTGGAGAAAATTCTTGGAAAGTATGGGTTAATGTAGCGGTGGAACCAGAAGCCTTTTTATTTAGGCCAAATTCAGAAATGCAGACTATCAAAGAGGCCGTCAGATCAACCGTCGTGTGGCATAAAGACTTCATCTTTGTGGTATAGTATGATTGTACTTAGAACATGATATTTGTAGCGGACTGTTATGTGTTAATGCTTTATGTATTTTGCATGTAAACTTTTCTAACCTTTTGGAGTGTTAGAATTCTATGACTCTAGCTTTTAGTCTTTTGGTATGTGATTTTAATTATTTTACGACAATATTTAGTATTAGTATAGATGTATTGCATGTATGTTGCCGTAATTTTTTTTAAATTTGTATTTATTTTGCAACAGGCAATGTGCGTTGTTATATGAGCTTCTTACAATGGTCACTGCACGTTGTTATATAAGATTTTTACAACGGTCAACACACGTTGTTAAATAGGTATTTTACAACGGTTAATACATGTTGTGAAATAGGCTATGCAATTAGTATGGTTAGTCTATTGCAATGGGTTATGGTCGTTGTATTATAGTCTATTACAACGATCATAACCAGTTGTAAAAGGGTATACTACAACGGTTTTTACAACGTGCTTTGCCCGTTGTAAAATGTGGTGAATCTATTACAACGAGGCCTATTACAACGGGCACATGTCCATTGCGAAAACCATATTACAACGGGCATTGCCCGTTGTAAAAAGACTGTTTTGTTGTATTGTTAATATCTATTATGATATAAATTGATCCTCTTTCTAATTTGTTTCCCATATTTGACAGATTACGTGAATCAATTAATATCTTCTCCTTAATAAAATTGGATTAGATTTAAATCTTCTAAATTAATAGATTGTAGAGTATCTTTGATAGTTTTATCTTATTTCTCTCTTCTTTAAGCATGAGAACGAAACTCCTAACTTCAATGTGCTTTGTCCGTGGGGTATATGCTTGATTCTCAACAAGATGAATGGTGCTCTTACTATCCGAAAACAACTCCACCGTCTTTTGTATCATTAATAAATTTTCTAGAAGATGCAACAGACACAATCCTTCCTTGCTCGCTTCCATAATAGAAATAAACTCTGCCTCGGTGGTTGTTAAAGCTACAATGGACTGTAGCTTTGATCTCCAAGATTTCAGGCTATGTTTATATACTTGGCATAGGTCCGATTTCTTGGAGATCCAAGCTACAATCTGTTGTAGCTTTATCAACCACTAAGCTTATTTCTATTGTGAAAGCGACCAAGGAAGGGCTGCACTTATTGTAGCTTTTGGAGGATTTATCAATGACAAAGAAGATGGTGGAGATGTTTTCAGATAGTCAGAGCACCATTCTTCTTGTTGAGAATCAAGCCTACAACTCACAAAAAAGCACATTGACGTAGGAGTTTCTTTCTCATGCTTGAAGAAGAGAGAAATAAGATAAAGTTATCAAAGATATATACAAAAGACAATCTAGTTGATATGTTGACAAAGTCAGTTCCAAAGGACAAGTTTGAGCAGTGCTCAAACTTGATTAGTGTGGTACGCGATACTTAGCGCCATAGGGTGGTGACCCAACAACCAATTTGGCTAATTGATGAATATATTTAAGTCAAGGTAGAGTGTTAAATTTGAACGATTAAAATCTATAATAAATTTATTAAGGAGAAGATATTAACTCATTCCCGTAGTTCATCGGATATGGGAAACAAATTGTAAAAAGGATAAATTAATATCATAATAGATATTAATTGATTCAAATAATCAATCAGATAGGATGATGCGGTTGGTGAGAGACTTGTCGTAGAACTTTTTCTGAAGAGCGCCCCATAATTCCTTAGCAATTTTCACATGAGTAAACTCTTTAAGTATTTTGTCAGAAAGGCTAAGTTGGATGGTAGTAAGAGCATCCTCTTTTAATTCCTCAATATCTTCAGGTGCTAATTTTTTTGGTTTGTCTGGATCTGAGACAACTTTAAAAGTCCTCTCTTTCTTCAACGCTGCTTCCATCTTCATCTTCCATGTGCCAAGATCTCCCTTTTCATCAAATCTAGAGAATCTATAATTGGTAGTGCTTCTACCATTGCTATTCTTTATAGAATTAGACATAGCTGAAATAGTCTTCAAACAGGACAACAAGCTCCGATACCAAACCGTGGTGAAAAATAAGAGTTTTAGACAGTGGAAATAGAACACCCAATGATCTACTTTGTTGATAATCTCAACAACTCCAATCCAACAAAGAGAATAAAAAAAGTCAAAGTGTACAAATGATAGATAGATGATAAAAAAGAAAAGAACACACCGATATAACGAGGTTCGACTATGCCTATGTCCTCAGACCCAACAATCTTTGTTACTCTTTACTTCAAGAGGGAGTACAATATGAGAAGAAAACAAATCACTCATTATAAATTTCTCGCCCTATAATAGATACAAAAATAGGGATCTTATTGAAGATATTTTGTGGAGAACTCTCTTATTGTCATGTTATGATAAAAGATGAGCAAAAGTTTTCATATTTATAGAAGCAAGAACGAAGATTTCCTTAGAGATAAGGATGAACTATTTTCGGATTTTCTTGATTTGATTTCAATACAAATCTAGCATATTTGTGTATGTTTCCACATATATCTTTATCTGATTGATTCCTTAAATTAGTTAGTATCTATCATCATATTAATTTATTCTCTTTCCAATTTGTTTCCCATATTTGATGGATTACGGGAATCAATTAGCATCTTCTCCTTAATAAATTTGGAATAGATTTAAATCGTCCAAATTTAACAAGTGTCTGATGAAACAACTTGGCATAGTTCATTCATTAACTGATTAATGTGTGTATACTTGTATTTGAGGCAAATATACATGTGTGAAGAATTTCAACTTAGAATTACATTAACCACTAACAATGATTTAAATAGATATGATATGAAATATTATAAGGTTTTACAATTACAAATTAAATGTTATAATTATCAAATTACTATGGGAAGTTTCATTGGAAACATCTTTTAATAGTTAAACATTAACGCACACCCCTAAATTGATTAATAAAAAGCATGTAATATCCCGGAATTTTGGACAATTTAAATTTAATAATCTGAGTTTAAATTTAAATTTAATTGATAATTTTTGTTAATAAATTTGGTTTGATTTAATAATCTTCTTTATTTAAATATTTAATTTGTGAAATTATTTTTAATAAGTTAATGAATTGTTTTATATTTATAAATATATATGTGTATTTTAAATAGATAAGTTGTTAAATTAGAATAGCATAATTTTAATATTTTGAAATAGGAACTGAGATTTATTTTTGAATTTAAGCTTTTCAAAAATATTTAATAAAATACTATATGATTTTTAAATATAAGAAAAATGTTTTAATTGGTTTAAAATTCATTTTTGACTTAAAGTTTGAATATTAAAATAAGGTACAAAATGTTTGTGTTACTTCTTTTAAATATTGATTGATAATTTTGATTTGTAAATTTAATTTGAAATTTAAAATAAATTTATTTATGAAACATGTATTCATTTAAGTGATAACCTCTTTTATAAATCTATTTTAATTATTTAAAGGTATCTTTGATAAATGATTTAATTTTATATTATTTTGCTTTATTCTTTAGAAGTTATTTAAATGCATAACTAAGTCTAAGAACTAATTAACTAAGTTTAAACATTCATTAATCTTAATTTAAACAACAAATCATTTAAAACATTTACAATGACATGTGTAAGTTTATCAAAGCATAGTTAAACATGTGTTAACATATTAGACAAGTGTCATGTAGTAATTTTGTTTTTCTTTAATTTAAAATAAATCATAAATTAGCTATAAAACATTGCATTTTCTCATTTCTTCTCCTCTTTCTCATTTTTTCATTCTTAACAAAGAAATCTAAAAAAAAATTCATCTCCTCTAACTTGCAAATTCAAATGAGCAAACATGCATGCAACAATTTCAAACAAGTAAACATTTGCATTCAACTCCTCTCTTATTCAAACATTCAAAAACCTGCAAATCATTCCCTGTAAACACTTGCATTTCTCTAACCTGCATTACACAAGACCCTGTAACTCCTCAAACCCAAAATACAAACCTGCATGCAACCATGAAAAAGCAAGAAAATCTGCATATGTGTAAACTAAAGCATGCATCCATTTTTCAAAACTATGGAACATGCATATGAATCTGGAAATAAATGCAAATGAGTCTGGAAACACAAAAGGGGGCTGCATTTCATTTGCAAGCAAGAAGCCTGCATTTATGAAACTGTGCTCTCCATGATTCAAAAATCAAGTTCTTTCTGCATGTTCAATCTGTGCTCTGCATCTATCACATGTGAGTAACTTTCTTTTATAAATTTAAGGTTAAAACTTGTTGCATGATAAATAAATAATTCTTGGGTTAAGCTTACTGTCTGATGTGAGAACTGTATATTCATGCATGCTGTAAATTTGCAATGTTCTGTTTGATTCCTGGTTCAAATTTTTAGTTTAGTTCTTACATCTTTAATTTGTCTTTGATAAATTTTAAGATTCAAATAAGATGTGTAGGGTAGCTTCAGAGATTGGATTTTAAAATTTTATTTAAGTAAATTTTAAATAAAAACTTAGTGGAAGCAAGTAACAGAGCAATGGAAATTGTATCAGTAAAAATATGAAACACTGCAAAACAAAGTTTCAGAAAATTCAACTCAAAACATATTACAAAATTAAGATTTTTTTTTAAAAAATATATTACCATTTATAATGGAAGAAGCAAAGTACAGTTTTTTTGAAATTTATTATATTTTACAATTTGGTCAAGAACAGTTGAAGCTTGCAATGGTTTTGAGTAAATTTGATTCTGGAGATTGTATAGCCATCATAGATTATAGGAAAAATCTTGGATTGAATTGAAATTAAAATCTTAGATTTTACTTTGGGAATTACAGTAAGAAGCCCTAGTTTTTACTGAGTATAAGAAAATTTAGTGCCGTGGTCTCATCAATTGATCGAGTTCAACTAAGTTTGGTGTGATGGTAGCTGGTGGTTTGGGGAAGCCTTCGTCGAAGTTGGAGTGGCAATGGTGGCCGGAGGGGCGGGAAAATAGCATGTTGACAGGTTGGTGGTTTTGGGTAATGGTTGTTGCCAGGTTTGGAAATGTTTTCTAGGTTTCTGTTTTAAAACTTGAATTTAAATTCAAGTTGAATTATGGGTAGTTGAGGATGGAAGTGTGATGAGAGGTCACTGGTGGATGGGGATGGTCGTTGATAAGGGCCGGAGATGGCCAGAGATGGGAAGTGGATGCACAGGGGTGTGTGTACATGGTAGTGTTCTGTTTGGGTTGTAGGGTTTTGGTTGCTCGGGTTTGTCTCGGGGGAATTGGGAAATGACTCGAAGGAGTATGGCTTATGACTCGAAGTGAACTGGGTAGGCTCGGGTTATATTTAGTGTTTCTGGTTTTTGAGATTTGAATAGAACCTGTTCTTTTTTTCAAGTTTTTAAAATTAAAACAAAAGTTTTGATGCATACTCAAATTTAAACCTAAGACTTAAAACTGAATTTAAATTTGAATTCAATCGGTTAAAAACCTTAGGTTTGAAATAATTTAAATTTTGAAAGTTTTAATTGGTTTTAAGCAAAACCAGAAAACTTGCTTTCCAGGTTTCTAAAATTTGAAATGAAAGTAAATTGCAAACTAAAATTTGAAACTAAGTTGAAAACCTGAATTTAGATATAAATTCAAATAATTTGAATCTTGTTTGTTAATTATTGGGTTTTTAAAATTTAGTTTGGGTTTTAAACAAAACAGAAACTGTTTTATGTTTTCAGATTTAAAAGTAAATTTAAAATTTGTAAGATGAATTTCAATCCAGAATTTTTTTTTATAAAAAAACCTGGAATTTAATTATGAATTCAGTAATTTAAATCTGGGTTTTTGAAACATGTTTGAATTCAAAATTTAAGATGAAAAACCAAAACAGGGAACTGTTTTCTGTTTAATTTTAAATTTTAAATGTAAATTAAAATGCAACTGAAAGTTTAAAATAAGGTTTAAATCTGGAAACAGAATTATGAAACTCAAAGTTTAAATTTAATTTAAATCGGGAATTTAAATTTAGACTTTAAACTTTTTAAAGAATAAAGAAACATTGGTTTGTATTTAAAACTGTAAGTTTTAAATTATGGAATAAGAATTTAAAATAAATTTAAATTCAGTTTTGAAACCTGAGATTTGACCTTAATGGCAGTTTTTAAAATTAAATAAATTTTTAAATTTAAATTTGTTTTGACTACTTTAGGAAGTTTAAATAATTTGAATTTGAAAATGAAGATGAAAGTGAAAGTAAAGTTTTAAATTTTTAAATTGAATCTGGAATGAAAAGTTAATTTGTGTTTCAGTTTGAAATTTAAAAAGAAATTTTAAATTGAATTTTGTTTTGAAATAAAGTGTTTGAAATATTTTGTATAAAGAAGAATGTTTCTTAATTTTGAACTTAAGAAATTGGTTTCATTTAAATTATTAAATTAATTTAAATGGAATATTAATTATTTAATTAATTAATAATGTGGATATTTAATTAAGTAATTAATAATTTTTAAGTTAGATAATTAAGATTTGAGATTAATTAATTAAGGTTAATTAATCCATAATTAAGGATGGTTAATTAAATTTTAATTAATGATTAAGATTTATTTAATCGAGTGATTAATGATTAATTAAGATTTTAATTAACACTTAATTAATTAATAATTAGAGTTTAATTAAATATTAATTAGTTGTTAGTTAATAATGATTAAATATAAGTTAATTTCTTAATTTAGTAATTAAGAAATGTTAATGAAGGTCATTAACTTAAGATTATTTTAACAATTAATTAATGTGATTAATTTTTGATAATTAATTAGATTAATTAATTAATAATAATTAATTGTTTAAGTTTTAATTACTTAATGAAAGTAATTAATGAATTAATTACTTGGTGTAATTAATTTAATTAATGTGAATAGTTTAGATTAATTAAGTTTAATTAATTTAAACAATTGTTGATTATTGATAATTACTTTATGTAATTTATGGATTGTAATTACTTAGAGAAGTAATTAATTAATAATTACTGAATGTAATTAAGGAGATTTATTATAGAAGTAATTTGGATTACATTGAAATTAATCAAGTAATTAACGGAGATAATTAATTAAGAATAATTAATTATAGAAGGAGTAATTAAAGTAGTTAATTACTAGTATTATTAATCATGGGTGATTAATATTTATATGTGGATTAATTTTAGATTAATTATTTATGTAACTAATTTATATTGGGAGATTGATTAAATGTTATCATTAATTAATTAATCAATAATGTAATTTGGAATTGATTAATTAAGGTATAACTAATAATGAATAAAAGATTAATTAATTGAGCAATTACAAGTTAATTATTTGCTAGGGGTTTAGGTAATTAACTTGTGTAATTAAAATTAAATGCTAATTACTTATTGTAATTAGAGATAGCAAATCAATAAGGATTAATTGAAATGAATATTGAGATGATGATTTATAAATTGATTTGTAATCAATTAAAGATTAAGATAAGCAGAATTTTAATGATGAAGTAATTAATTTAATTCATTTTAAATTAATTAGAGTTTAGGTAATTAATTTAATTCATTTTAAATTAATTATAAATGGTGTGATCATTAGATCATTGCTTATGTTTGATGATTGGTATTGGTTGTCTGGTATGGGTTGTAATCTCAGTTATGAGATGAGTAATGTTATGTGATATGGATGCATTGGTTGCTTTTGGATGATCATATGGATTATCTGATTATGATATGAATTATCTGTTGATAATGATAAGGTTGATTATCTGTTGTGTTGTGAATTATCTATCTGTGTATATGTAGATAATGAATTGAATTGTTTTAAACTTAAAACAACTTGGACCCTAAAAGACACGCTTTGGTTTTCGATGAGACCGGGATCGGGTTTCCATATTTAGAATCCGAAAACCACATCGATCCAAAATAACGTTAGGTCGTTAATCCAAGTGGAGCAAGTGAAGACTCGAGGTGTAAGGGCTATACGTCAGTATAACTCTGTGGGTGATTCCGTGATGAGTTTTGACGGAATAGTACTTATAGATTCGAGGTGGTGAATCAGAGAGCAAGGGTTATTGTCGTTAACTCTGAGGGTGATTCCAATACAAGTGTAACGAGATAATGGCTTCGGTTTCGTTCGAACCCGGAACGAACTTGTATGGATTGAATGCTTTCAGAACATTATCAGGTGGACGATGAGCATTCTAAGTGATATGTCCTATAAAGGTAATCGTAACCTCAAGCCTTATCAAACGGGAATGGCTAAAACAGGGGAGGTGCAGCAAAGCTTCGTGGGTAGCTCCCACTTGAGAGCAAGATTTATCCCTGTCTAGAGGTCCTTTTATTTTCAGCTTAGTGGTGCGGTTGCTGATCACAACTGCGGGGTTGTCTTGTTTGGAACTGTTCAGTAAGGAACGGGTCCGGCTTTGTGTTGCAGGGGATTGGGAGTAATCCTCGGTACGGTGATCTAGGCCGCGTACTGTAACGGGCGGTACCCCAGTAGCCCAGCCATTGATGGAATCCAAAATCCAATAAGTGCCAACGGTTTTGATTGTATTACCCACTTTTGTGGCTAGTAGCTGGAATTTAATCATGTAACAATTTCGGCTATTTCTTATTTACTTGAAAACCCTAGACACTATTATAGTATCATCGGATTTCCTATCAAATGTTTTGGTTAGCGTAAGGTAAAAACTTTTCCATGTTTATGTGTGGGAAGTCTTACGTGATACCTTTTCTTTTCAAAAGTTTTTCAAAGTTAAGCAACATTAACCTGTTACTCACACCAGACCCATGTCTAACCCGGAGTTATTTCTATTTTCTTTAACTCTTGGGTACTCAAATTTTTACGAGTAGCCAAGGAAATTCAGGTTAGGGTTCAGGTTAGCTTTGACGAATTATGGAGGAGCAAATGGAGCAGGAGGCTTCTGCGTATAGTTATATAGTTTTCCGCTGTGTTGGTATCTCTGAGTGTTTCTGTTATTTATTGAGTTGTAATAACTAGATAGGTGTTTATAACTGTCTAGTATGTGTTGTATTGTCTATGTAACTCTGATATTTGATGTATACTATGTAATACTTATGTTATTAATATAATTTATTCGTTCCGCTGTGTAGATTCTAATGTTGTTTCTTTCTTCTCTTCTTTCTATTCTCTTTCCTATCCCTTTCTTCCTTAAAGATGATGCGATTTTCCGGGAGTGGAAAGTCGGGTCGTCACAAAGTGTATGTGTGTGTAACTGAATAATTAAATATATGCATACAAACAAACATACACACATGTATGTATATAACATTTGTTTAAAATTTATATACAAACTTGAATTTAAATTTATTAGATATTTAGTATGCAAATTTATATCTGAGATTTAGAATTTGAATTTATAATTATTCATATTAAATTTACAATAATTACATATTATAATATTAACTGTTTATATAATATAAACACATGTATTTACATAGACTTGTATTTTGAGCTATTGAGACTTGGATACCTTGTAAATCCAGAATTCATTGAAGTGTATATTACATTGAAGATCTTACATCTAATGCATAATAGATAAATAAATAAATGTAAATCATGTCATATCACATCTCTACAATTTTACAAATTTTTGTGTACACAAAATGTTGCTTTTAACATAATACTGTATGTATAACCATTAATTCACATGTCCATAATAAATTATAAAATATATTATCATAAATTTTTTGAGGGAGACTATATACTAAATAGAGACCTTAATATGCTTATTTTAATATTAACCCTAGTAAGATTTATCTAACATTGTGAAGGATAGTATTTAAATAGCCTAACCCAATTGAATGCCTTAATATACTTGTTTAAATATTAAACCTTGTAAGGTAGAGAATTATCTAATACTATGAAGAATATAATGTAAATAGTCATTAAATTAATAGTTCTATATATTCATGATCTTAGGTTATTTACATTACATCCTTAATAGTGTTAGACATATCCTTACTGAGATTAATATTTAAACAAGTATATTAAGATCACAAATTTAGTATATGGTTGCCCTACCTTAATATTCTTTTAAAAATATTAAATTTAGCAAGGATTTAACTAACACCGTTGAAGAAATTATGTAAATAGCCATTATATTAATAGTTCTATATATTTATGATACTTAGGCTATTTACATAATATCCTTAATAGTGATAGACAAATCCTTAATAGTATGTTTAAACAACTATGGTAAGGTCTCTAGCTTAGTATGAAAAAAAAAGAAACGAAATTTTATTTCCCACACAAATTCAATTATGCAAAAATAACATCTCTTGTACAGTACCAAGCAATTTGAAACTAAAATGGATGGTATTATATTAAATAACTTGACTTCAGCAAGAAATAATAGCTCTCCCCATTATTCAGCTGGCTTACTTGCCTCCAAGTAGTTCCATATGAACACAAGTTATACTTTCATGAGTATGGGAAAGCCGTCTCAACAAAACAAGTAAAAATTAGCTTATTTAGGAAAAATTGCAATTGTAGCATCTCCTACTCTACCTATTAACCGTCGATACATCTTATAGAAAATCAATTTCTATCATTCCAATCGCTCACTACATACTAAAGGCAGTAATGATTGCATCTTCTTAATTTGATCATTCTCATTCAAAAACTAACATTATTTTACTCCTAAATCATGTTAATTTTACATGATTAAATTAAGAAGACACAATCATTATCATTATTTGCTTTAGTAGAAAAGTTCAACACATCAGTTTTAAAATTTATATTTGCAAGAGTAAAGTAGCAAGAATCTCTAATGTTGGGTAGTAGTAAGAGAGAGATTTCTCCAGGCGGTAATAACTATTTCTTTTTTACACGTAGGAAATAGAGAAAGAAGATGAATTAGGAACATCTTCCAAGTGGACGGTGTAGGCGCTCAGGTCTAGCTTGCTTCCACTAAATTTGAATTAGCTAACTTTTATAGGCGGTAAAAGAAAAATTGAAAGCTCGATAGAATTTACCATTTTGAAACCGTTGGTGACTAAATATGTTTCATAATTTACTTATATTACTAAAATTTCTTACGGTTTCTCTTATAAACCAAAAATTTTATGTCAAAGATTCACGTTCACAAAGAAATAGACTAGTCAACAAACAAGTCCATTAATGAAGGTGATTTAAATGAAATGAAACATGAAAGACTTCGCATTAAACGTTTTACAATGATCAATTATGTTTCAACGTTACATTGAGCCAACTTATTTTTCACAGGGTAGGAAAATATTATAGCCTTCATGCAACGTTACAAAACCATTGATAATGCAGGGAAAATGGTGCAATGTAAAAGGACTGTATTGATGCAATAAGTGACCGTATACCAACTAGATGATGTTGCAAAGATAAAAGGTATTGCATCTACCTTTTTGTAATTCACACTAGTAATAAACATTTGCACTAAAATAACTAATGCCAGAGCATAAGTGCATCCAAAGTTCAAATTCTTCTAGTAAACATTTTTATAGGGTCAATATAAAGATTCCACTAGCCTTAAAAAAAGAATGAAAAATTAACTACAAACAGATAAAAAGTTGGCGATTCTACTCCTGTGAGATCACACTAACAAAAAGATAACCGTAGAAACCTTCAAAGCAAAACTTTTTCATACTAATTTGCACTGCACTAAAAACATAAGATAGGTGACATTATGAATGAAGAAACAAAAGAGTGATTCATGAAAAATTACAATAAACTAGCATTTCTTGAATATAATAAGTTCACTGGAAATTGAAATGTCCCAAGGATGAATAAAGAGGCGAAATATAATACAAAGTTATTCAGTATAAACAGTAATTGTAAAGAGAAATGTACTTCTACTGCCTACACACCACCAAAATATATTAACAAAAATTCACGATGGCTTTAAAATATAAATAAAAAAACCTTAATTGCAAAATAAAAGTAAAAATAACCTTTGCACTAGAGCATACGGAAACAAATGAAATTTATATGGAAATTTCACAGCATTCATGTGTAATAAAAACTGCTGTGGGGAAGCATTTATATTGCTTTACGTTTTTAAAGGGCTGTTTTGAGAAATTCTCTGTATGAGTCATATCGATTTAAGGAAATCAACATTCTAAAAATGGAAATGAAGAAAGATACTCGAACACTTAGATGATCAGCGATTCTACATCGTCATATTCATTATAGAAAGATACCCATATTAGTTGTTTGGACATTCTATTTCCAATAAATACTCTTAGGTATTAAAGAAATGTTAATCGTTATAATTCTAGAAATTCTTATTCTACATTCATTACGTATATTTATAGTTCTTCATGTAGGCAAAAAAATTCTAGTTTATTTGTATGTAATTCCAGTAAGATGAATAGTATCGGGATTACATTGGATTTTGAATGTAAAGAAGAAAGATATCTTTAATGAAAATCAGTATTTCAAAAATGTAAATGAAGAAAGATACCCAAACACTTAGACGATCAGTAATTCTGCATATTCACAATCCATTATAGATAAGTATAATTAATCCTCAAGACAAAATCCGACATAATTCCACCACTTTCCATCATATAAATGTAACATACAACTCTTCAATAAAATTTGCAATATCTTTGATGCCACACATTTTTTGTATTATCGTGAACTATCAAAAATGCCCATCTATCTTAATATCACTTGAAACTTGGATCTAACATCTTTTAAAGAATTCAGAATTCTCCTCTACAAATACTATCAAATCTTAGCATCACTTGAACAAAGGATGTCAATGGATTTTTGAATAATTCGCAATCCATTCTCATCTGCATTCGAAAAAGAATATTCGATATCTAAAAAAGGTGTGTGTGTGTGTATATATATATATATATATATGAGAATATCATGGTAATTACGTCAAAAAAAATTGCCCACCCAATTTTTTCAATACACTAGTTTAAATTATGTGTACCATAGTATAACTAATGATAGATACTTGTTTTAGCAAAATAATAGTTCATATTATACATGAATAAATATACCTACACACATACACATATACATATATGTATCTCTCCTTCTATACACACACATACATATATGTATATGTATACATGTATATATGTGTAGTACATCTGTATATGTGTGTGTGTGTGTGTTTGTGTGTACATATAAAAAGCTCTAAATTACTTCTATAAATTATGTTGTCTTTAGATTTGTTAATTTTAAATGAATTGAATAACATTTGAATGTATTAATATTAGCAAAGTGCAAATACAAATATTTGGAAAATATTTTGAACATTGATGCAATATTACACTACCTGCATTCAAAAATATTCTTTGACAAAAGATTCATTCTGGGTCGAGAAATTGAAATGCTATATTCATTTAGTGTATCCACAAGAGATAAAAGCCATTAGATGATAAAAATATTACAGTGCCATATGAATTCAATGGTATTAATTTATAAACAAATTAGAAGATTAATAATCAATAAAAAAAATGATGCTTATTTTCTACTGAAAGCAAAGTAATTAATAGATTTCTACATACTCAAGGAGGTGTATTGATAAAAAAATTGTCTAATTGATGGGAAGAGTAATTAAGTAAAGTAAATATCAACAACCAATAAATTTTGAATACATTTCTATCATCATATAAGTGATTTATTTTCAATTGATGTTAAATACCAGTTACTAACATGTTATCGCCCTTTTTCATTTCTTTTATTTGTTTAGGGGTGTTGGGCACATAATTTTATCTTATTTGATGGAAAGGGTATTCAAATAAACTACATAACAATATCAAAACCTAATAAATATAGATGCCACTTTAGCAACAATGTGTTTTCTTTTCATTCCTTGAAATGTAATTGCATGCAATCCCAATATTTTTTCATCATCTGAATATGAAGAATAAATCACCAAGAACTGTAGCAAATTAATACAGCTTCAAGCATAGGAATTCATCAGGAACTGAATGTCCAAATGATAAATAATGAAGCAACCATAAAGAAACTATCCACAAATCAATACCACATATAAAGAATGTCATGAAAGTGGAACGTGTAAAAAAGCCTCAACAGATCAATACCGTAGTGGAACTCATGTGCAGACCCTACATGTTCTCTCTTTGTAATATTGATTTACAAGAGATTTTGTGGTAAGCATAGTATATTTCCTAACACCATTTATTTTATAATAGGTAAAATAATTAAATTACAACTTCCCATAAAATCAAAATTACTAGAAACATATTTCCTGGCACCTTTTATTTTGGAAGTTATCAAGAACGTTCTTGGGATATCCTTTATTTTAAATTTTGTTAGTTTTTCTAAAAATAATACTATTTAATCATCAAAAATTACAAAAATAAAAGTCAAAGTTAATCAAAGAAACGTACTGGAAATTTGAAAGAGGCAATCGATGTATAAATTTATAATATTCAAATGTGGTATAAGATAGGTGAAAATAATAGATTTACTGCTTGAGAATAGGTTAAATTATAAATTACAGCTAATTAGCATTCGAACATGCAGAAAAGAAAAAAAAAATTGCTGAATTGCTTTTGCTGAAAAAAGTGTCATATTCAGAACGATACTTGGAATTAAACAATTCTTTCAACATGAATCTCTCATTTCAATCAGCATTTAGCCATTAATTTTTTCAAACAAACACACACACTAAGCATCTCAAATATTGTATCCAAATCATTTTTTTTTCATATCTGTCAAACCTAAAGAAAATATAATAAAATTCCTATTGTTAATATACTAGCTAAGCTTAATAAAATAACGACTGAAATATAACATCTAAAGGGAATTTTGTTAAAGTGACCTATAAAAAAGGAAACCGTGAATCATACATATTAAGAAAATGAAATTTAGCTCCTGAGATGATCAAAGAATGCATCATAACTGCATATTATTATAGATTTATGCAGTTAATCATCAAAGCTGTCATTTATTTATCAAATAACGATTGGAAAATTAACTTTTGTATGTGAATCTAAAGAAATATATAAAAAAATGAAAATTCAAGGAGATGATTTCATTGGGAATTTATTTTCCTGATGACTGGATAACAAAGTAATATCATTCATTATTATTTATCAAAGATAAAATAAAAGATGGTATATGTACTTTTACCTCCTAAATTTTAAGATTATTGGTGGAGGATAGAAAAAGAAAAATTAACCTTTTGTTGTAGCATCAACGGAATGAGTTGATCAGGTAACTATAATCTACACTTTCGAGCGAACTATGAAGTATTCCAATCAAATTTTGGACAAAAGCGTAAATAAAAACTATTGGAATGCTTTTTTGAAAGAATTTTACGAGGATCAATAGGGTTAGCAAGAATGAAGGTTGAGCTTAAAGCAATGTTGGATGTGAGCATATTTATAAAAGGTGGATTAGGGTTTCGCTTTTAGTCTAGGAAAATTAGGCTAATTGTGTCTGTGCCAGTGTATTTAATTAGGAAGAAAAAATTATAAGCCCGTAAAATAAATAAGACATAGGCTAGCGGCCGGCATTTATTTTTCTCTACTCATCTTCGAGCTTTTTGTAGTTTCTGAATAAATATCGTTGGACAGTTTGGAGTGAAAGGTTTTTTTGGCACAAATCCTAACTTCAATTTTAACTTTAAAATCATAAAAAAATTGTTGCTTTAATGAAAAGAAATGCATAATTCCATGTATAACTGTAACATACAAATTTGAACGGATTCATTAACTTTTATGTAGTTTTTAGAAATCCACATAAAATAGCAATTCATATATTATCCTGTATAAATAGAGCTCCTCGTTTTTTAGGACAAGTTGGTGACGCAATGAAATTCAATATTAGATTGTTGCCAGATTTCCACCCTATAAAGGACAAAAAGATCTAACAGTTCAGTTCTATTGTGTAACGACCCGTAAATTTAACTGTTTTAATAATGAGATTTATTGAATTTCCATGAAATTTTGAAAATAGAATTTTGAAATAAAAAATTATTTTTTGGAATATGTCTAATTGAAGATAGCATACTGTAAATTTTAATCAGAAAATATGAAAGTTTATTTTCGTGGGTAATTTTATTTCAATTTAATCAGTTAAGAATTCATGAAAATAAAAGTTTTCGAAACCTGAATATTTTTACATAGATTCTAAATCATCTTCTGAGCAAGACGTCATTTTTCGTTTTTCCAAATTCGGACTTCTTTAGCTCCGTCGATCTTATTTTTCTGCGTTTTTTCTGCATTTTTCGCTAGTAGAAAATTCGAATTTTTATAATTCAATTGTACCACTGATATCCATATACCATTTTGATCGTCTCGTCGCACTGATCTTTACGGTATATTTGTTTGTATATTTCGGAGTCCGGGAGACGGCGAAATCTACGGAACGATTCCCGTATCGGTTCCGTATATGTGGCTTTCGGAAGTGACCATTCATTTCTCATCCGTGGCAACCAATAGCCATTTATAATTGCTGATTCGGTAGCTTGCCCTTTTCTATTCTCAATATCCATTCCATTTCGCTTGAATCGGCTGTCACTTTTAAAAGAAAAAATAAATGAAAGTAAATAGCCTGTTGATATAGGCGTGAAGGCCTATTCTTCTTCCCACTTTTGAATCAGCCTGCTTTTTCCTCATTTCATTTTCACGACACGTGTTCCCATCCTTCCAAGCCGAAATCCCACCAGTCGATCATCTTCTCCTCTCTCTCACGTGCCTTTTCTTCATGGACTGACCTTTGCTATGCACTCTTCCATTCGTCATGGCCGCATGCATATTTTTCGACCTCTCCTCATGCGACTCCAACCCAGTCCTTCCCACACGAACCCATACCCTTTGCGGCCTCCCTCCGCTCTCCACACCCTTGTCGCGTCTCCACCAACGCTGCCACGCGAGCACATTTCCTGACTCGGCCTCTTTTCCTTTCTCAGGTCCCGCTTCTTGCCTTCCTACTTTTATATATATCCCTTTTGCTGTGTTTATATAAGTGGTCTAATATATTATATATTATAAAGTAGTTTTGATATGTAGGTTACAGTACCTTTTCTTTGATAAAAGAAGTATTATAAATACTATATTATAAATATTATATTATAAGTAGTTGTTATAGTCCTGATTTAAAGTATACGAATACAAAATATATGTATATATATAAAGGTATGTTTATATACAAGTTTTATAAGTCGGTTATATATAATGTTTATATCAAGGAGTTTGCTGCGACTTTAAATATATTTGTTTACAAATTTTCTGGACTTTTAATTTTATAAATTATAGGTACGGTTCCATGTTTATGTTTTAATTGGCAGTTAGGAAAGCTTCGTCGCACGTTATGACTCGTACATATATTGGTTCCTGGCGTGTATATCTAAGTCTGCATATATAGTATATGTTGTATGAGTAATATAATGTGTAACATGTTTGGATTGTATCCAAGTTTATTATGGCTCCTGTGAGTTATATATAAGTGTATTTAGTGAACCTGAGCTATATGATTTGTTAAATAAAGTTTTACGGTTTATCTAATATGAAGTTATAAAGGTTTATATTAATTTCACCGTATATGTTCATTTATTAGACTATATACATATTAGATTTTATAAAGTATATTATATATGTTAGCTATTCCATATGTGATATGTTTTAGTTAGTATACATATTATATAAAGTTAAGTTAGTCTGCATATAGGATGTATTATGTATTTATTGCTGTTATATAATTGTTTATATCTGCAAGTGTATATTACTATTATCTGTGTATATATTTTTCGTATATATATAATATGCATAGGATAACAGTTAAGTGATGATTTCTTTTAAAATATACATATTTAGTATGTATATATGATCAACAGTTGTCAGTTTTGTAGTATAATCGTTTTTATGAATACGATGATGTGAGTTTATATATATAGATTTCAATTTCAATTTGCATAGAGTTATATTTATGCATTTCAAAGTTTATATTGACTAAACTGTAATATTCTTACGTTTAATATAAAATATTTGTGCTCGTATAAATTTTAACCTGTTAGTTTATATACATCTTGTTTTCATGTTTTATTTAAATGTGTATATATTATTTTAAGTTGTATTGATATGTATTCTGTTTTGTATGTTTGTAGTTTCATGTTTGTAGTTTTATGAATAAGCTATATGTGTATATATATATTAGATATATAGGAGGTTATATTATATTGTGCTTTTCAATCCAAGCCATAAAATGTCAGTCTTTATGTATGTGTTGTATTGGTATAAAAGTTTGCAAAAAAGAAATCTTGTGACGACCCGGAATTCCTAACGATTTAAATTGGAATAATAAATTTATTTTAAATATTTAAAAGTTAATTTTTAAACTTGAATTTCGAATATTAATATTTACTTGATAATTAATTTGTTGAATTATATAGTTTGAAATCATGTAAGATGTTGAATATGGAATCTCAAGCCTGTTAAAAATAATTTGAAGGCTTATCGAATTTATAAGGATGATACTGAAGATAATAGAATGGTTGAAATTAAATTTAAAGGAGATTTGTTCAATTTTAATAATATACCATTTAAGTTGAATTTAAAAATAGCCTTCCGAGGCACAGTCTTGGAATTCGACGAAACCAGTTTCATTGGATCCGTAATAGTTAGTTATTAGCGGATTTCAATTTCCGTAGCCATCGGAGTTGTCGTTTGACCCTGGCAGCTCGAAACGCGTAGAACTATTTTAAATCGATTTAATTGATCGTTTACTTCCGTAACTCGCACATATAATTAAATTAGCTTTCGAAACATGTTCCATTGTGTTCGGGACGCGGGTAAACCTTATAATCGCCTGGCGGAATGTCCGATTCGGGGTTCGAAGTTTCATGTTATGCGAAATGAGATATTTTGGAAAATTCAATAATATAAAAAATTTAAAAGTCATATCAGCCGCAACTATATCCATCCGCCACCCTATGACTTATACTCGAGCCACCCTATATCTGAAACGCGCAGAGATATTTTTTCCCTTTCTCGTTTAAATCACGCTCAACCTTCTTGAGAAAGAAATCAAAATCTTCAGAAAGCAAACTCGAAGCTAAAATAATTTTAATGGCCGAGCTCGTTCCTTTATCCTTCATTTCCCTATCCTTTACTCGAGCTCAGAAGAGGGAAAAAAAGGGTGGACGAACGACTTTCGTTCGAAAAAGAAAATCTGGCGGAGCTCAAATCAGATTCGTTTTAAAAAAAAATAAAGAAAGGGGAAGAAGCTCGAATTCGAAGCCAATTCGTGTTACTGCCACTTTAATCCCTTTAACTCATTGCGGTAGTCTCGAGCGAGATTTGGGCTTGCGACTTGGGTCGCGATAGTGCAAAGAGGGCGACGTGGGCGATATTAGGGTTTTCACATGCGCGTGGGATAGCTGAATGCTGAGGCAAGTCATGGAGGTTGGCAGGGCGTGGCATGGGTTGCGCGTTCGTCACGATTAGGGTTTGGGTCGCGGGGGAGCCTGGTTCGAGAGGAGGAGCAGAACTCATGGATGTACCGCAAAGCATGGTGGTTCGAGAGTGAGGCAGGGTCAATGCCGAGATGTGCTAGCAGTGAGGTTCGAATTTATTTTCTTTTCCAGTAATTTTGATTTCATAAAATGTATTCACGGTTTGGAAAATTTATATTAAGTTAAACGGTAAACGGAATAATGATAATTACAGTAGAGCAAACTTTATTCTGGTTATCTACTGGAAATATACATATTTTAAATTTGCTAGGTTTGTTTTAAATAATAGATGTGGGAATAAATCTGTTCAATTTCCTTGGCTAATTTATTTTAACCATTAAAAGATTCCTTAAAAGGAGATAATTATTTAGCTAGAATTGAATTGTTAACAAATTAATTTATTTAAGGGAAATAAATTATCCGATTATTCCAAGTGATAACAACCCTATAATTTTATACACGGTCTATAATCGTAAAGAAAATAAGTCGAGATGGAAGTGGATTGCTAACAGAATTAAAGGTGAGTAATCCTCACTATTTTGGATTTTTATTTAAATTTGAATGGTTGAATTTAAATATTTGGTTGCATGATTAAACTGATTGATGTGCATTGTGAACTGATGATCTGGTGACTTTGGTTTTGGTTGATTCTTGTGTTAATTGTTGCTTACTCGAGGTATTCGGGTTTCAAATTGTTTAAACTTAAATCATGAATAAGAAAATGTTTCCAAAGTTAATAAAGGTAACGATTTGTAGTTCATTAAATTAGTAGGTAACTAAATGGATAATTAATTAATTCAATTAATTAATGATTTGGGGTAATTAATTTAGTAATTGATTTATTTAATGAAGTAAATAAATGGGTAGTTAATTACTGGTTGAGATTAATTAAGAATGATTAATATTTGCGGTTTAATGAATGATTAATTATTTAATGTAACTAATTTAGATTAGGATAAATTGAAATATAATTGGAAATCATTAATTTCTATAATTAACGATGTAATTAAAGATTGATTAATTAAGATGAATTAATCAGTAATAAGTGACTTATGAGAAATAAATTAATATAAGTAATTACGGATTAATGTAATTAAAAATAGCTAATTAATTCATGAAGTAGTTAAGATTACTTGTTGATTCGGTTAAGAAGAATTAATATCGTGAAATTAATTAAAGTTAATTACTTGAATAAAATTGAAGGATAATTAATCTAGGGAGATAAATTAAGATGAGTAATGAAGGGATGATTGATAATTTATTAGAAATTAATTAATATTGAATGAAGGAATCTAAGCGAATGTGGTTAGAAATTCAATTTGAATCAAATGAATTAAGTTGTATGTGATTAAGCATTGCTTATGGATGACTGAATGGTATTTGGTGTTAAGAATGAGTTGATATCTCTGATATGAAATGTTGTGTATTTCATTTGAATAACTTGGGTTAGGATAATATGAGTTTCGAAGAGGCCAGGGTCGGGTATTAGGAAATACCCGAAACCACTTCGAATTTTCATAAAGTGATTTGTGAAATCAATAGGCTGGAATGAAATGATTTAGGTAAATTAGATCATTTTATCTAAGATTGGTACTTCGAAATTTATATGTGAAATAAGTAGTGTCTATAGTAAATTGTGAATTGGTTAAATTGATATAAGTTACCCCGGGTTATATAAGTTGATTGCTTTGGTATTCCATGTTAGTTGGGTTTACTCACGCTGGTTTCCAGCCTGACCCGGGTGTTACTTTGGTGTAATGCTCGGGTCAGACCGAGTATTACAGATTTTCAGGTAGGCACGTTCTGGAGCTCAGGAGGTGAACTGGATGGCAGGAGCGTATAGAGTACTTCCGATGTATTTATATTATTGTTAATCTGAGACAGGTATATATTCAGTGACTGTATATATGTGAAACTCTGTTGTATATTTAATGTAATCGATAGATATAGTATTCTTTTGTAAACTGTTATTATTTATTATTATATTTTATCCGCTGCGAATGTGAGATGTTTGGTGTTCTATTCTTCTACTTCTTCTATCTCTTTCTTCTTTTTCATAACTATCAGGAATTTGCGGGTTCAAAAATTCCGAGTCGTTACATTTGGTATCGGAGCTGAAAAGTTAAGCGAGAACCTTGGCTCTGGTGGGGATTACTCATTACATAGAGTCCGTAGAACTCTAGAATGAGTTGAATATACATATATGGGAGCGTACTTGTTATTTTCTTATATAAACGGGTTTTAAATGATTTTATATAAAAGTATATTTTGATATATATAGCAATATTTCCCTCTAATAAATATTAAGGCGATTAGTTGTTAAATCATTGGAATTAAAATTAAGAAGTAATATAATTCAACCAAATTGAAACCTTGAACTGGATTAAATTAGGTGATAACAGAAATACAACCAAATTAAAATTAAATTAATTGAAAATGAAATTCTGGGATTAGAACTTAGAAATTAAATTGTTTAAAAACTTTAAATGAACAAAGTTAATTTGGTTTAAAAGTTAAACCAACTTTTGAGAATTTAATTCGAATTTATATAATTCGAGATTGTTTAAATTGAGATTGAAATTAAATTAGTCCAATTGAGATTGGAATTGAATTAGTTGGACTTAAGATTGAAGGTGTATAAGTTAAAAAAAATCAAATGGAAATTGATGTGAAGTTGGAAGGAAATTGAAGAATATTCAAGAATTGAGTCAATTTAAGTGGGAGTGGAAATTTAAATTGAATTGTTGGGAAGTGAACAGTTTTGACTCTGGACTATTTTCAATATAAATTGTTTTGATATAAACTTATTTTTCTAAGCTATTAAATATATACAACCTTTCTTTCTTAAAGCCAAATTATTTTATACTTGTTTTAAAATTATTTTTGGAGCTATTTAACCATTTTTCAACTGTTTTCTAAACCTATTACTATTTTTCAACTATTTTATAATTGGTTGACTATTTACAGCTATTTTGCAAACTAAAAATTATTTTTCAACTACTTATCTATTTTAAAATTCTCAAGCTATTTTCTCAAAATAAACTGGTCAGAGTTCAAACTGTTATTGATTTAAATACCCAACTGAGATAAGGATTGAAGTAATAAACCAAATGGGGATTAAGGCAAATGTGAGTAAGTGAATGAAAATTTAAATGAATGTGAATCGAAAGGAAATTGATTTGGCTAATAATCAATGAAGTTAAATACGTAGGATATACTTATTCTATTCGCATAGTAATTTGATCCAGAATCGAACACAGAATTTCGAGATAGTTATATCGATCCGAGTGGGATTTTTCACTCGATTTTCGATGGCGAACCTGGATATGGATTGTTGATTGGTTCTGGATGTTCTCTATCATAGTTATGGATATGTAAGGAGAATGATGGTTTCTAATCAAGAAACCAGATCTGTGTCCGCACTAGAAAGTCGGGTGGACGATACTAGTTCAGAAATGAAATTGTGTGATCGAGTGAGCGATCGGATTGGTATAGTATGCGAATGATATGTGTACATCGTACGGATTTGAATGAAATTGATATCGGAAATTTGTGAATAAGAAATGTGAAATGGTTCTTTGAGAAGAAAGAATAATTTGAGAAATATACAATGAATAAAGGTGAAAATTGGATATTTCTATGGGTTTAAAAAGTGTTTGAAGTATAAAAGGAGTTTTATACAAGTTTGAAAGGATCCAAAGTTTTAAAAATTATATATATTTTTGAATATATATATATATATATACATATATAAAGGATCTTATGAGGATTTTGAAAAGGTTTTGGGAACCTTTGGATTTGGAAAGGCTTTTGATTTTTGGGTAAAATCAATATTTAAATTTGGAAAGCCTAGTTTGAGAATTATCGATTTTGGGATAATCGATTTTGTGTAAAGGAGCTTTGTATGAGATCATACTAGGTGTATGATTTGAAAGATACTATATGTGTATAGTATAAAGTGTTTTGATGATGGCTCTGGAAAAAGGCGCTCCTTGAAATGGACTTCTCAGGAGTACCACCGGGTGGTGCTGCCTTGAGCCCCAATGGGGGGTTCTAAAGTTGATCCTGTGAGGAGTCCGGACAAAACTAGTTCCTGAGGATTATGAGTAGTGTACCATAGCGAAAGTCATGTGTGCCGCTGAGAGCCAACAGTCTTCGTTTGATTCTATATCGGTAGACTGCGACCTATGGTATACCACATAGCGAAAGTCGTGTGTGCCGCTGAGAGCCAACATTCTGCGTTTGATTTTATATCGGCAGACTGCGACCTATGTAGGAGTGGAGAAGTTTCATTTTGACAGCGAAAATCGAGACCGCTGAGAGCCTGCAGTTACATGGACTTTTGCTGCAATGGCAACGGAACCCTGGAATGTAACCGTGAACTGTTGTGGGATCCATGGCGTAATCGAGAGGCCACGGAGAGCCTGCAGTTACATTGACTTTTGCTGTGACTGCAACGTAACCCTGGTATGTAACTGCGACCATGGATGGGGGGTAATGATTTGTAGAGCATTCTCACCAAAGATATTTCCTCTATTTTCAAGAACTGTTTTCTATATTTTCAATAAAATTAGTTTCCAAGTATTTTCACTGGATGTTGAAAATGGGTCTGCTAAGTACTTATAGATTTTCAGTCCTACGCCTGATCAACGTATGACTGAATTTCTATGAGAACAACGATGAACTGGTTGAGACATCGAGTTATAAGAAATATTTTATAAAAAGGTATTTTAATAATATTATGTGGATTTAAAGGCATTTCTAAATTTTTAAAATAAAAATGTTGAAATTTTGAAAGATGAAAGAAAATCAAAACTGGAATTATAAATAAGATTTAACTCAGGAAAATTTAATGAAGTGATTCTTGTAATAAAAGTTGGCAGTAAGCTTATTGGCTAAATAATTATTTGATAGAGTATATTAATAAAAATTTAACTCGGTTAAATAAAATAGATCGTAAGTTAATAATGGAGTTTGGAAATGAATTCGAATTGTAAATAAAATTCGACTTGGATTTGATAATTAATTAAATAAGTGAAGATGCTGTAAAAATAAAAATAAAATAGAGTTGGATCGAGATAGTGATGGTTTGGATTACAAATAGAATTCAAATGTGATTTGAATAATATTTAACGAAATTTGCGAGCAAACTAGATATTATGGAAGTGTTGTCGATTGAAATGAAAGTGAAAGATAATAGGAATGGTTTGAGTTGCAAACTAAACCCAGGTGAGTAGAAATAAATTGAGAATGGCTTGTATTAATAAAATAAATTCGAAATGAATTAAGTAGAAGAATCAAAAATTTAAATGGATGAATAAATGGGTTAATTGAATTAAGTAATAAATGGATGAAGTCTGATTGAATGTAAATTAAATCTACCTAAATTTTAAATCAAATTAAAATTAGCTAAAATTAAAACCAAAAATTAATTTGCATCAACTAGACTTTAAAGCAAATTTAACTAAACCATGCTACATAAAAATCGAGTGCACAGAAAAAAAGACAGTGAGTAGGATAAGCAACAGGCTAAAGGAAGCATGCTACTAGTCTGGGAACACTTCAGCAATTAGGTAGGCAAGTGTGCAGGCTAGACTGCACATTTTCAGCCTTGTAAGGAGATCTTGTTTGCGAGCTGGGTAATAAAATTGCAGGTAGCAAGCTTTAGCTAGAATACATGACGATGCAAATGATAACTGAGTGGTGCTTCATGATGAAGCAAAATACCCCTGATGTAGAACTTCTCTAGGTCCATCTGAGCAGAAATAGGCAAGAGCTGAATGTTGAAATGTGAGCTGAAACAAACATGAATTGTTGAAGTGCAGTGGTGATGAAATGCTGAAGTGATGAGCTTCAAAGGAGCAAGGTATCAGATCAAGTCCGATGAGTTATCCCTGCTGAGTGAGTGTGATAGACGCTATCAGGTAGCAAGCAAGTGATCTGCAATATCCTTGTTGCAACAGATATAGTGTGTTTACTAGAAACGAGGTGATGGGCAAGTCTGTTGCGTGCAGGAAGATCTGTGCAAATTTGAAGCTTTGAAGAGTGACAAGACTAGTTCAAAACAACTATGCATGTTTGAGTTTTCCACCAGATAATAAAATTGAGTTAGCAGTAGTTACAGCTGCAAATTGATTCGAGCATGTTGCAAAGAGCTCAAGTAGCCGTCTGGAAAGGGGTTGGTTGTAATAGTTGTCGTTTGATGTAAACAAAAGTAATTAAAATTATATGAGTTTGTTTTGCTTAAAAGTGAATTGAAAGTAAGCAATTGCGTTGCAAACCATTAAAATTGAATGAAATGGCATATAAATTTGGTTGGAAGCAATTGGATTAGCTTTAAATTATATAAATCGCTTATGGTAAGCGTTTGGTGTTTGTTGCTTTTGAAATGCTTGTGTTTAGCCATTAAAAGTAAGTGAAATGCTAATAGAATTTCTATTTATGGCACTTACATATTTAAATTGAGTAAGTAAAGGTACAGGGAAGCCATTTGGCTTGATTTGGGGTATGCTAATTGCTAAAATAAATATGCTGCTTGCTTAAATACTAAATAAAGGTACGCCTACGCAATAAAAATAGGAAATATGAACTGTTTTTGCTTTTCCTACCGTGTGGGTCGATGTATATATATTTATATCTCTTGTCAAATTGCAAAAGCTCCTCTGTACAAAGGAGCCTCTGCCAAAATTTTCTAAAATTTTTAGGAGTTAGAAAATTTTATGGAAATTTTTGAGAAAATTTTCGTTAGTAACAAAACGATTACAAATTGAAAATTAAAGTAAATTAGAAGATGAGACTAATATGAATCAGTTATAAATGGAAGGTAAATTCAATATTTAGAATTGAAGACAAACTGAATCCATATGAAAATGGAAAATTTTAAATAGAATAGAAGTTGGTATGAAACTTATGTAAGGAAATGTATACAATGATTTGAAAGGTTACGATTAGATATTGTTGCTAAGTGGGATATGCATGTATTATAAAGGAAAAGAAAATTGATTGTGATTCCAAAAGATAAATTTGAATTGCCCGACAAAAAGGTATGTATTTAAATTTCTGTATGAAATTGGATTGGGTTTTTTATCTAGCCACTTGGCTTTTTATTTTCTTTTTGGAATTTGGGAGCCAGTAGAGGCCTTTTGTTGTTGTACCGAGCCAGACGCAAAGGAGACGCTGGCAAAATTTCTCGGAAATTTAGGGAGTTAGAAAAAATTTGAGAAAATTTTGATAATTCAAAATTTGGTTTTAAATTGAAATTTAAATGATTGAGCAAAAGGGTATTTTTTGAAACTATAGAAGGTTTTGGAAAATTGGTTAAGGTGATAGTGGGTCTTTAATAAAGGATAGTTGGTAGGATGTTGAATTGAGGGTTTTGGAAGAAAGGTAAACGGGTATTAGACCATTCTTTCTAACTAGTAATTTCGGGGACAAAATTCTTTTAAGGAGGGAGGAATGTGACGACCCGGAATTTCTAACGATTTAAATTGAAATAATAAATTTATTTTAAATATTTAAAAGTTAATTTTTTAACTTGAATTCTGAATATTAATATTTACTTGATAATTAATTTGTTGAATTATATAGTTTGAAATCGGGTAAGATGTTGAATATGGAATCTCAAGCCTGTTAAAAATAATTTGAAGGCTTACTGAATTTATAAGGATGATACTGAAGGTAATAGAATGGTTGAAATTAAATTTAAAGGAGATTTGTTCAATTTTAATAATATACCATTTAAGTTGAATTTAAAAATAGCCTTCCGAGGCATAGTCTCGGAATTCGACGAAACCAGTTTCATTGGATCCGTAATAGTTAGTCATTAGCGGATTTCAATTTCCGTAGCCATCGGAGTTGTCGTTTGACCCTGGCAGCTCGAAACGCGTAGAACTATTTTAAATTGATTTAATTGATCGTTTACTTCCGTAACTCGCGCATTAATTAAATTAGCTTCCGAAACACGTTCCATTGTGTTCGGGACACGGGTAAACCTTATATTCGCCTAGCGGAATGTCTGATTCGGGGTTCGAAGTTTCACGTTATACGAAACGAGATATTTTGGAAAATTCAATAATATTAAAAATTTAAAAGTCATATCAGCCGCACCTATATCCATCATCCACCCTATAGCTTATACTCGAGCCACCCTATATCTGAAACGCGCAGAGATATTTTTTCCCTTTCTCGTTTAAATCACGCTCAACCTTCTTGATAAAGAAATCAAAATCTTCAGAAAGCAAACTCGAAGCTAAAATAATTTTAATGGCCGAGCTCGTTCCTTTATCCTTCATTTCCCTATCCTTTACTCGAGCTCAAAAGATAAAAAAGGATGGACGAACGACTTTCGTTCGAAAAAGAAAATCTGGCGGAGCTCAAATCAGATTCGTTTTAAAAAAAAATAAAGAAAGGAGAAGACGCTCGAATTCAAAGTCAATTCGTGTTACTGCCACTTTAATCCCTTGAGCTCGTCGCGGCAGTCTCGAGCGAGATTTGGGCTTGCGACTTGGGCCGCGATCGTGCGAAGATGGCAACGTGGGTGATATTAGGGTTTTCACATGCGCGTGGGATAGCTGAATGCTGAGGCAAGTTGTGGAGGTTGGCTGGGCGTGGTATGGGTGGCGCGTTCGTCATGATTAAGGTTTGGGTCGCAGGGGAGCCTGGTTTGAGAGGAGGAGCAGAACTCAGGTGTAACATCCCGCCTTTTCGCACACTTTAAATCGACACTCATGCCGATTCAACTATACGGAAGGGCGGATTGTTATGGGGTAAATAAGAAAAACAGAGAAGAAATAAACCAAATAAAATCTCACTGCGGAAGGATAAAATATAATAAATATGCAGTTTATAAGACTGTTTTAAAAAACATTTGATTCTTCTTTATACAATTAAATATCAGAGTTCACATATCAATAATATCAATGCAGCGGAATAAAATGTTGTAGTGAAATTATATACTAGATAATAGTAATACAAATCTTCGTCTTCGTCCTCCAGAGCTAATTCTTCAAATCCTGAAACGCTCGGACTAACCTGAGCGAATTGAAAAGACAAAACACTCGAGTCAGAACTAAAAGAACTTATGTGAGTTAAATCAATAAAAATAAATATGAGTACAGTAACTCAAGAGATGCTCAGGATTTACATCTCCTAAGGATCCGTTAAACTATTTATTATGTAGTATATTGCGCTATTATAATAGTGTCTAATTGTAAAATAAACTTACTTTTTAAAAGCGTTAAGGGGTTACCCATATAGCCCTTAACACAAATAATGCCAATAGTCTATACAGTACCGTAATACCTCCTGATCGGGAAGCTACCAGAGGATACTCCATAGGTACGACACAAATAGAAACTCGTAGAAGGCGCGCTAGGATAGGTGACACTGCACAACTAGGCAATGCCAGGGTAGATATACCAATTGCTATCCGGGCTGGTGGAAACGCGCAGCGCGCAGCTACCTCCCACCTCGAACAAACACCCCCAAAATCAAAGAAATCAATAGTGGCCACCGAATCAATCCAAAGTCAGAGTATAGTATCGAAGGAGTGCGTTCGATCAGAGGAATGACCTCATTGGCCCGAGAATCGCTCCTGTTTTAGCCACCTTATGCCAACTCACGGGAGTGGGGTCCACGTATTTACCTTGCAGGAACGCCTCCACCAACCTACTTCATTCTGGAATCTCCACCGCGTACACGGTTGTTAAAGTGGTTTTCAGAGTTGGCAGAGAGTATGACAACTTCCGATCCCGGTCTCTTCAACAACCAAACGTTATTATAACACCGCGGTCCTTTAAAATAATTTATACTTTTAAAACCAGAATATAATATCCATTTCAAAACCATATAAGTATGATATCATTTCCTTTTAAAACCCAAAACAATATGATATCATCTTTATTTTCCAATATATTCTTTCCAAAAATCATAGTGGTTTCAAAGTAAAATATTTAGAAATCAAAACTCTGGAATATAATATTTCCAAATTATACTACCCTGAAAATCATAACTTTGAAACAAATTTCCATATCTCAAATGGTTAAATATTAAATTTCCTTTATAAAACAAAATAGCTTCTTTACATTTCACAAATCAATTCCAAATATCGATTTAAACTTCAAAATACCATTTTTAATTCTTATGTTTCAAAGCTTTAAATATTTCACCATTTCAAAAACAACTCATTTGACAAACCCATATATATATCAAATTCAATTACTTATTATTCAGACTTGAAATGTTTACTTAATGAGTTCAATATAATTTAAGTAAAACCTTTACTTTCATGTAATTGGAAAATCTTTCAATTTATTAAACTTGATATATTCATTAAAATCAACCTGATATTCATTTAAATCACTTTACAAAAATCAAGTTATAAAAATCATATCCTTTACAATTTTAATTTTTATTAAATTTCAATTTAACTTAATATTGATCTTCCAAATCTTATTCTCATTTAAGTCATAAAAACTCCAGAAATTAGATTTTAAATAAAGGCTTAATCGTATTAGATCTTAAAAATCAAACTTTATTTTATACTTCAAATCAAATTTATACAAAGCTTAAAAACCGAAAATTTACTATATATATATATATAAATAACCAAATCAATATCCCATAAACCATATATATATAGCTTTTACAAAATCATAGTAAAACATTTCAAAAATAATTTTATATATTTACCGCGGTGCCTGTATAAAATTTTCTATCCTATGGTCAAGTGATACAGATGTTTATCATTTCAATCCGCAATTTAAAATAAAATGCGGTTGTATATCATTTCAAACCGCAATCCCGAATAAAATGAAATGCATAGCAACTTGCAATTAATAAAATTAATCATCCATTCATCCATCAAATCATGCATCATTTATCACACCCATCATCCATTTTCAAACAATACATCCATATATAATAGGTGATAAATAACTGGTATCAATTATCAGTTTATACTCAAATAAATTTAATAACAGTTAATTGGCAGTTTATATGCAAAATAAACGTAAATTTAACTTGCAGTTAATATGAAATAAAATTAAACATAATTATGACTGGCAGTTAATATGTAAATAAATAAATTCTAACTGTCAAATTTATGTGTAATAAATAAAATTAATCAACAGTTAAATTAAATAAATGCGATTTAACTGAGATGATGAATAAAACATGCCAAACAATCGTAAATAAATTTCTACTCATATCTTAAGTCAATTTAACAAACATAAGAAATTCTAGAAGTTGTGAGTGAGTTAAAACACTCATCTTTTGAATTTAAATCGAATTTAAATCTGATTTAAACCCAAAAATTCAACCGTCTTCAAATCTGTCCAAACCAGCGTCAACAGATCCGAAATTTTATTACGATCCTAACAAAAGAAATCTCGCGTAAATCGGAGTTCATATGTGAAAGCTATCACAATTAAACGATTTGCAATTTGAAATTAAAATAAAAAAAAACTTACCCCTAGCCCCCACATCCACGTCATCATCCTCCCTTCATTATTCGGCTATAGGAAAAAAACGCGACTCCTCCTTCCTCACGCATAAAATTACGACCCAACTGAAACCCTAGCAACACGATACCACACCGCCGTCACCTCCTGCATGCTGCCGATCAACCCCTACGGCCACCCTCCTCGACCCCCTCGTCGTTCGTGCCTCCCCTGTGATAGCCACCGCCAAAATTGCCTAACCCTAATCGAATTTTAGCGCAAGATCCAACCGTTGATTCGACAAATCGATAATTCCGATGAGCAGTACTCGGTCCCCTCTACGTCATGGTACCAACGATTTGTCGATCGGAAGAAGTTGATCAACACGATGATGAGAGGCCAAAAATGTTTCACTAAATTTTGGAAAAACAGCAACTCCATTCGAAAAACGATTTACACCACTGAATTATATTCGTCGAGAGCATCAACATATATTTTTTTGGAATTTTTCTGAGAATTTTAAATTTTGACTTTGGATTTGTGTAACGACCCGCAAATCCGTACCCCTTGAGTCAACACTATTCTACAACAATCAACTCAAGTTGCACAGAAATACGAACCATTAGGGTTAAAGAAGAAGAGGTAGAAGAAGAATATTGAAATCAACAACAGAATCTAACCATCGCAGCGGAATAAAATATAATAGATAATAAATACTCTTTACTCAACATCAAATATCTTTGTTTATATATTACATCATCAGAGTACATCAATCACAGCTCAACATCAATGTCGTACAAATGGATACACAACAACTCAACACAGTGGAATATATGTACATAACAAGTACGCGAATACGTATCGTCATCCAGCTCGTCTCCTGGGCACCACAGCATTTCCTGTGTCCTATAATACTCGGTCTGACCCGAGCATTACAGTTAAATAACACCCGAGTCAGTCTGGAATACCAGCGTGAGAAAATCACACCCAATTGATTATTAAAGTTTCAAAAATCCTTTGAAAACAAAAGCATCTCATAAGACCACGCCACAAATAAACATGTCGGGTTTTTACCTTACGATAGCTAAAACAATTTTTATAGAAATCCTCTAATATTATAATAGGGTCTATATACAATTACTTATAAAACAGCCGAAATTGTTACATCTATTAAATTCCAGCTACTAGCCACAAAAGTGGGTAATACAAACAAAACTCGTATAACGCTCGTAGGGAGAATGGATTTCCAACTAATGACTAGGCACTGGGGTACCACCTGCCACAGTACGGGGCCTAGATCACCGTACCGAGAAGTACGCCTGCTCCCCTGCAATACAAGGCTGGGACTATCCTTTACTGGATAATCCCGAGTGAGATCACCCCACGGTTGGGATCAGCAACCGCACCACTAAGCCGAAATAAAAAGGGACATCTAGACTGGAATGTCCTCACCCTGCTTGGGTGCTACCCACCTAGCCTTGCTGCATAACCCCAGATTTTCAGTCATTCCCATTTGATGAGGCTTGAGGCTAAGCGTTACCTTTTTAGAACATATCCCTTTGAATGCCCATCGTCCATCTGACGATGTTTTCGCAAGCATTCGTCCATACAAGTCCGTCCCGGGTTCGAACGGAACCGAATGCACTATTCCTACTACACCCATTTTGAAAATATCCTCAGGATTAGTAGCGACTAGCCCTTGCATTTCACTGCTCCATCTTCGAATCCAAAATCGTTTTCACGAAACGTACAAACCGGATCGAAGTGGTTTTCGAGAAATAAATCTCGATCCCGGACTCTTCGAAACGATCAACGCATTTATCCAATATTGATAGTCGATTATTTAACTATCAATTTATATTCACAAACATCCATCCAACAAATAAATAATTTCCCAAATTATTTATTAACCTCAAAATATCTTAACAAGATATATTTCTATTTTCAACCCTTTGAAAACAGTTTCAAAACCATCTTTCTTTTCAGAATACTTTCCCAAATATTTTCTATCTCTTCTGCAATCACCAAGCAAAACCTAGATTTCTAAAATAATTTAAAACACTTTACTTTGAAAATATATACTTTAAAACATTTAGGATAAAACTACTTAAATAATTTGTTAAAAATACATACTATATGAATTGGAGAAAATAAGGTTTCTTTATAAAGTATAAAACCAGGTTTCACTTTTAAAACAAATACTAAGTCACTTTTAAATAATTAATGTTATAATATATTAAAGGAAATACTTTCTTTAGAAATTAAATATTAGAAATACTAAATTTTACAAAACTTGCTTTCTTTAAAAACAACTTTAAAACATTTAATTTATATTTACAATTTTACTTTTAAAAACGTGTACTTGGCCATCCAGAGAAAATTCCAACTTCAAGCACTTAAATCAATTTCCCAAATTGATTTCCAATTTATTCTATTTGAAATAAATTTCTTAACTTGCTCGGTTCATTTCAAAATTCGTTAATTATGGACTTTATTTTTATTATTATTATTTGCTGTTTGATCCTAAATCTTTTAACTGAAATATACAAATTTCAGGCTTTTCCCATTTTCTTCTTTGTCCCTTTCAAAATTTAAAATCTTAAATTTAAAATAAATGTTCTGTTCTTTTAGATATTAGCATTGGAGTTTACAATTCATTAACTTTCTATTAATTCAAAAATCTCCTTTCTATATTCAAGATTTATTAATTAGAACTCTTATGTCACTTTATTTTATTTTTATTTCATTCTTAATTTTTTTCAAAATTTCCATAATTATTTTACTTACAAATTCACTTCCTTTCTTTTCTTCCCAACATCCAAGTTATATATTTTCTAGAAATTCATTATACCCAATTATACCCAATCAAACCATAGATTCAATATTTCAACATAATCCATCATAAAATATCAAATCATCATAACAGGGGAATTTAAATAATTTAAATAAATGTTGAGGGATCCAGTTGGATCCCTCCAACCTATTTTCCCTGCATCCACAGACGTTAGCATTACATAATATGCCAAATTCAAATTATACTATACTCTATCACATCAATCAATCCAACCATACAATCAATTATTTAAATTTAATCATTTAAATTTAAATTTCAACTGAGTGAGATTAACTCACCTTTGCTTTTGGTATTGCAATTCACTCTAACCCGGCTTGATTCCTTCATGATATTGACCTTGTATAACA
Source organism: Allium cepa (assembly GCA_030765085.1). Lineage (NCBI taxonomy): Eukaryota > Viridiplantae > Streptophyta > Magnoliopsida > Asparagales > Amaryllidaceae > Allium > Allium cepa. The sequence goes on from CM060943.1 coordinate 845,564,077, forward strand.
ATTTATGGTTTAATAATTTATACAATTCATCAGATTATTTAAGTGACTAAAAATTTATCCAACTGGTCATTTTCTTTTTAAAAAAATCCAATCAGCTAATGATTTAGTTTTAACCCTTTACAATATGATTTAGTGACACCAAAGATAATCTGCCAATAATTTACCACTAATTAAATTAACCAAATAGTTAATTTAACTAACCATTTGGTTTTAAAATAATAACTTTAAAACGTATATGGGTATATTTATTTTCTTTTGAAACTACATATATATATACCTATATAGAATTGATAAAAATATAACTTGTATAATTTTTTTCAACATTTAAAAAAACCTTTTTATCTGTCAAAATCTTCTATATATATTTATATTAATATCAATATTAATATCAATATATATTTAAAAAAACCTTTTTATCTGTCAAAATCTTCTATATATATATCCATTTACTGTTTATCTATTTAACATCAATATCTTAAACCTTACTGTAAAAAATGATTTTTTTTTATTAACTATACTATCTCAGTGTAAATCATTTAAATCAAAATAACTTATTGTAAATTATATATACATTTCCTGTTTATGTATACATACATAAATATAAAATTTCCTAAGTACTTATATATATATATATATATATATATATATATATATGCATACTGACTACTACATTCCCAGAAAAGATAAATCTTATTTAAACTAAGCAGTAAGGTTTTAAATGTGTGTATATATAGAGTTATACTTATATATATATATATATTCTGCAAGTACAACAGTAAAGTACTTTACTGTAAATAATTTTTTTCTCTATTTTTCTGTTAATATATATATATACTGAATTTCAGAAAAACAATACCTCATTGGCTCTACAACCCAAATCGAGCTCGCGAATCACTGGATCCCATTCCCACCCCCGAGCTCCTCCAGACGCATGCGCGCGGTCGCAAACCATCTGCCCTCCGCCGCGATTTGAAAATCGCATTGACCCCAACCTGTCTGCCTCGAGAATCCCTGCGCTACTAGCCTTCACGCGAAATCAAATGGCAGCTGCACCCCTTCCCAGTGGCAATCGCGACTTCGCACCTCCCTGAGTTCAACCCTCTCGATCGAATTTCTCTCTCTCTTTTTTTCCGGCTGATCTTGATTAGGATAAACCAGAGGTAGCGGCCTCCCCCCTTTTTGATTTCGAACGAAAGTAGATTTCGTTCTGATGATACTCGGCCACGATTTATTTGGTTTTCCCCTTTTTTTTCTCTGCGTATTAGGGTTGAAGGAGGCTTCGGCCATTATATTTATTTATTTTTTCTTTTTGTTTTTATTTTAGGAAGAGAACGAGATAACAGAAAGAAATAGGAAAGAGATCTGTCGTGTAAAGGAAGATAGGGATGAGGGAAGAGGCGTATAAGAGAAGTCTCGATAGTTAATTTAAATTCAATTTGACTATTCTAGGCATTAACCAGTCATACGACCCAACGGTAACTCCAAATAATGCGAAAATTGAAATTCGATAATAATAAAACATTACGGATCCAATGGAACTGGTTTCGTCGAATTCCGAGAATGCGTCTCGGAAGGCTATATATTATTTTTTTATTCAATTTAAACGATGAAATTTTCAAAACTGAACAAACCACTGTTAAATTTAATTTTAAAGCTTCTATTATCTTCATCATATCAATATAAATTTTACAAGCCTACAAATTATTTGTAATAGGCTTAAAACTCCAGATTCAATAATTTACCCGACTTCAAATAATTTAATTCAAAAATTTAATTATCAGTAAATAGCGATATTTGTAATTCAAGTTGATAATTAACCTTTAAATAATTAAAAACAATTAAATATTCTGATTTTAAATGCTTAAAAATTTCGGGTCGCCACAATTTGATTTTTTTGAAATTGACCATGGATCTAGGGTTTCTAGCCATTGGAGGAAGAGTAGGAACTGGTGAAATGAATGCACAAACAATTGATAATAGATGGGCTAGGTTTATAACTGGGTTTATATAGATAGGTTAGAAATTTGAATAGATGGATCCGATAAACAAACGTGCTAACGCTAACGTGGCCCAAAAAGCCCGTTCTGACCTCGGAACGAAATTGGGTAAACCTATATATCAAAATAAGTATTTTAAAATATTCTGAACGCGATGGAAAAGTTTCACGTTCAAATTCGATCGTATGAAGAAGTTATGCTGAAAACAATATTTTCAAATTGATTTCAATTAAATCGATTTCAAGTCGTTTCGCGTTCGCACGATCAAACGACAAGTCCGATCGTTACGAAATTTGAAACCCTACAATAATTCACCGTTACGGATCCGATGAAACTAGTTTCGTCGAAATCCGAGTCCGTGACCAAAATGGCTATTTTTTATATTAATTAAATAAATTTAAAAATAAATCAATTAAATCGAATTTTATATTTCAATTGTAGAATTGACAATTTATCCCTTTTATACTTCTCAATCATTTGTAATTATTTAAACAAAATTTAAATGTCAATTTTAGAAGATAAATTTATCAATTGCAGTGTCCCATCTTCAAATTTCATTATATTCAAAATTTATAAATTAAGTTCCCAAATTTCTATTAAATTAAATAATCAATGTTTATTTCATCTATAAATTTTAAGTAGATGGATTCCATGTTGGGTTCAAAATCTATTATTTTAATATCCTTGAATTTTAGTTTAATCTCTATAAACGTAATATTTAACGTTAATTTCACCTATTTTGCAATACTTTAATTAAACTAAAATATCACTTCCTATACTTAAATCTATATTCCCATATTAATTAAGGTTTTAAAACAATTAATAACATTTCCTTAGTCCTAACCCCTTTTTCCAATTATTTTCCTTCAAAAACTCATCCCCCTATCAATGCTTACATTTACGCTTTATAATTATTTTAATATACCCTTTCCAAATTCTTAACCCTTATCTTTACGCTTCACACTCTTGTAATAATGTCATCAAATTGCTACTTATTAATTATAACTTTACAATCTATACACAAATATTTAATTACATTTATAAAGATTCAATGTTGGCATTTATTCCTATTAATTTATTCAATGTTTACTGCCCCTTATTTCAGTTTCTTCTATTTACAGTTGCGACTTCACTATTCACAGTTACTTTTGTATACTCCTTTCCTATTTAAACCAAATATAACAAATTCCAATTAAATCCAATTTTTACCTTTAAAATAAGTCATAGCATTCGAATAACTCTATTAAATTGGAATGTTTCATTTAAGTTTATAAATGATCCACTTCATTAACATAATTCTTTAAATTTATTCCCATTTACGGTTAATCAATGTTATATTATATTAATAAATTTAATATCTTCCTTTATTTGATAAATAACCTAGATTGCATTTACATTCATTCATTTCATTCCATTCATTTATGGGTATTGCATTAAATTTAATTTATTAGCTAATTCCACATTATTACCATTAATTACAATTGGATTCCCAATTTTATTCAATAACCTGAATAAATAACATATATATTAATCAAATCCTTACATTTGTTTTTCTCATATTCCATTAAATATATGCACACATACAAATTAAGATTCTAAATCCAATTAGTTATTCCTTTTGCATCAACCATCACTTATGGATAATTATCGTTTCCTATTTATTTTGTACATTCACTTATATTCACTTTATGAGTAAATTGGTATTCCCTTTAACCCATTAATTACTAACTTTAATTATTGCAATTTATTTAACTAACATAAATTTTTGAATCTATTTCCAAATTTTTACATTTCAATTTATTAACACCTTACAATAGTTAATAAAAAGGGATTGTACTAAATAAAATTTATTTTCATTGATGAATTCAGTACTTGCCATTATTTACTTATTTCTAACCTTATAGCCAATTGCAAAAATTTCCACTATTACAATTAATTGCAATATATAATTCAATTTGTAAGTTTTAATTACCCTTGATACATCTAGTTTCAACATTCTCTTTCCTATAAATAAATAAGATTTCTGTTTCTTCCTAAATTTAAATTAGAAATCCTATTAAATACACAAATTAAATTTATCGAAAATTATGCGTCGTTACACTCTCCCCCACTCAAACTTTTCGTCCTCGAAAAGGAAAGAAGGGAAAAGAAGAATTAAATAACTATACATCTTATTCAAAATATTTAACTTATAAACAATTAAATTTACAAAATTAATTACTTTAAATAAGATATCCTAATTTATAACTATTTAATCCTTTATATTTAAATTATTAAAGTTCGGAAAAATATTTTCAAAATATTTCTAAGATACTGCATTTTCTTATATAATCCAAAGGGTTACTATTTATATAAAGTGAAATATTTAAGTGGATTTCAATCACTGACCACAAATCAATACAACAACCATCAACTTTAACAACAGCATACACAACAAATTCAAAACAACCATTTATCCAAACAAACAAATAGTTGTTCGGGTTCAAAACTTTTAAAATTATATGGAATGAAGAATAACTACTAGCGCATCATTTACTCAACAGCCTTAGATAAAACTAAATAGATTATTCTTTCATCCAATCCCAATTTTTAAGTATCTTACCCAAACAACCATAACCAAACAACAACCATTCAAACCAACAAATCAAATTAACTTATCATAAAATTTATTTCATACTTTAGTTGTTTGATTTCCTTTCTTTTATTCATTGAGTGGTTACCTCATTTATTTTTATTTATTACTTACAATATTCATCTTTCATTTTAATGTCATGTAAGTTTCTTTTTATTGCATTCCATTTATGCATTTCTAAATTTTATTCATTTATTTCTCACAGTTTCATTTATTATAGAATTTCCTTCTATTTACTTAAGCTTTAAAATCATCTAATTATAATACTTACCTTTAATTATGGTAAAATTTCAATTTTCAACTTAAGTTTATAACATTAAATTCCCATTTATAACAACAAATTCATTGAATACTTTCATTACCTCAAGCTTTACTTGTAAGATTTCCCCCTTACATTTTCTTACTAACACTGTACTTTTATTATATGGTAAGTTATATATGCTTTAAAAATGTAAGTGAAAATTATACAAGTTTCTCCTCAATTCCTTTAAATTTTTAATGGTTCATTAATTATATATTCCTTTTATAAGTTATAATTTCAACTCACTTTTAATTTCATTCAATTATTTAATGCTAATATTTCTGTTATATTTAATAATAGTAACATTTTAATTACACCAAATTTGTAACCTTATAACATCAATTTTTATAAATAAAGAATTTCCTTTATCCATTTACTAAGGTTTACAATCGTTTATTTACATTACTTTTCTCCCTATTGTATTAAATTTTTACTTTAATTAAAGGTTCAAATTGGCTACACTTAATTGTACTATTAATTAACTGGAACTTAAGAACCAAATTCCGGGTTTAATTTTAAATCATTTAAAATAATAGATAGATATCTACACTTAACATATATATCTAATTATAATTAAAACGATAAAATTTCTTAACAATTCTGCAGTAAATTACTACAGTGGCCTTCCCACTTCGAAACTCGAAAATAAATGTCGATGATGCGTGCACTCATCACCGAAATTATTTTCCAACGACAAAGAGGGTAGTACAAAAAATTTTCTTTTCAAAATTCCTTTTTAAAACAATTCTTTCAAATTACATCAAAATATTCATATCCAAAAATACTTCTAATAGTATTATTATTATATTCCAAAATCAATTGAAAGAATTTCCAAAACCCCGAAAGTTAATTTCTAAATTCCCATTTCTTTTATTTTATTTTTCAAATCTTATTTCTATTATTATTTATACACTTTATTACCTAACAACCCATCTATTGCAGCCAAATATAGATATCAATGGAAAAAATTTATTTGTATATAGAAAATATAATAGGCAAAATTATTTCATTCACCTAACAAATATTATGTCGGTCTGTCCTATTAAGTTTTTAGAAATCCCTATTGATGTCACAGCGTCCCATGCATCACCCAGAATTTATAAATACAAAACGGAACAGATTAACACAATATTAATATCTTTTTATAACACTAACAAATACGCTCTCTCATAAATATTTACTCAGCGACTCCAATAGGGTATTACTACCCTACTAATAAGGAGTCAAACCCCACAAAGCTAAGATTTATCGCTAAACCAAAGCACTGATACCAGATGTAACATCCCGCCTTTTCGCACACTTTAAATCGACACTCATGCCGATTCAACTATATAGAAGGACGGATTGTTATGGGGTAAATAAGAAAAACAGAGAAGAAATAAACCAAATAGAATCTCACAGCGGAAGGATAAAATATAATAAATATGCAGTTTATAAGACTGTTTACAAAACATTTGATTCTTCTTTATACAATTAAAAATAAGAGTTCACATATCAATAATATCAATGCAGCGGAATAAAATGTTGTAGTGGAATTATATACTAGATAATAGTAATACAAATCTTCGCCTTCGTCCTCCAGAGTTAATTCTTCAAATCCTGAAACGCTCGGACTGACCCGAGAGAATTGAAAAGACAAAACACTCAAGTCAGAACTAAAAGAACTTATGTGAGTTAAATCAACAAAAATAAATATGAGTACAGTAACTCAAGAGATGCTCAGGATTTACATCTCCTAAGGATCCGTTAAACTATTTATTATGTAGTATATTGTGCTATTATAATAGTGTCTAATTGTAAAATAAACTTACTTTTTAATAGCGTTAAGGGGTTACCCATATAGCCCTTAACACAAATAATGCCAATAGTCTATACAGTACCGTAATACCTCCTGATCGGGAAGCTAGCAGAGGATACTCCATAGGTACGACACAAATAGAAACTCGTAGAAGGCGCGCTAGGGTAGGTGACACGACACAACTAGGCAATGCCAGGGTAGATATACCAATTGCTATCCGGGCCGGTGGAAACGCGCAGCGCGCAGCTACCTCCCACCTCGAACAAACACCCCCAAAATCAAAGAAATCAACAGTGGCCACCGAATCAATCCAAAGTCAGAGTATAGTATCGAAGGAGTGCATTCGATCAGAGGAATGACCTCATTGGCCCGAGAATCGCTCCTGTTTTAGCCACCTTATGCCAACTCACGGGAGTCGGGTCCATGTATTTACCTTGCAAGAACGCCTCCACCAACCTATTTCATTCTGGAATCTCCACCGCGTACACGGTTGTTAAAGTGGTTTTCAGAGTTGGCAGAGAGTATGACAACTTCCGATCCCGGTCTCTTCAACAACCAAACGTTATTATAACACCGCGGTCCTTTAAAATAATTTATACTTTTAAAACCAGAATATAATATCCATTTCAAAACCATATAAGTATGATATCATTTCCTTTTAAAAGCCAAAACAATATGATATCATCTTTATTTTCTAATATATTCTTTCCAAAAATCATAGTGGTTTCAAAGTAAAATATCTAGAAATCAAAACTCTGGAATATAATATTTCCAAATTATACTAACCTGAAAATCATAACTTTGAAACAAATTTCCATCTCTCAAATGGTTAAAAATTAAATTTCCTTTATAAAACAAAATAGCTTCTTTACATTTCACAAATCAATTTCAAATATCGATTTAAACTTCCAAATACCATTTTTAATTCTTATGTTTCAAAGCTTTAAATATTTCACCATTTCAAAAACAACTCATTTGACAAACCCATATATATCAAATTTAATTACTTATTATTTAGACTTGAAATGTTTACTTAATGAGTTCAATATAATTTAAGTAAAACCTTTAACTTCACATAATTGGAAAATCTTTCAATTTATTAAACTTGATATATTCATTAAAATCAACCTGATATTCGTTTAAATCACTTTACAAAAATCAAGTTATAAAAATCATATCCTTTAAAAATTTAATTTTTATTAAATTTCAATTTAACTTAATATTGATCTTCCAAATCTTATTCTCATTTAAGTCATAAAAACTCCAGAAATTAGATTTTAAATAAAGGCTTAATCGTATTTGATCTTAAAATCAAACTTTATTTTATACTTCAAATCAAATTTATACAAAGCTTAAAAACCGAAAATTTACTATATATATAAAGAACCAAATCAGTATCCCATAAACCATATATATATATAGCTTTTACAAAATCATAGTAAAACATTTCAAAAATAATTTTATATATTTACCGCGGTGCCTGTATAAAATTTTCTATCCTATGGTCAAGTGATACGGATGTTTATCATTTCAATTCGCAATTTAAAATAAAATGTGGTTGTATATCATTTCAAACCGCAATCCCGAATAAAATGAAATGCATAGCAACTTGCAATTAATAAAATTAATCATCCATTCATCCATCAAATCATGCATCATTTATCACACCCATCATCCATTTTCAAACAATACATCCATATATAACAGGTGATAAATAACTGGTATCAATTATCAGTTTATACTCAAATAAATTTAATAACTGTTAATTGGCAGTTTATATGCAAAATAAACATAAATTTAACTTGCAGTTAATATGAAATAAAATTAAACATAATTATGACTGGCAGTTAATATGTAAATAAATAAATTCTAACTGTAAAATTTATGTGTAATAAATAAAATTAATGAACAGTTAAATTAAATAAATGCGATTTAACTAAGATGATGAATAAAACATGCCAAACAATCGTAAATAAATTTCTACTCATATCTTAAGTCAATTTAATAAACATAAGAAATTCTAGAAGTTGTGAGTGAGTTAAAACACTCACATTTTGAATTTAAATCGAATTTAAATCCGATTTAAACCCAAAAATTCGACGGTCTCCAAATCTATCCAAACTAGCGTCAGCTGATCCGAAATTTTATTACGATCCTAACAAAAGAAATTTCGCATAAATCGGAGTTCGTATGTGAAAGTTATCACAATTAAACGATTTGCAATTTGAAATTAAAATAAACAAACAAAAAAAAAATCACCCCTAGCCCCCACATCCACGTCATCATCCTCCCTTCATTATTCGGCTACAGGAAAAAAATCGTGACTCCTCCTTCCTGACGCATAAAAATGCGACCCAACCGAAACCCTAGCAACACGATACCACACCGCCGTCACCTCCTGCATGCCGCCGATCAACCCCTACGGCCATCCCCCTCGACCCCCTCGTCGTTCGTGCCTCCACTGTGACAGTCGCCGCCAAAATAGCCTAACCCTAATCGAATTTTAGCGCAAGATCCAATCATTGATTCGACAAATCGATAATTCCGATGAGTAGTACTCGGTCCCCTCTACGCCATGGTACCGACGATTTGTCGATCGGAAGAAGTTGATCAACACGATGATGAGAGACCGAAAATGTTTCACTGAATTTTGGAAAAATAGCAACTCGATTCGAAAAACGAATTACACCACTGAATTATATTCGTCGAGAGCATCAACATATATTTTTTTGGAATTTTTCTGAGAATTTTAAATTTTGGCTTTGGATTTGATTTTTTTGAAATTGACCATGGATCTAGGGTTTCTAGCCATTGGAGGAAGAGTAGGAACTGATGAAATGAACGCACAAACAATTGAGAATAGATGGGCTAGGTTTATAACTGGGTTTATATAGATAGGTTAGAAATTCGAATAGATGGATCCGATAAACAAACGTGCTAACGCTAACGTGGCCCAAAAAGCCCGTTCTGACCCCGGAACGAAATTGGATAAACCCATATATCAAAATAGATATTTTAAAATATTCTGAACGCGGTGGAAAAAGTTTCACGTTCAAATTCGATCGTATGAAGAAGTTATGCTGAAAACAATATTTTCAAATTGATTTCAATTAAATCGATTTCAAGGCGTTTCGCGTTCGCACGATCAAACAACAAGTCCGAACGTTACGAAACTTGAAACCCTACAATAATTCACCGTTATGGATCCGATGAAACTAGTTTCGTCGAAATCCGAATCTGTGACCAAAATGGCTATTTTTTATATTAATTAAATAAATTTAAAAATAAATCAATTAAATCGAATTTTATATTTCAATTGTAGAATTGACAATTTATCCCCTTTATACTTCTCAATCATTTGTAATTATTTAAACAAAATTTAAATGTCAATTTTAGAAGATAAATTTATCAATTGCAGTGTCCCATCTTCAATTTCATTATATTCAAAATTTATAAATTAAGTTCCCAAATTTCTATTAAATTAAATAATCAATGTTTATTTCGTCTATAAATTTTAAGTAGATGGATTCCATGTTGGGTTCAAAATCTATTATTTTAATATCCTTGGATTTTAGTTTAATCTCTATAAACGTAATGTTTAACGTTAATTTCACTTATTTTGCAATACTTTAATTAAACTAAAATATCGCTTCCTATACTTAAATCTATATTCCCATATTAATTAAGGTTTTAAAACAATTAATAACATTTCCTTAGTCCTAACCCCTTTTTCCAATTATTTTCCTTCAAAAACTCATGCCCCTATCAACGCTTACATTTACGCTTTATAATTATTTTAATATACCCATTCCAAACTCTTAACCCTTATTGTTTCACACTCTTGTAATAATGTCATCCAATTGCTACTTATTAATTATAACTTTACAATCTATACACAAATATTTAATTACATTTATAACAATTCAATGTTGGCATTTATTCCTATTAATTTATTCAATGTTTACTGCTCCTTATTTCAATTTCTTCTATTTACAGTTGCGACTTCACTATTCACAGTTACTTTTGTATACTCCTTTCCTATTTAAACCAAATATAACAAATTCCAATTAAATCCAATTTTTACCTTTAAAATAAGTCATACCATTCGAATAACTCTATTAAATTGGAATGTTTCATTTAAGTTTATAAATGATCCACTTGCATTAACATAATTCTTTAAATTTATTCTCATTTACGGTTAATCAATGTCATATTACATTAATAAATTTGATATCTTCCTTTATTTGATAAATAACCTAGAATGCATTTACATTCATTCATTTCATTCCATTCATTTATGGGTATTGCATTAAATTTAATTTATTAGCTAATTCCACATTATTACCATTAATTACAATTGGATTCCCAATTTTATTCAATAACCTGAATAAATAACATATATATTAATCAAATCCTTACATTTGTTTTTCTCATATTCTATTAAATATATGCACACATACAAATTAAGATTCTAAATCCAATTAGTTATTCCTTTTACATCAACCATCACTTATGGATAATTATCGTTTCCTATTTATTTTGTACATTCACTTTATGAGTAAATTGGTATTCCCTTTAACCCATAATTACTAACTTTAATTATTGCAATTTATTTAACTAACATAAATTTTTGAATCTATTTCCAAATTTTTACATTTCGATTTATTAACACCTTTAATAAAAAGGGATTGTACTAAATAAAATTTATTTTCATTGATGAATTCAGTACTTTCCATTATTTACTTATTTCTAACCTTATAACCAATTGAAAAAATTTCCACTACTACAATTAATTGCAATATATAATTCAATTTGTAAGTTTTAATCACCCTTGATACATCTAATTTCAACATTCTCTTTCCTATAAATAAATAAGATTTCTGTTTCTTCCTAAATTTAAATTAGAAATCCTATTAAATACACAAATTAAATTTATCGAAAATTACCGGTCGTTACATCAGGGATGTACCGCAAAGCATGGTGGTTCGAGAGCGAGGCAAGGTCGATGCCGAGATGTGCTAGCACTGAGGTTCGAATTTATTTTCTTTTCCAGTAATTTTGATTTCATAAAATGTATTCATAGTTTGGAAAATTTATATTAAGTTAAAGGGTAAACGGAATAATGATAATTACAGTAGAGCAAACTTTATTCTGGTTATCTACTGGAAATATACATATTTTAAATTTGCTAGGTTTGTTTTAAATAATAGATGTGGGAATAAATCTGTTCAATCTCCTTGGCTAATTTATTTTAACCATTAAAAGATTCCTTAAAAGGAGATAATTATTTAGCTAGAATTGAATTGTTAATAAATTAATTTATTTAAGGGAAATAAATTATCCAATTGTTCCAAGTGTTAACAAACCCTATAATTTTATACAAGGTCTATATCGTGAAGAAAATAAGTCGAGATGGAAGTGGATTGCTAACAGAATTAAAGGTGAGTAAATCTCACTATTTTGAATTTTTATTTAAATTTGAATGGTTGAATTTAAATATTTGGTTGCATGATTAAACCGATTGATGTGCACTGTGAACTGATGATCTGGTGACTTTGGTTTTGGTTGATTCTTGTGTTAATTGTTGCTTACTCGAAGCATTCGGTTTTTAAATTGTTTAAACTTAAATCATGAATAAGAAAATGTTTCCAAAGTTAATAAAGGTAACGATTTGTAGTTCATTAAATTAGTAGGTAACTAAATGGATAATTAATTAATTCAATTAATTAATGATTTGGGGTAATTAATTTAGTAATTGATTTATTTAATGAAGTAAATAAATGGGTAGTTAATTACTGGTTGAGATTAATTAAGAATGATTAATATTTGCGGTTTAATGAATGATTAATTATTTAACGTAATTAATTTAGATTAGGATAAATTGAAATATAATTGGAAATCATTAATTTCTATAATCAACAATGTAATTAAAGATTGATTAATTAAGATGAATTAATCAGTAATAAGTGACTTATGAGAAGTAAATTAATATAAGTAATTATGGATTAATGTAATTTAAAATAGTTAATTAATTCATGAAGTAGTTAAGATTTCTTGTTGATTCGGTTAAGAAGAATTAATATCGTGAAATTAATTAAAGTTAATTACTTGAATAAAATTGAAGGATAATTAATCCAGGGAGATAAATTAAGATGAGTAATGAAGGGATGATTGATAATTTATTGGAAATTGATTAATATTGAATGAAGGAATCTAAGCGAATGTGGTTAGAAATTCAATTTGAATCAATTGAATTAAGTTGTATGTGATTAAGCATTGCTTATGGATGACTGGATGGTATTTGATGTTATGAATGAGTTGATATCTCTGATATGAAACGTTGTGTATTTCATTTGAATAACTTGGGTTAGGATAATATGAGTTTCGAAGAGGCCGGGGTCGGGTATTAGGAAATACCCAAAACCACTTCGAATTTTCATAAAGTGATTTGTGAAATCAATAGGCTGGAATGAAATGATTTAGGTAAATTGGCTCATTTTATCTAAGATTCATACTTAGAAATTTATATGTGAAATAACCAGTGTCTATAGTAAATTGTGAATTGGTTAAATTGATATAAGTTACCCCGGGTTATATAAGTTGATTGCTTTGGTATTCCATGTTAGTTGGGTTTACTCACGCTGGTTTCCAGCCTGACCCGGGCGTTACTTTGGTGTAATGCTCGGGTCAGACTGAGTATTACAAATTTTCAGGTAGGTACGTTCTGGAGCTCAAGAGGTGAGCTGGATGGCAGGAGCGTATAGAGTACTTCTGTTGTATTTATATTATTGTTAATCTGAGACAGGTATATATTCAGTGACTGTATATATGTGAAACTCTGTTGTATATTTAATGTAATCGACAGATATAGTATTCTTTTGTAAACTGTTATTATTTATTATTATATTTTATCCCCTGCGAATGTGAGATGTTTGATGTTCTGTTCTTCTGCTTCTTCTATCTCTTTCTTCTTTTTCATAACTATCTGAAATTTGCGGGTTCGAAAATTTCAGGTCGTTACAAATCCAGTAGTTCATAGATATGAGGATCTGACTATTTACACTATATATATTTAAATATTAGTTTCATAATAAATGGGAATCTTAAAGTATAATGTGTTAGCTTATATAAGTTTAAAATGTTGATTTTGTGAAGAATGATATTGATTACGGTTTATATATATTTTCCATTTTATATCAAAACTGATTGTGATTAGTTCTCATCGTTTTCCAATTGTCAACTTTGTCCGTCGTGCCTGCTTGCTTCATTTAAATCGTATCCAACTAGCGTTGCTTTGGAATTCGTAGCTTATTTCCTTGTCAAATCTGTCTAGCCTCGAAAGGTGAGCAATCACTCATGATTAATGTTCTTTTATTTATTAAATTTGATTTCAATTGAAACGACAATTGAAATATGCTGTTATTAGTTATTTACACTATTATATATGTTATTACCTGTATCAGTTCACTTATGACACCTGACACCATTATCTGTTATTTATAAAATGATAATCCAGTTTGGTTGATAAATGATTGATTGTTTGATGTTGACATTGGACGTTAAATTGTTAATGCAGTAAGTGATAAGTAATTTGAAACTGAAATTGACGTAGGATAGTTAGATTTGATATATGTGTTAAATTTGATTAGATGACATTTGCATATATGACCCTTTTAAATGTTTAAATAAATTGACACGTAGAAATAGTGTTAATTACACTGTGAATCATTTAAATGTACGTTGTTTAAATCGATGTAGTATGAAATTGAATAATAGATATCAAGTGAAGAACCGTATAAATATTAGTGTAATAATCTTTAATCTACATGAAATGATAGTGTAGATTCTAGAAATAATTATATTAATTTGCACAAACAACAATGTGAATTAATACGATTATTTCGGGATTATTAGAATTAATTATTGGATTGTTATTCATTGTTGTTATTGCTTGTTTATTTACTTTGACACCATCCCAGTTATCATACTGCAAGTTCCCTTTACTATGCTTTGATCTTTGAATTGAAATGGAATCGGGTTGAAATGATAAATACCCAAATGAACTTGACTTAGGATAGAGAATTAAATAAATCCGATTGGTCAATAATTTGATTTAAAATAAAAAAAGATTTTATTTGAATAAATAATACGGTTTGAAATAAAGTTGGAATTTGAAACTTTAATGAATGAAAATGTTAATATTTAATAATCTGAAACAAAATATTAATAAAGTAATTGATGAAAGTTCGTTGTTTAATTTAAGAAATAATTGAATTAAGTTTGAAATTATTTAATAATTAAGTTTGAAATTATTTAATATTAAGTTTTGAAATTATTTAATAATTAAGTTTTGAAATTATTAATAATTTAATAAGATTGAATTATTTAATAATTAAATAAAATCGAATTCTTTAATAAGTGAAATTGAACTTCTTGAATAAGTGAATTAAGTTTCTTTGTTAATTGAGTTTTGAAATTTGTAACTAAGTAAATGTATAAGTGGAATTGAATTTCTTTAACAAGAAATAAAATGTGATTTATTGAAATTAATGTAAGACTTGTAATTTAAAGAACTTGATTTGACGAATTTAATCTAATTAAATTTGAAGTTTTGATATAATGAAGTTGAACTTAAGTAATTGATTAAATGAATTGGAATTTAAATAGAAATTGTTTTGAATGACAAATTTACTTAATGAATATTGAATGAAATCGATCAATGAATTTAAATTGATTTGAATATTAAATTAAATTAAATTAAATGATTTCGGAATGAAACTTATATACGAACTTGAATCAATATTTGTATTATTTAAATAAAAATTGAAATTGAACTATAAGATTTTGAAAGGGTAATTTGGAAGTTTTGAAACGTAAATTCTAGAATTGATTTAGAAAGACAAATGTAATGTTGGTTTACAAATTTTAATTTAAATTGAAATTGATTTGGTTTTTGAAATTTATTAACGACCAATCGGTGTAATAATTACGAAAGTTATTAAAGAAACCGGAATCGGTTATGGACATACTCTCTGTCTAAACCGAAAACCACTTTAATAACTATACGCGGAGTGTGATCCAGAATGAAGTGGATGGAATGATGTACATGATGACTGAAGAAAGAGAACGATAATGGATAGCCTTGACACTTGTGTCAAATTCGAAATGACTAAAACAGGAGCCGTGCCGGGCCAAATGGGGTTAGCCACCTCAAGCGAACACACTTCTTCGTAAACTACTCATTACTTGTTATTGATTGGTGTGCACCCTCGAAATTCTGGAAGTGTTGTTTCGCGGCGTTGCGATCGTTGCGGCGATGTGTTCTCACCGGTCCGGATCAGGCAAACGGTAGTTTCACTGCCTTAGGTATTGCCTCATGTGCCTTGTCATACTCGTATCCCTATATGCGACCACTACGATTTGTTTTGTATTATACCTATGGAGTACTCCCTGATATCCCACTAGTTTACGGTGGAGTTTATAGTGATGTATAGACTATGACGCTTATATAAAATGTGTTAAGGGGGATAATGGTAACGCCTTAACACTATTTCGATACTTTATATTACTGACAGACATTATCTACTTAGCGTACATTACTACCTAGTAGATAGTTTAACGGATCCTTAAAGGATGGTTATTCCAAACATCCTTTGAGTTACTTGTATTTCAGTTGTTATTTCACTTGAGTTGGATTTATTGATATAAGAATGTTAATCCTGACTCGAGTGTTTTGTGTTTTGCTTTACGCTCGGGTCAGACTGAGTGTACCAGTATTCGAGACTCACCTTTGGAGTTGGAGCTTCGCTTGGAGATCCAGCTATCTATCCAGCTTTCAGATATTCAGTTGATTCCAGTGATGTTTTCTGATATTGTATTTGACTATTGTATTCGAGACTTCTGTTGTACCTTATTTAACTCTGATATATATATAGTAGCTTCATGAACTACTATCTTTTGTTTCCGCTACATTTATTACTCTGTGTCTGTGATCTGGGATTATTTATTTAATGTATATATGTTTAGTTTTGCCAAATTTAAATTAACAATTCAGTATTTTGAATTATTCAAGTCCGACATGTGCGGATGCGAATGGTCCAAAATAGCGGGTCGTTACATATTGTGTTACTGATTATGTTTTATTTTGTGTCTAAATAGTTGATTTTATTTTTATAGCTTTTTATTTCACCTTATTTACACACCACTATTAAAAAATTAAAGTAAACAAAAAATATAAATTAAAGTTGATAATAAAATTCAAACTAAAAGTCTTATTGAAAACGACAATCCAGTTGTGGACCAAAATCGAGTTCAAAACCAAAATAATGGTGCGGAGGTTCGAAACACGACCACTTTTAGAGTAAGCTTGATTCAATATCGTAGATAATTCCGCATATATCGAAACATTATTCTCCCAAGTCAAGTTCATTGTGGAATTCAAGCATTTGTAGAAAAAGTAATAGAGGATGTAGAAACTAAGGTGTTTCATTTAATATAATATTTTACCAAATGTAATGTTGTATCTAACGTGATGTTTCATCGGATGTAGTTTGTTCCGGTATTTTAGTTTCTTTTGTGCATTGTTTGAAATTTATTAATGTAATTTATACTATAATGCATTAGCAACTAAAATAATAATTTATTAGTTATTAACTGAAATTTTATAATCATTTATTGACTTATAATTACTAGTCATTAATTTTTGAATTTTATTAAATATTAACTATTACCTAAAAGATATTAATTATTAGTCAAAATGTACCGATCAATGTTTATTAATTAATATCCACTAGTAACAACCAATAATATTTGTTAAATAACAAAAATTCTTGTATTCGAATCGAGCTATCATTCAGAAAGTGATAGAAAATGGATTCTCAGTAAAATTCCATTTATTGAACTATTGTTTGAGAAGGTAACATGAATCTTATATGAACTTTCTTTTTTTAGAAGAATCGATTGAAAAGTCCTTCAATGTGCCTTCGGTGTTTTTTAAACTGTACTAGTTCATTAGCTTTTTTTTTAAGGATCCATATTTTTAATCACGTAATCGAATTTCTGGGATTAGGCGTTCTAGTAGCTCACATGATCTACACACACGTGAAAATGGACTCCTTGGACAAAATCCTAAATGTACTACTTACATCATTAAATGAGAAAAATATGATGAGTTACACCGTCAAAGAATAGTCATAATCTGATTTTTCGGTAGGCCATACGACTACAAATTGTGAAACTAATTATTTAATTTAAGTAAATAAAAGCTCAAACCTCCACCTCTTTCACTATAAATACTGTCATGCTCCTGTATATGAGAGGATGGTTACCTATGCATGTTCCCTCCCTTTCCTCTATGAGTCACAACTTCCATCCAATCTTCTCTTTTCTTTGCCATAGAGCAAGCATTTGGGAGATGTAAAGAGGTGGGTTTCCTTATTTTTAGAAGAAAAACCCAACCATGACCTTGAATTGATCTATCTCCACCTGTGGTGGATAAAAACTATGAATCCGGTGAAGGAAGTAATTTTGAAGGTGAATCCGAGTGGAATTAGAAGGTATGGTTGTTTACATCGCTGAGGGAGGTGATTGTAACATCCTCCACCTGGAGGCCCGAAGCTAAGCGCTACAGATGCTGCAGTCATCCATAGTATTAACTTCTGATGACCAAATACGATAATGTTAATGGTATCATAGTATCAAAAGCACATTAATATGAAAAAAATCACAGATTTAGAAAAAAAACTTTTCTGATTACATTTCACAAAACTAGTTTCATATTCCATTACAATATCCCATAATCGTTTCCCAAGCAAAGATCAAACATGATTATTGCGCAAATATGCCAAGATCGACATATGATGATGCCCCCTTGGTTGACCAGAGTACTATATAGTCATAATTGACTTATTAGACACATCGGAATCAAAAAAACTAAAACAGCTCCTAAATAGCTATCCGTCAGCCACCTGCTCGTCTTTGGAAGCTTGATTCGCCAACCTACTAATAACCTATAAAACTCAACCCTCAGCCTGCTCAAATTAATTTTGGCACCCGAAAATTTAAGGAGGAAAACATAAACTTCGAGTCAGACATAAATCCTGTGTGAATAATACTATGTATCTCGGTTATTTAATGTTAAGTGAGACCACGCCACTTAGCGGAATGGGTTTCCCCTCACTAACATTCTTTTAAAACATATCTTTTGCAAATCTTTTCCCTACAACCAAAACTGGTTAATAACTGTAAAACACTATTGTAAACATACATATCACGTAATAAATGAACTACCTGCTAGAACACTACAGTTTTTTTGGCTAACTACTAACCTTTGGCTGACTCGGGTCTACTAGATAATATAAACAAAATTAATCTAACATCTATTAGACACTTCACTTCTGGACGGTCTATCCTTAACTATTTGTTAAATATCCCTCTTTTGGACGGACTGTCCCAAACTTAACATCTCCTAGGGTCACCTTATCCTAATGATTTTGCGGGCTCACCAATAACCTATCTGTATACAAATATATATTCCATTATGTGTGTAATCATAATTTTAGTCTTACCTGTGAAAAAGTCCTACACTAGAATTTTGGAAAAAATTATAGGGCTAATAGCTAATGCATAGGGCGTGACCCTATACCAGTCTCATCTGGTATTCTAATATCTGAGTCATTTTACTTCAGAAAACCTTCCCTTAAATTTTCCTTGGAAACCATTTAAAAATGATTTAAAACCTTTAAATCAAACTTAAACAAGGAAAATATCTAATCTCTATGCTTTACTCAAAATCACATTGACATGTTATATATACGCTTTACTCAAACCATAGTTGATGAAAATATTTAAACCTTTGAAAGTACCCCTTTCGAATCCATTGAAATTACCCCTTTCGAAACCAAGTAAAACCCTTTATTTAACCTAGGTCGAAAGGCAAAAGCCTTCCTTTCAAAAACATTCTCAAAAAAATCTTCTGAAACCATTGAAAACCTTCTTTTCGAGAGTTTTAAAAACCTTAGATATTTTTCTCTTAAAACCTTTAAACATTGCATTCTGAAACCCTTGGAAAAACCATTTATATCAACCCTTTCGAAACAATCAGAAAAACCTTCCCTTTCGAACCTTTGGGGAACCACCCCTTTCGAAACCATTCTTTAAAACCTTTCAAAAGCATAAAACCTTTATAAACGCAAACTTTTCGAAAGCACTTGGGTTCAATTTAAAACATGTGGACAAACACCTTTCGAAATCATTTAAACCATCTCTTTCAAAACCATTTAGGATATACTTCAATAGAACAAAAGGGTCATTAAAACCATTTAAGACCAAAGCCTATCTTTCGAAAGCATTCCTAAGCAAAGAAGTGATGGTGTAGAAACCACCCTTCTAAAAGCATTGGAGAAGTGTCCAAGTTTAAAACAAAGTATACCTTCTGAAACCAGTGACTTCGAAAGGTAGAAAAGCGACAGCTAGGGGTTTTGACCCCTTCGAAAGCATTACTTAAAACAAAAGAGTGCAACCCATACGAAACCATTCCTTTGAAAACGTTTGACCAGGTCGGAAGCCAATCTAGTCGTAAGTAAACCCTTCGAAAGCAAATCAGGCGCAACTTCATTTTAAAACAAAAGCAAGCTTCGACCCTATCCAATTCGACGTGTATCAAGTGTTATCTATTTTTAAAACCCAAATAATCATTTTCTACAGTAGAAAATTTATATGAAATCCAAAATAATTTAGAAAAATATAAAAATTAAAACCCGTCTGACTGCCTTGTTTTTATTTCATGTTATGTCGTTTTGATTTACATGGCACGACCACCTCTATTAATCACACATCTCAATCCCCTAATCATCGCATTACATTATTTTATTTTATTTAACTAATTAATTATCCTAAATAATGTTACTAAAAACACCAGGTGTTACAGACTCCCCTCCTTAAGGAATTTCATCCATAAAATTACGATAAGGTACATATCTAAACAATCAAAGGTAAAACATACCAACAGACAAATTAGGATAAACGTGTCTAATCTTGCTCTCAGTCTCCCAAGTACAGTCTCTCTCGTCGTCGCTCCACTGAATTTTCACTAATCTGTCTGCCTTGTTTCTAAGTCTCTTCTCATCTCTTTTGACTATATGAAGTTGGCTTTCTAACTATAGTCAAGTCCGGCTTACTACTAAATCCTCTAACACAGTCAATGCCATAGTAGTCTCCTGGTATTTAACACACTTTCTAAGATAAGAAACATGGAAAACATCGTGGAGTCCAACCAAACTGCTTGGTAACTCCACTCTATATGTCGGTTTTCCGAGACTCTCTATAGTACGAAAAGGTCCAATGAATCTCGATGCCAACTTTCCTAATTTTCCAAATCTAATAACTTTCTTCATCGATGACACCTTAATAAACACATTATCTCCAACTAAGAACTCTAATTCATTCCTTCTTCTATCAACATAACTCTTTTGCCTAGACTGAGCATCCTTCATTCTAACTCAAATTAGCTCAATCTTCTCTGCAGCCTCTCTCACTAAATCTGGACCAAGAATCAACCTATCCCCTGTCTCTAACCAATAAAGGGAGATTTGCACGGCCTTCTATACAAAGCTTTTAACGGTTTCATCCCTATACTAATCTAATAACTGTTGTTATATGAAAACTCGATTAAATGCAGATGGTCTTCCCATGATCCCCTAAGATCAAATACACAAGCTCTTAATAAATCTTCCAAGATTTGGTGAACTCTTTCCGTTTGTCTATGTGTCTGTGTATGGTAAGTGATACTCGTCTTGGGCTTGGTTCCTAAAATATCCTATACACTCTTCCAAAACTCACTAGTGAACAAAGAATCTCTGTTGCTAACTATACTACTAGGAATTCCATGCAGTCTAACTACGTTCTTCATAACAAACTTCTCTAAAACATGTGTCATCCTAGTTGATTTAACTGGAATGAAATGGGCACTCTTGGTCAGTCTATCCACTATGCCCATATACTTCCATTTTATGTACTATATCTTGGCAATTCGTCAATAAAATCCATAGAAATAGAATCCCACTTCCATATCGGAATATCTAGTGCCTGAAGCAACCCACCCGGCTTCTGATTCTCAGCCTTTACCTGTTAGCAATTAAAGCACTGCTTTAACCATAAGCCAACATCCCTCTTCATACATTTCCAAAAGAAACTTCTCTTTATATCTTGATACATCTTAGTTCCTTTTGGATAAATAGTGAATTTCGAACGATGGCATTCCTCCAAAACTTCTTTCTTTATGTCCCCTACATTTGGAACACATAACCTACCTCTCTTTCTCAACCACCCATTCTGGTCAAGACTGAAACCCTTCAAGTCATCGCTCTCTGTTCCATCTCTTAACTCCTGGTTCATTCAACTAAAGTTGGATCCTCCTCCTGTTTAAAAGCAATCTTCTCAATCATTACCGGTCGGACTTCTAAATAGGATAGTATAATGGTTTCTTCACTAGGCCAACCTTAGATCTACACTGCACTCTACAAGCTGACAATGCTTCCAATTCTTTCCACTCGGCAATCATAGCCAATACTGCATTCTGATGCTTCCTGCTAAGTGCATTTGCTACCTTATTTCCTTTCCCTGATGTGTACTCAATCCCAAAGTCATAAGCAGCAATAAACTCTAACCATCTTTGCTATCTCATGTTCAGCTCATTCTGTAGAACAAATACTTCAACGACTTATGATCCGTATAAAGCACGAACCTCTCTACCAAAAGGTGATGCCTCCACACCTTCAATGGGAATATCACTGTAGCTAGCTCTAAATAATGCATTGGATACCTAACCTCATATGGTCTAAGCTGTTGATAAGCATGGGCAATCGCTTTACCTCTCTACATCAACACAGCTCTTAATCCAGTTCCATATGCATCTGTATAAACTACCAAATCCGGATTACCTTCCGGAACAACCAACACATGTGTATGGGTCAATAAGTGTTTCAAGCTCTGGAATGCTTCCTCACACTTATCGGTCCACATAAACTTCACATCCTTTAGTGTTAGCTTGATCATCCGTGCTGCTATCCATGAAAAATCCTTTATAAACCTCCGATAATATCCAGCCAATCCAAGAAAACTCTTTATCTCAGTCACTATCTCAGGTCTCTTCCAATTATGCCCTGCTTCAATCTTAGTCGGATCTACATACAACATGACCAAGAAACTTCACTTCCTTCTTCTAGAAATGTCACTTCGAAAACTTTACCTTTAGCTGATGTTGCCTCAGTGTCTCAAGCACCATTCTAAGATGAACTTCATGCTCCTTCTCATCCTTAGAGTATATCAGAATATCTTCTATGAAAACCAACACGAAACTATCCAAGTGCTCTCGGAAAATTCGGTTCATCAAACCCACAAAGAATGTCGGCGCATTAGTTAGTCCGAACGGCATAATTAACCATTCGTATGATCCATATCGAGTCTTAAACACCGTCAAAGGTTTACTACCGTCTTCTACTCTAAGTTGATGAAAACCTGTCGCCAGATCCAACTGAGAAAATATTTTTGCTCCGCTCAACTGATCGAACAAATCGCCAATTCTAGGCAATGGATATCGATTCTTTATCGTCCTCTCATTCAACTTACGATAATCGATATATAGCCTTAACAATCCGTCCGGCCTCTTAGCAAACACTGTTGCTACTCCCCAGCTGAACTACTCGGTGTAATAAAACTCTTGCCCTCTAAATTCACCAACTGCTCCTTCAACTCCCTCATTTCTGTAGGTGTCATCCTGCTTGGCGGTATACTCACCGCTTCTGCTCCAGGCATCAAACCTATCTAAAATTCAATGGCTCGTTTTGACGGTAATCAAACTGCTGCCTCGAAGAAATCTGCGAATTCTCTAACCACAAAAACTCGATTCAACTTGTCTTCCAACTCCACAACACCCAACAAAGCATTGACCTCACAACTAGGGTTTTCTACTGATAAACTATTCATTCACTACAGTCAGGGTATCTAAGTGATATTTTTCTATCATGGCAAAATATCTTAGCATCATACTCACTTAACCAATCCATACCCAATATAGTTCCGAACCCTACAATGTCTAACACATGCTAATTAACATTTACCAATGGCTCTGGACCGTTGCTAAACATCAATTAGTAATGACTTTAAGCCATTACAAAATATTGTCTAATTTTTTTAAAAACCAATCTAGCTTCCCTCTCTTACAATATCTAACAATAAAAAGATACAGAACACCAAATATCACTCACACAATATCATAAAGAACACGCTATTTAAGTAAATAACGTATAATAAACACTATGATAACTGGCCTTGGAAAAATTAAAGTGAAATAAGGGACGCATCCCTAGAATCAAACTTAATACACAAAACAACCTCTTCCAAAATAAGATATAAATTACATCATTATTTTCAAATACTTCAAATTACTTTCCTAAAATACCCCTTTGTTCAATTGCATTCTTCATACGTGCATGTTATTCTCACGTGCATAGTTAAATTTTGCACCTCATTTAATTATCGATCTTTAAAACGCAATAACTTTTTAGAGAAACGACGGATTAACAAACTGTTTTCACCATTAAATCACAAATTTTATTATCTTTCTAATGATGGCATTGTGCATAGCAACATATGATATGATTGAAGACAATTCTGCAATTATATGCAATAATTACAGAAAAGTCTGCAATTATACGCAATAATTGCAGAAATGTCTGCAATTATATGGTAGAGTTGCAGACATTCAGCGATGATATGCAATAATTAAAAAAATGTCTGCAATTATAATATAATTGTAGAAATGTCTGCAATAATTGCAGAAATGTCTGCAATTATATGCAATATTTAAAGAAATGTGTACAATTATTGCAGAAATGTCTGCAATAATTGTAGAATTGTCTACAATAATTGTAGAAATGTCTACAATTATATGCAATAATTATAGAAATGTTTGTAATAATTGCAGAAAGGTCTGCAATTATATGGTATGATTGCAGACAATTCTGTGGTTACTTGGAATAATTGCAGAGTTTTCAGCAATTATTCAACATAATTGCATAAAAGTATGCACTTATATGGAATAATTGCATAAAAGTCTGTAATTATTTCATATAATTTCATAAAGTTTGCAATTATATGGAATAATTGCTGACATTTGAAGAAAAATCGATGATGTTCAAAAGTTACAAAATTCTCTGCAAATATACGAAATAATTGCAACCTTACTGCAAATATGGTTTTTTGATATTAACAATGGATATCATTTAAAGATCATAAAATTTTTGATTTTTTGGTGAAAACGGTATGTTGATCCGGTGTTTCTATAGAAAGTTATACACGTTTGAAATATTAAAAACGTAAAGGGTATTTGGATCTTTTTGCGCAGGCGGATTTGAGAACAAGGACTGGAAATGTAAATTTAGTTTGGATATGATGTTTTTTCTATTTTGAAACTTGGCAGGGATGTGAGCCAAACCATTTCAAAATTAAAACCAGCTTTTAAACTACGAGCATTATGGCACGCACTTCACGCGTGATGATGGTATGTGCTTTGAGCGTTAATTGTTCTTCTACAATTTACATGAGCGTTAGGGCACGTGCGTGATAATGGCATGCGTTTCACGCATTAATTATTTTTTTATAGATTATATGAGATTAATATGTTCAAGAAAAAATGGTTTGCACAAATATTTAGCCATGTTTTTATATTGAAATAATGTGTAGTTAATTTAAACTTTTATTTCTAAGTTGCAACATCTAATTTTTATTGTTAATTTGAATTTTATTTGCATTATTAATCAATAAACAACGAATTTGTAGTAAATTAAAGAAAAAAAATTTATTGGTTAGATCATTGTTTTTAAGTATGGATGGACATTTTGAATTTGTAAAGAAGTTTAACTATCAGATCCTATTTTTAGGAAATATTAAGATGTGTTAATATTGGTCAGTTTAACTTTTAGATCCGATTTTTAAGAACTATTAAGATTTGTTAATACTATATAGGGGTAGTTTTGGTAGTCCACGTTGACAAAAAAAAAAGTGTGACACGAGAGGTATTACAACTATTAGTAAAGATAATTAACTAAACACACGTGCCAAGTACATAAAAGTATGGGTTCAAACTTTTAAGTTTATGACCTCGGCTGAGTCAACTCACATGTGCATTCCCCCCTTCCAGGGCCTGCTACTTCACTAAAACCCAACAAATACAACGCCAACTCTACACGACCCATATAAAATTTGTACATGACTACAGCCCAGAAAGCAACAATGATTAAAAAAAAGAACCTAGAAGCAACTCACCAAGTCACCCTTAACCATTATCCTTAACAATCACTTAATCATTCACATGTTCAATCCAAAAACAGATATAAAGTACAAACTCCTTTATGAAAAAATGAATGTCCCAATTCTAGAACAA
The DNA here is from genome assembly GCA_030765085.1 of Allium cepa. Classification (NCBI taxonomy): domain Eukaryota; kingdom Viridiplantae; phylum Streptophyta; class Magnoliopsida; order Asparagales; family Amaryllidaceae; genus Allium; species Allium cepa. The sequence goes on from CM060943.1 coordinate 845,590,246, forward strand.
TAGCTGACCCAGATAAAGATATGAACACCCCAACCAGCTCAGGCCTATCATCTGCAACCACTCTTCAGATAACAATAGCCAATTATCATCCTCAACTTCATCTTCTTCCTCTTCCTCGCCATCGACATCATCTTCTACATCCGTAAAAAGCTCCTCAACCAAACACCATCTACCCCTCATCACCCTCTTGATACTTCGGTTCTAAACTACCTAACCATAACTGTTTTTCATTTCAAAGATGATTTGATATACCTTGTGGTGTGCATATCTAGAACTATAAGTAGTAGTAGAGGTAAGGTTGCATCACAAACATATAATAAACACCACATTCAACTTACAGGCTAATGGCAAGTTAATAAAATATCAAAGCAATACCAAACATCGAATTGCAATTTCAAAATACTGGTTATAACTTTATTATCACTCATCATCTAAATTTCACCAGTAAGTTCTTTCAGGGAATTGGAACATTTCAAAGTAATGTTTTCCTGCAAATGGATGAACCAAACTACATGACTTATACAGATACTCAAGGTATACGAACCACAAAAAATAATAAAAATACAAATTCTCTATTTTCATAGTAAAAGTGAATTTATGCTAACAGTTTGTTACCTGAATTCATCCAGCAGATGTGCCTACTACCAAAACTCCTCCATCAGCTTCTAAAGCCATACATTGAACCTTTAGTTTGAAGTCATCCAATTTTTTGGAGTTTTTCGTTAGACCATATATCCTTAAGTCCTGTCTTGCAACCAACAAATATTAAATCTATGTTTATAGCTAATGACCATAAGCTCAAAAAGAAACACATAATATACTGTAAAATAAAGAAGAAGAATAACTCAGAGGAGTGAAGTTGAGTTAGAAAGTAGAAGAATAGAGTGACAAATAATGTGAATAAATCAACAAGCATTGAATTGAAGTTTCATGAAACAAGAAGTTTGCTCTTGAGTCTTGTCATAGTTCATTTTACTGGAAATAGAATAACTACTTGCAGTATTTCCAGGCTAGAATATATATGATAATAACTATTAATTTAAAATCATGCCACCGTACATTTTACTAGTAATTAAATTTAAAACCACTACATATTATAATGTTAACTATTTACACACACATACATTTATTTTTATTAGCATAAACTAATATTTTGACCTATTAAGGCTTGGGTACCTTGTAAACCCAAAATTCATTTAAGTACATTACAATGAAGATCTCACATCTAATGCATGCATAACATAATAATAAATAAATGTAAATCATGTCATCTTGGATCTTAATAATTTTACAAATTTTTGATGTACATGTACTGTTGCTTTCAACATATTTTTGCATGTATAACCATTGAATCACATGTCCTTAACAATTATAAGATATATTATCATGAATTTTATAACATATTTGAGGAAAAAAAGAAATGAAAATTTGTTTACCATACAATTCAATATGCAAAAACATCTCAAGCACAGTACCAAGCATTTTGAAACTAAAATGGATAGTACAATATCAAATGACTCGACTTCAGCAAGAAATTTAAAGATTGCTAAGTCAGTGAATCATCACATAATGATTGAATTATTTTTGTTAGTCTTCTAAACAGATGGTTCCACGGTTTCAAATAATAATAACAACTCTCAATTATTCAGCTGGCTTGTTGCCCCGAGTAGTTCCATATGAACACAAGCTATAATTTCATGAGCATGGGAAAGCTTTCTCAACAAAATAAGTTAGCTTAGTTGTGAAACATTGCAACAGTAGCATCTCCTACTGTACCCATTAAACATCAATACATCTTATGGAAAATCAAATTTTATTTTGCAATTAAACATGGTTTGAATTTACAAACCGAACTCCAGAGGACATTCTGTTGCCTTCGCATAACCATTCACTTTAACATGGTAACCATCTACAACTTGGATCTTGTTGCAAGATTGAAAACACCATAAGTCCTACTTTATAAATGACTAGAGAAAATACTCCTTTTTATACTTAGTCAAGTACTTTGCAAGATTTCTACTATTCCAATCGCTCACTACTTAATAAAAATCGTAACGGTTGCATTTTCTTAATATGTTCATTCTCATTCAAAACTAACACGATTTTAGTCCTGAATCATGTTAATTTCATATGAGATCGAACATGAATAAATTAAGAAAACATAATCATTGTCATTATTTTAGTAGAAAAGCTCACCACGTTGGTCTTAAACTTTATATTTGCAAGGGTAAAGTAGTAAGAATCCCTAATGTTGGATAATCGTGAGAGAGAACGATTTCTCCATATGGTAATAACTATTTCTTTTTTTCAAGTAGGCAACAAAGAAAGAAGACGAATTAGGAATAACACTTACAAGTGGACAGTGCAGGTACTTAAGTCTAGCTTGCTTCCATTAGACCTGAATTAGCCAACTTTTTTAGGTGGTAAAGGAAAAATTGGAAGCTTAATAGAATTTGACATTTCAAAACCATTGATAACTAAATATGTTTCATTTCCTACTTTATACTGCTAAAATTTCTTACGGTTATTCTTATAAAGCTACAGTTTTATGGCAAAGATTCAAGTCCACAAACAAATAGACTAGTAAGTAAACAAGTCCATTAATACAGGTGACTTGAAATGAAATGAAACATTAAAAACTGCATGATAAACATTTTACAATGATCATGTTACAATGTTACACTGAGCCAACTTCTTTTGCACAGGGTACGAAATACAATAGTTTACACACAACACTGCCGCTGATAAATTAGATAAAATAAAAAGAGTACATTGATCATGCTATTACATCTAATAAAGAAGATTATGTTGACAGATAGAGTTTGATACAGAAATGTGAAAGTAGATGTAAATCGTTTTGTGAAATAGAAATGTTACATTGATTATTTGGTAATACAAAGCACATAATATATATACAAATATAGATGGGCCAAGTCCAACAACTAGCAATCTTTCACAAAGGCAAATGTAAAATATAAACCGTTGGATAGCCTGATGATCTGATGGCTGGTAATGTATTGTGAGAGATCTGTGTTACTTTATTACATCTAATAGCCGCCCTCAATTAGATCTAGGTTTTCCATTCTCTTCTTCTTCTTCTGCTTTAGATCTGCCTTCGACATTTTCAATCTTTAATTTAGCTTTGAATCTTTCAAAGTTATGCCTCGAAAGAGCTTTAGTAAGAATATCAGCTATCTGGTGACTTGTTGGTATATGATTAACAGCAAGTTCCTTTCTGATAATTTGTTCTCGAACGAAGTACAGATCGATTTCTATGTGTTTCGTTCTGGAATGAAGAACAGGATTTGATGAAATAGAAACGGCTCCTGAATTGTCGCACCAAATTGTTGGTTGATTTGAGGAATTAACTTTGATTTCTTTGAGAAGGGATCTGAGCCAAATAATTTCAACTGTCGTGCTTGCCACGCTGCGGTATTCTGCTTCAGTGCTGGAGCGAGACACGGTGGGTTGCTTCTTTGAACACCAAGACACTGGGTTGTTTCCTAAGTAGATGCAGTAACCTGTTGTAGATCTTCTGTCGTCAGAGTCTGATGCCCAGTCAGCGTCGGCGAACCCTTTAATAGATAAGTCTTTACCTACTGTAAGCTTTAGGCCTTGATTGATAGTTCCCTTTAAGTATCGTAAGATATGTTTGACAGCTTTCTAGTGAAGATCTAATGGTTTCTGCATAAATTGACAAACTTTATTCACAGCAAAAGATAAATCTGGTCTAGTGATTGTGATATACTGCAAAGCCCCTACAGTACTTCTATAAAGCTTTTCATTATCAAAAGCTTCTCCTTTATTTTTAGATAAGCGTAAATTGATTGACATTGGGGTAGGCATAGGCTTTGCAGCACTCATTTTTGTTCTATTTAGTACTTCATATATGTATTTTCTTTGACAGAGAACAAGTTCGTGTTCAGATTTTCGTATGACTTCAATACCTAGAAAATATTTTAAATTTCCTAAGTCTTTTAAGGAAAATTTGTTATTTAAGTAATCAGTGACATACCTGATTTCTTTTATGCAATTTCCTGTGATAATGATATCATCCACATAAACAAGTATAAATACAGTTATGTTGTCATAATTTTTGATATATAAAGAATTATCAGATTTAGTGGGATGATAGTTGAGATCAATAAGAGTAGATTTAAGTTTTTCATACCAGACACGAGGAGCTTGTTTAAGCCCATATATAGCTTTGTTGAGTTTACACACCCAACTTTTCCTGTCATTTTGAATATACCCAGATGGCTGTTGCATAAAAACTTCCTCCTGAAGTTCACCATTTAAGAAAGCATTATTGATATCTAATTGTTTTATTTGCCATTTATTCTGAAGAGCAATAGTTAGAATAACTCTTATAGTTGTGGGTTTTACTACTGGTGAGAAAGTTTCACTAAAATCTATTCCATATTGTTGAGAATAGCCCTTAGCAACAAGTCTGGCTTTGTATTTGTCAATATTGCCTTCAGAATTTTTTTTAATTCTATATGTCCATCTACAACCAATGATATTTTGGTTATTTGGTGTAGGAACAAGAGTCCATGTTTAATTTTTGATGAGAGCATCATACTCATCATCCATTGCAGCTTTCCACTTCTCATCCTGTATGGCTTCATCAAAGCAAACAGGTTCAGAAGATTTGCTGAGAACATGATATGCTTTGGGTTTGAAAATACCATGTTTTGATATGGTCATCATATGATGACCAGTTTCTTCCTCATTGAGATTACAGTGCTGAGGAGTAGTGGTGCTTTGGTTTTCTTGAATAGAAGCGGATTTTGTGCTGGATTCATTATTGCTGATGAAATCATTATTGGAGTCACTTGAATTTTGACCTGATCCTTTATTGGATATAGTGAGTTGAGATTTGAGTTGACTCTGATTCATGTCTTCATCTGTTTTATTGTGAGAGAGGATGGGTATCTCAGGTATAATCATTTTTGCATTATAAACCTTTTCAGTTGTTTTATTTTCTGCATTAGCAAATGGAAATATAGATTCATTAAATCCAACATGTCGAGATATTATAATTTTTCCATCACTAGATAAACATTTGTACCCTTTTTGATTAGAGGTATAACCAATAAAGGTACAAGATGTTGATCTGTTGCTTAATTTATGAGAGTTATAAGGCCTCATATAGGGAAAGCATAGACAACCATATGTTTCGAGACTGTTATAATCTGGTAAAACATTAAATAAAGATTCTAAATGAGTTTTATTTTGCAGTACCTTTGTTGGCATCCTGTTGATGAGATGTACTGCTGAGTAGAAAGCATCAGGCCAGAACTTGAGTGGTATTGAGGCATGTGCCAAAAGAGTGATGCCAGTATCAACAATATGCCTATGCTTTCTCTCAACTAACCCATTTTGCTCAGAGGTATAAGGACAGGTTGTTCTATGTATTATGCCTTTTTCTAAAAAATAATTCTTTAATGATTTAAATTCTGCCCCTCCATCAGTTTGAATTATTTTTAGTTGATGATTGAATTGTCTTTCAACTTGAGTAATGAATTGAATAACTGCCCTATATGTTTCTGCTTTATTTTTAAAAAAAAATATCCATGTATACCTTGAAAAAGAGTCAACAAAAGATATGTAATATTTGAACCCAAAATCAGAGTTTATTGGGGCAGGTCCCCATAAATCTGTAGCTACCATCTCTAATGGTTTAGTATATTTGGTTGATGATTCAAAAAAAGGTAGTTTGTGATTCTTTCCTATTTGACATGCAGAACATATGTAGGGTAGAGACAAAGTATTAAAATCAATTTTATTACTCAGTAACACAGATTTTACAGTGTTAATACTGGGATGACCCAATTTACAATGCCAATGATCAAAGATTTTGTTAATTCTGCTATCATTTTCAACATTGTTACACCATTTTCCAGAGTAGGGTACCCTATTTTGCTCCCTCAGGTTGAATGAGTATAGTCCATTTTGCAATTTACCCTGCAGTAAAATTTCTCTAGTTGATGTATCTCTAACTAAACAAGTTTTTGGAAAAAATTCAAAGTATACATGATTATCTTTGGCAAATTGAGAAACACTTATGAGATTTTTCTTTATTTGAGGAGCTCTAAGAAGATTATTTAAGTGTAGTTCTCTTTTGCCAAGAATTTTAGCATTTCCAGTGTGTGTTATTTTTATGGACTTACCATTACCTAAAAGAATAGATTGCGTACCTTTGTATTCTTTGTTGTCTAGATTCAGATTTTCCAAATTGTTTGTAATGTGATTGGTAGCTCCTGAGTCTGGGTACCATTCTTCATATGTTGTGTCCTCATTTTTTGAAGGTTGTGTATAGTTTTGATTGCTGGTATCCACTCCAGTGTGAGCTATGTTAGCATTTGGATTGTTTGATCTTTGATTGTTATTGTTGTTGTTGTTGTTGAGAGAGTAGTTTTGGTCGAATCTGAAATAGCATTTTGATGCTGTATGCCCTGAGCTTTCGCAAATTTGACATTTTGGTCGATTAAAATTGTTCCATCTGCCTCTCCCTCTACCTCTGCTATTCTGATTGTTTTGATTTCCTCCTCTAAATCCTCCAGTTTGATTTTTATTTGAGTTCTGAGTAGTATCTTGACCTTTCTTTTTATTGACTGAAGCATAATTGATAGAATAGTCTGAATTTTGTGTTTTCTTTTGATCAATTCTTCCTTCGTGTGCAAGAAGAGTTGCATGAACATATTGAATATTTGGCAAATTCTTCTTAGCACAGATAACAGCTACTATGGATTCATAATCTTCATCCAATCCACTCAAGATTGTAAGAATTTGTTCAGTTTCTGATACTTTGTATCCTGCTGTGCTGAGAAGATCACAAATTTTTTTGGCCTTTGTTAAGTATTCTCTCATAGACATATCATTCTTCCTTAAGTTTTGTAGTTGTCTTTTGTAGTGTATAATTCTTGCAGAAGATTGGGAATTGAAGAATTGTTCAATGGATTCCCAGATTTCTTGTGATGTTTTGCATCCAACAATATGAGACAATATGCTGGTGCTGATTGATGACATCAGCCATGTTGCAAGAAGATTATCTTGCCTCTGATAGAATGTAAATTATTGATTGGGAATCACCTTGTTTTAATTGTCAGTTATCATTTTTGGTGGAATGGTTAGAGTACCATTGATATATTCTTCCAATCCATGGCCTTTAATTGCTGTTTCAGTTTGATATTTCCACATGATGTAATTACTTTCATCTAATTGAACTGTTGTCTGACCTTTTAATTTTATGATTCCAGAGAAGATTGCTGCGTTGTTGGCTCTGACTTCTGATGTAGCAACTGCTTCACTTTCTTCAGACATGATGAAAAAATCAGATACTGGTGAGGCAGATTTCGATTTGCAGCCAGATGCTGATCAAGAAAGCGAATCTTGACAGAAAAAAAAAGATAAGAACAGATATAAGAATTTGTGACGACCGCCCATGACTCCCGCACGTAAACAAGGGAATGGTGCGCTGAAAGGTTTGTCAGGCAGCCATGGACGATAGTCAGGATAAGACAAAGCAGAATAGTCCATCGTATTACTCACAGCGCATGGATAAAATACAATAAAAAATATACATAGTGAAGCTCTATAGAAAAGAAGTCTCATCATATAAACTCATAATAGTTTGATACAGCAATCAGCAAAGTCAATACATCAAGCCTCACTACATATCACTCAGAGAATATACAAACAGCGGAACACCCAGTACATATAGTAAGAAAATAATATGCAAAAGCCTCCAGCTCGTCTTCGTCATCAACAGCGTTGACCACTAAGAACAGCACCTGTCACCTGCTACCTAGTCTGTCCATCCCAACATGGATGAACAGCCCAAGGTAATAAGAGTTAAACATAAAACCTTGAGTCAGACAACAGTCTTAGTGAGCAGTAAATCAACTATCAAACATACCAAAAGAGCATAAAGGGTAAAAGGAATAGGAACTCAACCATCCCACTCCACCTCTTTCTACAGTGATAGCCCCCAGACACACTAAGCAGAAGTAAACATAGCAATTCAGACATTTAAAGCAAAGTAAATATCACTCAAGTCAAGGTCGGTGTTTTCCAAATGCAAACCCCCAAGGCCTAAACCAAGATCAGATAAGCACCCTGAAAACATCGCTCCTGACCCAAATGACAATACAACTAAACATCCATGACTCTGGCTGTCACTGTTATCATTGCCTTGAATTCACCGTTAGTTGAATGACCTCCTGTCAAGGGCTAATGGTAACCTCGGTTCTAGACATAACTCCGCACGTCGTCGCAGCCCGTGCCTAGGAATTTTCGCAACTACCCAGAGTACTAGCACGTCGTCGCAGCCCGTGCTTGGAACATCATCGTGACCCGTCCCAACGTACTCTTGCTTTGAGCATGCTAGAACCTTCAACAATGATGAAATCTCAGCCTCCTAGTCATCCTCCTCAACGACTATTCTCATACTAGCCCAAGCGCCTCTCGAGCCCACCATTATCAACCAACTCGAACCGCATCATCGAGTTATCAACATGCTTGGGATGATCCCGTCTGGATTAAATCAAGGCTATCTCACATCATGCTTTGCTTCATCTCATCATAGAAAAGTCCATCATCATCGAATCTATCCATATGAACTTTAACATCCGCTTCATATGCCATAAGCTACTTTCACCACTCAAGAGCCTCTCCACTTAGCTTTTGAATCATCTTCGACCAACTTGTCCAAATCAACTATTAGCTAATTTGCAACAATCTATCAATCAAATCAATCATTAATCCAAGTAGTCAAACATTCAAACAAGATCTAATAAGCAATTATACAAGAATGGCAATTTCGTAATTAAAATGTCCAAATCTAACAAGTATGAATTATAAGCAAATATCTCTAAAACTTGATGAATAAACTTATATAAGTTAACATGTAACAAAATGGGTATCCAAAACTTCATAGACAATGGATCTACATGCAGACTTAAGGAAAATGCAAGAAATCTCTATCTTTAACACATAAACAAGCCACCGATCCAATATACTCCTTTGGGTCCGTGTGAGAGATAACTACCACTCACCGAATCACCTAAACACCTCAAAAGATAACAACTTCAGATCTGGACAGCAAAGGATCTAGCTTGATCCGATAAGATTTCCCTTCAAACGATGAAATCTCTCTTCGATGGATGTAGACCTTCAACTTTGACTCTTGGATCTTCGATTTGATCTTCAATCTAGATGAATGGAAGCACAAGATTAAAGTGGAGAAAAGAAGTGAAGAAGTGTTGTAGTCGAGCTCTCAAAATGGCAGCACTTCGTCGCTTCAAAATCCGGATTCCAAAAATGAAGATAGGCACTCCTATTTATAGGCTGAAATCCTTAACTTGTATGCCCGCTTAAGTCGGTCACGACTCATCAAGACCCACGACTTACGACTTACGACTTAAGACTTACGACTTAAGACTTACGACTTAAGACTTACGACTTAAGACTTTCGACTTAAGACTTACGACTTAAGACTTACGACTTAAGACTTAAGACTTAAGACTTAAGACTTACGACTTACGACTTAAGGCTTACGACTTAAGGCTTTCGACTTAAGACTTACGACTTAAGACTTACGACTTAAGACTTACGAACAACAATTCTACGATCCTTCGATCCGTAAAAATACGGGTCGTTACATTCTCTCCCCCTTAAGAATTTTGCCCCCGAAATTCCAAACAAACAAGAGCAATCAAAACTATTCTGCATGCCTACCATCCATAGCAATCAACAAACCATGCATCCAATTACTAGCCTAGCATGCAGAATTCTAAGACTAGAACAAGTTACAAATTCATGAGATGTCACGACACCTTAGGGCCATACCTCGAAGAGTTCAGGATGAGCTGCCTTCATCCTCTCTTCCTCCTCCCATGTACAGTCGTTAACATCATCACTCCATTGTACCTTGAGCAACTTGACTACCTTCCTCCTAAGCTGTTTCGTGTCAGTTTCCACAACACGAAGCGGTTTACGAGGTCTTCTAATAACCGGATCAACTTTCAAATCTTCACAGCTATCAGCAGCAACCACTGTATTTGGGTCGTGCACATACTTCCGTAGATACGACACGTGAAAAACATTGTGCACACCCGACATCTTTTCTGGTAACTCCAACTTATAAGCGAGCTTTCCAATTCGCTCGACGATCGGGAATGGTCCAACAAATCTCGGAGTCAATTTTCCTTTCTTCCCGAATCGAATAACATTCTTTAGTGTAGAAATCTTCACAAAAACCATATCTCCTACGTCGAATTCCAAATCTTTTCGACGCTTATCGGCATAACTTTTCTGACGATCTTGGGCTGCCTTCATTCGTCGCTGAATAGTCTCTATACAATCTGAAGTCTGTCGAATCATTTCGGGCCCAAGTATCAGCTTTTCTCCAGTTTCCAACCAACATGTCGGAGAGTTACACGGTCTTCCATACAATGCCTCATATGGTGCCATACCAATACTTGACTGGTAACTGTTATTATATGAAAATTCCACCAAATGAAGATGATCTTCCCATGATCCTCCGAAGTCCAAAACACATGCTCGGAGAAGATCTTCCAAAACTCGGTTGACTCTATCAGTCTGACCATCTGTTTGGGGGTGATAAGCTGTACTCAAACACAATTCAGTTCCCAAAACTTCCTGGAAGCTCTTCCAGAACCCACTAGTGAACAATGGGTCTCGATCGCTCACTATACTCTTTGGAATACCATGGAATTGAACTATCCACTTAACATACAACTCAGCCAATTTCGATGCAGTCCTAGTTGATCGAACATGAATAAATCTTGCACTCTTAGTCAAACGATCTACGATGACCCAAATCCCTTCATTTCCTGCTCTGGTTCTAGGTAGTCCATCGATAAAATCCATCGATATTTGCTCCCACTTCCATGTAGGAACTTCTAATGGCTGAAGCAATCCACTTGGCTTCTTCTGTTCGGCTTTTACCAACTGGCAGTTCATACACTTGGAAATAAAATTTCCAACATCCTTCTTCATACCTTCCCAGTAATAGGTTCTCTTCATATCCCGATACATCTTATTTCCACCTGGATGAATTGTCAACTTTGAGTGATGACTTTCCTTCAAAACTTCATTTCTCAATTCATCTATATCGGGAACAACCAGTCGTCCTTGTTTCCGAAGCCAACCCTCTTGATCGACCTCGAATCCTTTATCCTTCTCTGGGTCCAATCCAGATTCCAAATCACGGATAATCTTGACAAGCTTATCGTCTCGCTTTTGGCTCTCGTCAATTCTTTCCACTAGAGTGGGTCTTATCGATAAGTTTGTCAACATCTCAGGTTCCAATTCACATCTAGGCCTGAAGTCAAATCCAGCCAAATACTCAAGACTCTTCCATTCCGAAAACATGGCTCCCAAACCTGCATGTCTTCGACTTAACGCATCTGCCACTGCGTTACCTTTTCTCGGAGTATAGGCTACACCAAAATCATATGATGCTAAAAACTCTAACCATCGTTGCTGTCGAAGATTCAAATCCTTTTGGGAGAAAAGATACTTCAATGACTTATGATCTATAAACAACTCAAATCGAACTCCCAATAGGTAATGTTTCCACATCTTCAAAGCAAATACAATCGCCACTAACTCCAAATCATGAGTCGGATAATTCCTTTCATGCGGCTTCAGTTGTCGACTTGCATATGCAACAACTTTATCCTTCTGCATTAGCACTGCTCCAAGTCCAGTACCACATGCATCGGTGTAAACCACCATCTCATCATTTCCACTTGGAATAGCCAAAACAGGAGCACTTGTCAATCGCTCTTTCAGGATTCCGAAAGCTTGCTCACACTTAGCATCCCATCTGAACACTTGGTTCTTTTTCGTCAACCCTGTTAATGGTGCAGCTATCTTGGAAAAGTCTTTGATAAACCGACGATAATATCCTGCTAATCCAAGAAAACTTCTCACATCAGATACATTCTTAGGTCTAACCCAATCCTGGATTGCTGCCACCTTAGCGAGATCAACCGCTATTCCATTTCCAGAGATAACATGGCCTAAGAACCTCACTTCACTCTTCCAGAAGTGACACTTCGAAAACTTAGCCCTCAGCTGATGTTTTCGCAAGATTTCCAAAACAATACGCAAATGCGTCTTGTGCTCTTCTTCAGTCTTGGAATAAATCAAAATATCATCCACAAACACAAGTACAAACTTGTTTAACTGATCCCTGAACACTCTATTCATAAGATCCACAAAATATGCCCGTGCATTGGTCAATCCAAATGGCATTACCAGCCACTCATAGAAACCGGATGGTGTCCTAAAAGCAGTCTTCGACACACTATCCTTTGCCACTCTCAACTGGTGAAATCCCGTTGCCAAATCCATCTGAGAAAACACCTTAGCTCCGTGAAGCTGATCAAACAAGTCATCTATTCTCAGCAACGGATACTTGTTCTTCTTAGTCACTTTATTCAGCTCACGATAGTCCACACACAACCTCAACGATCCATCCGCTTTGGTTGCGAACACAACTGGTGCACCCCATTCGGACACACTACGCTGAATGAATCCTTTCTGTAAAAGGTCATCAACTTGCACCTTCAACTCTTGCTGTTCCCTAGGCGCCATTCGCCTAAGCGGCATCACAACAGGTCTGGCTCCTTCAACTGGATCGATACGAAACTCGATCTCTCTATGCGGCGGTAACCCTTTGACCTCGTCAAAGACATCCTCAAATCCATTCACGATAGGCACCGATGACAGTCCATCCCATGGAACAACCAGCGAATACATGAAGCTCATGAAGACGCCTTCTTCATGCTTACATCGTATCACAACCTTTCGACCCTCCACATTCTCGACTGTCACCTCCAGCCTCTTGCAATCAACCCTTGCCGCATACTTCCTAAGCCAGTCCATACCCAAAATAATTCCGAACCCCGCAAAGTTCAGAACAAAACAATCACAAACAAAAGAGCAATCATGACTCGATACAACTAGACCACGGCATATCATACACGAACATGACGAACCCCCAACTGGATTAGTCACAACCAATGGTCTATCAACAATATCCGGTTCCAAACCCAACCGGCCTACAAGTTCACTACAAACAAAGGAATACGACGCCCCAGTATCAAACAACACTCTAACTGGAACACCACAAATGGAAAGAGTACCTTGAACCACCACACTCTTCCCCTTCTCTTCTGCAGTAGGAGCTTTCGAAGATGATGGAACAGCCCCCAAAGCATAAGCTTGCACAATCTGCTTGTCCTTCCTCGGTTCCGGACAATTCTTCTTGAAATGCCCCGGCTTATCACAGTTGTGGCACTTCGCCGGCGCCTTCTGATTCTTACAATCCCTGGAGAGATGGCCCTTCTGCTGGCAATTGTAGCAGGTCACTTCACCCTTCGGCTTCTTTTGACCATTCTTGCCCTTCTGCTGCTGCTGCTTCCTCTTCTTGTTTCCACCTTGCTCCTTGGTCACAACAACAACAGATTCTTCCTTAGGAAACAGATTCTCATGCCTGAGAGCCTTCTCCACAAGCTTCTCAAACGGATCGTCCAAATGATCCACCAACTGCCTCCCAAGATAACTGTCCAGGCCTGTCACAAACTTCTCATTCTTCTGATAAGGGGATTCAATATATGACCGAGCATACTTGGACAAAGCTTCAAACTCAGAAACATACTCAAGAATTGGTCTTCCACCTTGCTTGAGCTCCACAAACTTCTTAAACAAAACAGATTTCTGAGCTGTAGAAATGAACTTAGCTTCAAATCTGACTTGGAATTGCTTCCAAGTGATCTCTTCCTCTGGAGTATCAATGGTGATAGAGTTCCACCAATCAGAAGCTCTTCCGTGAAGCTGTCTTGATGCAAGCTTCCTCTTAGTCACATCCTCAATTCCCAAGTCACCAAACATCGCTCCTGACCCAAATGACAATACAACCAAACATCCAAACATCCATGACTCTGGCTGTCACTGTTATCATTGCCTTGAATTCACCGTTAGTTGAATAACCGCCTGTCAAGGGCTAATGGTAACCTCGGTTCTAGACATAACTCCGCACGTCGTCGCAGCCCGTGCCTAGGAATTTTCGCAACTACCCAGAGTACTAGCACGTCGTCGCAGCCCATGCTTGGAACGTCATCGTGACCCGTCCCAACGTACTCTTGCTTTGAGCATGCTAGAACCTTCAACAACGATGAAATCTCAGCCTCCTAGTCATCCTCCTCAACGTCATACTAGCCCAAGCGCCTCTCGAGCCCACCATTATCAACCAACTCGAACCGCATCATCGAGTTATCAACATGCTTGGGATGATCCCGTCTGGATTAAATCAAGGCTATCTCACATCATGCTTTGCTTCATCTCATCATAGAAAAGTCCATCATCATCGAATCTATCCATATGAACTTTAACATCCGCTTCATATGCCATAAGCTACTTTCACCACTCAAGAGCCTCTCCACTTAGCTTTTGAATCATCTTCGACCAACTTGTCCAAATCAACTATTAGCTAATTTGCAACAATCTATCAATCAAATCAATCATTAATCCAAGCAGTCAAACATTCAAACAAGATCTAATAAGCAATTATACAAGAATGGCAATTTCGTAATTAAAATGTCCAAATCTAACAAGTATGAATTATAAGCAAATATCTCTAAAACTTGATGAATAAACTTATATAAGTTAACATGTAACAAAATGGGTATCCAAAACTTCATAGACAATGGATCTACATAAAGACTTAAGGAAAATGCAAGAAATCTCTATCTTTAACCCATAAACAAGCCACCGATCCAATATACTCCTTTGGGTCCGTGTGAGAGATAACTACCACTCACCGAATCACCTAAACACCTCAAAAGATAACAACTTCAGATCTGGACAGCAAAGGATCTAGCTTGATCCGATAAGATTTTCCTTCAAACGATGAAATCTCTCTTCGATGGATGTAGACCTTCAACTTTGACTCTTGGATCTTCGATTTGATCTTCAATCTAGATGAATGGAAGCACAAGATTAAAGTGGAGAAAAGAAGTGAAGAAGTGTTGTAGTCGAGCTCTCAAAATGGCAGCACTTCGTCGCTTCAAAATCCGGATTCCAAAAATGAAGATAGGCACTCCTATTTATAGGCTGAAATCCTTAACTTGTATGCCCGCTTAAGTCGGTCACGACTCATCAAGGCCCACGACTTACGACTTAAGACTTACGACTTAAGACTTACGACTTAAGACTTACGACTTAAGACTTTCAACTTAAGACTTACGACTTAAGACTTACGACTTAAGACTTACAAACAACAATTCTACGATCCTTCCATCCGTAAAAATACGGGTCGTTACAGAATTGGTATGGAAATCAGGTGAATCAAATGATGAGATGCTCTTTGAATACTGAGAGCAACCAAAGATATGGCAATTAGTCTATCTTTCTGGATGGCTCGATGATGATCATAGAGTGAATTCTGATGATCAGTCGTTAGACACACCGCTCCGATACCATAAAGAAGATTATGTTGACAGATAGAGTTTGATACAGAAATGTGAAAGTAGATGTAAATCGTTTTGTGAAATAGAAATGTTACATTGATTATTTGATAATACAAAGCAGATAATATATATACAAATATAGATGGGCCAAGCCCAACAACTAGCAATCTTTCACAAAGGCAAATGTAAAATATAAACCGTTGGATAGCCTGATGATCTGATGGCTGGTAATGTATTGTGAGAGATCTGTGTTACTTTATTACATCTAATACATGCAGGAAAAATCAGACAAATAAAAGGAATATATTGATGAAGAAGGTGACAGTATACCACTGATGTTGCAAAGACAAAAGTTGTTGCATCTGCCTGATTATAATTCACATTACTAATAAACATTTGCACCAAAATAATCAACGCCAAAGCATATAGGTACAACCTAAGTTCAAGAATAAGTTCTAGCTATAATTTTGACAGGACCAACAAAAGGTTCATATAGCCTTCAAAAAAAGAATGTAAATGCAACAATAAAGATATACGAAAGTTAGCAGTTCTAACACTGTGAGATCACACAAACAAGATATTAACTGCAGAAATAATCAAAGCAAAAATTTATCTTACTAATTTGCACAAAACTAAAAACATACCATATCAGAAAATATAAATGAAGAAACAGCAGAATGACAAATGAAGAATTACAATAGACTAGTATTGCTTGAAAGCAACAAGTTCATTAGGAACTGAAATGTCCAAATGACAAAGTTAAGAAGCTGAATCATTCAAAGCAATTCAGTACAAACAGCAATTGTAAAGAGATATGTACTTCTACTACCTATAAACCACCAAAATATATTAATAGACACTTGGTGTAGGGTTCAAAATATGAATAAAGAAACATTAGCAGCAAAATAAAAATAAAAAATAACCTTCGCTGGTACTGGAGCCTGCAGAAACAAATTGAAATTTGTATGTACGTTACAAAATGTTATTACACGATAAAAACTGTAATGGAGTGGCAGGGAAGCATTTATATTGCTTTACAGTTTCAAAAGACTGTTCAATTGAAAAAATTTCTATATGAGTCAGTCTTACCGATTTATAGAAAAGAAATATTTCAAAAACTATGAATGAATAAAAGTCATCTCAGACACTTAGATTATCAATGATTCTGCATATCCATACTTCATTACAGATAAGTATAAACAGTCATCAAAGAGAATCCTAAAATTTGTTTATATGTAATTCCATTATTTTTCATTTTAGCAGAATTACATACAAATAAACTAAAAGGATTTTGCTTTGATGGAATATTATACAAAACTGTAATGAATGACGCATAAGTGTATCATTGCTTTAAGATTAAGAGTTCACTTGAAATAGAGTGTCCAGATGACTGGATAATGAAGCAAACACATTTTTAATACGCATTCAATTAATAAATTCTTTGTATGAATCGTAGACTATGATTCAAAGTAATACTGATTTATAGAAAATTAATATTTTAAAATTGTAAATGATGAAAATGTACCTCGAACTGCTATATGATCAGCAATTCTATATACTCTTATATGATCAGCAATTCTGCATATTTATAATTCATTATAGGTGAATATAATTAATCCTCCAAACAAAATCCAATGTAATTCCACATTTTTCATTTTAACAGAATTATATACAAATAAACTAACATTTTTTTGCTTCGAGTAGGAATTATAAATACCTGTAATGAATGAAGAATGCATATCAAGAATTATGGCGATTAACATTGCTTTAAGGCTTAGACTTCATTAGAAATATAATTCCCAAACAACCAGATAATGAAGCAAACATATTTCTAATAACTAAACAACGCCACATTACCTCAGTGCATGTCAATGGATATTCGAATAACTCGAAATCCATCTGCATCTATATTTGAAAAACAAGCAATTATTCGATATCTGAAAAACAGATGCATATGAGAATATCAGGGTATCTGCATAAATAAATAAAAATTGTCCAACCGATTATTTCAATATAATAATGGAAATTTTATTAAATTAAGCCCTCGAAAAAAAATTATTTTAGCATTATGCCTCGTTTCAAACTTATGACAAAAATAGACCTCGTTTTATTTTCTTAAGCATTTCATACTTGCGCAATCAAAATATGCGCAAGTGTAAAAGAAATTATACTTGCGCATTCCATAAATGCTCAAGCATGATTTTTTTTTCATTTTTCAAAAAATAACATCTGCGCAATCCAAATTTGCGCATGTATATTTTTTTAGCAAAAATACACTTGCGCAATCCATATTTGCGCAAAACGAGATCTATTTTTGTGATAAGTTTCGATTCAGGTCTAAAATTGAAATATGCTTTTTGTTCGGGCTTGATTTGGTAAATTGTCCTATAATAATTTGAATTATGTGTACCCTAGTATAGTAAATAATAGATACTTGCTTTAGCAAGATAATAGTATATACCATACACATATAAACACACACATGTACATGTACATGTGCGTAGTTCGTTTGTATATATGTGTGTGTAAAGCTCTAAACTATTTTTATCATTGTATTTTCTTAGTTCAATAATTATTGAGAATGAAAATTTTCATGTTATACTAGAATTTTTTTGACCGTCTTTATATTTGTTTTTTTTGAACTGGTACTTTATATACAACAAATCATTGGGACAACATATACCATGTCAAATAAACGTTCGAAAGCAAGTTTCGAACTTGTGACATCCTGCACCAAAGCCGAATCAATTAACCACTTGGACAAAGGTGCTTGTCGTCTTTATATTTGTTAACTGTCAATGAAAAGAATAACATTCTAAATATATCACAACTAGCATATACAAATTTCTGAAAATTATTTTGAACATGGATGCAATATAACACTATCTGCATTCGATAATATTCTTCGATAAAAGATTTATGTAGGATGGAGAATTTGAAATGCGATATTCATTTTAGTAAAGCCACAAGAGATAGAAATCATAAGATTATGAAAATATTACGGTGTCAACCAAATTCAATGGTATTACATTATAAACAAATCAAAAAGATTAGTAACCAATAAAAAAAGGTCTATTTTTCTACTAAAAGCTAGGTAATTAAGAGATTTCCACATTTTCAAGGAGGTGTATTCGGTAAAGGTTTTTGCTTTAGTTGATGGAAAGAGTATTTAAATAAAGTAAATTTAAAAAAACAATAAATATTAAATACCTCTTTAGCAACATACAAGTGTTTTTTCTTTCAATTGATGTTAAATACAAACTTAGTAACATGTAAGCGTCCTTTAAGTTCTTTTACTTGTTGGAGGGGTGCTGGGTGGAGATATTTGTCTTAATTGATGGGAAGAGTATTCAAATAAACTACATAACAATATCAGAATATAATAAATATTAAATACCATTTTGGCAACAATGTGTTTTCTTTTCATTCATTCAAATATAATAGTATGCAATCTTAATATTTTTTCATCATTGGAAAATGAAGAATAAATACACCAAGAACCACAGCAAATTAATACTGCTTCAAGAGTAGGAGTTCATTAGGAACTGAATTTTCAAATGACAAATAATGAAGCAACCATATGAAAAATTCTTATGTATATAATTATATGTGCGACTTGTATGTTATTGAACTGACATATATTATTGATTAAACGTTGTACTGTATTTTCTATTATATCGCTGGATTATTTCTTGCATATTATTTGTTTATCATTCTAAACTAAGAAAATCCACGTACGACTGCTTTGTATCGGATACTAAACACGAAGTTGGTAAGTTTTATCATTGTTATATAGTGTTGTTAACCTACGTTTAAAATAATTCATATAATTAAATACAGGATTAGCTGGGGCTGTTATGATAATGATTACCGTTATTATTTCGCAAATACCGCTACCATACCCTTTTTACTGTTAAACTAAAACTGCTTATCATTACCTAAGATTACAAAGTGGAGAACTACTCATGTCACATAAACCATAATCACCACAATTCCATATTTTATCACACGACTCGGTTTGAGCGACCCAAAAAGGATTCCATGAGTTCCTCTCGTTTACCGAAAGTACCCTTTGTATAACCAGATAGACTAATGACTACCTTCGAGAATGTAACGACCCGTGTAAATTCGATGTTTGAAATGAATATAATTAATAGGATTTTTAATTTAAATTTAGAAAGGAATAAAAATCTTAGTTATTTATATGAAAGAGTATGTGAAATTTGATGTACCAAGGGAAATTAGAATTTACAAATTTAACTATATATTGTAATTAATAGAAATAGTGGAAATTGTTGCATTGGATATAAGTTAGAATAAGTAAAGTAATGCAAGTATTGGATTTGACAATGAAATGAAATATTGATTATGGGTATTGAATGTAGATGGGTGAAATAAAGAAATGCAGGACAATAAATAATTTATTTAATACAATCCCTTTTATTTGTAAACTATTGTAAGGGTTAATTAATTATGAAAATTTGGAAATAGGTTCAAATTGTATGTTAGACAATCAAATTTCAATAATTAAAGCTAGTAATTAATGGATTAAATGGAATAATTAATTGGAGTTAAGATCTAAATTTGTATGTGAGCATTCATTGATATTGGAATATAAAGGGGTAAATTTATAGTATAAAATGTAGACATCACCTTTAAGATGATGGGTTTATAATTGATGCATAATAGGGAAATCAAATGAATGGGTTTAATTGAATAACAATTAGCAATTAATGAATGAAGAGAAATTTTAAGGGCGTAACTGTTTTCGTTAAATTAATTTTGGTAACAAATTGTATTGAATATAGATTTAACGTTGTGTGATGTAGTTAAGTAATAATTGAAGAACAATGTAAATTATATCCGTGAATGGTCAATTCAATTACACAAAAAGATTTTTAAATAAATAAACGTTTTTATTTAGGTTTCAATTTGTTAATTTATGATGTTTAATGGGAAATCAATTGCAATAAATTGCCCTAATTTATGCAGTTAGAGGAGATTTAGATTTGCATTATAGATGGAAGTATAATCTAAATTGATAGGTAACAAACTTAAGAATAAAATTTAGAGCTAATAGGTGGCAAATTTATATAGTTGTTTATTTACGTAAAGTGTATGTAAGCTTTGGTAAACCGATTTCTATCGATCCAAATCTAACGATTTGTTAATATAGATTTAAGTTTAGGAGCAGTATTTATTAATTAAATTGAAGTATTGCAAAATAAATGAAATTCAACGTTTAATATTACATTATTGTAAGTAAGATAATATGTGTAAGTATTGTTAAGGGTATTCATATTTGACAAATTTATTGAGTTATAAGGATTGATATATAAATTAATGT
Organism: Allium cepa; assembly: GCA_030765085.1. Lineage (NCBI taxonomy): Eukaryota > Viridiplantae > Streptophyta > Magnoliopsida > Asparagales > Amaryllidaceae > Allium > Allium cepa. The sequence goes on from CM060943.1 coordinate 845,611,099, forward strand.
TGGTTTAGGATATCGTTACTTGGTGATTTATTATAGAGTAACGGGAGTGTGAACGTAAAATAATAAAGGCATAGATTTATGATAGGACATAATTTATGGTTTTAGGAATTTAAATACAAAGATTTATTTATTTGAGGAAATAATACGTATTAAATCTCAACTTGATATAATCAATGCAAATTTAGTAATTAAAAATAAATTGCAAGTTGGTAATTTAGGATGTTTGTGAGTAAATTTGCAGGTAAGATAATTTTTTTTACCCATTCATATAATTTATTTAAATATATATAAATCAAATGGCAACATTGTGTTAATAATAGTTGTAAGTGAATTTGAATGCTAAAGGGGCAGGAATCGTTTTAGGTTAACCGTTTATTTAATATATTAAGTTTAGACTGGTAATCGATTGAAATAAAAAAAAAATATTTTGTTTTGTTAATATGACTTAGTTAATAAAGAGGAATTTATATGAAATGAAGCATGCATGAGAAATGCATTATAATTCAATGTTATGTTTACCCATTAAATGTATACTAGGTTAAGAATCAAATAGAGGGAAAGAAAAGTAAATATTGAATTGATTGATGAATAAGTATTCATTGGATAGAAATTTAATGTAAAGTTGATATTAATTGTATAAAATCTATCTAAGATAATGAATTGCAATAAATTGTGGGTTGATAATAAGGAGTGAATGGAAATTTGATTTGTTATATTAAATGAGTGGATTCAAATTTATTGGGAAAGGTAAATGGATATTTGGTAATAAATATAAACGGACTTCAATAGTGAATTTAGTTAATTTGAATATATAATAAATAATGATTTAATGGAAACCTATACTCTGTATATATCTATAGTATTTGAGTGGAAATAATATATACTTACAAATGTGGGATTTAGAGTCTTACAACAATTATTAGGAGTGATATAATTAGTTCATTCAATTAAATTTGAAAACATTGCAATAGATGTAAATTAAGGGTTGTGTTAAATAAAGTAATAAATAGGAAATAACGTAAATGTCTTCATAGTATGGTGATTTGTAATTATTACGTTAATTTAAATTATCGTTCAGCGCGTTTGTTTATCAGATCCATCTACTCTAATTCTAATCTATCTATATAAACCCAATTATAAACCCTAGCCTCCATCTATTCTCATTTATTTGTGCGTTCATTTTCTTCAATTCTTTCTCTTCCTAAATGGATGCAAATTTCAGATCCAATTCTATTCAAAAAAAAAAATCAAAGTTCTCAAAAGAAAAATAAATTGTTGTAGTTTTCATCTACGGATCTAAGCGCAGTCTCTGTTTTTGCAATAGTCGCTTGAGACAACCAGAAATCATGGTCAAACGTGTAAAATTCGAAACCCAAAAGGTTGAATTGGGGCTTTTTGATTTCTTCATCTATTTGCGAAATTGGAACATGGGTTTGGTGAGATTAGTCACTAGGAATGCGCAGGAAACGCTGACGTGGCAAGTGGTAATAGGTAGGTTTATTTTGTTTGAATTTAATTTAATTTTGATTTTTCAAACGCGTTAATACATTTAACTTCCACATACGAACTCCGTTTCACGCGCGATTTTTTTTGTTAGGATCGTAATTAAATTCCAAATCTTTTGATGCTGGTTTGGAAAGATTTGGAGACCGTCGAATTTTTTGGTTTAAATCGGATTTAAATTCGATTTAAATTCAAAAGGTGAGTGTTTTAACCCACTCACAATTTCTAAAATTTCTTGTGTTTGTTAAATTAATTTTAGATATGGGTAGAAATTTTTTTATGACTGTTTGGCATGTTTTATTCACTATTTCTGTTTAAACGCATTTATTTAATATAACTGTAAATTTATTTATTTATTACATATAAATTTGACAGTTAGAATTTATTTATTTCATATTAACTGCCAGGCATAGTTATGTTAAATTTTATTTCATATTAACTGCCAGTTAAGTTTACGTTTATTTTTGCATATAAACTGCCAATTAACAGTTATTAAATTTATTTTGAGTATAAACTGATAATTGATACCATTATTTATCACGTGTTATATATTGATGATTGTTTGAAATTAGATGATGACTGTGATAAATGGATGTATGATTTGATGGATGAATGGATGATTTATTTTATTAATTGCAAGTTGCTATGCATTTCATTCATTCGGGATTGCGGTTTGAAATGATATACAACCGCATTTTATTTTAAATTGCGGATTGAAATGATAAACATCGGTATCACTTGACCATAGGGTAGAAAATTTTATACAAGCACCGTGGTATATATATAAAATATATTTTGGAATGTTTTTATGGTTTTGTAAAGCTATATATATATGGTTTATGGGATATTGAATTAGTTATTTATATATATATATATATATATATATAGTAATTTTCGGGTTTAAGCTTTGTATAAATTTGATTTGAAGTATAAACTAAAGTTTGATTTTTAAGATCAAATACGATTAAGCATTTGTTTAAAATCTAATTTCTGGAGTTTTTATGACTTAAATGAGAATAAGATTTGGAAGATGAATATTAAGTTAAACTGAAATTTAATAAAAATTAAAATTTTAAAGGATATGATTTTTATAACTTGATTTTTGTGTAAAGTGATTTAAATGAATATCAGGTTGATTTAAATGAATATATCAAGTTTAATAAATTGAAAGATTTTCCAATTATGTGAAGTTAAAGGTTTTACTTAAATTATATTGAATTCATTAAGTAAACATTTCAAGTCTAAATAATAAGTAATTGAATTTGATATATATGGGTTTGTCAAATGAGTTTGTTTTTGAAATGGTGAAATATTTAAAGCTTTGAAACATAAGAATTGAAATGGTATTTGGTAGCTTAAATCGATATTTGAAATTGATTTGTGAAATCTAAAGAAGCTATTTTGTTTTATAAAAGTAATTTAATATTTAACCATTTAAGAGATGGAAATTTTGTTTCAAAGCTATGTTTTCAAGGTAGTATAATTTGGAAATATTATATTCGAGAGTTTTGATTTCTAAATATTTTACTTTGAAACCACTATGATTTTTGGAAAGAATATATTGGAAAATAAAGATGATATCATATTGCTTTGGGGTTTTAAAAGGAAGGGATATCATATTTATATGGTTTTGAAATGGATATTATATTCTGGTTTTGAAAGTATAAATTATTTTAAAGGACCGCGGTGTTATAATAACGTTTGGTTGTTGAAGAGACCGGGATCGGAAGTTGTCATACTCTCTGCCAACTCCGAAAACCACTTTAACAACCATGTACGCGGTGGAGATTCCAGAATGAAGTAAGTTGGTGGAGGCGTTTCCTTGAGGTAAATACGTGGACCCAACTCCCATGAGTTGGCATAAGATGGCTAAAACAGGAGCGATTCTCGGGCCAATGAGGTCATTCCTCTGATCGGACGCACTCCTTCGATATTATACTATGACTTTTGGATTTGGATTCGGTGGCCACTTTTATTTGATTTGGGGGTGTTGTTCGAGGTGGGCGGTAGTAGCAGCTACGCGTTACTACCAGCCCGGATAGCAATTGGTATATCTACCCTGGCATTGCCTAGTTGTACCGTGTCACTTATCCTATCGCGCCTTGTACGAGTTTGGATATCTCCCGTAGCCCGTGTGGTATCCTCTGGTGGCTTCCCGATCAGGAGGGACCATGATATTGGATGGACTACTGGACTATTACGTGTTAAGGTGGAAAATGTAAAGCCTTAACGCTATTTAAAAGTAAGTTTATTTTACAAATAGACACTATTATAATAGCGCAATATACTACATAGTAAATAGTTTAACGGATCCTTAGGAGATGTAAATCCCGAGCATCTCTTGAGTTACTGCACTCATATTTATTTCTGTTAATTTAACTCACATAAGATCTTTTAGTTCTGACTCGGGTGTTTTTGTCTTTTCAAATTCACTCGGGTCAGTCCGAGCGTTTCAGGATTGGAAGATTTAGCTCTGGAGAACGAAGACGAAAATTTATATTATTATTATTTATACTAGTGCACTACACACTGTTCTGCTGCATTGTTATTGGTACGTGTAACTCTGATATGTATTATATAAATGGTTTTGTAAATAGATTTATAAACTGTATATTTGATTATTATATTTTATCCTTCCGCTGTGAGATTCTGTTTAGTTTTTTTTTCTTCTCTGTTTTTTCTTATTCACCCCATAACAATCCGCCCTTCCGTATGGTTTGAATTGGCACGTTTGTCGATTTAAAGTGTGCGAAAAAGCGGGACGTTACAGTTGGTATCATAGCTTTGGTTTAGCGAAAAACCTTAGCTTGTGGGGTCTGACTCTTTTGTTAATAGGGTAGTAATACCCTATGGGAGTCGCTGAGTGTATATATATGAGATAGCGTATTTGTTAGGGTTATAACAAGATTTTAATATTGTGTTAATCTGTTTCGTTTTGTATTTATAAATTCTGGTTGGTGCATGGGACGTTGTGACATCAATAGGGATTTCTAAACACTTAATAGGACAGACCGATATAATATCGGTTTTGATATAGGTGAATGGAATAATTTTGCCTATTATATTTTCTATATGTAAAAATATTTTATAAAGATATATTTGGCTGCAATAGATTGGTTTTTAGGTATTAAAGTGTATAATAATAATAGAAATAAGATTGAAAAATAAGATGAATGAAATTTGGAAATTTAGAACTTAAGTTCCGGGGTTTTGAAATTTCTTTCGAATAAATTTTGGAATATAATAATATTGCTTATAAGTATTTTCTGATATAAATATTTTAATATAATTCGGAAGAATTGTTTTAAAGAAGATTTTGAAGAAAAAGTTTTGTACTTTCCTCTTTGTCGCTGGAAAATAATTTCGGTGATGGCGGCCGCATCATCGACTTTCATTTTCGAGTTTCGAAGAGGAAAGGCCACTGTAGTAAATTCTACTACAGATTCATTTTGAAAATATCTAAATTTTAAATTGTTTTAAAATAATTAGATATATATAAGTTGTAAGAATATATTTATCTATTGTTTTAAAATAAAGTGAAAATTTAACCCGGTATTAAATTCTTAAATTTCCATTAATTAATATTTTCAATTATTGTAGTGAATCGAAACATAGGTAATTAATAAATTAAAACCTCTAAAGGAAATAAGAGATTTAATGATAGGTTAAAAATGGTCTTAAATGAAAGTTGAAATTATAACCTATAAAATAAAGAATATTATTATTAAATGTTAAATTTACCATAGGAAATGAGAAACTTGTATAACTTTCAAGTATATTCTTTAAAAACATATATAACTTACCAAATATTAAAATTCGAAATGTTTAATAGGGAATGTAATGAAACTGTACAAGTAAAAGTAGGTAATGAAGTGTAACAACCCGCATATTTATCGATTTTATATTTAAATATTTTATCGTTCGTCGGATTTTGGTCCGAAAACCTATTTTTTGCATACGGTCGAGTTAGGACTCGAGACCACCCCCATTGAGTTCAAATTGCCGTTTGCGACCTTTTTGAGTATAAGCTTCGATATGTTTGGAGAAAGTTGATTTTTGCTACTTTTTCCCGCTTAGGGCTTTGGTTGGGATGAGCCAATTAGCCACTTAACTCAGTTCCAACCCTCTCCTCTTCATTCACTTCTCTTCTATTTTCCTAACACTCAAGCTCAAGCAAAAATGGAGGAGGAGAATGGGAAATAGAAATTCCTAAGCCCTAGCTTGCTTTGCAAATCCATCTCCTTGCTCCAAAGTTCATGAGAACCCATTGGTAAGCTTCCTCTTCTTCTTCTCCAACTCATTCTCTCTTTGAATTTCAGAAATTTCCTAAACCTAACTTAGGAAATGTTCTTCTTTTTAGCTTAGATTCAAGCTTCTAGAGTTGGTTTTGAAGAGTGGTTGATTCCCCTTTGCTTTCAAGCTTCATCTTCATAAATTTAGTTCAAAGGTGAGATTTTTAATCTCACATCTATGCTTATAATTCTCTTCTATTGTTAGGTATGAATTCCTAACACTTATTCATGTGCATTTGATGTTGATTTGGATTGGTTTTGTGAATATTCCAATTTTTGAGTTTTTAAGTCAATTTGTGTGAAAATCCTTTTATGGATGTTTGATCATGCTTTTAGTGATGCACCGAGGAGCATATAGGGCCAGGTTGCCGATTGGCATAAACCCTTAGAGCCAATGTTCATCCGGTTGCATCTTGGAAGAGTTTGCTTTTCATTTGAATAAGGCTGAAAAAGAGCCCAGGCATGATTCAGTCGACTGAAAAGTCTGTTCAGTCGACTAAACCTGGAACCCGAAAGTTTCTAGGCATGATTCAGTCGACTGAAAAACTCTGCACAGTCGCCTGAAACTGGAAACAGAAAGTTTTCTGAACCTGGAAAATTTCCAGGCACAGGGTCAGTCGACTGAAAACTCTGTTCAGTCGACTGAACCTGCTGTTTGAGTCCATTTTGCCTTTTTGGATTGAATTTCCAATTTAAATCGATTCGTGTTGTTTCCTATTTGTTGTTATCATCTATTATGACTTGATGACCTTTTCTTTGGGAATTTTAGATATATCCACTTTGATGGATTTGATATCGGTTTCTTTGGATTTTATTCACGTCTTCGAATGTGAATTTTTATGATTGATTGTTTCTACAATCAATTCTATGATTTGTCACTTAAAAATATAAAGGTTTCAATACTAGTAGTAAATATCAAAACTCTTTCAACAAAAATGATTTCAACTCTATTTTCAATAACAAAGCTCGTTTTCTTAAACCGTTTTCCAATCTATCAGTATATACAAGCCTTTACCTCACTCGTATGAGAAATCTAATTAAACGACTTAGTAAAACGAGTGGTATGAAACGCTTGCGTTTACTTCGTCGGTTAATTCTTGGACTTGTTCGATTGAATCTCTTGTGACATTCTTCTAGTGGAGATTTACAGTTTGTTCGTAAATGTTTAAGTTAAGCAAGTGGTTATGGGACATGAAGCTAAACTTTTATATTTACTAGCTTAGTGTAATTGACACTTCTCTTTGATCATGACGATCATTTTATGGTTTATACTAGCAATGTGCGATGTCTCTTTGTCTATGTGGAGGACCGTACCTCATTAAATGGAGCTTCGTCTCATTTCTTCGTGGGCTAGCGACTCATGTACTTTCTAATGTGTTTCGATTCATCGGATGTACCGTTTGTACTACATCGATGTTTTGACTTTTGGATTCATTGGATGTACCGTTTGTACTACATCAATGTCTTGACCATTCTTTTTATTGTGATTTCTGGATTTCGTGTGTTGATTTCTAGAATTTGTGTTTCACCAACTTTTACGATTGGCATGGATATATATATGTCATTTATTGTGGCTTGGTGAATGAAATCAGGAGTATGACATTCCTTTTTATCTTGAGTAGATTATTGTGATATTGATTAATCTCTTGTTGATTTTCAATTACTTATTTATCACAGCTTGGCATTGTGATTATTATATTTTTATGTCATATCTCTTATTATATATCACTTCATCTGATATTTATAGCTAGACTGATCCGTTTATTATTTTCTTATAAATAATACTCGGGTCAGACCGAGATGTTACAGGTACCTCTCCTTGACTTCTCTTCTGGGGTTATTATCCTGACTTTTGGCAAACTACTTAGATTAGTAGTTTATTTTGTTGTATACACTTGAGATATAGACTCATAGTTGTATTCTTTTGTATGGCACGTATTGCTCTTCTTTTGCATTATTGTGGATCTTTTTAGACCGCTACTCTGATATACACTTTTATGTGTAATATTCATATCTATTTCCGCCTTTGTGATATGAATTGTCTGTGACTGATTTATGTTATGTTTATTTCTATATTTGTTTCCGAAGGATTTATATAGCCACCATGTAGTAGCTTTGAATTTGTGTCGGTATGTCGGATTTCCTCTTGAAAAGAATTGCATGTTATACTATCTGACATATCGATGCTCGCACCAAGCAATTACATGGATGGTCGTTCCTCAACAGCCTTATTCTCCGTGCTAGTTGACAGCATTCACAGTAGTGTTCTTGGCTAGCGTGGGTATAGAGGTGGGGCGTCACAGCTTGGTATCAGAGCCATACTTCGGAACAATATGGAATATTATAACAAGGATCATTGTCCTAAGTCCATCTTAGGTGTCGTGCTTTAGGATTTTATTCGGGTCTTCGTACCGTCCTATCCTATTTTCTTTTATGATTCCTTGTTTTATCTATCAAGATTGCTTGATATTTATTTTGAGAATAACTTTTTCCTCTTCTTTCTTTCTTTCTTAAAGAAGAGAAATGGTTAGACCAGGCCGCCCCAACGCCGGTCAATCTAGTGCTACTCCCCAGGATGGAGTTTTTATGTCTGCCCAACAACTTTTGGATCTTGTAAAGAATCAAGAGTTTATCTATGCTTTGTGTAAGAACCCCGAAATGGTTCTACCTTTGAAACTTGAAGTTTCTTTCAATCAGCTTGTGGATGTTACTCTTCTTCATGGAGAGATTGGTAAAGGAAGTGTTTGTGATATTGGGACTTCCAAGAAGAGGCATATTAAGTTCAAGAGCCTTAATCCCAATAAGAGAGTGAAGCAAACTACTTTTGTAGCAAAGACTCCAATCCCTAATCGTGGAGGATGCTACAATTGTAATTCTATGGAACACTATGCGAATATGTGTCCAAAACCCCATTCTTGTCGCTATTGCAAGAAACCGGGTCATCTTTTATCTGCGTGTCCCAAACTTTTGAACAAGGACATGAGAAAGCTAAATATTGAGCAAGCCCCTATCAACTCTTCACTTGGTCAAGGTATTTTCATTAAATCCTCGATGGCATTGTTTTAATTCGTGAACTTTCTATTTGAGTTCTTTTTGATATGGGCTTCATCTCATTATTTTTATATCACAAGAACTTGTCGATTCTTTTCTTTGAATATTTTAGGCTTGTTGACTTCATTGAGAATTGCGAATCCGGATGGTAGATCCGCAACACTCAATTTGCTTTTGTTTAGATGTCGAGATTGTTTTATGTGACTTTTCTTTCCGAGCCGATATTTTTGCTTTGGCTTCGGAATTGACCTTTCTGTAAGGATTGGCTTAATCATTGTGAAGCCCATATCCTATTTTTCCGAGTGGATTATTCATCTTCGACATTTTCAATCTGTTAAGCAGATTTCTATTTTTCTTTGTGATTTTGATTCCATCTTGATGGCATCATTTTATTCTTTAAAGTCCTTATGGTGAGGAAAGTGTTATTTCTCTCATCTAAATAGTTTGAGAATTTTCCAGTATATTTGACTTGTCTTAGGATTATCACCTAAGTAATCTTTTGTGTGGTGCTAAGGTCTTTTTAGTTCGACTTTACCACCATTTTCATTTGCTACAAGTTGCGGAAGTTAGCATTTCACTTATCGCATTCCGCACTTGTTATGATTCCTATGAATGAATTATTATGTCATTCAATTTGTCCAGCTTGTTTCATCCGTTTTATAAATCGAATATTCTATGAATATTTCGATGAGACCATTCTTGTATTTATTGATTTTGGATGAAAATAATAATTTAAAATTTTGCAAATCTTTTTCATAAGATTTAATTATAAGTGCAATTTGATTTTGCTCTTAAAACGAGGAAAGAATATTCTTAAAATCTTTTAAGAGATTTATTTATCCTAGAAAAGATGACTTTGTGATTGTATTGCCCGTTGAGTCCTTTAAGAATTTTGGTCGATGCGCTTGATCAACGTTATCGATAGGAATTTCCTAAACGCTTTGATGTGACAATCAGACACGATATATTGACTTGTAAAAAATGTAAAATTTTGTAGAAAGATTATTACATAAAAGTAAAAATGTAATTTTGAAAGTTTTAACTTTTCGGGGAAGAGAATTATTTAAAAGAACCCTTCCTTTCAATACTCTTATTCTTGTGATTCCTGAAGGGGAACCAAGACTTTGCTATTTGTACCGATACTAGTCGTATTGGTTTGGAATGCCATTCTCTTGCAAAGGAGAACGTGCTATCACTTGTGCTTCTAAATCATTATAGCTTATCGAGACTAGATATGCCACTCATGGTCTAGTGTTCGCGGCTATTGTTTTTGCTTTTGGAATTTGGCATCATCATTTTTGGATGAGAAATTTGTTCTCTACCTCGATCATAAATCTTTGGAATAATTATTTTCTCATAAGGAACTTCATGTTGACTCGAATTCCTAGCATCTTATGATCTTGATATTCTTTTATTCCCGAGAAGGGAAATCGTGTTGCCAATGCGCTTTGTCGTAAGCAACAAGTGGTTGATTCTTTGATGTTGTCTGAATGGAATTATTTTTCTGTCAAGTTCATCGGACGTTTTGGTATACTTCGTTTTATTGAGCTTTATCTCATTCCTTTTAAGGACTAGCGTCCGATGTCCTTTTATTGTGTTCGGTTCATTGGACGTACCGTTTTTGTACTACGTCGGTGTTCCGAAAATCATTCGGGCTTCGATTCATTGGACGTACCGTTTTTGTACTGCGTCAGTGTTCCGAATTATTTGGGTTTTGATTCATCGGGCGTACCATTTTTGTACTACGCTGATGTCCCAAATTGTTTGGGTTTCTAGTTTTTCGGGCGTACCGTTTTTGTACTACGCCGTTGCACCGGCTCAATTTTCTGTTATTCTTGACGTTCCCCACGTCTTTTATCTACGGGAATACCGTAGGGATTCCGGTTTTCATTCTTGAGCCCAGTGTTATTGTGGAGATTGAAGTTTCACCAGATTTCTTGCTAACTCTTTTGTGCACTTTATGGTGAACTTCCTATTTCAAATTTTCTTTTGTGTTAATATGCCTCTATGGTTGTTACTTCTTATATTTCCTTCTTACTTATTACGAGTACGCAATTTCTTTAAGGAGGGGAGTCTGTAACAACCCGCATATTTATCGATTTTATATTTAAATATTTTATCGTTCGTCGGATTTTGGTCCGAAAACCTACTTTTTGCATACGGTCGAATTAGGACTCGAGACCACCCCTATTGAGTTCAAAATGCCGTTTGCGACCTTTTTGAGTATAAGCTTCGGTATGCTTGGAGAAAGTTGATTTTTGCTACTTTTTCCCGCTTAGGGCTTTGGTTGGGCTGAGCCAATTAGCCACTTAACTCAGTTCCAACCCTCTCCTCTTCATTCACTTCTCTTCTATTTTCCTAACGCTCAAGCTCAAGCAAAAATGGAGGAGGAGAATGGAAAATAGAAATTCCTAAGCCCTAGCTTGCTTTGCAAATCCATCTCCTTGCTCCAAAGTTCATGAGAACCCATTGGTAAGCTTACTCTTCTTCTTCTCCAACTCATTCTCTCTTTGAATTTCAGAAATTTCCTAAACCTAACTTAGGAAATGTTCTTCTTTTTAGCTTAGATTCAAGCTTCTAGAGTTGGTTTTGAAGAGTGGTTGATTCCCCTTTGCTTTCAAGCTTCATCTTCATAAATTTAGTTCAAAGGTGAGATTTTTAATCTCACATCTATGCTTATAATTCTCTTCTATTGTCAGGTATGAATTCCTAACACTTATTCATGTGCATTTGATGTTGATTTGGATTGGTTTTGTGAATATTCCAATTTTTGAGTTTTTAAGTCAATTTGTGTGAAAATCCTTTTATGGATGTTTGATCATGCTTTTAGTGATGCACCGAGGAGCATATAGGGCCGGGTTGCCGATTGGCATAAACCCTTAGAGCCAATGTTCGTCCGGTTGCATTTTGGAAGAGTTTGCTCTTCATTTGAATAAGGCTGAAAAACAGCCCAGGCATGATACAGTCGACTGAAAAGTCTGTTCAGTCGACTAAACCTGGAACCCGAAAGTTTCCAGGCATGATTCAGTCGACTGAAAAACTCTGCACAGTCGACTGAAACTGGAAACAGAAAGTTTCCTGAACCTGAAAAATTTCCAGGCACAGGGTCAGTCGACTGAAAACTCTGTTCAGTCGACTGAACCTGCTGTTTGAGTCCATTTTGCCTTTTTGGATTGAATTTCCAATTTAAATCGATTCGTGTTGTTTCCTATTTGTTGTTATCATCTATTATGACTTGATGACCTTTTCTTTGGGAATTTTAGATATATCCACTTTGATGGATTTGATATCGATTTCTTTGGATTTTATTCACGTCTTCGAATGTGAATTTTTATGATTGATTGTTTCTACAATCAATTCTATGATTTGTCACTTAAAAATATAAAGGTTTCAATACTAGTAGTAAATATCAAAACTCTTTCAACAAAATGATTTCAACTCTATTTTCAATAACAAAGCTCGTTTTCTTAAACCGTTTTCCAATCTATCAGTATATACAAGCCTTTACCTCACTCGTATGAGAAATCTAATTAAACGACTTAGTAAAACGAGTGGTATGAAACGCTTGCGTTTACTTCGTCGGTTAATTCTTGGACTTGTTCGATTGAATCTCTTGTGACATTCTTCTAGTGGAGATTTACAGTTTGTTCGTAAATGTTTAAGTTAAGCAAGTGGTTATGGGACATGAAGCTAAACTTTTATATTTACTAGCTTAGTGTAATTGACACTTCTCTTTGATCATGACGATCATTTTATGGTTTAGACTAGCAATGTGCGATGTCTCTTTGTCTATGTGGAGGACCGTACCTCATTAAATAGAGCTTCGTCTCATTTCTTCGTGGGCTAGCGACTCGTGTACTTTCTAATGTGTTTCGATTCATCGGATGTACCGTTTGTACTACATCGATGTTTTGGCTTTTGGATTCATTGGATGTACCGTTTGTACTACATCAATGTCTTGACCATTCTTTTTATTGTGATTTCTGGATTTCGTGTGTTGATTTCTGGAATTTGTGTTTCACCAACTTTTACGATTGGCATGGATATATATATGTCATTTATTGTGGCTTGGTGAATGAAATCAGGAGTATGACATTCCTTTTTATCTTGAGTAGATTATTGTGATATTGATTAATCTCTTGTTGATTTTCAATTACTTATTTATCAGAGCTTGGCATTGTGATTATTATATGTTTATGTCATATCTCTTATTATATATCACTTCATCTGATATTTATAGCTAGACTGATCCGTTTATTATTTTCTTATAAATAATACTCGGGTCAGACCGAGATGTTACAGGTACCTCTCCTTGACTTCTCTTCTGGGGTTGTCATCCTGACTTTTGGCAAACTACTTAGATTAGTAGTTTATTTTGTTGTATACACTTGAGATAAACTCATAGTTGTATTCTTTTGTATAGCACGTATTGCTCTTCTTTTGTATTATTGTGGATCTTTTTAGACCGCTACTCTGATATACACTTTTATGTGTAATATTCATATCTATTTCCGCCTTTGTGATATGAATTGTCTGTGACTGATTTATGTTATGTTTATTTCTATATTTGTTTCCGAAGGATTTATATAGCCACCGTGTAGTAGCTTTGAATTTGTGTCGGTATGTCGGATTTCCTCTTGAAAAGAATTGCATGTTATACTATCTGACATATCGATGCTCGCACCAAGCAATTACATGGATGGTCGTTCCTCAACAGCCTTATTCTCCGTGCTAGTTGACAGCATTCACAGTAGTGTTCTTGGCTAGCGTGGGTATAGAGGTGGGGCGTCACAGCTTGGTATCAGAGCCATACTTCGAAACAATATGGAATATTATAACAAGGATCATTGTCCTAAGTCCATCTTAGGAGTCGTGCTTTAGGATTTTATTCGGGTCTTCGTACCGTCCTATCCTATTTTCTTTTATGATTCCTTGTTTTATCTATCAAGATTGCTTGATATTTATTTTGAGAATAACTTTTTCCTCTTCTTTCTTTCTTTCTTAAAGAAGAGAAATGGTTAGACCAGGCCGCCCCAACGCCGGTCAATCTAGTGCTACTCCCCAGGATGGAGTTTTTATGTCTGCCCAACAACTTTTGGATCTTGTAAAGAATCAAGAGTTTATCTATGCTTTGTGTAAGAACCCCGAAATGGTTCTACCTTTGAAACTTGAAGTTTCTTTCAATCAGCTTGTGGATGTTACTCTTCTTCATGGAGAGATTGGTAAAGGAAGTGTTTGTGATATTGGGACTTCCAAGAAGAGGCATATTAAGTTCAAGAGCCTTAATCCCAATAAGAGAGTGAAGCAAACTACTTTTGTAGCAAAGACTCCAATCCCTAATCGTGGAGGATGCTACAATTGTAATTCTATGGAACACTATGCGAATATGTGTCCAAAACCCCATTCTTGTCGCTATTGCAAGAAACCGGGTCATCTTTTATCTGCGTGTCCCAAACTTTTGAACAAGGACATGAGAAAGCTAAATATTGAGCAAGCCCCTATCAACTCTTCACTTGGTCAAGGTATTTTCATTAAATCCTCGATGGCATTGTTTTAATTCGTGAACTTTCTATTTGAGTTCTTTTTGATATGGGCTTCATCTCATTATTTTTATATCACAAGAACTTGTCGATTCTTTTCTTTGAATATTTTAGGCTTGTTGACTTCATTGAGAATTGCGAATCCGGATGGTAGATCCGCAACACTCAATTTGCTTTTGTTTAGATGTCGAGATTGTTTTATGTGACTTTTCTTTCCGAGCCGATATTTTTGCTTTGGCTTCGGAATTGACCTTTCTGTAAGGATTGGCTTAATCATTGTGAAGCCCATATCCTATTTTTCCGAGTGGATTATTCATCTTCGACATTTTCAATCTGTTAAGCAGATTTCTATTTTTCTTTGTGATTTTGATTCCATCTTGATGGCATCATTTTATTCTTTAAAGTCCTTATGGTGAGGAAAGTGTTATTTCTCTCATCTAAATAGTTTGAGAATTTTCCAGTATATTTGACTTGTCTTAGGATTATCACCTAAGTAATCTTTTGTGTGGTGCTAAGGTCTTTTTAGTTCGACTTTACCACCATTTTCATTTGCTACAAGTTGCGGAAGTTAGCATTTCACTTATCGCATTCCGCACTTGTTATGATTCCTATGAATGAATTATTATGTCATTCAATTTGTCCAGCTTGTTTCATCCGTTTTATAAATCGAATATTCTATGAATATTTCGATGAGACCATTCTTGTATTTATTGATTTTGGATGAAAATAATAATTTAAAATTTTGCAAATCTTTTTCATAAGATTTAATTATAAGTGCAATTTGATTTTGCTCTTAAAACGAGCAAAGAATATTCTTAAAATCTTTTAAGAGATTTATTTATCCTAGAAAAGATGACTTTGTGATTGTATTGCCCGTTGAGTGCTTTAAGAATTTTGGTCGATGCGCTTGATCAACGTTATCGATAGGAATTTCCTAAACGCTTTGATGTGACAATCAGACACGATATATTGACTTGTAAAAAATGTAAAATTTTGTAGAAAGATTATTACATAAAAGTAAAAATGTAATTTTGAAAGTTTTAACTTTTCGGGGAAGAGAATTATTTAAAAGAACCCTTCCTTTCAATACTCTTATTCTTGTGATTCCTGAAGGGGAACCAAGACTTTGCTATTTGTACCGATACTAGTCGTATTGGTTTGGAATGCCATTCTCTTGCAAAGGAGAACGTGCTATCACTTGTGCTTCTAAATCATTATAGCTTATCGAGACTAGATATGCCACTCATGGTCTAGTGTTCGCGGCTATTGTTTTTGCTTTTGGAATTTGGCATCATCATTTTTGGATGAGAAATTTGTTCTCTACCTCGATCATAAATCTTTGGAATAATTATTTTCTCATAAGGAACTTCATGTTGACTCGAATTCCTAGCATCTTATGATCTTGATATCCTTTTATTCCCGAGAAGGGAAATCGTGTTGCCAATGCGCTTTGTCGTAAGCAACAAGTGGTTGATTCTTTGATGTTGTCTGAATGGAATTATTTTTCTGTCAAGTTCATCGGACGTTTTGGTATACTTCGTTTTATTGAGCTTTATCTCATTCCTTTTAAGGACTAGCGTCCGATGTCCTTTTATTGTGTTCGGTTCATTGGACGTACCGTTTTTGTACTACGTCGGTGTTCCGAAAATCATTCGGGCTTCGGTTCATTGGACGTACCGTTTTTGTACTGCGTCAGTGTTCCGAATTATTTGGGTTTTGATTCATCGGGCGTACCGTTTTTGTACTACGCTGATGTCCCAAATTGTTTGGGTTTCTAGTTTTTCGGGCGTACCGTTTTTGTACTACGCCGTTGCACCGGCTCAATTTTCTGTTATTCTTGACGTTCCCCACGTCTTTTATCTACGGGAATACCGTAGGGATTCCGGTTTTCATTCTTGAGCCCAGTGTTATTGTGGAGATTGAAGTTTCACCAGATTTCTTGCTAACTCTTTTGTGCACTTTATGGTGAACTTCCTATTTCAAATTTTCTTTTGTGTTAATATGCCTCTATGGTTGTTACTTCTTATATTTCCTTCTTACTTATTGCGAGTACGCAATTTCTTTAAGGAGGGGAGTCTGTAACAACCCGCATATTTATCGATTTTATATTTAAATATTTTATCGTTCGTCGGATTTTGGTCCGAAAACCTACTTTTTGCATACGGTCGAATTAGGACTCGAGACCACCCCTATTGAGTTCAAAATGCCGTTTGCGACCTTTTTGAGTATAAGCTTCGGTATGCTTGGAGAAAGTTGATTTTTGCTACTTTTTCCCGCTTAGGGCTTTGGTTGGGCTGAGCCAATTAGCCACTTAACTCAGTTCCAACCCTCTCCTCTTCATTCACTTCTCTTCTATTTTCCTAACGCTCAAGCTCAAGCAAAAATGGAGGAGGAGAATGGAAAATAGAAATTCCTAAGCCCTAGCTTGCTTTGCAAATCCATCTCCTTGCTCCAAAGTTCATGAGAACCCATTGGTAAGCTTACTCTTCTTCTTCTCCAACTCATTCTCTCTTTGAATTTCAGAAATTTCCTAAACCTAACTTAGGAAATGTTCTTCTTTTTAGCTTAGATTCAAGCTTCTAGAGTTGGTTTTGAAGAGTGGTTGATTCCCCTTTGCTTTCAAGCTTCATCTTCATAAATTTAGTTCAAAGGTGAGATTTTTAATCTCACATCTATGCTTATAATTCTCTTCTATTGTCAGGTATGAATTCCTAACACTTATTCATGTGCATTTGATGTTGATTTGGATTGGTTTTGTGAATATTCCAATTTTTGAGTTTTTAAGTCAATTTGTGTGAAAATCCTTTTATGGATGTTTGATCATGCTTTTAGTGATGCACCGAGGAGCATATAGGGCCGGGTTGCCGATTGGCATAAACCCTTAGAGCCAATGTTCGTCCGGTTGCATTTTGGAAGAGTTTGCTCTTCATTTGAATAAGGCTGAAAAACAGCCCAGGCATGATACAGTCGACTGAAAAGTCTGTTCAGTCGACTAAACCTGGAACCCGAAAGTTTCCAGGCATGATTCAGTCGACTGAAAAACTCTGCACAGTCGACTGAAACTGGAAACAGAAAGTTTCCTGAACCTGAAAAATTTCCAGGCACAGGGTCAGTCGACTGAAAACTCTGTTCAGTCGACTGAACCTGCTATTTGAGTCCATTTTGCCTTTTTGGATTGAATTTCCAATTTAAATCGATTCGTGTTGTTTCCTATTTGTTGTTATCATCTATTATGACTTGATGACCTTTTCTTTGGGAATTTTAGATATATCCACTTTGATGGATTTGATATCGATTTCTTTGGATTTTATTCACGTCTTCGAATGTGAATTTTTATGATTGATTGTTTCTACAATCAATTCTATGATTTGTCACTTAAAAATATAAAGGTTTCAATACTAGTAGTAAATATCAAAACTCTTTCAACAAAATGATTTCAACTCTATTTTCAATAACAAAGCTCGTTTTCTTAAACCGTTTTCCAATCTATCAGTATATACAAGCCTTTACCTCACTCGTATGAGAAATCTAATTAAACGACTTAGTAAAACGAGTGGTATGAAACGCTTGCGTTTACTTCGTCGGTTAATTCTTGGACTTGTTCGATTGAATCTCTTGTGACATTCTTCTAGTGGAGATTTACAGTTTGTTCGTAAATGTTTAAGTTAAGCAAGTGGTTATGGGACATGAAGCTAAACTTTTATATTTACTAGCTTAGTGTAATTGACACTTCTCTTTGATCATGACGATCATTTTATGGTTTAGACTAGCAATGTGCGATGTCTCTTTGTCTATGTGGAGGACCGTACCTCATTAAATAGAGCTTCGTCTCATTTCTTCGTGGGCTAGCGACTCGTGTACTTTCTAATGTGTTTCGATTCATCGGATGTACCGTTTGTACTACATCGATGTTTTGGCTTTTGGATTCATTGGATGTACCGTTTGTACTACATCAATGTCTTGACCATTCTTTTTATTGTGATTTCTGGATTTCGTGTGTTGATTTCTGGAATTTGTGTTTCACCAACTTTTACGATTGGCATGGATATATATATGTCATTTATTGTGGCTTGGTGAATGAAATCAGGAGTATGACATTCCTTTTTATCTTGAGTAGATTATTGTGATATTGATTAATCTCTTGTTGATTTTCAATTACTTATTTATCACAGCTTGGCATTGTGATTATTATATGTTTATGTCATATCTCTTATTATATATCACTTCATCTGATATTTATAGCTAGACTGAT
The DNA here is from genome assembly GCA_030765085.1 of Allium cepa. Taxonomy (NCBI): domain Eukaryota; kingdom Viridiplantae; phylum Streptophyta; class Magnoliopsida; order Asparagales; family Amaryllidaceae; genus Allium; species Allium cepa. The sequence goes on from CM060943.1 coordinate 845,629,737, forward strand.
CCGTTTATTATTTTCTTATAAATAATACTCGGGTCAGACCGAGATGTTACAGGTACCTCTCCTTGACTTCTCTTCTGGGGTTGTCATCCTGACTTTTGGCAAACTACTTAGATTAGTAGTTTATTTTGTTGTATACACTTGAGATATAGACTCATAGTTGTATTCTTTTGTATAGCACGTATTGCTCTTCTTTTGTATTATTGTGGATCTTTTTAGACCGCTACTCTGATATACACTTTTATGTGTAATATTCATATCTATTTCCGCCTTTGTGATATGAATTGTCTGTGACTGATTTATGTTATGTTTATTTCTATATTTGTTTCCGAAGGATTTATATAGCCACCATGTAGTAGCTTTGAGTTTGTGTCGGTATGTCGGATTTCCTCTTGAAAAGAATTGCATGTTATACTATCTGACATATCGATGCTCGCACCAAGCAATTACATGGATGGTCGCTCCTCAACAGCCTTATTCTCCGTGCTAGTTGACAGCATTCACAGTAGTGTTCTTGGCTAGCGTGGGTATAGAGGTGGGCGTCACATGACATATTCAATGAATTTGCTATTATAAATGAGAATTTAATGTTTAAACTTAAGTATTAATTGAAATTTTACCAAGTAAATATAATTAGAGGTAAGTATGACAAATAGATGATTTAAACTTAAGTAATTAAGGGGTAACTAAATGAGATCAAGCGATAATAAATAAATGAATAATTATAGTGAAAAGGGGAGAAACTGGCATGACCTTATTTAATGGAATTGAGAAATTTTAAGTGAAAAGAAAAATAAATGACTGCAAAACGTTAGTGAATGAATTAATAAAATCCTTTACTTATGAGAATAGATATTATAAGGTTAAGAATTTAAGTGTAATTAAAAAGGGTTACTATAATTAATTATAATAGAAATGTAAGCATTAAATAAATGATTGAAATTGAGAAGTGCATTAAATATAATACAAATAAAAGAAATTTACATGACCCGAATAAATGAAAATGAATAATTGTAAGTAATAAGTAGAAATAAAGGAAACAACCACTGAATGAGAAACTAAAATTTAAAGTTTGTTAGAAATAAATATAAATTATAAAAGGAAAATTTATGTGGTTTAGATAAAAAGAGAAAATCAAATAACAAAGGTATGAGATGAAATTATTAATAAGTTAAGTTGATTGTTGTTTGAATTTGTTGTTGATGGTTGTTTGGGCAAGGGTACTTTAAAATTTGATTTGGGGTGAATGAATAATCTATTTGGTTTTATCTAAGACTGTTGAGTAAATGATGCGCTAGTAGTTATTCTTCATTCCGAACAATTTAAAAGTTTTGAACCCGAACAACTATTTATTTGTTTGATTTAATGGTTGTTTTGTATGTATGTGTATGCTCTTTGTTGAACTGATGGTTGTTGTATTGATTTGTTGTTAGGATTGAAACCACTTAAATATTTCACTTTATATAAATTGGAACCCTTTGGATTATATAAGAAATTGCAGTATCTTAGAAATATTTTGAAAATGTTCTTTCAAACTTTAATAATCTAAATATAAAGGATTAAATAGTTATAAATTAGGATATCTTATTTAAAGTAATTAATTTTGTAAATTTAATTGTTTATAAGTTAAATATTTTGAATAAGATGTATTGTATTTAATTCTTCTTTTCCTTCTTTTCCTTTTCGGGGACGAAAAGTTTTGAGTGGGGGAGAGTGTAACGATCCGTGTAAATTCGATGTTTGAAATGAATATAATTAATAGGATTTTTAATTTAAATTTAGAAAGGAATAAAAATCTTAGTTATTTATATGAAAGAGTGTGTGAAATTTGATGTACCAAGGGAAATTAGAATTTACAAATTTAACTATATATTGTAATTAATAGAAATAGTGGAAATTGTTGCATTGGATATAAGTTAGAATAAGTAAAGTAATGCAAGTATTGGATTTGACAATGAAATAAAATATTGATTATAGATATTGAATGTAGATGGGTGAAATAAAAAAATGCAGGACAATAAATAATTTATTTAATACAATCCCTTTTATTTGTAAACTATTGTAAGGGTTAATTAATTATGAAAATTTGGAAATAGGTTCAAATTGAATGTTAGACAATCAAATTTCAATAATTAAAGTTAGTAATTAATGGATTAAATGAAATAATTAATTGGAGTTAAGATCTAAATTTGTATGTGAGCATTCATTGATATTGGAATATAAAGGGGTAAATTTATAGTATAAAATGTAGACATCACCTTTAAGATGATGGGTTTATGATTGATGCATAATAGGGAAATCAAATGAATGGGTTTAATTGAATAACAATTAGCAATTAATGAATGAAGAGAAATTTTAAGGGAGTAACTGTTTTCGTTAAATTAATTTTGGTAACAAATTGTATTGAATATAGATTTACGTTGTGTGATGTATTTAAGTTATAATTGGAGAACAATGTAAATTATATCCGTGAATGGTCAACTCAATTAAACAACAAGATTTTTAAATAAATAAACGTTTTTATTTAGGTTTCAATTTGTTAATTTATGATGTTTAATGGGAAATCAATTGCAATAAATTGCCCTAATTTATGCAGTTAGAGGAGATTTAGATTTGCATTATAGATGGAAGTATAATCTAAATTGATAGGTAACAAACTTAAGAATAAAATTTAGAGCTAATAGGTGGCAAATTTATATAGTTGTTTATTTACGTAATGTGTATGTAAGCTTTGGTAAACCGATTTCTATCGATCCAAATCTAACGATATGTTAATATAGATTTAAGTATAGGAGCAGTATTTATTAATTCAATTGAAGTATTGCAAAATAAATGAAATTCAACGTTTAATATTACATTATTGTAAGTAAGATAATATGTGTAAGTATTGTTAAGGTTATTCATATTTGACAAATTTATTGAGTTATAAGGATTGATATATAAATTAATGTTGGTTTAGGATATCGTTACTTGGTGATTTATTATAGAGTAACGGGAGTGTGAACGTAAAATAATAAAAGCATAGATTTATGATAGGATATAATTTATGATTTTAGGAATTTAAATCCAAAGATTTATTTATTTGAGGAAATAATACGTATTAAATCTCAACTTGATATAATCAATGCAAATTTAGTAATTAAAAATAAATTGCAAGTTGGTAATTTAGGATGTTTGTGAGTAAATTTGCAGGTAAGATAATTTTTAAAGTTTTACCCATTCATATAATTTATTTAAATATATATAAATCAAATGGCAACATTGTGTTAATAATAGTCGTAAGTGAATTTGAATGCTAAAGGGGTAGCAATCGTTTTAGGTTAACCGTTTATTTAATATATTAAGTTTAGACTGGTAATCGATTGAAATAAAAAAAATTATTTTGTTTTGTCAATGTGACTTAGTTAATAAAGAGGAATTTATATGAAATGAAGCATGCATGAGAAATGCATTATAATTCAATGTTATGTTTATCCATTAAATGTATACAAGGTTAAGAATCAAATAGAGGGAAAGAAAAGTAAATATTGAATTGATTGATGAATAAGTATTCATTGGATAGAAATTTAATGTAAAGTTGATATTAATTGTATAAAATCTATCTAAGATAATGAATTGCAATAAATTGTGGGTTGCTAATAAGGTGTGAATGGAAATTTGATTTGTTATATTAAATGAATGGATTCAAATTTATTGGGAAAGGTAAATGGATATTTGGTAATAAATATAAACGGACTTCAATAGTGAATTTAGTTAATTTGAATATATAATAAATAATGATTTAATGGAAACCTATACTCTGTATATATCTATAATATTTGAGTGGAAATAATATATACTTACAAATGTGGGATTTAGAGTCTTACAACAATTATTAGGAGTGATATAATTAGTTCATTCAATTAAATTTGAAAACATTGCAATAGATGTAAATTAAGGGTTGTGTTAAATAAAGTAATAAATAGGAAATAACGTAAATGTCTTCATAGTATGGTGATTTGTAATTATTACGTTAATTTAAATTATCATTCAGCGCGTTTCTTTATCAGATCCATCTACTCTAATTCTAATCTATCTATATAAACCCAATTATAAACCCTAGCCTCCATCTATTCTCTTTTATTTGTGCGTTCATTTTCTTCAATTCTTTCTCTTCCTAAATGGATGCAAATTTCAGATCCAATTCTATTCAAAAATCAAAAAAAAAATCAAAGTTCTCAGAAGAAGAAAAATAAATTGTTGTAGTTTTCATCTACGGATCTAAGCGAAGTCTCTGTTTTTGCAATAGTCGCTTGAGACAACCAGAAATCACGGTCAAACGTGTAAAATTCGAAACCCAAAAGGTTGAATTGGGCCTTTTTGATTTCTTCATGTATTTGAGAAATTGGAACATGGGTTTGGTGAGATTAGTCACTAGGGATGCGCAGGAAACGCTGACGTGGCAAGTGGTAATAGGTAGGTTTATTTTGTTTGAATTTAATTTAATTTTGATTTTTCAAACGCGTTAATACATTTAACTTCCACATACGAACTCCGTTTCACGCGCGATTTTTTTTGTTAGGATCGTAATTAAATTCCAAATCTTTTGATGTTGGTTTGGACAGATTTGGAGACCGTCGAATTTTTGGGTTTATATCGGATTTAAATTCGATTTAAATTCAAAAGGTGAGTGTTTTAACCCACTCACAATTTCTAAAATTTCTTGTGTTTGTTAAATTAATTTTAGATATGGGTAGAAATTTTTTTATGACTATTTGGCATGTTTTATTCACTATTTCTGTTTAAACGCATTTATTTAATATAACTGTAAATTTATTTATTTATTGCATATAAATTTGACAGTTAGAATTTATTTATTTCATATTAACTACCAGGCATAGTTATGTTAAATTTTATTTCATATTAACTGCCAGTTAAGTTTACGTTTATTTTTGCATATAAACTGCCAATTAACAGTTATTAAATTTATTTTGAGTATAAACTGATAATTGATACCATTATTTATCACCTGTTATATATTGATGATTGTTTGAAATTGGATGATGACTGTGATAAATGGATGTATGATTTGATGGATGAATGGATGATTTATTTTATTAATTGCAAGTTGCTATGCATTTCATTCATTCGGGATTGCGGTTTGAAATGATATACAACCGCATTTTATTTTAAATTGCGGATTGAAATGATAAACATCCGTATCACTTGACCACAGGGTAGAAAATTTTATACAGGCACCGCGGTATATATATAAAATAATTTTGGAATGTTTTTATGGTTTTGTAAAGCTATATATATATGGTTTATGGGATATTGAATTAGTTATTTATATATATATATATATATAGTAATTTTTGGGTTTAAGCTTTGTATAAATTTGATTTGAAGTATAAAATAAAGTTTGATTTTTAAGATCAAATACGATTAAGCATTTGTTTAAAATCTAATTTCTGGAGTTTTTATGACTTCAATGAGAATAAGATTTGGAAGATGAATATTAAGTTAAATTGAAATTTAATAAAAATTAAAAAAATTAAAGGATATGATTTTTATAACTTGATTTTTGTGTAAAGTGATTTAAATGAATATCAGGTTGATTTAAATGAATATATCAAGTTTAATAAATTGAAAGATTTTCCAATTATGTGAAGTTAAAGGTTTTACTTAAATTATATTGAATTCATTAAGTAAACATTTCAAGTTTAAATAATAAGTAACTGAATTTGATATATATGGGTTTGTCAAATGAGTTTGTTTTTGAAATGGTGAAATATTAAAGCTTTGAAACATAAGAATTGAATTGGTATTTGGTAGTTTAAATCGATATTTGAAATTGATTTGTGAAATCTAAAGAAGCTATTTTGTTTTATAAAAGTAATTTAATATTTAACCATTTAAGAGATGGAATTTTTTTTTTCAAAGCTATGTTTTCAAGGTAGTATAATTTGGAAATATTATATTCGAGAGTTTTGATTTCTAAATATTTTACTTTGAAACCACTATGATTTTTGGAAAGAATATATTGGAAAATAAAGATGATATCATATTGTTTTGGGGTTTTAAAAGGAAGGGATATCATATTTATATGGTTTTGAAATGGATATTATATTCTGGTTTTAAAAGTATAAATTATTTTAAAGGACCGCGGTGTTATAATAACGTTTGGTTGTTGAAGAGACCGGGATCGGAAGTTGTCATACTCTCTGCTAACTCCGAAAACCACTTTAACAACCGTGTACGCGGTGGAGATTCCAGAATGAAGTAGGTTGGTGGAGGCGTTTCCTTGAGGTAAATACGTGGACCCAACTCCCGTGAGTTGGCATAAGGTGGCTAAAACAGGAGCGATTCTCGGGCCAATGAGGTCATTCCTTTGATCGGACGCACTCCTTCGATATTTTACTATGACTTTTGGATTTGGATTCGGTGGCCACTTTTATTTGATTTGGGGGTGTTGTTCGAGGTGGGCGGTAGTAGAAGCTATGCGTTACCACCAGTCCGGATAGCAATTGGTATATCTACCTTGGCATTGCCTAGTTGTGCCGTGTCACTTACCCTATCGCGCCTTGTACGAGTTTGGATTTCTCCTGTAGCCCGTGTGGTATCCTCTGGTGGTTTCCCGATCAGGAGGGACCATGATATTGGATGGACTACTAGGACTATTACGTGTTAAGGTGGAAAATGTAAAGCCTTAACGCTATTTAAAAGTAAGTTTATTTTGCAAAAAGACACTATTATAATAGCGCAATAGACTACATAGTAAATATTTTAACGGATCCTTAGGAAATGTAAATCCCGAGCATCTCTTGAGTTACAGCACTCATATTTATTTCTGTTAATTTAACTCACATAAGATCTTTTAGTTCTGACTCGGGTGTTTTTGTCTTTTCAAATTCGCTCGAGTCAGTCCGAGCGTTTCAGGATTGGAAGATTTAGCTCTGGAGGACGAAGACGAAAATTTATATTATTATTATTTATACTAGTGCACTACACACTGTTCCGCTGCATTGTTATTGGTACGTGTAACTCTGATATGTATTATATAAATGGTTTTGTAAACAGATTTATAAACTGTATATTTGATTACTATATTTTATCCTTCCGCTGTGAGATTCTGTTTAGTTTTTTTTTTCTTCTCTGTTTTTTCTTATTTACCCCATAACAATCCGCCCTTCCGTATGGTTTGAATTGGCACGTGTGTCGATTTAAAGTGTGCGAAAAAGCGGGACGTTACAGAGAATATGGAAGGATCAACGTGAAAAGAATAAGTCGCCTCTGACTTATCACTAACAAAACTGAAACTGAAACCTTCTTATGATGCCATAGAAGGTATGCCACTTAAGTGTGTCCCATCCCATGGTCAAGTCCTCCATATTCTCTTTCTACCATCATTCATAATCATTTTAGGGGCCCTAATAGTTTCCATATACGATACAAACTTCCCAAAGGTAGGGTCTATAGGACTTCTCCATGTGGTCATGTTGTGGTTCAGACCGGTACTAAAATCTACTTTAAGTATCATATCGGCGATCAGAGTGACAGTTGGGTAGTCAAAACTTTGCCATGCATAATTCAAGGTGTCTCTTCAAGTTCTTTGACTACAAAATTTCCAATGTCTAGAAGTTGAGCTATTCGATTGCTTGGTTTGGTTGTCGTTGTTTGATGACGTAACTACCCTTGAGACTTTGTCGGTGATGGTGAGTGTTCCATTTAGTGTGATGGATAAGATTTTGGGAGAATTTGATCAGGGGTTTGCCCGATTTGCAGCCTATAATACTTTTTTATCGAATATTGTGTTATACGTAGATCGATCTATCGACTTTTTGGGTTCGGACTGAAAAAACCAAGAGAGAAAGAACCTGAACCAAAAACTAGAATTTCATTGTCATTTAATTGGGTGGTAGGAGTTAAGGTGTTTCTACAAGCTGAGATGGGAAAAAGGATCGATATTAAAATTTTGAAAATTAAAGGTATTTCAATGTGTTGGATCATTTCTTTTGTTGTTAAAATGTGTTGATACCAGGTTCTGTAATCAGTATAATTACAATGACCGGTTCATCATTCTTATGTGTTTGGTCTTTGGTTCTAAAAGCTTGCCAAACAGTCACGTTTAATGAAGTTCAACTTTTTCACACACAAGTATAAAAGAGCGTTCTACTTCATTAAGCAATCTAATGTGGATCGTTCTTCATAAGTAGCGCTTCTCCAAAGAGCATATTTATGTATATGCATAATGTTATGAATCGTTTTCCTTACTTATTCAACATAATAAAGAAATTATAACGCAATATTTCAGTGTACAATTTATAGTTATGTCTAAGAGATTCCTACAGTATGCTGCCTTACTCATCACATGCAACAAATTAAAGAAACTATGATAAACTATACCAAATTGCAATTTATTATTCAATATATATATATATATATATATATATATATATATATATATATTCCATAAATAGTTAATCAAATTATGCCTAAGCAATAGACAAGACACCTTAACATTCTAGCTCTTATAAGAAAACATCATTAGCAATCCAAGACAACACTCCACACATCAGCCAAACGCAAACTTCAACAAGGTTGGCAGAACTAACTACGTGTTTGTACCATTATTTCATGTGACTTTAAACGACTTGTTGGCACTTGATACAGAAGTGTCAACTTGGCATAGTCCATTCATTGACTGATTAATGTGTGCGGATTTGTATTTGAGGTTAATATACACGTGATGAGGCTATTTACATAATATCCCTAATAGTGTTAGATAAATCCTTACTAGGTTAATATTTAAACAGGTATATTAAGGTCTCTAATTTAGTATGTGGTCTTTCTAACCTTAATATACTTGTTTAAATATTAAACCTAGTAAGGATTTATCTTAACATCATTAAACATATTATATAAATAGCCATTATATTAACAGTTCTATATATTTATGATACTTAGGCTATTTACATAATATCTTTAACAATGCGGGATAAATCCTTAATAGTATATTTAGACAAGTATAAGGACTTCAATTTAGTATGAGAAAAAAAAAATGAAATTTTGTCTCCCATACAAATTCAATATGCAAAAATAACATCTCACGCATAGTACCAAGAAATTTGAAACTAAAATGGATGGTACAATATCAAATAACTAAATTTCACCAAGAAGTAAAAACTCTCCATTATTCTGCTGGCTTATTGCCCCCCAAGTAGTTCCACATGAACGCATGTTATGCTTTCATGAGCACGGGAAAGCCTTCTCAACAAAATAAGTATAAGTCGGCTTAGTTGTGAAACATTGCAATGGTAGCATCTCCTACTCTACTTATTAACTGTCGATACATCTTATGGAAAATCAATTTCTATCATTCCAATCGTTCGCTAGTCGCTGCATACGAAAGCAGTAATGATTGCATTTTCTTAATATTCTCACTCTCATTCAAAACTAACATGATTTTAGTCCCAACTCTTGTTAATTTTACATGAGATTGAACATGATTAAATTAAGAAAACACAACCGCTGTCATTATTTGTTTTATAGAAAAATTCAACGCATCAGTTTTAAAATTTATATTTGCAAGGGTAAAGTAGCAAGAATCTCTAACGTCATATAGCAGTGAGATAGAGAATTCTCCATGTGGTAATAACTATTTCTTTTCATGTGGGGAACAAAGAAAAAAGATAAATTAGGAATAACACTTACATGTGGACATGTGTAGGCACTCAGGTCTAGCTTGCTTCCACTAGACTTGAATTAGCCAAGTTTTATAGGCGGTAAAGGAAAAATTGAAAGCTCAGTAGAATTTACCATTTTGAAACTGTTGGTAACTAATCATTATAAACTTTATACTGCTAAAATTTCTTATGGTTCACAAACAAATAGACTAGTCAGCAAACAAGTCCAGTAATATAGGTGATTCAAATGAAATGAAATGAAACGTGAAAAACTTCGTGATAAACATTGAGGGTATAGTAAAGCCGTCCGCTGATCCAAGTTTCCATACACCGGGTAAATTTATATAGGATAGGGAAGCGCATGGTAGGAATCGAACTTGGGTCTTTTTACCAGAACCCAGACCTCCTTTCCACTGCGCCGCATCCGCGGACACACACACTGAGCCAACTACTTTTGCACATGGTAGGAAAATATATTAGTCTTCATGCAGTACTACAAAACCGTTGATCATCCAGGCAAAATTAGACAAAATAAAAGGACTATATTGATGCAAAAGGTGGCAGAACACCTACTAACTGATGTTGCTAAGATAAAAGATATTGCCTCTAACTGATTGTATTTTGCACTAGCAATAAACATTTGCTCTAAAATAACCAACGCCGGAGCATATAGGTACATCCCAAGTTCAATAACAAGTTCTGGCTATACGTTTTAACGGGACTAATAAAAAGATTCAAATAGCCTTCATAAAAAGGATGCAAATGCAACTGCAAAGAGATAGAGAAGTTGGCAGTTCTAACGTTGTGAAATCACACCAACAACCGTAGAAATATGGAAAGAAAAAAAATTCATACTAAATTACACCCCACTAAAAACATATGAAATCAGAAAATATGGATGAAGAAATGAAAGAATGACAGATGAAGAATTACAATAGATTAGTATTGCTTGAATGTAACAAGTTCATTAGGAACTCAAAAGACTTAATTGGAGTTGAGAACTGAGCATTAGGAAATGTTTCCAACGAAGGAATATTAAGATCCAAAACACCTAAAGCAGGCGTAGCCTGAGCAAAAGCATTGAACGATTTTCCAGATCTTGTGAGCAAATGGATGACGATGGAAGGATATGGAGATTGATTGCAGTGCACTCGAGACATGAGGTGATGGAGGGGATGCAGAGCGAATCAAAGAACTAGGTTAAAAGAAGAAAGGAATCACAGGGGAAGAATGCACGAATAATGCGGCATAAACAGAGGAATTTTATTTTTCCATCATTGAAAATTATATATAAATTTGTGTTCATATTAAAATTAGTCTGAATCAATAAATCTCAAATTTTACTTTAATCAAAATTAAATCAAAAAGGTCATATTCATATGGTTTAAACTTCCATCAAATCTCTAACTAGTTGCAATTGCTAATTAAACAATATTCCAGGTTAAATTGGATAAATCTCTGATCAAATAAGTGCATTAAAAAACTCGATTATAATGTAAATCAACATAGACAATAATAAACCACTCACCTCTTAATAGTTACTCTCCTTTTACTTTACTTGATTTTGCCTCTTCCTGGATTTGATTTAGCCTTGTTTATCTCACCGTCGTATGATGTATGTTATATTACTTTTTTGGAAATTTTTAGGGGAGAAAGAGTTGAGAGCACACCGATTAGATTTAACGTTTTCTAATAGATTATAGAAGGACTTACATTGTATTTATAGATGTTTCGACGATTTGAACTGTTTGATTTAATTTTATACAATCCAGGCCGTTCTGCCTAGGCAAATCCTAACCAAAATAGGTCGACTGGTGGGTCAGGGGCGATCGACTGGTGGGTCAGGGGCGATCGACCGCTAGGGGTTGACCAATCCAAACCACTGTGTCGATCGGTTGAACTTTCCTAATACAATTTTTTTCCCCTTATATATATATATATATTTTAATTATTTTCATTTCCAAATCTTTAAACTTTAATAAAATTTTCATACGAACTCCATTTCCAAAACTCTATATATGAAAACTATCTAGAAAATCATCACGAATGCAAAGTTGCATGTTTTATACCCAAATTTCAGCATTCTTAAAAATTCAACTTCTTCCATTATTATATTTAAATTAATTTCTTTTGTTGAAGTTTTGGTTAATTTTACGGGGTGTTTCATTCTCTCCCTAAAAGGATTTCGTCCTCGAAGTCTCTAAGGATGGAAAAATGCAACTCGTAAACGCAGAAATCATTACCTATAACCATCTACTCAACTATTAACCATTGGCAGTCATTGTCCTTGCTTTAAATTTCTAATTCCATATGTGTATATAGGCATGGAATGCATATGAACCTATACTAATGCAAAAAAGGGCAGACTCCTGATCCAGTTGACCCTTTGAAATGTAAGTGCATATGTCACGTATCCAAAATGTATGCAACATCCTACGTAAATATACTACAGTTCTATGTGTATGCATAACCATTCAATCCATATACAACAACCGTATGAATATATACTCGATAAAGCAAACAAGTGATGGTGTGACTGTAAGCTAACTTGAAGATAAATGCGTTTCTACACAAAGATCAATTTAGTAAATATATATGTATTAGCAACCATCAATTTTGAAAATTAAAGATATTTCAATGTGTTGGATCATTTCTTTTGTTGTCAAAATGTGTTGATACCAGGTTCTGTAATCAGTATAATTACAATGACCGGTTCATCATTCTTATGTGTTTGGTCTTTGGTTCTAAAAGCTTGCCAAACAGTCACGTTTAATGAAGTTCAACCTTTTCACACACAAGTATAAAAGAGCGTTCTACTTCATTAAGCAATCTAATGTGGATCGTTCTTCATAAGTAGCGCTTCTCCAAAGAGCATATTTATGTATATGCATAATGTTATGAATCATTTTCCTTACTTATTCAACATAATAAAGAAATTATAACGCAATATTTCAGTGTACAATTTATAGTTATGTCTAAGAGATTCCTACAGTATGCTGTCTTACTCATCACATGCAGCAAATTAAAGAAACTATGATAAACTATACCAAATTGCAATATATATATATATATATATATATATATATATTCCATAAATAGTTAATCAAATTATGCCTAAGCAATAGACAAGACACCTTAACATTCTAGCTCTTATAAGAAAACATCATTAGCAATCCAAGACAACACTCCACACATCAGCCAAACGCAAACTTCAACAAGGTTGGCAGAACTAACTACGTGTTTGTACCATTATTTCATGTGACTTTAAACGACTTGTTGGCACTTGATACAGAAGTGTCAACTTGGCATAGTCCATTCATCGACTGATTAATGTGTGCGGATTTGTATTTGAGGTTAATATACACGTGATGAGGCTATTTACATAATATCCCTAATAGTGTTAGATAAATCCTTACTAGGTTAATATTTAAACAGGTATATTAAGGTCTCTAATTTAGTATGTGGTCTTTCTAACCTTAATATACTTGTTTAAATATTAAACCTAGTAAGGATTTATCTTAACATCATTAAACATATTATATAAATAGCCATTATATTAACAGTTCTATATATTTATGATACTTAGGCTATTTACATAATATCTTTAACAATGCTGGATAAATCCTTAATAGTATATTTAGACAAGTATAAGGACTTCAATTTAGTATGAGAAAAAAAAAATGAAATTTTGTCTCCCATATAAATTCAATATGCAAAAATAACATCTCACGCATAGTACCAAGAAATTTGAAACTAAAATGGATGGTACAATATCAAATAACTAAATTTCACCCAGAAGTAAAAACTCTCCATTATTCTGCTGGTTTATTTCCCCCCAAGTAGTTCCACATGAACGCATGTTATGCTTTCATGAGCAATGGAAAGCCTTCTCAACAAAATAAGTAGAAGTCGGCTTAGTTGTGAAACATTGCAATGGTTGCATCTTCTACTCTACTTATTAACTGTCGATACATCGTATGGAAAATCAATTTCTATCATTCCAATCGCTCGCTAGTCGCTACATACGAAAGCAGTAATGATTGCATTTTCTTAATATGCTCATTCTCATTCAAAACTAACATGATTTTAGTCCTAACTCTTGTTAATTTTACATGAGATTGAACATGATTAAATTAAAAAAACACAATCGCTGTCATTATTTGTTTTATAGAAAAATTCAACGCATCAGTTTTAAAATTTATATTTGCAAGGGTAAAGTAGCAAGAATCTCTAACGTCATATAGCAGTGAGATAGAGATTTCTCCATGTGGTAATAACTACTTTTTTTCATGTGTGGAACAAAGAAAAAAGATAAATTAGGAATAACACTTACATGTGGACAGTGTAGGCACTCAGGTCTGGCTTGCTTCCACTAGACTTGAATTAGCCAAGTTTTATAGGCGGTAAACGAAAAATTGAAAGCTCAGTAGAATTTACCATTTTGAAACTGTTGGCAACTAATCATTATCAACTTTATACTGCTAAAATTTCTTATGGTTCACAAACAAATAGACTAGTCAGCAAACAAGTCCAGTAATATAGGTGATTCAAATGAAATGAAATGAAACGTGAAAAACTTCGTGATAAACATTGAGGGTATAGTAAAGCCGTCCGCTGATCCAAACTTCCATACACCGGGTAAATTTATATAGGATAGGGAAGCGCATGGTAGGAATCGAACTTGGGTCTTTTTATCAGAACCCAGACCTCCTTTCCACTGCGCCGCACCCGCGGACACACACTGAGCCAACTACTTTTGCACATGGTAGGAAAATATATTAGTCTTCATGCAGTACTACAAAACCGTTGATCATCCAGGCAAAATTAGACAAAATAAAAAGACTATATTGATGCAAAAGGTGGCAGAACACCTACTAACTGATGTTGCTAAGATAAAAGATACTGCCTCTAACTGATTGTATTTTGCACTAGCAATAAACATTTGCTCTAAAATAACCAACGCCGGAGCATATAGGTACATCCCAAGTTCAATAACAAGTTCTAGCTATACGTTTTAACGGGACTAATAAAAAGATTCAAATAGCCTTCATAAAAAGGATGCAAATGCAACTGCAAAGAGATAGAGAAGTTGGCAGTTCTAACGTTGTGAAATCACACCAACAACCGTAGAAATATTGAAAGAAAGAAAAATCATACTAAATTGCACCCCACTAATAACATATGAAATTAGAAAATATGAATGAAGAAATGAAAGAATGACAGATGAAGAATTACAATAGATTAGTATTGCTTGAATGTAAAAAGTTCATTAGGAACTCAAAAGACAAATGTAGTCACACCGCCTGCCCACACACCAGATTTATGGAGGGTTCAAAATATAAAACAAAGAAACCGCAACTGCAAAATAAAAATAAAAAACCTTTGCTAACACTGGAACATACAAGAAATAAAATGAAATTTGTACCATAGTTACACAACGTTCAGGAGAAATAAAAACTGCAACAGAATGACGGAGAAGCATTTGTATTGCTTTGTATTTTGAAAAGGCAAGGTGTACAACTAAGAAATTCTGTAAAGAAATCATAGTCTTTTCAAATTAATATTTCAGAAATTATAAATGAGAACAGGATATCCCGACCACTTAGATGAGCAGACATTCTACATGCATGTAATTCATTATAGGGAAGTTTAATTAATCATCAAAATATAACAAATAAAGTATGTAATTCCAATATTTTCCATCTTACAAAAATCACACTAGAATAAAACTCAAAAAAAAAAAAAAATTTGAATTGTAATGAATGAAGCGTAAACATATCAAGAATTACAATGATTAACCTTTTCTTTACGGTTATGAGTTCAATGAAAATAGAATGTCCAAAAGACTAGATAATGAAGCACATACATGCATTCAATTAGGAAATTCTTTGTATAAGCCATAGTCATACTGATTTAAAGAAAATTAAAATTTCAAAATGTTAACGAAGAAAAGATATCTCAGGCACTTAGATGATCTGCATATCTGTAATTCATCACAGATTAGTGCGATTACCCATTAAAGAAATATCTAATAAATTTATTGAGTATGTAATTCCAATATTTTTGATCTTTTTTTTATTTTTTGGAAAAAGCTACTTTATATACATATGGAAAAAAACATATACTTCATGATACGCCTCATTAAAATCGTGCAATCCCCCTAATTTGTATGTGGGTCTTGTCGGAAAAAAGAGTACATATCATGCAACAGTGTGGCAAACAGAGACTGATACAAGATGTCAAATAGAAGGAGGAGTAAACAAAAGAGGAATACTCTCAAAACCATCCATACGAGCAGCTTGTATCAGCAAGAGCAAAATGAAAAAACACACGAGGAAAAGAAAAGGAGACGAAGTATAACATGTAGAAAAAAACAGAGCAAAAACTGCAAAATAAATGAGGGGAGACAGGCAAAAGGTGGCGAGAAAAAAACTTTATATTTCTTTTCTTTTTTTATTATTGTTATCAATCACATCTACTCTCTTACAATTTATAATACATGCACATAACGAAAGCTACTACTCAGCCATAGGAATAGTTCAAACATACTTATTCAAACACAAAACAAACTCTAATAAACAAACTGACCACTTCAAACAATTATGAACTCTACCCAGTTATTATGCATCAATAAATTCAGCAAGATCGGATTAAGTCCAACATTCTCCCCCTTAATTCGAACTTGCTTGCAGGAGATTTTTTACTCCCAATATCTCACGCATGTTTTCAAACTTAACTCTGGCTAGAGCCTTAGTGAGTATGTCCGCGCGCCCGCTGCTCTTCAGTGCACACATGCTTTACTGTGATATCTCCTCTTTCAACGCATTCACGCATGAAATGAAAACGGATGTCAATATGCTTGCTCCTTCCATGGAATATTGGGTTCTTCATCAATGCAACTGCTGATTTGTTATCAACATAGATAGTAACCGGATCAAGCTCTTGAGTTATTAGTTCTCTTACTAATCCGTGCAGCCAAATTCCTTGGCATGCTGCTGCTGTGGCTGCCATAAATTCTGCTTCACATGATGAAAGAGCAACACTACGTTGCTTCTGAGAATCCCAAGTTATCAAGCTTCCATTGAGGTAGAAGGCCATTCCACTTATGCTCCTCCTATCATCAACATTTCCAGCTAGATCACTGTCCGAATAGCCTGTCACTTTTACTTTGCCTTCCTCCTTTGCATATATCAAACCAAAATTAAGCGTACCCTTCACATGCCTTAAGATGTGCTTCACGGCTTGAAAGTGTCGAACAGTGGGCTTCTCCATGTATCTACTTACTATGCCTACAGCGTACGCAAGATCAGGCCGAGTGTGGATCAAATACCTAAGGCTTCCAACGATGCTTCTATAATTAGTTGGATTCACTAGCTGTCCCTCCTGGTCTTTGTTGAGTTGTAATTTTGGTTCCATCGGATATTTTGTAGGATTGCAATTATCCATGCCTACCTTCTCCAATAACTTCGTGGCATAGGCAGTTTGCTTTAACATGATACACCCGTTCCTTTGAACAACCTCAATCCCAAGATAGTAAGATAAGAGGCCGAGGTCACTCATCTCAAACTCCTTGTTCATCTGCATCTTAAACTTAAGTATTTCTGAAGTACTTGTACCTGCGACTAACAAGTCATCAACATAAACAGCAACAGTCAACATTTCTGCAGCATGTCTTCTTATATATACAGCTTGTTCGCGTGAACACTTATGAAAACCGAGCCCCTTTAGGCACTTATCTAGCTGAGCATTCCAGGATCTTGGTGCTTGACGAAGTCCGTACAAGGCCTTATACAGTTTGTACACCTTGTTCTCTTGGTTTTTCTTCACAAAACCTTGTGGTTGGGCTACATAAACATCCTCCTGAAGCTCCCTATTGAGAAAGGTTGACTTAACATCAAGGTGATGAACTTCCCATCCTTCCTTTGCCGAAAGTGCAAGCAACAATCGAACTGTTTCAAGTCGAGCCACCGGAGCAAAGACTTCTTCATAGTCGATCCCTTGTTGTTGTACATAGCTCTTCGCAACAAGTCTAGCTTTGTGTTTAACAACATTTCCTTTAGGGTCTTTCTTCAGTTTGTAAACCCATTTCAATCCAATGGGTTTAACATCTGATGGCAGGTCAGTTAGTTTCCATGTGTTATTCTTCTCAATAGTCTCCACTTCATGCTTCATGGCTTCCACCCATTGCTTCTCTTTTGCGGCTTCAATGTAAGTAACCGGTTCATCAACACCAAGTAGAAGCAGTTCATCCGATAACTCCACATGTTCGCTGTTAGCATATATATCCTCTAATGATCTAAATGTCCTTGAAGCATTTTCGGTTGACGAGCTCGATGTGCTGTCTTCTCCTTCGATTGAGGTTTGAGTGACTATTGTAGTTGGTTGAGAGATTGGTGTAGAGGGTGCTGCTGCATCCGATGACAATGCCTCAAACGTACTATGCATGTCACCTGCAGTATGTTGTGGTGACATCATCTCTTCCTCCAGTTCCGGTTCAGATCCCTCAATGGTGAATATTACTAAAGGATTTGATTTTTCAGCATCAACTTGTTCCCATGACCAACTCATGTTTTCATTAAACACAACATCTCTACTAACATGCAGCTTACTAAGTTGAGGATCATAGAGTCAATATGCCTTGCTTCCAGGTTCCGTTCCAAGATACACCATGGGTTTACTTCGGTCATCGAGCTTTCTTGTATGTGCACTTGGCAGCTTCATGTGTGCCACACATCCGAACACCTTTAAGTGCTCTAGATGTGGCTTCTTTCCAGACCATGCTTCGTATGGGGTCACACCAGTTAGAGCTCTGTTGGTACACGGTTGAGGATGTACACTGCATGCCTGATAGCCTCCCCCCATAAGTATGCTGGCATTTGCATGCTCTTTAATAAGCTTCGTGCCATTGCCACCACCGTTCGATTTCTTCGCTCTACAACACCGTTTTGCTGTGGGGTGTATGGTGCTGTTTGCTGTCTCATGATTCCAACATTTTCACAATACCGTATAAACTGCTGTGAACAAAATTCACCTCCTCTATCTGTTCTAAAAATCTTCAGCTTGCGTTCAGTTTGGGCTTCAACAAGCACTTGAAACTTCTTGAATGCATCCAATGCTTCATCCTTAGATTTCAACATGTACACCCACATTATTCTGCTATAATCATCAACTAACAAAAAGAAATATCTATTTCCAGCAGGTGTAGGTGGCGTTATAGGACCACAGAGATCACCATGAACCAATTTCAAGACCTTCTCGGCATAGTAGCTAGACTGGGAAGGGAATGATTTTCTTGTTTGCTTGGACATTAAGCACCTCTCACACAATTGTGCAGGTTGTTCAATCTTAGGAAGACCGTACACCATCTTCTTAGCGAACATCAATTTTATTGCTTGAAAATTTACATGTCCAAGCCGTGCATGCCATAACCATGCCATCTCGGATGTCTTTGCCATTAAGCACGCTGACATACATTCATTGAGTTCAATTTTGTAAAGTCTATTGAGTGACCTTTTCACCTTCATCAGCAGCTTCCTATGTTTATCATAAACCCAAAGAAACTCGCCATGAAGAATAACCTTATTTCCATCTTCAGAAAGTTATCCAAGGCTTATAATTTTGTTGCACAAATTTGGTATGAAATAGACCTCACAAAGTAGTCTTCGCTCTCCATTTTTACATTGAAATAAAATAGATCCCTTACCTTCAATATGTACAGTTGTCCCATCACCAAATTTGACTTGTCCCTTGATACTGGCATCTAAATCCTTGAATTTAGATTTCTGGCCTGTCATGTGATTACTTGCACCATTGTCCAAGTACCACAGCTTGGACTCTTCACAATTATTATTGCTTGTAAACAACTTTGGAACCACCTTTTCTTCATTTAGCAGAACCATTTTACACCCTTCTAGTGTACTCACAGATAGCAATAAAGCTGGTTCATCGTTTCGAACTTGAGTCAAATTCGCCTCTTGATTTTTCTCACATTGAGGTTTGCGACACTCCGATGCATAATGTCCGAAAATGTCACAGTTGTAACATTTTGCTTTGCTCTTGTCACGGCTTCTGTTGAAGCCACGGCTGTCTTCACTTTCTTGATTTGATGAGCTGAAGTTGCGGCCTCCTCTTGTGCCACCACGGCCTCTACCTCGTCCCCTTCCACGACTACGGCCACGACTATCTCCACTATAACCGCCGCGAGCCTTTGGATTTGAGGACGACTCGCCACCATTTCCTTTCTTCGTCTTTGCTAGCCACTCCTCTTGAGTGAGCAGAAGGTGAGTGTCATTGTTGTCACCATGCCCACGAAGTCTCTCTTCGTGTGCCTTGAGCCGTCCGATGGTCTCTTCCACTGACATGTGGTCTAAGTCTCCAAATTGCTCAATTGTTGATACAATTTGTAAGAACTTTGTTGGCATGGCTCGGAGCAGTTTTTTAACAACATAAGTCTCTTCAATCTTGTCTCCCAAAGCTCGGATGTTGTTGACGATGTTATTCATCTTGATTGCGAAATCATCAACCGATTCCGTCTCCTTCATGCTTAGGACTTCAAACTCAGCCTTCAAAGTTTGAATGCGCCTATGTACGTCGTCTTGAGAGCATCCCACACCTCTTTCGCCGATTGCTTCTCTGCAAGTGACAACAGCATCTCCTCAGGAATTCCTTGATAAATGGCTGCCATCGCCATTTTATCTTTCCTGACTTCAACTTCAGCATTCGGATCTACTGGATCAACGGCATCCCAGACACCTTGAGCTTGCATGAAAACCTTCATTTCAATGGCCCATGCGGTGTAGTTGTTCTTTGACAGCATCGGGTAGTGAAGAGTTACTGGTCCTTCCTTCGTCTTGGATGCATCCATGATTTTGTCAAGAGGCTCTGATACCAAGTGTAGAAAAAAAACAGAGCAAAAACTGCAAAATAAATGAGGGGAGAAAGGCAAAAGGTGGCGAGAAAAAAACTTTATATTTCTTTTCTTTTTTTATTATTGTTATCAATCACATCTACTCTCTTACAATTTATTAATACATGCACATAACGAAAGCTACTACTCAGCCATAGGAATAGTTCAAACATACTTATTCAAACACAAAACAAACTCTAATAAACAAAATGACCACTTCAAACAATTATGAATTCTACCCAGTTATTATGCATCAATAAATTCAGCAAGATCGGATTAAGTCCAACACAACAACACCATCCTAAATCATGTGACAAAAGCACTGAGTACCGGCCACATATATGAAGCACGAGCAAAGCAACACCTCCAGAAGAGAGAAACCACTTTATCAAAATTGAAACTGAAGCTCGATTATGAGAACTCAGGAAGCATTAATGGCAAACTACAACGCAGATAAAATCCAATTTCAATACAAGAGGCAGCATGCCAAGCTCAGGAAGGCCGAGAAGTGGATGTCGGGTCAATGGCTATGTCAAACGCAGTCAAGACAAGTTTCGATTATGTGCTTAATAACTTCAAATTCAAATCGTGCTTGATTAAATATCTGCAGTCTCAAATTAAGAGTCAAATTCTAATATTAGTAGGTAGTACGATGTTTTTGAAGACGCGGTTTTTTTTTCGCACCAAACATTCCAAACCACCATAGTAAATGCAATGCTAATAATCTGATTGCTAAGTAAATTGCTTTTCTTGTTTTGACAAATTGTCTCTAGGACATGATTAATAACGAAATTGTCTCTAGGACATGGTTGATATTTTTTATCTTGCTAGAATTACATACAAATAAACTAAAAAGATTTTGCTTAAATTGGATAATCACATGAATCTTTAATGGATGAAACATAAGCATATAAAGAATTACAGCGATTAATATTGCTTTAAGATCCAAACAACCAGATAATGTGTGATGACCCGGGATTTTAAAAAAAAAATTAAATTCGGATAGTTAAGTGATTTTAAAATATTTAAAAGTTAATTTTAACTTGAATTCCAAATATCAATATTTACTTGATAATTAAATCATTGAATTATATAGTTTGAATATTGAAATTAATAATAGAAATTGGGTAAATTGTTGAATCTGGGATTCAAAGCCTGTTTAAAATAATTTGAAGGCTTATAAAATCTATAATGATGATACTGAAGATAATAGAATGGTTGAAATTTAATTTAAAGGTAATTTGTTCAATTTTAATAATATATCGTTTAAATCAAAATTTAAAAATAGCCTTCAAAGGCACAGTCTCAGAATTCGACGAAACCAGTTCATTGGATCCGCAATAGTTAGTTATTATCGGATTTTAATTTTCGTAGAAATCGGAGTTGTCGTTTGACCCTGGCAGCTCACAACGCTTAGAACTATTTTAATCGATTTAAATTAAATTTGATCGTTTACTTCCGTAACTCGCACATATGATCGTATTAGCTTTCGAAACACGTTCCGTTGTGTTCGGAATGCGGGTATAACCTTATAAACGCTTGTCGGTACGTCTGATTCGGGGTTCGAAATTTCATGGTGCGACACGAGATATTTTCAATATTTAATCATTTAATATTCAACGCATACTCTAGAAGCTATTCCAATTGATATTTATTCTTCCACCCCTCTTCAATCCAAACAGAAAATAAAGCCGGAAAAAAAATCAATTCGAAAAAAAAGAAAGAAGAGAATGGCGACTGAAATTCAACAATCAATCGCGTCTTGCTCCTCTTCAAATTCTTCTGTCATTTATGAAGAAGATCTCGGTCATAGTTCTCGTTCGAAACCAATTGGGGGCCGGGGG
This sequence comes from Allium cepa, assembly GCA_030765085.1. Taxonomy (NCBI): domain Eukaryota; kingdom Viridiplantae; phylum Streptophyta; class Magnoliopsida; order Asparagales; family Amaryllidaceae; genus Allium; species Allium cepa. Next base: position 845,652,149 of record CM060943.1, read on the forward strand.
ATATTTGTGAGCTCATTTTCGAGCCACCACAAATCGCAAGCATAGAAGCAGGGATGACGAGCTAGGGCGGAGGTGCATTCATCTCGGCAAGGACGCTAGTTGAAGCTTCGGCATGGAGCTCGAATCGAGCAGTGTCGCGGCGAGCTTCGCGAAGCGAGGGGCAAGCGCTCGCTTGCGCTGAGACATCCAGGGGTCGTCGTCGTCTCCATGGCTTGTCCTCGTCGTCAGGGAGCTAGGGTGGCTCGCGAGATGTCGTCGGCAATCGAAGGGCTCTCGTACTAGGGTTTCGAACAGGCAGTAGCAAATTGTATCGTTGAGGTGAGGTTATCTGCCCTATTTAATTTAATTCAATTAATGTTTATGCAGAAGAGAAAAAAAAGGGTGGTGGCTGGGAACTTAATTCGAAACAAAACCTGTTTGTTTCGGTAAATGATAGAGATTAACAAGTTTAAGTTAAATCAAAATTTAAGTTTTAATACTAATTTTTCTTAAAGATGATTTCTTTAATAATAATAGATTAATTAAAGATTAGTTCAGAATTTGTTGTGTATTAGACCTGGGTGTTGTTCGAAGTATCTATGGATTGGACTCGGGTTGTTGTTATAATAGTTTTGAAAGCTGGGAGTAAGTGTTATCAGGTTTAAGTTGGATGACCAAAGATCTAAAATATATGGAAATAAACAAATTTCAATGCAAAGTGGATCCTAAGACAAGCTTTCAAAGTTTTAAAATTGTTAGAGTTTGTTTGTTTAAAATAAATATATAATAGGTTAATTTTAACATGTTTCAAATGTGATTTAATTAACGGAATTAAATCAAGGATTAATTATTTGAGGAGGGTTGAATAGTTAATCTAATCAGTTTAAGGAGTAATTAATCAATTTATTAAGATAATTAATTAAAGGTTGATAAATTTGTGTAATCAATTTTAAGGATTGATTTATTAATGCGATAAGTTAATTAAGGTAATTAAAGAGGATTAATTTATATAAAGCTGAATTATGAAATGAAATTAATTCATGATAATTACTTTACTTACATAATTTAATGGTTAATTGGTTAATGTAAACAATAAACCAAAGAATAATTAATATAATAATTTAAGGGATAATTAAGTAATTGGGGGTAATTACTTAAGTGGGAAAGATGGATGATAAATTAAATTTATTAATTAAAGCAATAACTAAGGCATGTAATTAATATTAATCAAGAATGGTTAGGTAATTTATTTGATTAAATTAATTGTGTGATTGATTAACCTTGCTTATAGATGATTGGATTTTATCGAATGCCTTAAATGGGTTGATATCTCTGATAAGAAATGTTTGTGATATGTTATGTTGGATGGACTGTGATAATGTGATTATCTATTAATTATGAATTGCTGTGTAAAAGTGTTATCCGGTAATTAAAATTCAATTGTATTTAATTGAATAACTTGGGTTTGGACGAGATAGGGTTCGAAGAGACCGGGGTCGGGTATTTGGAAATACCCGGAACCACTTTGAATTTTATAGATTGATATGTGAAATCTATATGCGGGAATGAAGTGCTTTGAAAAGAATTGGACTATTTTAAGTCTAAATCTTGGTATTTAGAAAACTTATATGTGAAATAAGTGATGTGTATAATAAATTATGGCTTGTGAATTGCTTCGAATTACCCGGGTTATATATATAAGTTGGATGCTTTGTATTCCATGTTAGATGGGTTTACTCACGCTGGTTCCAGCCTGACCCGGGTGTTACTTTGGTGTAATGCTCGGGTCAGACCGAGTATTACAGATTTCCAGGTTATGACGTTCTGGAGCTTAGGAGGCGAGCTGGATGGCAATATCATATAGAGTATATCCGCTGCTATATATTATTGTTGTTAATCTGAGACATGATAATTGTACATTCAGTGACTGTATATATATATATATATATATGTGTGTGTGAGACTCTGATATATATTAAATGTAATCGATAGACATAGTATTCTTTGTTTTTCGCAAGCACCTCCATGAGATGAGCCCAGTGCATTGGACCGATGGATAAACTGTTATTATTTATTATTATATTTTATCCGATGCGAATGTGAGTTGTTAATGTTTCTGTTCTTCTTCTTCTATCTCTTTCTTCTTTTTCATAACTATCTGGAATTTTCGGGTTCGAAAATTTTGGGTCGTTACATTTGGTATCAGAGCTGAAAGGTTAAGTGAGAACCTTGGCTCTGGTGGGGATTACTCATTTAATAGAGTCTGTAGTACTCTAGAATGAGTTGAGAATATATATATGAGCGCGTATTTGTTATTTTCTTATATAAAGATTTTAAATGATTTTATATGAAATATATTTTGATATATAAAGCAATATTTCCTTCTAATAAATATTAAAGCGATTGGTTGTTAAATTTATTGAAATGAAAATTAAGAAGTAATATAATACAACCAAATTGAAGTCTTGAATTGGAATTAAATTAAGTAGAAGTAGAAATACAACCAAATTTAAAATTTATTTGATTGAAAATAAAATTCTAAATCTGGTCCCAGAATTTGAAAATTTTGTTTCAAAGTAATGAAAAATAATAAATAAGTATTATTTGGATAATTGGGACTTGTTGAAAACAATGGGGTGTTTGAAGTTTGATTTGGATTTAAAACCAAGGGTGGTTTAAAATTTTAAAACATGGCTGGGAGGGCCAAGAAATAAATATGTATATATGTATGGACATACATGGTATCAAAGATGATTTGAAATAAACTCTAAGAGGTTGAGTTTTGTTTTTTTTCCTGAAGTGTGATGTAAAACCCAAGGTGATATAAGTTTGAACTTATAAGAGGGAAAGAATTTTGAAGTTTGAAGCGGGAATTCAAATTGAGTAAGGTTGATTGGATTAAGTAAATTGGAATTTAACTTGGAAAGTTAAATGGTTGATTTGAATTGGGAATTTGTGTGATCTCAAAACGGGTTTGAGATTTAAAGATTGAAAATGGATGGACATTTTAAAATAAATGGGATGATATCATCCTATTGTTAATAAAAATCTTTAAATTGAGAATGGTATTGTATAAATAAAATAAATTTGAATAATTGAATTGTAAAATAAACTTGTTTAAGAACTGGCTTCAAACTGGGAGATAAAATTAAATAATAAATTAAAATTTTAAAATAGAATTGTATTGAATTCTCATTTGGAACTTTGAAATACATAAGTTAATATTTATTTAAAATTGTCCTAATGACCGAATAATAAAGCCATCTTTCATAATAATTCAATAAAATGGTAAATTTAAATAAAATTGAAAGCGCTTTTACTTACTAGCTCACTGCAACAACCCAATAAAAATCTACGAAGGTCCATGTATAATTGAAAATGCAAAATTAAGCTATCTTATTGATCAACAATAATAATTTAACAAGTGAAGACCAAAAGAGAGAAATCATAACATGCACAGGAAAAAACAAAGCTGGAATTGATAAAAGTAAGCTATAACCAAGTCAAAAATATTGCATAACATGCACTTTTACTCAAAACAACCGCACATAAAATAAAACAAATATTTAGTTTGAAATGTGATATAGCTACCCAACGTTCGCATGTGATAAAAACTGCACTGGATTGGGCAAGCTTTTTTCATTATTATATTGCCAGTAAAAACATGAATCTAAAGCAACTGAGAAGAAATACAAAAGTACATTTAAGATATTTTATGTTTTAATAATTTTCAGTAGTATCAATATCAATTCGTAGGAAAATAGAAAATTAATATTTCAAATTATGTGAATAATATAATATAATATAGTCCCTTCGATGTTCAATGATTCTATGGTTGTATACATAGATCATTTCGAAAAATGTAAAATAACAAATATCAAGTTCATAACGTGATATAGCTTTCCAAACGTCTACATGTGATAAAAGCTGCACTGGACTAAGCAACCATTTTCAATATTATATTACCAATAAAAACATGAATGTAAAGCAACTGCAAAGAAATACAAAATCTTATTTAAGATATTCTATGTACTAATAATTTACAAACGTATTCATATATGTATTTGTAAGAAAATAGAAAATTAATATTTCAAAAATTGTAAATAAAATAAGATGTATAGTCCCTTGGATGTTCAATGATTCTAAGAACATTTTCACAAATCATTCAAAACATGCATCATAAAGCATTGGCAGAAACAAAGAAGAATGGTATTTAAATGCACCTAATATTTTTCGCCAAAGAAACAAATGAAGAACAAGTATATCAAAAATTATAACAGAATAATAATGCTTCAAGGGTAGGAGTTTACTAAGAATTGATTGTTTAAATGACAAGATAATGAGGCAAACACATTCGTATCAATTAAAACAAAATTATGAATTTGAAGTAAATAAAAGCGTTATCTAAAACAATGGACTTAAAAGAAGATTTATGCAGGGTTAAGTCATCCTTAGATGTGCAATGATTCTACAATCAAATCCACAAATCAATATAGCTATGTATAACGAATCATCAACGTTATCTTTCTATTCATCACTGCAAAAATCGATCAAATGATATCTGTACGAAATTCCTATAAATTACATTTCTACATGGTCTAAAAGGTAGTTTATTTAGGTGTAACCTCTGTAGACTAAACTAATAATAATAATAATTTAATAGTGAAAATATCGTTGTCAAATTCAAAGGCATGCAAGTATAATAATCCTAAATAAGTCAAAGGAAATATGGATTGACAAGGGATGTTTTTACCGAATGCATGGTACGTAACAGGAGACTTGATTTGCAAATTTTACTGGGGTCTTGTTCGGTTGACATTTGATTTAACGGCTTTATTATCACATGTTCGCAATGATTGTTGCAGACTAAAAGAAAAAAAAATCCACTGTTTTACCCTTACAGAAAAGTGGACATGTGAAATTTAAGGGGTAAATTTACAACCTTGACATGGGCTCTTAGGTCACAAGATAACATGTCCCTTGATGTAATACTTTATGATTTAATACCTATTTGTTTCAGTGTTAAACATCTCAAATTTTGTATCTTCGTGAACAAAAATCATATTTATGAAAGCTAAAGCAAATACACTAAAACTCATATTATTGTTGATATTACAGCTAAGTCCATTAACTATTAAAATCTAATACGAAATTATGCCATAGAGATCTATATAAAACGAAACTTTAAATCATGTGAATTAAGAAAATACAACTCAGTTCATTAGATGTCCAGAGAATGCATCATAAACGCATATTATTACAGGCTTGTGGTGTTATTCATCATTGTCGTCTTCTAGTTATCAAACGACAAAAGGAAAGCCAAATTTTGTATGCAATTCCAAGGAAAAATATTAAAAAATGAAAATTCAAGGGTACGAGTTCATTGGGAATTGATTATCCCAAGGACTAGATAATAAATTAAAATCTTTCATTATTATTGATTAGAAAGATAATTTTAAAAAATAGCGAATTCACTTTTACCTCTTAGCTTTGTGGAACAACCGAATGCAGATCTACCAAGATTATTTGTGGAGGGTTCTATAAACAAAATTGGCTTTTAGCTATAGCTTCAATAGAACAAATCGATCAGGTTAAATTCTACGATGCCGACCAGATTAAGAAGCGTTTCAACCAAAATTTGAACAAAAGCACAAGTTAAAAAATGTTGGACTGATTTAATTCGAAAACAAGGATTATAGTTATAACAGTTGAAATAGGGCTTCGCTTTGGGCCAAGGAAAATAAGGCTAATTCTGTCGAGCGCAACAATTTCACTAAGGCCTGTTCATGGTACCCGCAAACCCGAATTAAATAGATTTGAAAAAAAAAATCGATCTGGGTTTCAAACCGTGTTTGAAAGGATTTGGAGTATGTGTTAAAGATAATTATCTAATTGGTACATACATGTAACTCTATAACTAATCTTAGTTCGTAGCAAAGATATTTGATTTTTATAACATACTTCATTACATAGTAATATAACAAACTAAGTAATTATTTCAAAGTATATAATCAATAGAAAATCATTGGATAATATGTTATGTGATAATAATTAAAAAGAATTGTAATCATGAGAAATTTATCACTGAATAACTTATTATTTCAAATATTTTTCTGCTATCGACATCCAGATTTGGGCTTGTGCCCACCACAATCGGCGATCAACCACAGCACAAACCCTGCTAGCCTCGACAGTTGTTCGCCGACCATAGCAAAAAAATTGTGTGATAGCCACTAGCACATATTTGGGTGTTGATGGAAATACACTTTAAATATCAATGGTCACAAAGTTTCAAAAAAGAATATCGATACGTCCGTTGAGACAAGAGTACGTAACACTCTTCAAATGTTGTGCAGTATATTATCCATGATTATTGGGGAAACCAATGAGATACTTGTGGCTATGCACTTAAAGCATTTAGTGGTTTTATAACTGTGGATATATAAAAGGTTAAAGTAGGAATATAGCAGAAAATAATGGAAATGCAAAAATCTTCACTAGATTTAAAACCAAATATTTAAAGTTAATGTATTATAATTCTCAATTCGTTTGTATAAAAAAAGAATTATCGTTTAATGTTATATTCAAAATGAAGACTAGATTTGGCGACTATAATAGATTTCTAACTTATATTGAGAACTTATGCTTTAAAATTAGATCTTTACCTTAACTTGTCAATTTGGTTTAAAAGAAGACTAGTAAATCAAACTTTATATATTCGTTGCTAAAACGGGTCCTAAAAAGCCTTGATTTAGTAGGTGTAATGTAAAATAACGGGACTTAAAGCGGACTACTGTTTAGCAGCGCTAAATTGAAATAGCATAGTTGTCAAGAGTGCTATGCGCTATAGCTTGGATTTTACGGGGCTTTAATGCACAGGGGATACATACTAGTAGTTATTGAGTAATCATGGAATGACTCATTCGAGAGTTTTCTGTTGTTAATAATAACTAAGATCGAGTCAGAAATCTTGACCTGATGATATTACAAAGTTCTCTCAACTTGAAAATACTATTGAATTTCAATATGAATACTCCACTTTGATTATTGTTGAATCGTGGCATGAAGTCCGTCGAACAACCGTAGTTGGGTCTGAGTTGAAACACTAAAATTGAAATAATTCATTTTCTCAGTTATATGAGGTTGCATCTAGTTGGCCCGAGCAGTACGATTAATGATAAATGTTATTATTAAACCAATGACTTTGTTTAAGAACTAACAGAGTTAAATGTGGATGATATTGGAATTACAATAAAAACCACATTCCGTAAGTACTAAAATGATATAGTGTTGATGAAGAGAATTAGTGTAAATAAGCGTTACAAAAATGTACTATTTAAATAATAAATTAGATTTTTACAATGAAGATTTGTAAGCAGTAAATTCGACCAAAATGGCACATCGCTAGCTAAGGTTACATGTGAACATTAATATTTAAAATGTTTGATATTAATCTCTAACTGAATTTACACTTACGAGCCTCACAGCCGCGTTATTAATTTTTTGGAAATACCACACGATTTAATTAATTTATAAGTATTATAACTTAATTAAATTAACTAATATTTATGAAATATTAACTATTTATTTATTTATTTGATGTATTGGATGTTATATTCTGTGTGTCATTAGTAGTTACTTGCTATATTGATATATGATATCGATTAACATTTAAAATACGATTTATATAACGATCTCGAATTTATTAAGTTTAAACTGATATTTAAATTTAATTTTTGGATAAAAACTGTAAAAATAATTGGTAACTAATATAAAATGTTAGTTAAATTTTGGATCTTTAAAAATAAATAGATATAGATAAGATAAACTATAAAATATAAAGTAAACAAATTTGTTCAATTATGATAACATAACTAAAACAACTTTTATAATATGTACATAAAGTAAAATAAATATCTATCAAACATAAACAAAGATAAAACAAATATATATAAGATAAATTATAGATGGAAGTAAAATATAGGACTTCACATATATTCTAAAGCAGCATAACTAAGGAAAATAACAAGACAACATTACAACAAGAATATAAAATCTAGCTGGTAAGAAGAAACAAACAATATATATTCAGGTATGAACACTTGAAGAGAAAATACATCTGTAAGCTTGCAACAAAGGAAGGAACTAGACCAATATGTGATTATACAAGCAAATATGAATAGGCATATAGGCTGAGAAACAAATGATAAACATGACAACAATAATATTCAAGAGTAGGCTGGAAAAGAAAATAAATATATTAAGGACAAGGCATTTAATGCTAGCCACAATACATTTAGTAACAGCATACCTCTGTTGTAAATTAGTATAAACAAATAATATATATGCAGTCTTGTACTAAAATATGATAATCACATGTACAAAGAAGAAATTTTGTACCCTTAAACTTATTTTTAAATACCCCCCGTAAGCTACTTTCCCATATCATCTTTCCATTTCAGTTCGAGCTGAGTAAAAGCTAAAATAAACTTCATTTAAAAACCTAAAAAAACATCCAACAACATCAAGCAATCCAACAAAACAGAGGAGAGTTTCAGCTTGTATTTTTCAAGCCTGTTGCAATGAAAAGCAGGCTCTGTTCTTTCACAAATCTAGGTGAGTAAATGGAATTTTAAAAACAGTTTTAGTTCTAGATTTTTATCTTGTTCTTATGATGAATATCATGATGTTGATGAAAGACTGGTATTAAAATTTGATGCATGTTGAACGTTGAGTATTTGAATGCCTGTGATGATGAAATGGTCTATGTATGCTTATAAACAGGTTTCATCTTCTTAATATAATTCAATAATTCAATTTTTAATCCAAATTAGCTTATGATTTGTAAACAAAGGTTGTTTGTAATCAAGTAATCTTTCATCTAAAAATAGTTATAGATTTTTAAAATGAATGATTGGCTCGAAATTTTCGAATTCACAGTAAAAATTAAATTGGGTCAAAAAAATTATGAATTTAATCTTTAGTTTTGATTGCATAATTGAAATAGTAATAGGAAATCATGATTTTTAAGGGTGGTATCATGATTTTTAGTTAGGTAATTAGTGAGATATCTGGGTTTATCTATTTTGGGCATTTTGGCCGATTCACGGCGAACGGCGGCGAAATTGAGGTCGCGGTTGAGCATGAAGGTTGAAGGGAAGTAGAAGATCATCAGAAAAATGCTTTGGGATTTTATAGTTGATTGTGATGGCCGGAAATTGACGAATTAGGGTTTAATGGCCTGTTTTTTGTCGACGATGTTCAAATGGGTTTCGCGGCGACGAGGAGCAACCGGAGGCGATCGCGAGTGGTTCTGGAGATGCTGGGGAACGACGCGGAGCTACGGTTAAGGCAGTGGAGCTTATCGATAGAGGGATCGTCGGTGGCGGTCGAAATTTCCTTAGTTGATGATGGTGGTTCAACTCGATTTTTGTATCGAGTGTCATCGTGGAATCAAGATGGACTGGGGGTTTGAGAACGTCGAGGGTGACTGGAAGGTGGGTCGCCGATGGTCGGTGCGACTCCGATGGAGTGTGCACATGCACGGCTTGTTCGTGCATCATGTTGTAGTAGCAGGAAAGTAATGGGATAGAGGAAAGAAGTAAGAAAGGGAAAAGGAAAGTAAAGCAGAGAGTTTGGGCCGAAGAAAGAAGGATGGGCCAGAATTTTCTTTTTCGACTGGGCCATGGTAATTTAAGCATAAAATTAATTAACACTTAAGTTTGTAGTTAATAATGATTTGGTTTTCAAAAATTTAAAGAAGATTTATAAAATGTTAATTAGGATGATTAATTAATATCAATTAATTAGAAATTAATTACATTTTAATTGTAATTAGAGATTGGTAATTGATATTTAAGTGATAAATAAATTGTAATTAACTAATTTAAGTTAATCAATGTATTATTAGTAGTTAATTTATTAGGTAATTTAATTAAGAGTTAATAAATGATTAACTAAGTAACTAGTGGTTAATGAATAGGTAATTAAGTTTTATTAATCAATAATTAGATTATTAATAAATGAAAAAGGGGCAAGTAATTAAGCAATTAAGACTTAATGATTGATTAAGGAATAATTTATTAATTAAAATGATTTGAAATAGGATAGTTAATTTATGATTAATTAAACATGGTTAAGTAATTAATTCTCAAGTAATTGATTTAATTTGAATTAATTACAATAAGAATTTAAGATGATTGCTTATGGATAATTGTGTATATAGAATATCTGATTTGTGATATTTACTTGGTGATCTTCTGTGATGTTTTTATGATATTTCTCTTGATATATATATATATATATATGATGATTGTGTATGATTTATCTATGCTAAATGTTATTTGGATTCAAAATGTTGAATTAAACTGTTTAAATTTAATTAGACAACTTTATCTTTAAAACGACATTTTGAATTTCGATGCGACAGGGAGTTGGATTCCAATTGGTTATCCGAAACCCACATCGAATTGTAATGATAACTCCTTGTGATTGATAAATTTATTTTATCTGTGAAACTGTGAATGAAGATGAGCGTTGTGGATTATTCCGCTTATCGATATTGATGTATCTGTAATGATTGATGATGTTGCACTATTGTGTGAAAACCCTGGACTACACCTTACACACACAAATATGGATTTCACGTGGAAATCGGTTAAGTCACAGATTTTTGAAAATAGTTTTAAATTTGAATTTTAAATTCAGATGGTTCGGAAATGGAATTGGGTTAAATATGAAAAGATTTTGAAAAGGGTTTGTGAGGATAAAAATTATTTTGAATAACTTGATAAAGTTTTGGAAATTAAATAATTTGAATTAAATTAAAATTCAAGATTTGAAATTGAAATTTGTATTTGGAAATTATGGTTTAAAAATGTTATACAAAGTTATAAATGTGTTTATATGGATTTTAAAACATATTATTTTGATTGAATTCAACCCAACTTTTATCATTAAAGGGTTTTAACTTGAGCAAATGTAATCGGATATTTCCGAAACGAAAACTACTTATTTTCAAATAATAATAGCCTTCATTTAAAGAAAGGATTTCCAAATTGTGTTAAAAGATTTCAAATTTGAATAGAATTGAATTGTTTGAAAACTATAAAATGAGTCTTTGATTCAAAGACCAAATAAGTTAATCCAACTTAAAATGGCACTGTTTTGGAAAAAGCTATGAATGAATCTTTGGAAACAAATTTTAAAGCTATAAGTTAAATCTTTGATTTAAAGATTTAATGAGTTAATTGAAATGGAAATTGTTTTGAAATCCATGAATGGATCTTTGTGAATAGAGTAAACTTTATGAATTGAATCTTTCGTGTAAAAGATTAAAAGTGTGAAAATTGTTTAAACCATTGAAGGTTTTTTGAAATGAATCTTTTTGTTTAAAATATTGGAAATGGTAATTTGTTTCAACCATTCGCATGAAAGGTTTTGGGCTTTAAACTGTGATTTAACTTAGACCCCAGTATCCATATGATTTTTAATATTGAGCTCGTTATTCGGTTTAGCCGGGGAAAGACCTTTGTGTCATATAACCCATTCCGAATAGTGATATGACGTATATGGATAGCATTGAAGACCGATGGGAAGACCGGGTATTTGCGAGAGTGATAGGATGACCTATCGATTTTCTCTGCATCATGGCTCCGGTATAGAGATTCCCTAAGTCATGGGAAGTCCGATCGGGATTGTAAATACCCGGATTTGCAAGGGCTTCTTCGAAAGTGCCTTCGGTTCTGTTCCAATCCAGAACAGACTTGTATGGATTGTATGTCTGACATTACATTTTGGGATATAAAGCAGATTTCTTTCAAATACATTTCTGTTGGTGGCGGAGAATTTATTCTCTTAGCTTAACACCCTTAGAGGTTATGTAGTTGAAGGTTATCAGCAATATCTTCCCAACTTGGTAATGTGGCATGCTGAGTGCTGCTGATCATTTGTTGATCAAAGCGTGGCTTTTGTAAAAAGCATAGCTTTGCGGACGAGACTTCGTCGAGCCTCACAACTCGGCAATGGTCGAAACAGGAATCGTGGCAGCAAGGTTTCAGGGGTAGCTTCCCTAGGGTAGGACCATTCCTTCTGGAAAAGGGTAGTACCATGGTATGGAGCCCAGAAACATACTCATGTGGACACACTATATTTACTACTGTGTGATGTTGGTGACGAGCGCTCGGATAAAGGTCCAAAAGGACCGGGGGTGGTATATCTGAGGTTTCTTACTCCCCGGGAAAGGGGTAGCCGGCCTTGTGTTAGCTAAGAACTGAAAGATGTTGCTCGGGGATGTCCTTCCAGAGGCGTTCCATTTCGGTATGGGAAGTTCCTTTGCCCGACCATTCATTGGAAATCCAAACAAAACAATACGAGCCCTGTACGATTTTAGTTGTATAACCTGCCATGGAATGTGGCGGTAACCGTCTATTGAACATGGTAGCTATAGTAGGCATACGATAATGGTCGTATGTTGGCTAAGATTAATATTATACTTTCGAAATGTTTTCCGCACTTTGCACTTATAGTAATATTATCAAAGAAATTCGCGTATCAAACATGTTTGACTATCATAAGGAGAAATCTCCTCCGATTCTGCGTTTGCATTGTGTGTGTGTGCGAGAGGCCTTATGGTAGTTTCATTTTCTAAAAGCATTGCGAATTGACTTTAAAATTCTCTTGCTGTTTGTTTTTAAAGATAAACTGTGACGACCCGTCCTTCTATTACCAGAAAGACGTATCATCATTAAGAAAGAAAGGGATGAGAAAATAGAAAAGATAGAGAAGAAAGAACAACAATATCAGAATCTCACAGCGGAATGGAACAAAATATAATATATCACTTAATTATTTAAAAGTTTTACATATGTCAGAGATATACAGATGATACATAAATATTAGACAGTTATAAACACCTGTCTAGTTAATACAACCCGATACAATACAACTCAAACGATATGACTCAGAGATACCTACACAGCGGAACTATATATATACATACAACGCTGAAGCCTCCTGCTCCATTGCTCCTCCAGAATTCGTCAAAGCTAACCTGAATCCCTTTGCTACCCGTAAAAATTTGGGTACCCGAGAGTTTATGAAAAACAAAAATAAACTCCGGGTCAGACATCGGTCTGGTATGAGTAAACGGTTTAAAGTTGTTTAACATGGAAAACATTTGAAAATAAAGGTATCACGTAAGACTTCCCACAAATAAATACGGGTAAGTTTTTACCTTACGCTAACCAAAACATTTCAAAGGAAATCCAGTGATATTATAATAGCGTCTAGGGTTTTCAAGTAAATAGAAAATAGCCGAAATTGTTACATGATTAAATTCCAGCTACTAGCCATAAAAGTGGGTAATACAAATCAAAACCATAGGGTCTCGTAGGGAAAATGGATTTCCAACAATGGCAGGGCTACTGGGGTACCGCCCGTCACAGTACGGGGCCTAGATCACCGTACCGAGGATTACTCCCTTCATCCCCTGCAACACAAGGCCGGAACCATTCCTTACTGAACAGTCCCGAACAAGATAAACCCCGCGGTTCTAGCTAGCAAACTGCCCACTAAGCCGAATTATAAAAAGGGACATCTAGACAGGGGAAATATCTTGTCATGCTTCGGCATGACCCACCTAACCTTGCTGCACCTCCCCTGTTTTAGCCATTCCCGGTTGATGAGGCTTGAGGTTACGATTACCTTTAAAGAACATATCACTTAGAATGCTCATCGTCCGCCTGACGATGTGTTGAAAGCATTCAATCCATACAAGTTCATTCCGGGTTCGAACGAAACCGAAGGCATTATCTCGTTACACTCATTTTGGAATTACCCTCAGAGTCAATGACGATAACCCTTGCATTCTGAAAACACCATCTCGATCTCCATTTCAGGATTCACGACCTAACGTTTAAATTGGATTGATGTGGTTTTCGGAGAATCAAATTTGATTCTTCCGATCCCGGTCTCATCGAATCCAAACGCCATTTTAAGGGCCAAGTTGTCTATTTAACTTACACAGTTTAAAAAATTTAAATTCAACAATTGAATTTACATAGCTTTTATCACCGATAAAACATATACAAGCATCATAGATACAACACAGCATATCACAGAGTAACATAGAATATCGTAGCTTTTATCACCGATAAAACATATACAAGCATCATAGATACAACACAGCATATCACAGAGTAACATAGAATATCGTCACATAAATATCACAAGCAGATATTCTACTCAACCATCCATAAACAATCACCCTTAAATCTTATTTGTAATTAATTCAATTTAGAATTAATTACCCGAGAGTTAACCACTTAACTCTATTTAATTAATCATTAACTAACAATTAATTACCTATTTCATTTCAAAACATGTAATTGAAGACTTCTTAATTTATTATTAAGTCTTAATTTTATTTCAAAATATTACTTAATTTCTTTATTAATCCTTAAATCTCAATCACATAATTACTTTATTTTCACACTATCACACAGCATTTATCACATATTATTTGTAATTAATTACTTTAATTAATGAATGGTCTTATTAATCAAACTTAATTAACCATTTCATTTTTGCTAATTACTTAATTAACCATTTATTGATTTTTAATTAAATTACTCGATTAATTAACTATTTATCATTCAGACATTGACTTTAAGTAATTAATTTCAAATTTTACCCCCCTTTCCATAATTATTTATTCGATTCCCGGATATAAAGTGATTACTCCCAATCGCTACTCAACATTTATCGATCTATCGCTAATTACGATTTAAAAGTAATTGTTTTTAATTTCTTTCTATAATAATTTATTTATATTATAAGTTCAACATAATTAAACATGTGAAAGTCTTTCTTTAGATCTTGATAATCAATTATCGAATTAACTACAACTCCAATTATTAGTTAACTTCATACTTAATTTAAATAATTCCCATAATTAAAATGGCAGCTAAGAAATTTGAAACATGGTAAAACATTAATTTTATAATTAAACTGTATTAAATCCTACCTTAACTTTGTTAAACACTTCCACCTATTTATATTTTAAAAACAGCAAATTAACATACCCGAGACCTCCCCACTAAAACCCAGGACTTCCCTATACTAACACGAGAACTACTCCGAGTTCACACCCAAACTTCCCGTGTTTCCCCTTGAATCTCTTCTTCTTCTTCTTTAAAAATTTTCTTACAGTAAGTTAAAAATTAAAACACGATTTGAACAACAGTTTCTAAATAGACGCGCGAACAACTCGAAGCACTAGCGCCATTCTCACGCGCGTGACCCGAAGCGAAACACCCTGACAGCCCAGATCACCTCCAACGCCACCGTGCACGTGCACGGTGGCTCGCCTCCTCTGCGGCGACTCACCACCGTCCCCACAAACCACAAAACATCTATTCAAACGAAATCGAACCCGAATTTTAAATTTTCAGGCCGAAACAAAAATTGACCTGAATGATCAAACCTGACAACAAAACCCCACTGTCAAAACCCTTCGTGCGGCCACCACCCATCACCGTAGGTGATGAAACTCCACCAGTAGGTTACTCACATCCCCCTTTAACTCCACCAACAATCGCGATCAACTCGATCGACTTATGATGCCGGAATTAATAAGTTACAGAGCATTGAAAAAAAAGAAGGCAGTAAACCCTACTTTAATCAAAATCTCCAAATCTATGTTTTCGAAAATTGTTTTGACATTTTTCTGGAATCACATAGATTCCAAACTTGCCTCCTATCAATTTACAGGAATTAAAATTAACTCTAACATCCATAATTGGCAAAAATCACATTTTAGTCTTATTTTGAACTGCTCTTAAAACCTTTGCCTAAAAATCAAGATTTTTATGTTAAAAATCATAACTTTGAGTGTTTAATCAAAATATAGATTCAAATTTACAAATTAAAATATTTAAATTTTAACATTGATTCACTTCTTGCTGTAATTTAAAGTTACAGTGTTTATAACATGCTATCAAACTCCTAAAACAAATTTACATGCCTATGTCTAAGATAAACCACCTGTATCAGCAACAAAACTAAAGTTCAAACAATTATATGAATGTATTTGTAAATATTTTGACTTTCTTGTTAAGAGTCTCAAAAATCTGGATGAACAGCTTCCTGTACCACCCAAGCAACAGAGAATACCAAGACTATTCATATAAACAATATCAAAGCACTTCCATTCATCAACTAAAGATACAAATTTAGATTCAAAATAGGTAAGTTTACTCACCTTAAAGCAATTGAACGGAAATGAGATGTTGAACAAAAAAACTTACAGTTGAAATTTTCCCTGAAACCTTCCTTTGTTTCTTTTCTCTGTTTTCCCCTTTTATTTTCTTTCCAGGTTTGATTTTAGGCTTAGTTTTAGTGTTTTTTCTAAATGAACTGATGATATGTTGGATATATATATAGAGCTATTATGCAGTAGGCTTTAACTGGACAGTTGTATGTGTTTGTATTTCCATTTTCTTCTTATTGGCCAAGTAAAAATCTGCAGTATGAAATGATATATGGATTTCGGCTGCATGTACTTGTTGAGCAATAAGTTATGCTAATTAATGCTTTGGTTCTTAATTATGATGGCAAGTATTTAATGTTTACAGATAATTGCTATATGTACAAAGATATTTATGTTCTCTTACTTTGTGTTGTACAAAATACTTATCATTTTCAGCCAAACCTGTTTAGTAAGCTACAGGTTTTGTTTGTATTCTATTTGAAGTAAAACTTATTTTCCTTATGCATGTAAGCTTCAGCAACATATAAGTTTTATGTTTGTTTTACTGCTCTGACCAAGATCTTTGGTTGTTGTATATGTGTGTGTACAGGTTTTGTCTATGTGTTTCTTACTATTTTACCTTTATTTTTAGTTTATTGTTATTATATGTTTTTTTTTTAACATTTGATTTAAGGATGTTGTGTTGTACAAATGTGGATGTTGAAGATCATTGTTTGTCTAAAACTACTTGTATTTATATATTTCAAATTATAATTTATATTTTGTATCTTCATGTTACTTTAATTACATATACAATATGTGATTGTGTTTTATACTAATTTTGTACTTCCATGTTTATGTTTAATAATTTCATGTTTGTTTGTTTTAAAACTTATCATTTTAAAAAAAAAAAATTGTATTCATATGTATTTTATCACATATAAAAAATATAAAGACTTTGATTTGATTCTAATGAATAGAACCGATTTTGTTTTAAAGGGTTTTGAAGTACTTAATTTTAAATTTCAAATCAAATTTTCCTTTTATAAACATACGTAACTGTTAAATATTTAATATCTCATCAATTTAAACATTGACAGGCTTATATTTGATTTAAATTAGATTAAATATTTATTAAAATATATCGTCAAAATTCCGGGTCGTTACATTCCTCCCCCCTTAAAAGAATTTCGTCCCCGAAATTTAAACAACAGTAAATTCAAAAGCTTTTATATTAATCATCCAAACATACATATCATTTATATATTAACAACAAATAAACAGTCTATTCTAACAAACAACACTAGCTATCCGAACACAAGTTCGGATAAGTTTCCCTAAAACTATCGAGAGTTTATAACTCGATGATCAATAATCCAAACTGGATTCCTGACCATAATTAAATTCGACTCAACTTCAAATTTCCTGAATTACTGGTTTAACAACTAATGATAAATCATGAACAAATTTCCTGAGATATATGGAATACACAATAAATTCCAGACATCCATTCTAGCAATTTAATTCTAAAAGTTACAGCATTAACTCTTTCCAAATTTAATTGACTCTTTACAGAATTTCTATATCTATTCAATCAAGCCCGTACGATGTACATATACCATTCGTACGCAATATCAAATCCGATCGCTCGATCACACAATTTCATTTCCGAACTAGTATCGTCCACCCGATTTCCTAGTGTGGACTCAGAACTGGTTTCTTGATCAGAAACTGTCATTCCCCTTGCATAGTCACAACTATGATAGAGAATTTCCAGCATCAATCAAAATCCATATCCATGGTTCGTCATCGAAAATCGAGTGAAAAATCTTAACTTGGATCGATATAACTATCTCGAAATTCTGTGCTCGAATCTGGATCAGTTCGTTATGCGAATAAAATAATATACGTACATCCTATGTATTTATATCCATTGATTATCAACCATATCAATTTTCTTTTATTCATATTATTCTGATTCTATCCATTTGGAATAAATTTTTCCCAATATCAAATTTTACTTAAGAGTTTCACCATCCATTTCTTAAGTTTTGATATAAGCATTATATCCCTTATATCATTACTCTATCACTATAACCTTTATATCCTCTTATATTCACTTATTTTCAATTTGAATTTCTACTTCCATGTGAATTCAAATTTTCTCCAACTCTGAATATTAAATTTTATTGACTATCTTTCATTTATAACTGATTCCTATTATTATTTTAAATTAATTTCATTCACTAATTTATTTTAAATTTTCGAATTGAAATTATTTTGTTGCTAAATATATTATTTTTTATAGTTTTCAAATTCTAAAAAATTTTGACAGAGTATCCATTTGCCTAGCATTACATATTTCCATAAGCACTTATGTACAGTTTCAACACTTAGTACAATTACTTCCATCAAATTTTCAAATCATTCCCTTTAGTTAAAGTGATTTTCACTTACTTGCTTAGACGTATAATCCATTTGAGCAAAACAAACTCATATTCAAAATCATCCTATTTTGCTTCCAATAATTCATAGAATTTATCTAATTCTCATTTACTTCAAACAACCCATTTCCTTAGGTAATTTAATAATATCATTGTGAATAAATAATCACTCAAGCTTAATAACAAATCTTAAATTGATTTCAACTCAATTTATACTTGAGTCCATCTCAATTAACTTATCCACAATCCTTTCATTGCATTTTCTTTTATTTCAAAAGTTTGATTCCAAACCATTTTATTAAATTTGACAATCCATATTTTAAATTAATCATCTCACAATTTATTTAAGTCATCAACTGTTTCACTTAGTAACTTAAGTTCATTCTATTCCACTAATTCCCATTCAAATCTTTGATTTGATTTTCTTTTAATCAAATCCCAACTACTTACTGATTAATTTATTCTTTTATCTATCCTTAAAATTTAATTTACATTAACAATTCATTTTTGAATTTAAAATAAAGTCATTCGATTTATGCTTGAATTAGATTTGTTTATAACTCACACCATTTCTATTTAAATCCAATTCACTACTTACTTTGGTTTTACATTTACTTATTTATTTAAGAATTTTAGTTTATTCAATTTTATCAGTAACTCGATTGAATTCATTTAAATTCAGTTTTATTCTGTTTCAACTTTAGTTAAATCTAGCCACTTACCCTTCCTTAAATTTATTTCTCAATATGTAAGCTCAAAACTTATTTGTTCTACTTAACAGCTTATATTACTCATTTGAACCATTTCACCTTATAACCACACTTTAGATTATATATATATATATATCACTTACTGTCTTAAGGTATAAATTTTCACCTTACAATCATAATCATTTTTCCTTCACATTTTATAGCCAACTAAGTTTATTTTGAATTCCATTTCCATTTAACGTGTCTCAGGTTAACCTCTAATATATCTCTTATTTCATTTACTTAAGTTAAATTTTAATCTCCTGGATTAAAATTCCCAATTTCATCTTATAATTATCAACTTTACTTTATAAGGTCAACAGTTAATTCATTCAAACCTTTCACATTATGTAAATAGAATTTCTTAGAATTCAATTTTTCCGGTTTTCATTTCCAAAACCATTTTGAAATGATGACTATACATATCCATCGGGTCTATCCAGTCAAATTTCCAAATTCCGAACACTTGTTTTTACCAAAACAAATTTCCTCTTTTGAAAAATTTGAAACAAGTTGCATGCCCAACAAACAATACCATAATCAACAATATTTTTTTCCAAAACAAGATTACATTATTTCCTTCAAATCTTTTGAAAAAAAACATTTCAAACTTTTCCAAGATTTTAAATTTCCAAATCCTTTGTTGAAATTTCATTTAAACATCTTCCAAATTTCCGGGACGTAAGTTCTAGTTTAATCAGATTTCAGTTATATTTCTTTTCTACTTAGATAATTTTATTGGTTTATAGACCATTCAAATTTAAATTTTTATTTGGTTGTAGTATTAACAACCAAACATCCAAATATATAATCATTTCAGAAAAATACTTCTTTTATATCAAAATATAACTTTTGGGTAAAATTATTTTATTTACCCTACTTTTAAAAACAATATTGTGTCGAATTGCTCTATTTAAGTGTTTAGAAACCCCTTCGATACAGTTTTCAAGGCTGTGCCGACGAAAGTTCATATACCACTCAATAAATCAATCAACACCATTTTATATCCACTAACAAATACGCGCTCATATCTATTAATACACTCAAACTCATTTTAGAGTTCTATTGACTCTGTTTATGAGTAATTACTACCAGAGCCAAGGTTATCACCAACCTATGCTCTGATACCAACTGTGACGACCTAGGCTTTTCAACCATCAGCAACGGCTCACGAACGGTAGGCTTTTCAACCATCCCAGCCTCGCTGTGGCTCACAGTGATACCTCGAATTTGCTTTTACGACCACTCTCTCGAGTCGCAACCAACCCCGCAAGACCTTATACTATCCCCGGGGGCATGTAGGGGTAAGAGTCTCTCGTTCGCCACCTAACGCAAAGTGAGAACCCCCTATCACGCTGTAATGTAGCTAATCCGATCCGATTTTATATCACGACCCGTCCATCTATTACCAGAAAGACGTATCATCATTAAGAAAGAAAGGGATGAGAAAATAGAAAAGATAGAGAAGAAAGAACAACAATATAAGAATCTCACAGCGGAATGGAACAAAATATAATATATCACTTAATTATTTAAAAGTTTTACATATATCAGAGATATACAGATGATACATCAATACTAGACAGTTATAAACACCTGTCTAGTTAATACAACCCGATACAATACAACTCAAACGATATGACTCAGAGATACCTACACAGCGGAACTATATATATACATACAATGCTGAAGCCTCCTGCTCCATTGCTCCTCCAGAATTCGTCAAAGCTAACCTGAATCCCTTGGCTATCCGTAAAAATTTGGGTACCCGAGAGTTTATGAAAAACAAAAATAAACTCCGAGTCAGACATGGGTCTGGTATGAGTAAATGGTTTAAAGTTGTTTAACTTGGAAAACATTTGAAAATAAAGGTATCACGCAAGACTTCCCACAAATAAATACGGGTAAGTTTTTACCTTACGCTAACCAAAACATTGAAATCCAGTGATATTATAATAGTGTCTAGGGTTTTCAAGTAAATAGAAAATAGCCGAAATTGTTACATGATTAAATTCCAGCTACTAGCCACAAAAGTGGCTAATACAAATCAAAACCGTAGGGTCTCGTAGGGAAAATGGATTTCCAACAATGGCAGGGCTACTGGGGTACCGCCCGTCACAGTACGGGGCCTAGATCACCGTACCGAGGATTACTCCCTTCATCCCCTACAACACAAGGCCGGAACCATTCCTTACTGAACAGTCCCGAACAAGATAAACCCCGCGGTTCTAGCTAGCAAACCGCCCACTAAGCCGAATTATAAAAAGGGACATCTAGACAGGGGAAATATCTTGTCCTGCTTGGGCATGACCCACCTAACCTTGCTGCACCTCCCTGTTTTAGCCATTCCCGATTGATGAGGCTTGAGGTTACGATTACCTTTAAAGAACATATCACTTAGAATGCTCATCGTCCGCCTGACGATGTGTTGAAAGCATTCAATCCATACAAGTTCGTTCTGGGTTCGAACGAAACCGAAGGCATTATCTCGTTACACTCATTTTGGAATCACCCTCAGAGTCAACGACGATAACCCTTGCATTCTGAAAACACCATCTCGATCTCCATTTCAGGATTCACGACCTAACGTTTAAATTGGATTGATGTGGTTTTCGGAGAATCAAATTTGATTCTTCCGATCCCGGTCTCATCGAATCCAAACGCCATTTTAAGGGCCAAGTTGTCTATTTAACTTACACAGTTTAAAAAATTTAAATTCAACAATTGAATTTACATAGCATTTATCACCGATAAAACATATACAAGCATCATGGATACAACACAGCATATCACAGAGTAACATAGAATATCATCACATAAATATCACAAGCAGATATTCTACTCAACCATCCATAAACAATCGCCCTTAAATCTTATTTGTAATTAATTCAATTTAGAATTAATTACCCGAGAGTTAACCACTTAACTCTATTTAATTAATCATTAACTAACAATTAATTACCTATTTCATTTCAAAACATGTAATTGAAGACTTCTTAATTTATTATTAAGTCTTAATTTTATTTCAAGATATTACTTAATTTCTTTATTAATCCTTAAATCTCAATCACATAATTACTTTATTTTCACACTATCACACAGCATTTATCACATATTATTTGTAATTAATTACTTTAATTAATGAATGGTCTTATTAATCAAACTTAATTAACCATTTCATTTTTGCTAATTACTTAATTAACCATTTATTTATTTTTAATTAAATTACTCGATTAATTAACTATTTATCATTCAGACATTGACTTTAAGTAATTAATTTCAAATTTTACCCCCCTTTCCATAATTATTTATTCGATTCCCGGATATAAAGTGATTACTCCCAATCGCTACTCAACATTTATCGATCTATCACTAATTACGATTTAAAAGTAATTGTTTTTAATTTCTTTCTATAATAATTTATTTATATTATAAGTTCAACATAATTAAACATGTGAAAGTCTTTCTTTAGATCTTGATAATCAATTATCGAATTAACTACAACTCCAATTATTAGTTAACTTCATACTTAATTTAAATAATTCCCATAATTAAAATGGCAGCTAAGAAATTTGAAACATGGTAAAACATTAATTTTATAATTAAACTGTATTAAATCCTACCTTAACTTTGTTAAACACTTCCACCTATTTATATTTTAAAAACAGCAAATTAACATACCCGAGACCTCCCCACTAAAACCCAGGACTTCCCTATACTAACACGAGAACTACTCCGAGTTCACACCCAAACTTCCCGTGTTTCCCCTTGAATCTCTTCTTCTTCTTCTTTAAAAATTTTCTTACAGTAAGTTAAAAATTAAAACACGATTTGAACAACAGTTTCTAAATAGACGCGCGAACAACTCGAAGCACTAGCGCCATTCTCACGCACGTGACCCGAAGCGAAACACCCTGACAGCCCAGATCACCTCCAACGCCACCGTGCACGTGCACGGTGGCTCGCCTCCTCTGCGGCGACTCACCACCGTCCCCACAAACCACAAAACATCTATTCAAACGAAATCGAACCCGAATTTTAAATTTTCAGGCCGAAACAAAAATTGACCTGAATGCTCAAACCTGACAACAAAACCCCACTGTCAAAACCCTTCGTGCGGCCACCACCCATCACCGTAGGTGATGAAACTCCACCAGTAGGTCACTCACATCCCCCTCTAACTCCACCAATAATCGCGATCAACTCGATCGACTTATGATGCCGGAATTAATAAGTTACAGAGCATTGAAAAAAAAGAAGGCAGTAAACCCTACTTTAATCAAAATCTCCAAATCTATGTTTTCGAAAATTGTTTTGACATTTTTCTGGAATCACATAGATTCCAAACTTGCCTCCTATCAATTTACAGGAATTAAAATTAACTCTAACATCCATAATTGGCAAAAATCACATTTTAGTCTTATTTTGAACTGCTCTTAAAACCTTTGCCTAAAAATCAAGATTTTTATGTTAAAAATCATAACTTTGAGTGTTTAATCAAAATATAGATTCAAATTTACAAATTAAAATATTTAAATTTTAACATTGATTCACTTCTTGCTGTAATTTAAAGTTACAGTGTTTATAACATGCTATCAAACTCCTAAAACAAATTTACATGCCTATGTCTAAGATAAACCACCTGTATCAGCAACAAAACTAAAGTTCAAACAATTATATGAATAAGTATTTGTAAATATTTTGACTTTCTTGTTAAGAGTCTCAAAAATCTGGATGAACAGCTTCCTGTACCACCCAAGCAACAGAGAATACCAAGACTATTCATATAAACAATATCAAAGCACTTCCATTCATCAACTAAAGATACAAATTTAGATTCAAAATAGGTAAGTTTACTCACCTTAAAGCAATTGAACGGAAATGAGATGTTGAACAAAAAAACTTGCAGTTGAAATTTTCCCTGAAACCTTCCTTTGTTTCTTTTCTCTATTTTCCCCTTTTATTTTCTTTCCAGGTTTGATTTTAGGCTTAGTTTTAGTGTTTTTTTAAATGAACTGATGATATGTTGGATATATATATATATATAGAGCTATTATGCAGTAGGCTTTAACTGGACAGTTGTATGTGTTTGTATTTCCATTTTCTTCTTATTGGCCAAGTAAAAATCTGCAGTATGAAATGATATATGGATTTCGGCTGCATGTACTTGTTGAGCAATAAGTTATGCTAATTAATGCTTTGGTTCTTAATTGTGATGGCAAGTATTTAATGTTTACAGATAATTGCTATATGTACAAAGATATTTATGTTCTCTTACTTTGTGTTGTACAAAATACTTATCATTTTCAGCCAAACCTGTTTAGTAAGCTACAGGTTTTGTTTGTATTCTATTTGAAGTAAAACTTATTTTCCTTATGCATGTAAGCTTCAGCAACATATAAGTTTTATGTTTGTTTTACTGCTCTGACCAAGATCTTTGGTTGTTGTATATGTGTGTGTACAGGTTTTGTCTATATGTTTCTTACTGTTTTACCTTTATTTTTAGTTTATTGTTATTATATGTTTTTTTTTAACATTTGATTTAAGGATGTTGTGTTGTACAAATGTGGATGTTGAAGATCATTGTTTGTCTAAAACTACTTGTATTTATATATTTCAAATTATAATTTATATTTTGTATCTTCATGTTACTTTAATTACATGTACAATATGTGATTGTGTTTTATACTAATTTTGCACTTCCATGTTTATGTTTAATAATTTCATGTTTGTTTATTTTAAAACTTATCATTTTAAAAAAAAAAAATTGTATTCATATGTATTTTATCACATATCAAAAATATAAAGACTTTGATTTGATTCTAATGAATAGAACCGATTTTGTTTTAAAGGGTTTTGAAGTATTTAAATTTCAAATCAAATTTTCCTTTTATAAACATACGTAACTGTTAAATATTTAATATCTCATCAATTTAAACATTGACAGGCTTATATTTGATTTAAATTAGATTAAATATTTATTAAAATATATCGTCAAAATTCCGGGTCGTTACATAAACTATTTTTGTTACTCATACCAGTCCCACGACTGACATGGAGTTTATTGTTTCTTTTCGAAACTCTGGGTGCTCAAAATTTTTCCACACGGGCAGTCTAGAGTTGGGTTTTTCGGATAGTCAGATGTAGTAGATTATCTAAAGTTAGTTCAGTCTTTAGATTGGACTGCACTTGCATATCTTTGTGCATCGTTATTGGGAGTTCGAGCTATTGCTGGATTGGTTCTTGGAGATGGAGTTGCAGTTTTGGAGTTCTTCCTTGAAGACTATCTTAGAGTTATTTGTTCCGCTGCTGGTGTTATCTATTTTCTTTCCGCTGCTATTTTCTTGTATCATATCTCTGATGTATATTGATATTCATTATATCACTCTGTTGTACCAGATATTGCATCAGTGTTGTATATCAATATATTATTCTTTTTATTCCGTTGTGTTGTTATACTTAGTTGTGTTATAAGCTCCGACGAATCGGATTTGAATGGTCGAATTTGCGGTATTCGAGTACGATCTAAAGTATGGATGTCGATTTTCGAGCGCGGAAATCTGTATCGTTATAATTTAAATGTCATTAATTATTAAATGGGCAGAGATTGTTTGAAGGCAGATAAAGCCCAATCTATAACTTGCCATAACAATGGAAAAAGGAGACTTTTGGTACTGAATTTCAGATATAGATATGAGAATTATTAAAAGAAGAAAGAGTAAAAGAAGGAGAAGTATTTTCCTTCTACTTCTTTAATTAAATGAAGTCGTCCCTCATTCATTTCATTCTTTCTTTTACTCTCTACCTAGCCTATATCTTTGCCCCCTTTATCCCATAGCCGTGCACTACTACCCCATTATATACATCAAATAAATAAGACTATAGTGGTACTTTGGGCCACTACAAGGTCTAGTGCATAATCAAATTAGATTTAGGAAATTTCATCGGACAAGATGCATTCATGGGTTTATCTTTAAAGGTAGTGTTTATCTAAATTGTATATGTGGTATTTAGATCATTATAACAATTTTTGGAGGTTTGGCTATCTTATTAGCATTGTGGATGATTTAGATCTTGTTATTCAATTATATCATTTATTATTGTTATTAATTAATAGGTAGTTAAAAAATAGTTGTAAATTTATTTAATTTGACCATATATAATTTAATATTATTTAATAATTTTCTAATAGTTTTATTAATTAGAAATGTTTTTAAAATCATTATTCATCATTTTAAAACCAATAATCATTAATAAAAAAATAATCCTTATGTGCAATTTATACATATATATATTAAAATAGCTTTTTATGTTTAAATCATTTAGACCTGGGCTGATTTTTGGGTGAGAAATCTTTTTACTTTAATTTATTTAAATATTAATAAATGGGTTAAACTTAGAATTGTCATAATTTACTCATTTCGAACCCGATTACCCATGGATCTTTGCGTTAGACTCGTGTTGACGAGCACTATGCTTTGATATAACTTGTTATTAGTCTTGATGTAGTATAATTTGATGATAACATAATACTGAACGTTTTAAGTTACGTCAGTTTGGATAATTACATATTTAATTAATTATACTTCATGACTGTTATCAATTTGGTCAAATAAACGCTATACTATTAAATTAAATAAATAAATAGAATAGTGAAATTTGGACACCAGTTTAGCGACATAAAACAGCATTCCACTAATTTAATTAATTTGTCATTTAATTAGTAGAATAAACTTTCGTTCAGCTATTTTAGAGCTTTGGACTTCTAATCATACATCGTTAATTGACATATCACTTTGAATAAGTGATGTGTTGATAATGGTTAAGTGCTGAATTTATGTACATAGATATTGATTATGTTAATATCGGTTATTAACTTGGAAAGTTAAATTGAACTTAATTATGACATGTTTAAGTACCATTGGATCGCTAAGCATATTTTCGAATTTGGAAAGCTATGGATTTAAATAAAATTCAATTTCAAACAATAATAAATGTTTTATAAAATTATTATTTTAGTAAAGTGTTTTATATAATAATTATTTTATTAACAATTTTTTTAAAGTTAACTTAATTGTATAATAATAATATTCTTTAAGATTCTTAATTATATTCTAAATATGGTTTAAAATTATATTATACTTTATTAAAGTTATTTATAATTATATTATTTATATTTATTTCTGAAACTCTTTGGGTTGCAAGGACTTCTCGCTACTAATCCTATGATTAATTCCAAACAAGATGTAGCAGGAGAGTGCATTCGGTTTTGTTCGGTCCCAGAACGAACTTGTATGGATGGATGTCTAATATTGCATTCTTGAGATTTCATCATTGACTTTTATAAATATACATCTATTTGGTGATGGAGAAGGCAACTTCTCTTAGCTTAATACTCTTCTACGAGACGTATGAGCTCGAAGGTTGTATATTTGTGGAAGTCGGTAGGGATTGATGGAATGGCAATGTGTCATTCAAAGTGAAATGTGCTAAGTGAAAGGTGATCGTTACCTCAGGCCTCACACTCGAAAATGACCGAAACATGGTAGATGCAACAAGACTATGTGGTTCGCAACCATTGGAGTATGATGATCCCCTTCTAGATATATTTCTACTTGCTATGACATTCGAGTTTAAATTAATGTGGATGTATGCTATGAGTGGCCTCGGATAGGTCGTAACGACCAGGGTGATGACATATTCGGTACTATCTAGTGAGAAAGGTAAGTCGGTCTTGTGTTGTTAGAGGTGCGGATGTTCTATTGACCTTGGTACATTCCTCTAGAGATATACTGTCGGTAGGTAGTCCCTTCACCTTGGTCATTTGTATAGAATCCATTCTCCAATAAGTGGCTTCCATATTGTTTGTAGAACCTGCGTTTGTGGCTAATATGCTGGAATTTAATCAATGTAATAATTTCGACCAGGGTTGATAAGTTTACTTGCAAATATTTTCAAAGATGTGTCATTAGAAATAATATCAAGTATTTTTACATAATAATGGTTTGGTTATCAGAAGGTAAAAGCCCGTTTGGTGTATATATGTAGCGTGATCTTATGAGATACCTTTTTATTTTAAAAACACTTATTTTGAGTTCTCACACCAGTCTCGTGACCGACCTGAAGTTTATTTTCCTTTTCCTTAAATTATATATGCCCTAATTTTCCTGGACAGCTTAATAGTTAGGTTTAGTTTAGAAGAAAGTTGGAAGGAGCTCGAAGTATGGAGTCGGAAGATTTTAGTAAAGATTGTTTGTCTATTTTCACTACACTCTTATACTATAGTATTCTGCATTTGTAAATACATGAGTTTATAACTGTCTATGTTTGTTAAGCCGCCTTTTGGCAAGGCAGACGGACTTAACCCAATCGACTACACGATTATCATGACTAGAATATTATGAGTTTGGTTCGAATGGATGGATGGATGATCAATTACAGATTATAAATATGAATAAGAAGTTAGGATACAACATAGTCGATGGTAAACGACGTAAGGCACTTGGAATATGGATTTTGCAAGGATGGAAATTGCTTCGAGTCAGGTCGTCATTTGCTCTGGTCACCATAAGGTTTGCTTCGGGTCGACATGCTAATTCGCTTGGGGTCGGCATTGAACTTGGGGTCGGTATATTACTTCAGGTCGGCAATAGCATAACTTCAAGTCAGCGTAGTTCCTGCTTCGGGTCGGCATTGAGATAGAGGTTGTATCACTTTGAGGGGTCGGCATATGGAAGTGCTTCGGGTCGGCGTAGGCATAACTTCTGGTCGGCAAGCATGGCTTCAGTTCAGCATTTGGTTGGAGGTTGCATCAGGTCGGCATATTGAAGTGGTTCGGGTCGGCATTAGTTTAGCTTCGGGTCGGCTTGCTATAGCTTTGGGTCGTCATTGTTTAAACCCGTATCGGCATAGTAGAATTCACTTCGGGTCGTCACAGGAACTATTTCAGATCACCACACGGATTACTTTGGGTAAGCACGAGATTTACTTCGAGTTAGCATACGAACTACTTTGGGTCGGCATATGATGGACGATTTGAGCTCGACGATCAATTTTGTGGGCCCATGTAAGTGTGGAGGCCTTATAGCCAAGATTTCACTTATAAATACAACATATTTGGCTTTAGAAAAAGGGGACCTTCACTTTGTTCCTCTCCATCTTCCACCTATAGGCTACTCTGCCATTGTTATTCAGAAATTTTAGATTGTAACTGTAATCTAATTTCAGTACAAGAAAAAGAATATCTCCAGAGTGGACATAGGCCAAAGTTAGCCGTACCACTATAAATCTTGTCTTTCTTTTACTGCTCTCATTAAATTTTGATTATTCTTCATATTATATTCTTTACATCCAGTATATATGTGATCTGTGATGGGATATCAGTGCTTTCACTTGCAATTGGGTACTGTGGCTAATTTTGACGCCAACATTTTGGTGCTTTCATATAGACAGCTAATACTCAGGGATTTGGAGGTTTGGATCTTGGATTTGAATGCTAACTCGTACTTAGGAAGCAATGGCTAGGCAATCAGCAAGGAAATAGAGGACGGAGGGGAATCATCATAAAGGAAGTCGGGAGGCTTCCTCGGGAGCTAAGTAGACCTCAATCTATATTACTAAAGAGGAGATGAAAACGATGCTAAAAGGTAGGAGGATATGATGCAGAACCTACTCCGACAAATTGGACAAGCTAGAGTGTAAAACCAAGGGAAAGGAGTAGCAGAAAATACTAGAAATGTGGATTGAAAAGTCAGAGCAGCAGAAGCAGAGGAAATCCAAAATTAGAACCAAGGAAACGAAGCAACCAAGGTAAGGGATAGAGTGGTGCGATCGAGAACAGCCCTTGAGCTAAGGGGCATGCCCCCGGATCATATTGGCTCAATTCCAAGCAAGATGCTAGGCGGTGCTATGCAGTTTGGCGTTGATAGGGATATTAATGCTCGTCCAAAAGAAAATATTTAAGGATTCCCTTGCAGACTCGGGGGACGGGTTGGAGACAACGGACAAAGACTACCGCTTGGAGATAGCGACAGGTTGGCGGAAATGGTCACACGGGCCATGAGAGAAGGATTGGTGAATAAAGATTTGGAGGATGTGAATAGGAGCCCCTTTGCTCCTATCATTAGGTAAGCTAGGAATCCATCGGAATTTAAACTACCAACATTGGAGACATAAGATGGAAGGACGGATCTCACTGTTCATATGACAAGGTATATGAGGTACATGGAAGTACTGAGGGCCTCAGAGGAGCTCATAGCATAGTGCTTCCTTTGAATTTGATGGATATAGCTGCACTATGGTTCAAACAATTGGAAAGCGGCTCTATTGGAATGTGGACCGAATTGATTGATAGGTTTATGAGGCAATTTAGAGTTCACATCTCGAGACCTAAGAATGTGATGAGTTTGGAAACACTAAAGCAGAGGACTAAAGAGTCTCTGAGGGGTTTCCTAATACGGTTTAATGCTATGGCGGCATCGGTGGATTATCCATATTCATCCATAGTTTTGATGGCAGTTGTATCTGACATTACTGATGGCACAGAATTCAAGGATTCATTAAAATGGGATCCACCTATGGATTTAGAAGAGTTTAACCATGAAGTAGAAAGGTTTCTACGATAGGAAGACGCAAAAGTTGATAGAGAGGAAGGAGAGGAATTTGTGGTTTATGCGGTCCAAGGCGGAGATCCATCCAGGAAAGATTCAACAAGGATAAAGGAAAACGAATAGAATAGCTTTGATTGATCGAAGTAGCCACAAAGGAGCCGAGATTCGCCTCTTAAACGAAGTTGACTGAAACCTTAGTGCAGATATATTTCGACACTAGGGGGCAGATTCTCTATCGAAGGCCAATTAGGAGGAGCCCACCAATAATGAAAGGAAATCAGACAAATATTGCTTTTTTATACAAGCTAGGATAGCATAGTACAAATGACTACAGGCACTTGAAGAATAAGATCGAGGGACATATCTGAAACAACAAGCTTTACAATACATAAAAAGGCAAGCAGCGGTTGTGGAACAAGAGCGACCGCCATCCGCACCAAATGAAAACGGCCCTGGATCGAGGCGTCAACTTGTCATTAAATGATTGGAATGGAAAAGAATATGTAATAAACTCCACAATGAAATGGCTAAGTCACTTAAACATGCATGGGATCGCAAATGGTCCTCAGGCATGCTCTGAGATAACAATGAACCGTCACACCCGGAGATGCATGCACTTTGATGTTTTAGTTATGCTTTTGTTTCTCTTTATTGTATTGGGACTTGATTTTTTTAGTTGGATATTTCAATTATAAAACTCACTCGAATGTGAAATCTGACATTTATAATTTCGTGTCCCGTCCAAACACCCACATTTTGCCTCGAACACGGTCACATTTTGCCTCGAAAGGCACCCAACCTCGAATGGTCACATTTCGTCTCAAATGGCACTCGATCTCGAACGATCACATTTTGCCTCGAACGACACCTGATCTCAAACGATCACATTTCACCTAGAATGGTCGCATTTCGCCTCGAACGGCACCCGACCTCGAACGGTCACATTTCACCTCGAATGGCACCCGGTCTTGAAAGGTCACATCTCGCCTCAAACGACACTCGATCTCAAATGATCACATCTAGTCTTGAATGGCACTCGATCTCGAATGATCACATCTCTCCTTGAAAGGAACACAATCTCGAACGATCACATTTCGCCTCGACGACACATGAACCCAAACGATCGTTACTGACAATCAGGCAAGATCATTGATCTCTTCGCAGGTCATCAACAGGTTCTGAACATCGTCCTTATGGAAATACAAAAAAAGGCCTTCCTATCGCAAGGCATATTTTGGAGGGAAAAGTGTCAACCTAGCTTTTGGCAAGGCAGTTTACAGGCGGATTTAACCCAATCGACTACACGATTATCAAGACTGGAATATTATGAATTTGGTTCGAATGGATGGACGGATGATCAATTACGGATATTAAATACGAATATGAAGCTAGGATACAACATAGTCGATGGATAAATAATGCAGGGCACTTGGAATATGGATTTTGACAAGGATGGAAGTTGCTTCGGGTATGGACGCCATTTGCTCTAGGTCACTGTGAGGTTTGCTTCTGGTCGGCATGCTAATTCGCTTGGGGTTGGCATTGAACTTGGGGTCGGCATATTACTTCAGGTTTGCAATAGCATAACTTTAGGTCAGCGTAGTTCCTGCTTCGGGTTGGCATTGAGATGGAGGTTGTATCACTTCGAGGGGTCGGCATATGGAACTGCTTCGGGTCGACATAGGCATAACTTCAGGTCGGCAGGCATGGATTCAGGTCAGCGTTTGGTTGGAGGTTGCATCATGTCAGCACATTGAAGTGCTTCGAGTCGGCATTGCTATGGCTCTGGGACGATATTGCTTGAACCCTAGATCTGTAGAGAAGAATTCACTTTGGGTCGTTACAGGAACTATTCGGGTCACCACAAGGATTACTTTAAGTCAGCACGAGGTTAACTTCGGGTCAGTATATGAACTACTTTGGGTCGGCATAGGATGGACGATTTGGGCTCGGCGATCGATATGGTAGGCCCGTGTAAGTTTGAGGCCCTATAGCCAAAATCTCACCTATAAATACTGCATGTTTGGCTTCAGAAAAAGGGGATCTTCACTCTGCTCCTCTTCATCCCTCACCTATAGCCTACTCTACCATTGTTATTCAGAAATTCTGAATTGTAACTATAATTAAATTTCAATATAATAAAAAGAATTTTTCTAGAGTGGACGTAGATCGGAGTTAGCCGAACCACTATAAATCTTGTCTCACTTTTATCGCTTTCGTTTAAATTTTGGTTATTCTTTATATTATATTCTTTACATATGCTCTATCTATGATCTATGACTGGATAATGGTGATTTCACTTGTAATTTGGCGTTGGTGGTCAATTTTGGCGCCAATATTTTGATGCTTTCATTGAGATAGCTAGCACTCAAGGATTCGAAGGTTTGGATCTTGGATTCAGAGGTTTGGATTTATGATTTGAAGGCAATAAGCAAGTAGAAAGAGGACATAGAGGAGTCATCATGAAGGAAGTCAGGAGGCTACCTCAAGAGCTAATCCGACCTTAATCTATATTACTATAGGTGAGATGGAAACGATGGTGAAAAGGCAGGATGATGCGATGCAGAACCTACTCCGACGGATTAGACAAGTTGGACTACAAAACCAAGGGAATGGAGTAACACAAAATACTAGACATGTGGATCGCGAAGTCAAAGAAGCAGGAGCATAGAAAGTCTAAAATCAGAACTAAGGAAATGAAGCAACCAAAAAGTACAAGATAGAGTGGAGCCATCGGGAAAAGCCCCTGAACTAGGAGGCATGCCCCCCGGATCATATTGGCTCAATTCCAAGCATGATGTCAGGGCAGTGCTGTGCAGTTTGGCGTTGATAGGGATATGAATGCTCGTCTAGAAGAACACATTTCAGGATTCCCTCGCGGACTCAAGGGGAAGGTTGGAAACAACGAACAAAGACTATCGTTTGGCGATAACGACAAATTGGCGGAAATGGTCAAACGGGCCATGAAGGGAGGATTTATGAATAAAGATTTGGAGAATGTGAATAGAAGCCCCTTCGCTCCTATAATTAGGCAAGCTAGGAATCAACCGGAATTCAAACTACCAACGTTAGAGACATGTGATGGAAGGACGGATCCCGCTGTTCATCTGGCAAGGTATATGAGGTATATGGAAGTACTGAGGGCATCAAAGGAGGTCATGGCATGGTGCTTCCCTTGTATTTGACGAATAGAGTAGAACTATAGTTCAAACAATTGGAAAGCCGCTCTATTGGAACGTGGACCAAATTGATTGAAAGGTTTGTAATGACTTTAGAGTTCACATCTCGAGACCTAAGAATGTGATGAGTTTGGAAACACTAAAGCAGAGGACTGAAGAGTCTCTCAAGAGATTTCTAACATGGTTTAATGCTGCGGTGGCATTGGTGGATCGTTCAGATCCATCCATCGTTTTGATGGCAGCTGTATCTGATGGCATGAAATTTAAGGATTCATTATCACAGGATCCACCTATGGATTTCGAGGAATTTTACCATGAAGCAGAAAGGTTTCTGCGACAAGAAGACGCAAAAGTTGATAGAGAGGAAGGAGAGGAAGTTAAGGTTTATATAGTCAAAGGCGGAGATCCGCTCAGGAAAGATTCGAACAATGATAAAGGAGAACGAAGAGAAGAGAATAGCTTTGATGGACCGAAGTGGCCACGAAAGGAACCGAGATTCATCTCTTACACGAAATTGACTGAAACCTTAGAACGGATATATCTTGGCATTAAGAGGCAGATTCCTTATCGAAGGCCAATTAAAAGTAGGCCCGCCAATAATGAAAGGAAATCAGACAAATACTACTTTTTCCATGAGCTAGGCGGCCATAGTACAAATGGTTGTAGGCAGTTGAACGATGAGATGGAAGAACATACCCGAAACGGCGAGCTGTTACAATACGTAAGATACAAGCAGCGGTTTCGAAACAAGAGCGACCGCCATCTGCACCAAATAAAAATGGCCACGGATTGATGCGTTAACTTGTCACTAATTGATCGGAATGGCAAAGAATAAGTAATAAACTTCACAATAAAATGGCTAAGTCACTTACATAAGCATGGGATCGCGAACGGTCCTCGGGCATGCTCTGAGATGACGATGCATCGTCACATCCGGAGATGCGTGAACATTGATGTTTAATTTTGCTTTTGTTTCTTTTTCTTTGTATCTATAACGGCCCAAAAAAATTTGTTAGTTGAAACTGTTTTTTTAATTGATTTTAAATACTGAAGAGTAAATTTCATAGATTTTATAACTTGAATTTCAAATACAATGATTTATTGGATAATTTTATTATGGAATTTAATAATAAAAAATTAGTTTAAATATGGAATCTTGACTTTTAGGCTAGATAAAAATAATTTCAAAGCTTATCTAATTTTTATTTATAAGAATGAAGGTAAATAAAAATTTGAATTTGAATTTAAAATTGATTTACTCGATTTAAAAAATAACTCGTGTAAATTAGCATATAGAAATAGCCTTTTGGGACACAGTCTCAAAATTTAACGAAACTTGTTCCATTGGATCCGTTATAGTGTATTATTATTGGATTTCAAATTTCGTAGTGTTTGGAGTTATTGTTTGGTCGTACGGGATAAAAGCGCGTTGAATTTAATATCGAAAATTCAATGTGATAATTGGGTCCCAAAAGTTATCTTCTCCATACGATCGAACTGGGACTCGAAACTTGTTCCATTACATTCATAATAGGGGTATAACATTATGAAAGCTTGGCGGCATGCCTCTATCGGGGTTCGAAATTTATAGCTAGATATTTGTGAATTTTAAGTAACATAATTCAATTCGATTTGACCCTATGTTCCTTTCAGTCGTTTAAACATCTCCATCTCAGCCACCCTATACGTACGTGCATATACTCGCCCCTTTAAAAATGCATCCCTCTCTTCCCTTTTGTTCACTCAAGCTTTAGAGGAATGAAGTAAAAAAATATACAAGCTTCTTAATTCAAAATTTAAATTCTTGAAATCTACTCAACAAAAAAATCAGAAACATTCTCTAAAAATCTAGTTTTGGTTCAAGCTTCGATTTGGTATGCTTGTTCAAGGGTGCAGCCATGGTTGTAGGGGCTTGATCTCGTATAGGGGAGCTCGAAGACCTAGGGTTGGCTTTTGTATGGTGTTCGTGTAAAACTTGGTGTGGAGGCATGGATGGATGGTTTCGTGGTGGTAAGCTGCTTGGATGGGCAAGTTTTGAGGAGGTCCAGTCGCCTATGGACGATCGTGACTTGTTGTATGGCAGCGGCATGAGGAGCGGGTCATGTTCGTTCTGGGTGGCTTGAGTGGCGGCTTGATGGGTTTTTTACGTAGGGGATGAAGCGAGGAGTTTGTAGGCACGCTTGGTTAGTCAAGTAGTGGCTTCGTTCGTATGTGCAGGTGCACGTATGCGTGCATTGGGATGAAGAGAAGAGGAACGAGAAGGAATTGGGGAAGAAGCAGTTGTGGGTCGGGCCACTTTTTCTTTGGGTATTAAATTAAATTGAAATTTAAGTTGTATAAATTTTCTTAAATTAAATTCCATTACTTATAAATTCATAATTCGCTCATACGAGGTCCGATTGAGACAAAACAAGCAGTGGTGGAATCATGGCGATGAGCACTACAGTCTAGAACTAATTTGGAAACGTTTGGAGCTAACTAAAATTTTAGGTTAAATCAAACGTCATTCGATCTGATTTAAAATTAAAATCTCAAGGTGAGTGTTTTATAATGCTCACAACGTACTTGAATATTTTTATGGTAACTAAATTTGAAATTATGAAGTGATATAAATTTATTGATCGTTGTTTGATAAATTAATTATCATCAAAATTGTCCTTGAATCAACTGTTAAAATTAAAATTGACAGTAAAATTTGAAATTGAATTGCTAGTAAGATACCCGATATTAATAATTATGAAATTGTTGTGAATTATATTGTCGAATTATATGTATAATTGTGATGGATGCCAATTGATTGATATTTGGACGATTGGATGTTTATATATCTTGTTATTACCTGGTAAATTATTTACAGTATATAAAATTGTTAATTTAATTATTTCGAATAAATTAAGAAATAGGTTGAAATGATATATACCTATGACATTATTTTAGATTGAAATGATACATATATATCCATTCCTGAAATTAAATTAAAAAAACTGATCACATGGGTATAGGATAGAAAATTATATACGGACACCGGATTTGTTAAATTAAATGATTTAAGAAAAACTGATTTGAAAATTATTTAAATGATTTTGATTTAAAAGAAAAAAATCAAATTTATAGAAAGCTAATTATTTCAAACTTGAGCTCGGAATGCCGAAATTTAAATTTGGTAATGGGAATTGTTTAAATAATCAAAGTTGAGATTTTGAAGTTATAATCGAAATATAATTTGAATTTCGAAAATTGATTTGTTTTAAAAAGATTTGAAATTTTATTCGAACTTTGAATATTTCTAAATAAAAGTGATATAAACGACATTTTAAAGTTGAGCTTAGAATTGAATTATATTTGAAGATTTAGGCTTTAATTTGGATGTTGAAGGTGAATTTGATTTAGGTGTTTTGGATAGATATTTTGAAAATAGAACTTGAGATTGATATAAATCGAATTGATTTAATCTTGGGAATTGAGTTGAATTAATTCAGAATGGGAATTGAAATTAATTTGGAATTGAATCGATTTTGACTTTGAAACTATTCTCAAATAAATTATTTTAGTATAAACCATCGAAGATCTATCGTTTTAAAATATTCAAATTATTTTGATTTTCCAAACTATTTTACTGTATAAGCCATTTTCAATATTCAAATTATTTTCTATTAAACTATTTTAACTATTTAACTATTTTAAAACTATTTAAACTATTTTCAAAAAAATTCAAACTGGTCAAAGGGGTGGAATGTTTATATTTAAATCTTGGATTAAATACGAATTGGGTTAAAATGAAGTTATAACCTAAATTGAAATTCAAAACAATTTGGAAGCAAAATCGAGATATTAAGGCGATATGATTGTGAACTGAAATTGTATATTTTGAGTAAATATGATGATTTTGAAATGAAATTGATTTCGAAGAGATTATGATATTTTGATATCAAGTATGAATGGTTTTTGAAATGTAAAAGGACCAACCGGTGTGTAAAATGACGTTTGGTTGTTAAATAGACAGGGGCCTCCCATTGGCATACTCTTTATCAATATTGGAACCAGTTTATCAACTGTGTATGTGGAGGATACTCTAAAACTAAGTGGTTGGATTGACATCGTTTGCTGGATTTGAAGAAAGAGAACGATGATTGATAGACCTCGACGCTTGTGCTAATTTGAAATGACTAAAACAGGACGGTTTGATAAGGCCAAGTGGGCTAGTTACACCGAGTGGACATCTATTCTTCGATTTTCTTGGACTCGATTCATATTATTACTCTTGTTGTTGGTTTCGATTGGTGCACATTGATTTGAGATAGCCTCCCTTTGACTTGATATGGGATGGATGAACAAGGTGGGTGGTCATGGCTATGATGCGTCACCACCGGCCCTACGACCCATACTGGTAGTATCCTACCTTGGGCATTTCCTCGCGTGCCTTATCATACTTTTATACCAATAGGAGACCACTACGACTTTTGTTTAGTGTTGTCGTATCACGGCGCATCCCTATCCACCGATGGCTTACTGGTGTTTTATATGCAAATTGTACGATGCTTAAAAATGCGTTAAGGGGGGTTAATGTAAATCCTTAACGCTAAGAAAAATATTTATTTTATCGATTAGACATTTATATGTAGCGTATTCTACTATATATAAATAATTTGACGGATCCTTAAGAGATGGAAAATCTCGTAACATCTCTTGAGTTATTGCACGTATGTTATACACTAGATAGGAGGTATGAAATTTCGTAAACATCTCTGACGCTATTACACTCATGTTATATGCGATATTGGTTTGACTTACAAAAGGATATTTTAGTCCTGATTCGAGTATTTTGTCTTTTCATTACGCTCGGGTCAGTGCTGAGTTTTTCAGCTTATTGAAGGTTTATTCTAAAGGACGAAGACAAAGATTTGGTATATTATTAGCAATAGTATTCCCAACATTATGTTGTTCTGCGGCATTATATTTTGTTCTGTTGCATATGTATAACTCAGATAAATGTTGTATAAATTATAATCAAATGTATGGTAAACAGCTTCATGAATTGTTTATTTGATTATTATATTTTATAGTTCCGCTACGAGATTCTGTGTTTGTTTCTTCTTCTTTTCTTATTTTTATTAATTAATCCCATTGATTATCTATATTTCGGATTGTTTAAGTTGGATATGTGTGGATTATTGTCGATTAAACCTTTCGAAATGTGGGTCGTCACAGTTGGTATCGGAGCTTTGGTTTAGCGATAACCTTAGCTTTGTAGGGTAACTCATTAGAGATAGGGTCAGTAGTACCCTAGAATGAGTTTGAGTGTATGTTTTTTTTTGAGATCATGGGGAACCTTAAGATCACAGTATACATTAATACTCACTTAAGTAAACCCCACGCCGTGTGTCTACCCCGCTTTTATTTATTTGTCGCACACGGATGCGTAACGTTGAAACTCCCACTGATGGGTAGGCGTTGGGATTCGAACCTGCCCAGACACAGTCCTTAGGTTCCCAAATCCCTAACCAACCGAGCTACGAATGGCGGGTAAGTTTGAGTGTATGTATATGAGTACTTATTTGTTAGTGAATATAAAAATTGTTTTATATTGTGTTGGTTAATTTTCGAATGGCCTATGGATTCTAGTCAATACAAGTAATTAACGTTATTGATAGGGATCCCTAAAGACTTGAACAGAACAATTCGACATAGTATTGTTTGGAAATTGGGTAAATGAAATAATTTTACCTTGATTATATTTTATATTTAAAGAAATAATTTTTTAGAAATTATTAGGGTATATTAATTAGTTGGTGGTTAGGAATGATAATGTTGGTTATTATCATTAATTGGTAGTTGTGCCTTAATAAAAGATGTTTACAATAAAAAATGATAAAACATTTATGAAATAAATGTTTTAAGGAAGCGAAATATTGAAAATATAATTTATAAATGTGACTTATAAATTATAACGGATTTAAATTAAGAAGTTCTAAATCTAAGTTCCGGAGGTTTTGAAATGTTTTTCAAAGTGTTTTGGGGAAAATAATAACTATAGTATTATTTTGGAAGTAGTTTTGAATAAGAATAGTTAAAAAAGGTTTTTAAAAGAGATAAAAGCACTAAACTAACTTCGGTCGCTGGAAAATAATTCTGATGATGATCGCGACATCATCAGTGTTCATTTTTGAGTTTCTAAGTGGTGGATTGTTACCGTAATGATTTGCTAACGGAGTCTTGTTTTGATAAATAGGTTTTTGATTTTAGGAAAATTAAAATTTTAATTTGATATAAAAGTGAGATATGTGTATATTATGATTTGAAGTTGATTTGAAATTAAACCGGGTGCTTAGATTCTGAAATTTGCTATATAAGTGTTGTGAAATAAATAAAGATAAGTTTTGAACTTATAAATTTGAGAAATGATATGGATAAGAAAAAAAATTGTGAAATTGAGATAAGAGATTAAATTTAACTTAAGAAATATTAAATGAAGAGATTGAGGTAGTAGAACAATTTAGTGAAGTGAACAAATTAAGTGAATTGAACAAATTAAGTGAATTGAACAAATTAAGTGAATTAAATTGAACTAATAAAGCGAAATTTGGAAATTTAGCCTAAGTGGGGCTAAATAAAATAAAATTTTAGAATGAAATTTACTGAGATTTGAAATAATTAATGAAATGGGCTAAGTAAACTAAGTAATTTAATTAGTGAGTAAATATGGTTTGAGATATGGTTGATAAAATTCAATATTTAAAATTGGGAGATAAACTGATTTAAATAGAATTGAATTTGAATTTGAATAGAAGTGGATATAGACTTAAGTGGTGCAGTGGAAATAAACATAAGAACTTGTATATAAAGTGTTTGTAATCGACTTAAGAAAATTGATGAGAAAATTCTTAAGAGATAAATGGTATTGATAAAAATATACTAAGAAATTAAGCAATGTGAATAATGCAATATGGATGATAATTGTGGATAATTGAATGGAAATGAAGTAAATGTAAACAAGGAATATGGTATAGCTGAGAATCAAAAGAAATAAATATGTAAGTTACACGTACGTTATTTTATTCGCATAACGATTCGATCTAGTTTCGAGCACATAATTTCGAGATAATTTATATCGGTCCGAGGTAGGATTTTTTCACTCGATTCTCGATGGCTAACCCATGATATGGATTTTTTATTTGATTATGGAATTCTCTATCATAGAGTATGGTTATTCAAGGAGAATGACGGTTTCTGATCAAAGAACTAGATCTGAGCCCACGCTAGAGAGTCATGTGAACGATACTAGTTCAGAAGTGAAATTGTGCGATCGAGTGAGCGATCAGACTTGATATTGCGTACGGATGATATATGTACATCATACGGGCTTAAGTAAAGCTAATATTGGAAATTGAAAATACAAAATATAAAATAATTTTAAATTATATGATTGGAGAAATTTTGCAAATAAGATGCAGGTATTCAAAATCAAGAAAATTTGGATTGCCCGATAAAAAGGTACATGTTTATTTTGTCATTCGATTTGATGGTTTTACGGTTGAGCCACTTGGATTTTGTTTTTTTCTTGGTTTGGACCCGTAGTAAGCGTTTAGTAGTTATTCAGATTCAGCCGTGCAAAGGAGACGCGGGCGAAATTTTTCAAAAATTTAAGGAGTTAGAAAATTTTGAAGAAAATTTTTAATAACTAAAATTATATTTTTGATTATAACTTGAAATGATTGAGTAAATAATATTATTTGGAATCTATGGCTGAATTGGGAGTTAT
This sequence comes from Allium cepa, assembly GCA_030765085.1. Classification (NCBI taxonomy): domain Eukaryota; kingdom Viridiplantae; phylum Streptophyta; class Magnoliopsida; order Asparagales; family Amaryllidaceae; genus Allium; species Allium cepa. The sequence goes on from CM060943.1 coordinate 845,694,117, forward strand.
TAAAAATGGCAATGTGATTTCAACAAACTGGTTTTGGGAAGTTGCTACAACTAATTTGTTTTGGAAAATTTAATGGGTTTTGGGCCATTCTTCTTACCTTGGCCATTTTGAGGACGAAATTCTTTCAAGAGGGGGAGAATGTCACGACCCAAAAATTTTGGTTAGTTGAAATTGTTTATTTAATTGATTTTAAATACCGAAGAATAAATTTCATAGATTTGATAACTTGAGTTTCAAATATAATGATTTATTGGATAATTTTATTTTTGAGTTTAATAATAAAAAATTGGTTTAAATATGGAATCTTGAGTTTTAGGCTAGAAAAATTAATTTCAAAGCTTATCTAATTTCTATTTATAAGAATGAAGGTAAATAAAAATTTTAATTTGAATTTAATAGTGATTTACTCGATTTTAAAAATAACTCGTTTAAATTAGCATATAAAAATAGCCTTCCTAGCCATCCGAGACACAGTCTCAGAAGAAACCGGTTCCATTGGATTCGTAATAGTGTATTACTATCGGATTTCAAATTTCGTATCATTTGGTCGTACGGGATAAAAATATGTTGAATTTAATATTGAAAAACCAATATAATAATTGGGTTCAAAAGGCTATCTTCTACATAAGATCGAATTGAGACTTGAAACTTATTCCATAGCGTTTGAAATAGGGGTGTAACATTATGAACGCTTGGCGGCACGCCTCGATCGGGGTTTAAAATTTATAGCTAGATATTTGTGAATTTTAAACACTATAATTCAATTCGATTTGACCCTACGTTCCTTTCAACCGTTTAAACATCTCCATCTCTGGCACCCTATATGTACGTGCTTATACCCGTCCCTTTAAAAATGCGTCCCTCTCTTCCCTTTTGTTCATGCAAGCTTTAGAGGAAAGAAGAATAAAATATATAAGCTTATTTACCTCAAAAATCAATTTCTTGAAACCCACTCAACAAAAAAATCTTAAAATTTCTCTAAGAATCTAGTTTTGGTTCAAGCTTCGATTTGGTACCCTTGTTGAAGGGTGTGACCATGGTTGTGGTGGCTTGAATCTCGTACAAGGGAGCTCGAAGAAATAGGGTTGGCTTTTGCGTGGCGTTCGTTTAAAACTGGGTGTTGAGGCATGGATGGATGGTTTCATGGTGGTGAGGCGCTTGGGTGGGCGAGTTTTGAGAAGGTCCGGTCACCCGTGGGGGATCGTGACTTGTCATACGACAACGGAGCAAGCCGCATTTGTTCTGGGTGTCTCGACTGGCGACTTGATGGGGTGTTTGCGTAGGGGATAAAGCAAGGAGTTTGCAGGCACGCTTCGTTGGTCGAGTAGTGGCTTCGTTCGTATGTGCAGGTGCACGTGTGCGTGTACTGGGATGAAGAGAAGATGAACGAGAAAGAATTGGGGAAGAAACAATTGTGGGCCAGACCGCTTTTGCTTTGGGTATTAAATTAAATTGAAATTTAAGTTGTATAAATTTGTTTAAATTAAAATTCATTGCTTATAAATTCGCAACTCGCTCATACGACGTCCGATTGAGAAGAAACAAGCGGCGGTGGAATCGTGGCGACGAGCACTACAGTCTAGAACTAAGTTTGAGAAGTTTGGAGCTAACTAAAATTTTAGGTTAAATCGAACTTCATTTGATCTGATTTAAAAATAAAAACTCAAGGTGAGTGTTTTATAATGCTCACAACGAACTAGAATATTTTTATGCTAGTTAAATTTGAAATTATGAAGTGGTACAAATTTATTGATCATTGTTTGATAAATTAATTAGCATCAAAATTGTCCTTGAATCAACTGTTAAAATTAAAACTGAAAGTTAAATTTGAAATTGGAATTGAATTTCCAGTAAAATACCTGATATTAATAATTATGAAATTGTTGTGAATTGTATTGTCTGTTTATATGTATGATTGTGATGGATGCCAATTGATTAATATTTGGATGATTGGATGTTTATATATGCTGTTATTACCTAGTAAATTATTTATAGTATATAAAAATGTAAATTGAATTATTTGGAATAAATTAAGAAATAGGCTGAAATGATATATACCTATGGCATTTACTTTGGATTGAAATGATATATATCCATTCCTGAAATTAAATTAAAATAACTGACCATGGGCCATAGTATAGAAAATAATATACAGACACGGGATTTATTAAACTAAATGATTTAAAAAAATAGTTTGAAATTATTTAAATGATTTTGATTTAAAATAAATAAATCAAAATTATAGAAATCAAATTATTTTCGAACTTGGGCTCGGAATGTTGAAATTTAAATTTGATAATGGGAATTGTTTAAATAACCAACGTTGAGATTTTGAAGTTATAATCGAAACATGGTTTGAATTTCGAAAATTGATTTGTTTTAAAAGGATTTGAAATATTATTCGAACTTTGAATATTGCTAAATAAAAGTGATATAATTGACATTTCAAAGTTGAGCTCGGAACTGAATTATATTTGAAGATTTAGACTTTAATTTGGATATTGAAGGTGAATTTGATTTAGGTGTTTTGAATCGATATTTTGAAAATCGAACCTGGGGTAAATATAAATCAAAATGATTTAATTTTGAGAATTAAGTTGAAGTTAATTCAAAATTGAAATTGAAGTTAAATTGGAATTGATTTGAATTGGGAAATTTGGAATTGAATCGGTTTGACTTCGAAACTATTTTCAAATAAATTATTTTAGTATAAACTAGTAAAACTTTATCTTTTTAAAATATTCAAATTATTTTTATTTTCCAAACTATTTTACTATATAAACCATTTTCAATACTCAAACTATTTTCTATTAAACTATTTTAACGATTTAACTATTTTAAAACTATTTAAACTATTTTCAAGAAAATTCAAATTGGTCAAAGGGGTGGAATGTTTGTATTTAAATCTTGGATTAAATACGAATTGGGTCAAAATGAAGTCATAACCTAAGTTGAAATTCGAAACAATTTTGGAAGCGAAATCGAGATATTAAAGCTATATGATTATGAGTTAAAATTGTATATTTTGAGTAAATATAATGAGTTCGAAATGAAATTGATTTCGAAGTGAATATGATATTTTGATATCAAGTATGAATACTTTTCGAAATGTAAAAGGACCAACCAGAGTGTAAAATGACGTTTGGTTGTTAAAAAGACCGGGGCCTTTCATTGGCATACTCTCTGTCGATATTAGAACCACTTTAACAACCGTGTACATGGAGAAGACTCCACAACGAAGTGGTTGGATTGGCGTCGTTTGCTAGATTTGAAGAAAGAGAACGATGATGGATAGACCCCGGCACTTGTGCCAATTTTGAAATGACTAAAACAGGATTTTGGCAGTGCCAAGTAGGCTAATTACCCCGATGGGACATCCATTCTTCGATTTTAGTGGACTCGGTCCATATTATTATTCTTGTTATTGGTTTCGACTGGTGCACCTTGATTTTGGATAGCCTCTCTTTGGCTCGATATGGGATGGATGGATGCGGTGGGCGGTCATGGTTATGATGTGTCACCAACAGCCCTACGACCCGAACTGGTAGTGTCCTACCTTGGGCATTACCTCATGTGCCTTGTCATACTTTTATCCCTATACGAGACCACTACGATTTTGGTTTAATGTTGTCGTATCACAACGCATCCCTATCCATCGACGGTTTACTGGTGTTTTATATGCAAAATGTACGACAATGCTTGAAAACTCATTAATGAGGATTAATGTAAAGCCTTAACGCTAAAAAAATATTTATTTTATAGATTAGACATTATATATTTAGCGTATTGTACTATATATAAATAATTTGATGGATCCTTAAGTGATGGAAAATCCCGTAACATCTCTTGAGTTATTACGCATACGTTATACACTAGATAGAAGATCTGAAATCCCATAAAAATCTCTGATGCTATTACACTCATGTTATATGCGATATTGATTTAACTTACATAAGGATATTTTATTCCTAACTCAAGTGTTTTGTCTTTTCATTATGCTCGGGTAAGTCCTGAGTTTTATAGCTTATTGAAGATTTATTCTGGAGGACGAAGACGAAGATTTGGTATATTATTACTAATATTATTTCTTGCATCATGTTGTTCTGCTGCATTATATTTTTTACTATCGTATATGCATAACTCTGATAAATGTTGTATAAATTATAATCAAATGTAGTAAACAGCTTCATGAACTGTTTATTTGATTATTAAATTTTATCGTTCCACTGCGAGATTCAGTGTTTGTTTCTTCTTCTTATCTTATTTTTCTTAATTAATCCTATTGATTATCTATATTCCGGATTGTTTAAGTTGGACATGTATGGATTATTGTCGATTTAAACCTTTCGAAACGTAGGTCATCATAGTATCTGGACTTAATTTTGTCAGGTGGCTATTTCAATTATAAAACTCACTTGAATCTAAAATCTGACATTTATAATTTCGAGTCTCTTTTGGACACTCACATTTCGCCTCGATCTACACCCGACCTTGAACGGTCACATTTCTCCTCGAACGGCACCCGACCTCAAATGGCCACATTTCACCTCGAATGGCGCCCGACCACGAACGGTCACATTTCGCCTTGAACGACACTCCATCTCGAATGGTCACATTTCACCTCGAACGGTATTCGATCTCGAACAATCACATCTCGCCTCAAATGGCACACGATCCTGAACGATCACATTTTGCCTTGAACGACACATGTAACATTCCCGTTTTTAGGCCAAAGTAAATTTGGAAATTAATATAAGTTTTTGGATTAGTTTATGAATTGATAAATTAGATTTAAAAACTTTATATTTTGAAAAACTGATATATATATATATATATATATATATATATATGTTTTCCTATTTATATGTATATAAATTTATTATAAATTGATTTTTGGAATTGAAATTCAAAGATAAATATTTTAGAAATAAATTGGATTTGAAAAACACTATATTTTAATAAAATTTGTTTTATACTTTTGTATGCAAAGTATATATGCATATATATATATTTGGAAGTTATGATTTGAGATTAAAAATAGTAATTTTCAAAAAGCTATTTTAAGTTAAATTCTTATATATAAAATAAAAGTGATGACTTATTAATGCATAATTAGTTTTAAAATCATTTTTCTTAAGGTTATATAAATAATTATGAAAGTAAATGTATATAGATAAATATTTTTAATTAAAATAAGATTTAAGAGAAGGTTTAATACATTTTCTTTTAAATTAACATGAGATAAAAGTAGTTTGTATATTTATAAATATAAGAATATAATGGGCAAAATTTTATAAACACAATTTATACATTAGTGAATATACGAAACTATATATATATAACTAAAAATAAAATAGTATAAGCAATTATATAAATATATTAAAAATATTTATGCGTGCCATAATACAAATGTAAGATAATAATAAAAGATTATAACATGTGTAGAATAGACATGCCTCAAGATTAACAAATGGCACTATAGTTTTCTTTTAAATTTAAAAATAAATAACATGTTTTAAAAAGAGAAACCTGGTTACTTTCTTTACAATTCAAACTTTCTCAAAATTTTCTTCATCTCTCATTTTACAAACTGAAATCTAAAACAAAGCAAATCCAAATCTGAAGCAATCATCACAGGCAACTCATATTAATCAAAAAAAATCAAACAAAAATTCTTCATATCTAGGATCAAGCTTCAAACTGAATCAAACCTAGTAACAAGTAAATGAAACATCAAGATTAGATTCAACTTCAATATACAATCATTTCCAGATTAAAATTCAATTCAAAGTCAAAAGCAATTCCAGGCTTGCTTCTCTGTTTTACAGACAGGTGAGCAAACTTCTGGCTTAAAATCTTAGATCAGTTGAAATATATAATGCATGTGATCATCTTTAGAAATATGATGTGAAATATGCTTATATATATAAAGATACATGTGTGTATGTCTATACCTATGAATGTTCTGCTCTGTCTCAAGTTACATGTTTTAAAACAGATTAAAGAAAAAAATTAAAATCTCTTGTTTCAATCCGTTTCAAGTTATGATTATCAAAAGGAAAATGTTTACAATAATGTAAATTCATATCTAAAAATAATATCAGGTAAAAATATTGAGTAAATATTGTGGAAATGATAATTTACAATAAAAATTATTTAAACTCAGGAAATTCGAGTATCTTAAATTTTAGTTCTAATTACATACTTTGATTCATATTAGAGAATGAAGAATTTTGGTGATAAAATTATGATTTTTAAGTTAGGAATTGTCGAGAATTTTCAAGTTGGACAGAAAGCTCATTTTCGTCAATATCCGATCAACGACGAAGTTTCGTGGGTCGTGACTTATGTCAAAGGTAGGTTGGAAGTTGTAGATCGTAGGAAAAGTGGAGGGAAGATTTTCAGATGGTCGTGGTGATCGATCGACGACATAGTAGGGTTTAAGGTATGGGTTGGGTTGTTGTCGTTCTCGAACTGATCATGTCGTCATCGAGGTATTTGGTCGATTGGACCCAGGGGAAATGATGCGTAGGATCGTGACGTTGCTTTGGCCAGAGTGGTAGGGTTCTAGGTGCTCAGATCGTCGGCGTCGAGACATTTTTGGGTTGTTCGGTGGGTTTCCAGTTTTGTTCAACATGCTCGAATTCGATTTCATTGATGCTTTCGAGGATCTGTGTGTTTAGGTTGGTGGAAGGTGATGTCCACGACTTGTCGAAGGCCACGGCCACGGCGATGGTTGGAAGTCATTTTGGTGATCATGCACGTGCATGAGATATCGTTCGTGTCTGTTATTTTCAAAGGTTTGGGAAGAAGGCTTTGCATCGGGGCGAACTCAAGGAATTTTGTGAATTAACTCGGGAAAGAGAAAAGATGTGGGTTAACTCGAGGTTGGTCTCGGTATTTCTAAAGGTTGGCTTGGGTTATTCGAAATACATCAAGTTTTTAAAATTTAAAGTAAATAACTAACAAAGTTTTAAACAATGTAAATGTTTAAATCAAGTTTATAATGAACATAAGAAGGTAAACAAAGTTTAAAAAGCAATGGTAAATTTAATCAAGTTTTCAACATAAATTAACTATATTTTAGAAGCTAAAATGAATTTTAAACAAGTGTTTAACAAAGTTTCAAAGTTTAATTTTTAAGTTAAATGTTTTAAAATTGATCTGTTTTTAAAGTAATATATGTTAGGTTAATTATATTAATTTCTAAATGCTTTTCAAATGGAATTTGATGATTAATTACTTAAGGTAGGTGATTAATTAATGGATAATTATTTATTGTGATTAATTAAAGGGTAATAAATCGATGTTGATAATTAATCAATGTAAGGTAAAATTGTTTATGTGATTAATTAAAGATAAATTTGTGAATGTGATTAATAAAAGTAATTACGGATAATTACTTAATATAAAGGGTTAATTTGTTAATGAGATAAATTAAGGATTAACTAATTTATTACTTAATAATTGAAGGTTAATTAGAGGATGATTAATTAATTAAAGGTTAATTAATTAATGATTAAGGAATGAATCAAAGTTAATTAATTTCATAATTAAGGTTAATTAATTACATAATTAAGGTTAATTAATATTGATTAAAAGTTAATTAATTAATAATGAAGGATTAACTAATTGGTAATTAAGGATTAATTAATTAATAATTAAGGATAATTAATCATTAATTAAGGATAATAACTGAAAGTAAGTATGTGATTAATTAACTATAATTAATAAAAATGACTGTAATTACTTAATTATAATTAAACAGGGTTAGGTAATTCATTACAGTCAGATAATTACGTAATCTTGCTTATGGAATAATTGGATGCTTTAATTGATTGTTATCTCTGATCTGTAATATTATGTGATGTGAATTGTTTTGAACTGGGCTGTGTGTAAATTATTTATCTGCGATGAATTTACATATTTATCTGTGAATCTTGAATCGAAGATGAGAGTTATCAGATTATACCGCTTATCGATATTGTTGCGCTTGAATTTATGATGATTGATGATATTGCACTATAGTGTAAAACCCCTGGACCACACTCTCACACACACAAATATGGAATTCACAGGAAATTGGTTAAGTCACGGATATTTCTAAATAATGAAAAGATTTTGAAAATTGTATTTTGAGTCCAAAATGGTTTGGAAATGTAATTGGGTTAAATATGAAAACTTTTGAAAAGAAAGTTTTTGAAATTACTTTGAATATAATTTAACTTGTTAAAGTTTTGAAATTGATTTAATTTGAATTTGAATTTGAATTCATATTTGAAGATTGAAATCTATGCTTATTTATAAGTTAAATTTGAAATATTTTCCAAACATTCTTGTATATATTTTAAAATTGATTTCTAGAAATAATGGAATTTTAAAAAAATGAATTTTGAGAAATAAATGATATTTTGGAAACTATGGTTTGGACGTATTATACAAATTATAGAATGTGGGTTTCAAACTTTTTTAAAAGTATTTTCAATGAATTTTGGAATTTGAATTTAATTTAATTAGAGCTTGCCAAGGGTGGGGCAGCTCGATCTTATCTTTAAAAGGAGCTATAACTTGAGTAAATTTAATCGAATTGTTTCGAAGTGAAAACTTTTGTTTTCAAATGACAATTGCTTTGATATAAAGGAAGAATTCCCGGTTTTGTTGAAAATATTTCCAAATTATGGATAAATCAAATTTGAAGAGAAATTGTTTTGAAAGCTATGACTAAATCTTCGTTAAAGATTTAGTAAATCTAGTTTTGAATTAAAGTGAATTCGAAAGATTGATCTTTTGTGTAAATATTATGAATGAATCTTTATGAAAGATTGGTGAACCTTGAGTTCAAATTGAAGTGGATTTAAAAAGGGTGAATCTTTTGTTTAAAAGGTTAAAAGTGGAAATTTGTTTAAACCATTCAAAAAGAAAGATTTTAGGCTTTACGTTGGGACTTGGCTAAGATCCCACTTTATCCATATGTATTTAAATTAAGCGTTCATTATTCGTTTTAGTCGGGAGAGGACTTTTTGCCATAAATCCCATTTTGAATAACGATGCGACGAAAAGTATAGCATTTGAAGATCGATGGTGAAGACCGGGTATTTTCGAGAACGGTAGGTTTACCTGTCGAATGTCTTTACACTGAGTTGCTCCGGTATAGAGATATCCATATGTGATGAGGAGTCTGATCGGGATTGTGAACACCCGAATTTGCAAGGGCTTCTTTTGAAGTGCCTTCGGTTCTGTTCGAACCCGGAATGGACTTGTATGCTTGTATGTCTAACATTACACTTTGAGAGGTAAAGCTGGTTTCTATCAAATACATTTATGTTTGGTGGCGGAGAATTTATTCTCTTAGTTTAACACCCTTCTTTGATATATACAAGCTCAGAGGTTATGTAATTGATGGTTACTAGTGACACATTCCCAATTTGATAATGTGGCATGCTGAGTGCTGCTGATCATTTTTTGATCGAAGCATGGCTTTTGTGAAAAGCGTAGCTTTGTGGACGAGACTTCGTCGAACCTCACAACCTGGAAATGTTTGAAACAGGAAGAATGCGGCAAGGTTATGAGGGTCTCACCCTTTAGGGCATGTGCATTTCCTTTTGGATAAAAGGTGGTATCATGGATGGAGCCCAGATATTTAACCTATGTGGTTGTTGGAATTTGTTGGTGCAGAGGCTGTGTAGTTAATGCCCCGCTATTACCCCGCTATATCTCATAGCAGATTTCTACCGCTATGATTTTTTCGTATAGCCCCAAAATATAGCATTTCCGCTTTAATCCCCACTATTTCCGCTATATCCCGTTATTCCTGCTATATTTTGTTATTTCCGCTATATCTTCTTTAAAAAATGAATTAAAAAATTGCATTTATACATTATAAAAATTATGAAACTAATTTATTTTATTTAATTTTTAATATATTTTTAGAAATGAAAATACTCTAATATTCTACTAAATTCAATTATGTTATATAACAGTTTTACGTTTATTTAAAGTATATTCGCACATATTTTTTGTTTAAAATTATTTATGTATTAATTATAATTCAATTGAATGATAATTTTTCATTTAATTACCATTTATATATTTGTAAAAATATTAAGTACGTGTTTTATATGCTATTTTAGAGCCATCCGCTATATCCTCGCTGTATCCCCGCTATGACTTTTTGCACCTCCACCCCTTCGAATCTGCACAGCGCTTTAATTGCACAGTGTAGAGGTACCTCGGATAAAGGTCTGTGACGTCCGGGGGATGGCATACTCGTGTCAGTAGTTACGCTAGTTACAGAGGTAACCCAGCCTTGTGTTGGCAGAGATCCGGTTAGGTTCTCGGGGCATCCCTCCAGAGGCATTCCTATTCGGTAAGGAAGTTCCTTAGCCTGACCATTTGTTGGAAATCCAATCATCCAATACGCACCCTTTATGATTGAAGTTGTATAGCCTACCATTCTTAAATGGTAGCTATAGCAGGCATAATATAATGGTACCTATGCTGGCTAAGATTGATATTATACTTTCAAAATGTTTTCTGCGCTATGCACTAATAATAATATTAAAAGGATTTTGCGTATTAAGCATATTTGACTATCATAAGGAGAAATCTCCCCTAAGTGTGCAATTGCATTGTGTGTGCCGCGAGGCCTTATGGTAGTTTTATTTTTCAAAAGGCATTACGGATTTCTTTTTATTCTTTTTTTCAAGATAAACAGTTTTTGTTTGCTCATACCAGTCTCATGACTGACCTTGCTTAATACAACGTGATAAGAGGTTCTTGCTTCGCGTTTGATGGCGAATGGAAGACTCTTACCCCTGCATGTCCCTGGAGAAGGGTTGGCTAACCGAATGGGTGAATAAGTCGAAAGGCTGGCCGTAAAAGCAAGTTCTGGGTGCCATTGTGAGCCACGGCGGGGCTGGGATGGTTGAAAAGCCTACCAGTCGAGATTGGACGCTGTCGGACGGTCGAAGACCCGAGACTATCACATTTGGTATTAGAGCTAAAGGTTGAGTAAGAGATTTAGCTCAGGTGTATAACACATTAGGTGACTCATCAGAAATAGGGTTATAAATACCCTAGAATGAGTAGATCCCTAAGATATCCGTCTATACGCCTTAGTAAATTCTCTTAATATCCACTGATAGTGAGTATGAGTGCAAGAAGAGGATGTCGTAGGGGACAGGGGAGTACCACTACAAATAGTCGATACCCTGCAACAATGGAAACAACTTTCCTCATCAATAATATCTTTTGATCATCCTTCAATTTCGATTCTTTGATGGCTTACTAGCAGCTATAAGAAGGAGCTTTGGTGTGGTGGTGGCCCTGCGAATCGTTGTAGAAAAGGTTCTAAATTCCTACTTCATATTCTAATCATCAATTTCTCATGAACCTTTCCATTTTGACTTTAATGAATTCGAAATGTTTGAAATAAATTGATTAACAAATGTAAAGTCAAATTGAATTGTATCAATAAAACGATTTCGGTCAAAACCAAAACTTGGAAAATTTTGTTGTGATTTCTTATGAGGATCCAAGTCCGAAGTAGGACAAGTTAGCGTATACTTTGGGTATTCCGACTTAAGTTTGGAATCCATACCTAGTGTTTGAGAATTGCGAAAGATTGAATCAATTTATCTATTCTTTGGGGGTCTAGAATGTTTCTACGAATGTTTAGCTATTCCTTCGATCTAACCAATACCCCTGCATATTTCGTAGACCGAATGACCCGAATACTTCGTGAAATATTGAATGAGTTCATTCTCATATTTTATTATGATTTGGTAAGCCAAATATAGAATAGATATTCAATTTGATCTGGAGAGTCGATTCTCCATCTTTGTGTGTTTATCTGTTCTTTATTGTCTCCCTGTCTAGCAAATTTCGGGGATGGAATTTTCTTAAGGAAAGGAATCTACAACATTCCCGTTTTTAGGCCAGAATAAATTTGGAAATTAATATAAGTTTTTGGATTAGTTTGTGAATTAATTGGTAAATTAATTTGAAAAATTCCCAAAACAAATAATGAAATGTGTTTGTTTACATAAAAATGGATATAAAAAGAATTTTGATTTAAAATTCAAAGATAAATATCTTATTGATAAATTGGATTTAAAAACTTTATATTTTGAAAAACTGATATATATATATATATATGTATGTATGTATGTATATGTTTGTTTATTTATATGTATATAAATATATTATAAATTGAATTTTGGAATTGAAATTCAAAGATAAATATTTCAGAAATAAATTGGATTTGAAAAACACTATATTTTAAAAATTAATAAAATTTGTTTTCTACTTTTGTATACAAAATATATATGTGTGTGTATATATATATTTGGAAGTTATGATTTGAGATTAAAATAGTAATTTTAAAAAGGCTATTTTAAGTTAAATTCTTATATATAAAATAAATGTGATGACTTATTAATGTATAATTAGTTTTAAAATCATTTTTCTTAAGGTTATATAAATAATTATGAATGTAAATGTATATAGATACATATTTTTAATTAAAATAAGATTTAATAAAAGGTTTAATACATTTTCTTTTAAAATTAACATGAGATAAAAGTAGTTTGTATATTTATAAATATAAGAATATAATGGGTAAAATTTTATAAACATAATATATATATATATATTAGTGAATATACGAAACTATATATATATATATAACTAAAAAGAAAATAGTATAAACAATTATATAAATATATTAAAAACATTTATCCATGCCATAATACAAGTGTAAGGTAATAATAAAAGATTATAACATGTGTAGCATAGGCATGCCTCAAGATTAACAAATGGCGCTATAGTTTTCTTTTAAATTTAAAAATAAATAACATGTTTTAAAAAGTGAAACCTGGTTACTTTCTTTACAGTTCAAACTTTCTCAAAATTTTCTTCATCTCTCATTTTATAAACTGAAATCTAAAACAAAGCAAATCCAAATCTGAAGCAATCATCACAGGCAACTTATGACGCCCCACTCCGAGACCCACATTAGCAAAGAGTATTATTAGATAATATCGTCCGTTAATGCTGAGAATAGAGTTGGATAGGAGCGACCATCTATAGCCTTGCGTTAGCTATCAATTTAATACATCGACAATTTTCATAATAAGAAGATCGACATATCCAATGAAGACTTAAAACAGAACTATAGGTGGCTGGAGGATTTATCAGAACAGAATATAACAACTCAAATGTAATATACATCACAGAACAGGAGATCATCATATACACATATAATGATACATAACAGAGTATACAAACTGATACATGTCAAGTGGTATAGCAACCCACAATATACAGGCATATTCAAAAGAATACATATCAGAGTTACAGCAAAATGGGACTACGCAAAAAAGCTATGACAAAAAGAAGCTAGCGGAGTAGTCCATGCGGAAGCAAAATAGGCTAAGTCCAAAAGCACCTAACTTGAAACATCTCGGTCTGACCCGAGCATAAAATACACGGGTCAGTCTGGCTAAATAAATCAATTAGATAAACTAAACAACAATAATCCTACAAGGTTACAAAATATAACAAGTATCTCTAAGGGAGATAACACAATCATCTAACAAAAGATGAACATACAAAACATGCCTCATATCATCGACATCTCAAATAAACAAAGGATATGAATATCCCAAATTAAGCCAAAAAGGCAAATAACAAATACCAATGAAGGTAACACAAGTTCCGCAAGGTAACCGCTATATATCGTGCGTCTCAAAAAGACCAACACCGAAGGGCGATACCTAGGGAATATACATATCAATGAAACAAAAGATTTTCTCGAGCTCAGTACTGTATAAACAAGGATCCATAAGCCCGAAGGCTCCAAACCCAATATCACTCGAGCGGCTCAGAAAGACCAACTCCGAAAGCGATACTATAGGGCAACAAACCCGAAGGCACAAACCCAAAGGTACAAACCCGAAGGATACATACCCGAAGGCAACATACGCGAAGGCAACAAACCGTAGTGGCGAAGGTTCGGAGGCCCAGTACTGGACACCAATAACTGGCAAAATGTGTCATAACTCTCGAAAAGGAATCCGAAAAGTGTTAACGTGAGTCACATAACCACTCGTTCGCACTAAACGATTTACTATCCGTCAGTCAATTTCACACTCAAAGCAATACAAAGTTCACCTCATTTCATCGGTAAACTAGACCAAAGGTCAAAACGTTCAAACGAATAAATTGGGAATTGACTGAAAAGATGAACGCACGTTTTCATTGCACGCATTTTATCTAATCATTTAATTCTCCTCCCGCTTCGCTCGGAGTGCGAAATTGGGTGTGTGTGTTTTAAATAGAATTTATGAAATTGAGAAGGGAGCTTTTAATATGATTCGAAGGGATTATTTATAAAAACCCGTGAATGAAGTTAAAATAAGTTATCGAAGACAAAGATGCAATAACAACCACTAAGAACCAACTTGAATCGATAAAATTTGGAAAATCAATCAAAATGAGCATAAATAGGAAAAACAGGAAAAATAGGAGCAGGTCGGTCGACTGGACAGGGTTTTCGGTCGACTGACCTGATCCTGGAAACTTTGGGGACACGGGATAGGTCGACAGACCAGATATTTCGGTCGACCGGAGCTGGAATCTGGGTTGTTTTCATCCTATCCTAATGATGAGCAAACTCTTCCAAATTACAACCGGTCGAGCACGGACGCTAGGGATTTACGCCTAGCGGCTACCCGGCCCTATTGGCTCCTCGATGCATCACCAAAACATGTTCAAATATCAAAGTTGGGATTTTTTTAAAGATTTGAACCCAAAACACGAAAAATTGGAATATTCACCAATTCAATCCAAACCAAAAGCAAATGCACATGAATAAGTGTTGGGAATTCATACCCAACAATCAAAGATATATTTAGGCATAGATGTGAGATAAAAATCTCACCTTTAACTCAAAAACAAGGAAGAAGGAGCTCAATTACAAGGAGAAGACCAACCAATCTCTATTTCAATCCAACAAGCTTCAATCTAAGATCAAACAAGTATTTTCCTAAGTAAGGTTTAGGAAATTTTCTGAAATTGAAGGAGAAAGAGTTGGAGAAGATGAAGAGGAGGCTTACGAATGGCTTCTTTTTGATTTTGGAGCAAGAATTCAAGTTTTGCAAGAAGAACTAGGGCTTGCAATTTCTAATTCCTCTTCCTTTCCCCCATTTTCAATTTTATCTTAAGTTTGAAGAGTGGAAATGAGAGAATGGAGAGGAGAGGGCTGAGTTAGGGTGTTTAGTTAGCTAGTGGGCTGAACCCAAACCCAAAACCCAACTAGAAAAGGTAGCAAAATTCAACTTACTCCAAACATATCAAAGTTTATACTCAAAAAGATCGCAAACGCCATTTTGAACTCAATAGAAGCGGTATCGAGCCCCAATTCGACCCTTTGCAAAAAGTAACATTTCGGACCTAAAGATCCGACTAATGACACTATATTTAAATAAAACATTTAAATATATAATCGTTAAATATATGGGTTGTTACAGATCTCCAATCCTTACAAAATTGCATCCTCGCAATTCCTAGTGATGATATTTGTAACAACTACATACTTACTGTGACGCCCCACCTCAAAACCCACGCTAGCCAAGAACACTACGGTGTAGTGCTGTCAACTAGCGCGGAGAATAAGGCTGATGAGGAGCGACCATCCATGTAATTACTTATCACACGGTGGCTAAAAATAATCTTCGGAAACAAACATAGAAATAAGCATAACACAAATTAGTCACAGACATCCATATCACAAAGGCGGAAGAAGATATGAATATATAACTAACACATGAAAGTGTACATCAGAGTAGTGGTCAAAAAGATCCACAATAATACAAAAGAATAGCAATACGTGTTATACCAAAAGAATACAACTATGAGTCTATATCTCAAGTGTATACAACAAAAACTGCTAACCTAAACAAGTAGCCAAAAGTCTGTGTAGTGAATCACTGGGGGAGAAGTCAAGCAAAAGCACCTGTAACATCTCGGTCTGACCCGAGTATTATTTATAAGAAAATAATAGACAGATCAGTCCAGCTATAAATATCATACAACATGATATAAAATAAGAGAAATGGCATATGCGAATAATATCCATAACATCATACTAATATAAGTATGTAAATGATAATCAACAAGAGATTGATCAATATCACAAGAATCTTCTCAAAGATCCAAAAGGGTATATACCCAAAACTTGTACTCATAAAAAGTCAATGACATAAATTCCAGAAATCAACACAAGAAATCCAGAAAATCATGAAAAAGAAAGAGTCCTATCACATGACGGTCCGAAGACCATGGGGAGCTACCTCATATGTGTGAGTCAAAATCACACAGATGAGGTCTAGACTAACCAAAAATCAAAAAGGTATGTGTGAGTGAAATCACACAATTGGTGTCTAGTCTAACCTCGCAAACAAAAACGTATGTGTGAGTGAAATCACACAAGTGGTGTCTAGACTAACCAAGAAGGTAAAAAGGTATGTGTGAATGAAATCACACAAGTGGTGTCTAGTCTAACCAAGCAAACAAGAGACATCGCACAATTGCTAGTCTAAATCATAAGAATGATTGTCATGATCAACGAGAAGTGTCAATTACACTAAGCTAGTAAATATAAAAGTTTAGCTTCATGTCCCATAACCACTTGCTTAACTTAAATATTTACGAACAAACTGTAAATCTTCACTAGAAAATTGTCACAAGAGGTTCAATCGAACAAGTCCAAGAATTAACCGACGAAGCAAACGCAAGCGTTTTGTACCACTTGTTTTACTAGGCCGTTTAATTAGATTTCTCATCCGAGTGAGGTAAAGGTTTGTATATACTAATAGACTGGAAAACGGTTTTATAAACGAGTTTGGTATTGAAAATAAAGTTGAAATCATTTTGATGAAAAAGTTTTGATATTTACTACTAGTATTGAAACCTTCATATTTCTAAAGTTGTCTCAAAGAATGGTCAACTCAGCATCTCAACAAAGCAAGTTCTGTTGAATGTTTTTCAGATAAGATCCCCTACGGAGGGAGGGTCCAGGAGGGGTGGCAACACCCCAAGGTACGCGAGCTAAGGATGACCTAGTGAAGACAAGCGGCCTACGACCTAAAACAAAAATGAGGTCTAACGACCTAAGGGGGTGCACGACCTAAGAAGGTACGCGAGCTAAGGATGAGCGACCTAACAAGGTTCACGACCTAAGAAAAACAAGGTCACGCGACCTAACAGGAAACAAGGTCAAGCGACCTAAGGGGTTACGCGACCTAACGTAACACGGGTCAAACGACCTAAGGCATCACAGGTCGAACGACCTAACTGCTTAAGGGACAGAACCTAAAGAGGTTTGCGACCTAATGGGGTTCACGACCTAAAGGTATTCGTGACTTAACGGGTTATAGGTGTAACGACCTAACGACATAAAGGCCTAACGACCTAAAGATGATAGGGTTACGCGACTTAGGGACAGAAGTAGGACCGAGCGACCTACGACCTAGGAGACTCACGACCTACGACCTAAGGCCCGCGCGACCTAGTGAAATAACAGAGGCAATATTAGGTCGGAGACGACCTACGACTTAAGGCCAGCGCGAACTAAAGTTTTAACACGCGAGCGACCTAACATTATAAAGGCCAAACGACCTAAGGCTTAACTCGCGAACGACCTTCGGCTTAAGGCTTAACTCGCGAGCGACCTACGACCTAACGTCCAGGCAACTTTTCCACGCGCGCAAGCCACGAACCCAAGCGACCTACGGGTCCAGAACGACCTAAGGCTGGAAATTCACCAAAAACACTAAAAAGTGGAGTTTTTCGCCAATCCAATCCAAACCAAATGCAAATGTGCATGTTAAAGTGATAGGGAACCATTCCCAACAGTCCAAGATAGTTATAAGCAAGAGTGTGAGATAAAAATCTCACCTTTTCACTAAAATGGATGAAGATGAAGCTTGAAGCCAATGAAGAAGCAATCCAAAGCTTGAATCCAATATCTTCTACTTGAATTTGGAGTCGAATGTTGGATTAGCAATTAAATTTAAGCTTGGAGTTTAATTTCCCATTCTCTTCACCATTAATGCAAATTTCAAGTTAGTTAGGAATTTATGAAGAGTGAAGAGAAGGGGGTTGGAACTTGGGCTTAATAGGCTAAACTGACCCAAAGTCCAAAGCGGGAAAAGTTAATGAAATTTCACTAACTCCAAACCTATCGATGTTTATACTAAAAACGGTTGTAAATGGCATTTTGAACTCAATGGAAGTGGTCTCGAGTCCTAATTTGACTGTTTGCAAAAAGTAGCTTTTCGGACCAAAATCCGATTAACGATATAATATTTAAATAAAATATTTAAATATAAACTCGATAAATATGGGGGTTGTTACACTTACAATATTCAAAAAGAAAAGGAATAGGCTTGAGATGAAAAGATATTCTCATCGTTGCCAAGCGAAGATAGAAAACCCGGATAGGATCGCTCGATAAACTCTTTGGTTTCCCAAGTACAGTCATTGGGATTAGCGGACCATTGAACTTTAATGAGCGGCACGTCCTTGTTTCGAAGGTGTCGCACCTCCGTGTCAAGTACGCGAATAGGCTGTTGTACAATACATAAGTCCAGTGAGACCTCAAGCTCTTGCAAATCAGGAGAAGCAATAACAGAATACGACTCCCGAAGACACATCCGAAGTTGCGAGACGTGAAACACGTCATGAATACCAGATAAATGAGCAGGAAGTGAAACTCTATAAGCCATAGGGCCTGTGACGACCCAAAATTTTTAAGCATTTAAAATCGGGATATTTAATTGATTTTAATTATTTAAAGGTTAATTATCTACTTAAATTACGAATATCATAATTATTTGACAATTAAATTGTTGAATTAAATAATTCGAATTGGATAAAATATCGAATCTGGAATTTTAAGCCTATTAAAAATAATTTAAAGGCTTGTAAAATTTATGTTAATAATATTGAGGATAATAGAGGTTGTAAAATTGAATTTAACACTGATTTTTCAGTTTTAAAAATATAGCGTTTAAATTGAATTTAAAAATAACCTTCTGAGGCACAGTCTCGAAATTCGACGAAACCAGTTCCATTAGGTCCGTAATATTGAATTATTATCGGATTTCAATTTTCGTAGTATTTGGAGTGGTTGTGTGAGCGTACGTTATATAAACACGCCGAAGTTACATCGAAAATTTAATTCAAAATACATATTCTGGTCAAACTATTTCAACAAGCAGCCTACTTTCTCTCAATATCTTTTTCATTTCATTTCAGAGCATTGTAGTTGTTCCTTCCCCAACACGCCTTATTGTCTCCATTTAGTACACTTCCTTTCCGAATATTCACATTTTTGGCAGACAAGAAAACAGCGTTGTCCCCTTATCTCTTCCATCATGTCGTCCCTCTTCGTCTAAAAAAAAATTCAATTAACAATGGCCGAAGCCATTAATCTTCAAATCAGTAGATCAAGGCCTTCTCTTTCTCATTCGCACATCTTCTAAACTCCTCCCTCAAGCCCTAATCCCCAATATTCAGAATAAATAAATAAAAAGGGGGCAGCGATCGAATAAAATCGCTGCAAACATCACGAACTTCGTTCACGACTTAAAGAGGGGATTCGTGCGACTGGGAATCAATGCGATGAAGGGGAGATGCACGAGCAGTCTAGGAGCGGCGGCGGCGATTGAAGCTGGAGAGGCGCGTACGAGTGGGAGGCGGCCTTGTCGCGTGTGGCGGAATTGGGTAAACTCGAAGCGCGACTCAAGCGAGGGATGGCATACGAAATCGAGTGTGTGGGTTGAGATTTCGCGATGATGTCTAGGGTTCGATTGGTGAACGACTCAAGTGATCGTGGCTAGGGTTGGGAAGAGGGGACGCTGCGTCAACCCTTGGTGACTGCATCGACAACCATGTGATGTTGGGTATGTGCTGGGTTTGGGTTCCATCAAGGCAGTGAAGGGTGTGAGGTATTCGAACTTTCTTTTCGATTTTTACAAATTTGTATATATGTGTATGGATTTTTTTTAAATTTAATTTAGGCAGGTTATTACAAATTAAATAAGAAAATAAATAAATAAGATTTAAACAGATAAGCAAAAGTTCTATGCTGGATGATAAATAAAGTTAGGGTTTGAAATCTATATAGATCTTATACATATACATGGGTTTCAAAGAAGAAGAAAATAAAGTATATATATACTATACCCATTTTTATTTATTAGCTTAGATTAAAAATAATTTATTAGGGTAATTTTTATAGTTAACAACGTATTAAATTATTTTAGTTATTAAAGATTATTTAAAAAGGGGATTAGTTAAAAAAAATCAAATTACTAGTTTAAAACCAAATGATTAATTCAAAATTTTGATGACTAGTCAATGGAATCTATTAAATGGAAATTAATTGTTGTTTACAATTTAAGTTCTTGGTTTAAAATTAATTATTTGTTAGGTTAAACCTTTTGTTTAAAATGAGAACTATTAAAATAAAATCACTAGTAAATTAAATTTATCAAGGGAAAATTTAATTATTCGATTGGTTTGAATATTAATGAAATTTCCAATGTTATACAAGGTTAAATTCTGAAAGAAAGCAAACCGGTGTGGATCAGATTACAAATCTTTGGTCAAAGGTGAGTTAATCTCACTCAGCTGAATTTGAATTTAAATTTAAATGATAAATTTTAAATAATTAATTGAATGTTTGAATTGATTGATGTGTTATAGTATGGTATAATTTGCAATTGACATATTATGTGATGCTAACGTCTGTTGATGCAGGGAAAACAGGTTGGAGGGATCCAACTGGACTCCTCAACTTTTATTTAAATTATTTAATATTCTCTGCTCTGGTTATTGGATATTCTATGATGAATTATGTGGAAGTATTGAATGCTATGGCTTGGTTGATATAATTGAGAATAATGAATTACCAAAAATATAAATTTAATTTTTGAATGAAAATAAAAGAAGTGAAATTTCAAGTAAAATAATTATAGAATAAATTTAAGAATGACTTGGAAAAGAAATAAAGTGACTTTAAAATTCTAATAAATGAATCCTGAGGATGGAAAGGAAAATTTGAATAAACAGGAAGTTGATGAATTTTAAAATTCAGTGTTATTATTTAGAAGAACAAAACATTTATTTAAAAGCTAAGATTTAAATTATTGAAAGAATAAAGGAAAAAGTTGGGAAAAATCTGGAATTGGTATATTTCAGTTAAAAGTTTAAAATCAAATGGAAAATAATAATAATAATAACAACAATAATTAAGTCCATACTTAATGAATTTGAAATGAATAAGGTAATTAAAGAAATTTATTTCAAATAAAATAAATTGGAAATCAATTTGGGAAAATTGATTTAAGTGATTGAAGTTGGGATTTTCTCTGGATAGCCAAGTACATGTTTTAAAAAGTAAATCTTTAAATATTAATTTAATGGTTTAAAGTTGTTTTTATAGAAAGCAAGTTTTGTAAAATTTATTATTTCTATTATTTAATTTCTAAAGTAAGTATTTCCTTTTAATCTATTGTAGCAATAATTATTTAAAGAGTGATTTAGTATTTGTTTTAAAAGTGTAAATCTAGTTTTATATTTTATTAAGTAACCTTATTTTCAAATATTCATATAGTATGTATTTTTAATAAATTATTGAAGTAGTTTTTTTAAAATAAATGTTTTAAGGTATATTTCAAAGTAAAGTGTTTTAAATTATTTTAAAAATCTAAAGTTTTGTGCTCGGTGATTCCAGTGGAAATGGAAATACTCGGGATTTATTCTGAGAAAAATGAAGATAGTTTGAAAACTATTTTCAAAAGAGTTGGAAAGTGAAATTATATATTGTAAAGATATTTTGAGATAAATAAATAATTTGGAAAATTATTTATTGTTGGATGGTTGTTTGTGAATATAATTGATAGTTAAATAACCAACTATCAATATTGGACAAATGCGTTGATCGTTTCGAAGAGACCGGGATCGAGATTTATTTCTCGAAAACCACTTCGATCAGGTTTGTACGTTTCGTGTAAACGATTTTGGATTCGAAGATGGAGCAGTGAAGTGCAAGGGCTAGTCGCTACTAATCCTGAGGATATTTCCAAAATGGATGTTGTAGGAATAGTGCCTTCGGTTCCGTTCGAACCCGGGACAGACTTGTATGGACGAGTGCTTGCGAAACATCGTCAGGTGGACGATGGGAATTCTAAGGGATATGTTCTAAAAAGGTAACGCTTAGCCTCAAGCCTCATCAAATGGGAATGACTGAAAATCAGGGGTTATGCAGCAAGGCTAGGTGGGTAGCACCCAAGCAGGGTAAGGTCATTCCAGTCTAGATGTCCCTTTTTATTTCGGCTTAGTGGGCGGTTGCTAATCCCAACCGCGGAGTGATCTCACTCAGGATTATCCAGTAAGGGGTAGTCCCGGCCTTTTGTTGCAGGGGAGCGGGCGTACTCCTCGGTACGGTGATCTAGGCCCCGTACTGTGACAGGTGGTACCCCAGTGCCTAGTCATTAGTTGGAAATCCATTCTCCCTACGAGCCTTGTACGAGTTTTGTTTGTATTACCCACTCTGTGGCTAATAGCTGGAATTTAATGAATGTAACAATTTCGGCTATTTTATAAGTATTTGTATATAGACCATATTATAATATCAGAGGATTTCTATAAAAATTGTTTTAGCTATCGTAAGGTAAAAACCCGACATGTTTATTTGTAGCGTGGTCTTGCGAGATGCTTTTGTTTTCAAAGGATTTTTGAAACTTTAATAATTAATTGGGTGTGATTTTCTCACGCTGGTATTCCAGACTGACTCGGGTGTTACTTAACTGTAATGCTCGGGTCAGACCGAGTATTATAGGATACAGGATTTGATGTTGTGGAGCTCAGGAGACGAGCTGGATGACGATACGTACTCTCGTACTTGTTATATATATATTTCCGCTGTGTTGAGTTGTTGTGTATCCATTTGTATGATATTGTTGTTGAGCTGTGATTGATGTACTCTGATGATGTAATATATAAACAGAGATATTTGATTTTGAGTAAAGATCATTTAATATCTATTATATTTTATTTCGCTGCGATGGTTAGATTCTGATGTTGTTTTTCTATTTTCTTCTTCTACCACTTCTTCTTTAACCCAAATGGTTCGTATTTCTGTGCATCTTGAGTTGATTGTTGTAGAATAGTGTTAACTCAAGGGGTACGGATTTGCGTGCTGTTACAGTTGGTATCAGAGCTTAGGTTGGTGATAACCTTGGCTCTGGTGGGAATTACTCATTTAAATTAGAGTCCGTAGTACTCTAGAATGAGTTTGAGCGTATTTATAGATATGAGCGCGTATTTGTTAGTGAATATAAATTGTTTTAATATCTTGTTGATTGGTTTATTGAGTGGCATATGAACCTTCATCGACACAGTCTGCGCAACAGTATTGAAGGGGTTTCTAAACACTTGAAGAGAACAATCGACACGGTATTGTTTTAAATATGGGTAAATGAAATAATTTTACCCAAAAACATATTTTGATATAAAGAATAGTTTTTGAAAACTATTTAGCTAATATATGGTTGCTTGGATGTTAGAAATGATAATATTAACGTATTATCATTGTAAAGTGAAAATTTAACTGGAAATTTAAGTATAACTAAAATTTAGGGGAATAAATTCATTATAAAATGAAATTTATAAATATGAATTGTGAATGTGAATTATAAATTGAAATATAATCAAATAAGAATTTGTATGAGCATAAGCTATGCAAATGAATTGTAGTAAAATTGAATTAAGCAGGATTTGGAAATTTAAATTCCAGAGATTTGGAAGTGTTTTAAAGATAAATGATAGCATTATTGTTTTGGAAACATTTCTGAATGGAAATCTGTTTTAAATGAATTTTGGAAGTGATATAGCATTGAAATCACTTGGATTATTGGGAAATAATTCCGATGATGACGGTCGCATCATCAATATTCATTTCCGAGTTTCTAAGTGACGGATTGCTGCCAAATTTTGGGTTTGTCCAGAAAAGCTAGCTGTTTTTGAAAATTTCACAGGAAATTTGTTGTTGGTAAAACCAGGTTTGGTTTAAAAATTTGAGAGATGTGATTTGAGGTAGTAGTGATTTCAAGATAAGTTGAAAACCAAAGCCGGGTGTTTAAAAATCCTGTTGAGATAGGTGGTAAGCTTATGAATTGAGATGATTTTTAAATCAGGAAGGAAATATAAGCTTTGAATGTTGGGATTTTAATTTTAAGTGAAAGGTTAAAAATGAAATTAAATTGGATTGGAGAATAAAATTTAACTGGATTGAAATTGATTGAGTAGGCTGAAAATAATATCCAGTTGAATTCGAATCAAGTTGAAATCGAATTGAGTTAAATGAAACTGAGTTAAAGTAAAATTGAATTGGAATGAGAATTCAATTGAATTATTGAATGGAATTAGATTCTTACTTGAATTAATGGAAAATGAGTTGGATAAGGATTGCATTGAAATAAATAAATCAGAATAATTTATAAGAGAAATTAAAAATCTATAGGAATAAAAAAATATGCTTGGGTTATAAATAAGCATAAGGCTTGAGTTAAAAATAAAAGAATAATATATTCAAGCCTATGAGGAATTGAATTGTGTAAATAATAAATTGTGACTTATTAAATTTGAAAAGTGAGATACAAAACTCCAAAATAAATATTATAGATGAATTGGAGAATAAAATAAAAATCGAATTCGACTTGAATCATTAGTGAAGAAAATATAATTGAAGTGGCCTTGCAATTAATTAAATGATTTATGAATGAAATTGCAATGTAAATTAATAAAATTGGATGGTAAATTAAAAAGTGAATGGTGGAATCAGAACTTGAGTTATTAATTAAAATTTAACTTGAAGTGTTAACAAATTAGATATAATTGAAATGTATCGAATAAAAAAAAATGGAAATGGATTTAAATAGTAATGGTTTGGATTGAAAATAAAATCCAACTAAGTGGAAATAAATTGGAAATGGCCATGTAATAAATTGGATGAACTGAATCTGAAAGGTTAAATTTGATAATAACAAATCAAATGAAATTGTAAATTTTAAAATGAGATTTAACTGAAATAGAATTAAATTGAATGGAAGAGAAAGATTTACTTGAAACGAAATGAGCTTAAGTATAAAATTGGAGTGAATAAAATTAAGCTAAAAGATGGAAAAGAGTTGAATTGAATTCAACTAAAAATTAAGTTTAATAATAGTGGATTGGATTTAAATCAAGTAAAAATAAATTTTAATTGAAAATTCGGTGAGTTATCGATAATATTTAATGGAATGAAAATGCTTAAATAAATAATTGTAAACCATTTGAAATTATTAAGGAATTGAATATAACTTGAGACAATAAGAAAATAGAATGTTTCAAGTTTAATAGAATGAATTTAAATGAATGTGGATAAGAAATGAAGTATAAATGAGTGGACTGTGAATAAAATTTAATAGGTAATGAAGATGAACCTAAGTTGTTAATGGTTTTGAATAAACTAGTTTGGTTAATAAAATGAAATGCAAGTGAATGGATTCAAATCTGAAATGCAATGAAAATGAGAATATATGGATTGTGAATAAATTGAAAATGGAATAGAATTAAGTATAAATTAAGTTGAAATCAATTTAAATTGGTTATAAAATATAAATACTTATTTATTCACATGGATCTCGTCGAATGGCATAGAATAAATCTTCGTTGGATGTAAATGGAAGTAATTAAAATTCTATGAGTTGATAGAAGTAAAATAAATTGATTTTGAAAGCAACTGAATTAAATATGAGTTCAGTTTGCTTAAAGATAAATTAAATGTAAGTTTGTGAGTTGTTAACTATTTGGATTTAGTGGAACGATATATGAATTGGTTGTCAAAAATTAAGAATTATGTTGGAACATTGGAAATGAAACAGAATAAAGTATAAATTGAATTGGTATCAATTTTAAGTAGTTATAAAATAGAATGGATGTTCTATTAAGTGAATATCATTGAATTTGCATAAAAATGGTCGCCGTTGACGCAAATGAGATTGTATAAAAATCTATGAGTTAATATAAGCAATGAAATTGATTTTTGAATCAATTGAGATAAATATGTGTTCGTTTGGATTAAAATGAAGAATGTAAGAAATGAAGTGTAAACCATTTAAATGGAATGAAATTGATGGGTGATTTAGTTGTAAACAACTAAATTTGTATCGGAACCTTATTAATTTGCTCTTGGAAGTGTTTAGTGTATATTGTTTATATTATACATGTGTTTAACTACTGAAATTAAGTGAAATGCTATAAACTTTGTATATTTTTCACTTACATGTTTGAATTGAGTAAGTACAGGTTTTTGGAAGCCTTATGGCTGGATTTGGGTTGCGCTAACGGCTAAATAAATAAGCCGCCTACTTAAAATGCTAAATAAGGTACGCCTACGATAAAAATAGGAAATATGAACTGTTTTTGGTTTTTTCGACCGCGTGGGTCGACGTATATATATTTATATCTTTTGTCAAATTGCAAAAGCTCCTCCGTACAAAGGAGACTCTGCCAAAAAAATTCAGAAATTTTGGGAGTTAGAAATTTTTTGAAAATTTTGGAAAAAAATTTTTGTTAACAACAAAACAATTTCAAATTTGAAAATTGAAATAAGTTAGTAAATGAAACTAATTAAAATAAGGACATGAATCGGTATAAATGAAAAATAAAATTTAAATATTTAGAGTTTAAGATAAATTGAATTCATATGAAAATGAAAGAATCAATTTGAATAGAAATGATATAAACTGAAGTGGTATGGTGAAAATGAATACAAAAAGCATATAAAATACTTAAACTAAACTTAAGAAAGGGATGGTAAATTCTTAAATGAAAAATTGGCATTACAAATATAATTTAAGACAATATTGGAATGAATAGGTATTGTCATTTTGTGAGAAAGTCGATAAAATGTTTTGGGATATTGTGATTGGATATTGGTGCTACACAAGATATGAAGGTATTATAAAGGGAAAGAGAATTGGTTTTGATTTCAAGAAGATAAATTTGAAATGCTCGACAAAAAGGTATGTATTTAAATTTGGTATGAAATTTGATTGGGTTTTTGGATCGAGCCACTTGGCTTTTTGTTTTCTTTTTGGATTTGGGAGGCCGTAGAGCCATTTTGTAGTAGTACCGAGCTAGCCGCGCAAAGGAGACGCTGGAGAAATTTTTCGGAAATTTAGAGAGTTAGAAAATTTTTGAGAAAATTTTTGATAATTCAAAATTTGGTTTTAAATTGAAACTTGAATGGTTAAACCAATAATATAGTTTGAAACTATGGAGAAGTTTGGAAGGTTAATAAGAATAATAATGAGTCTTTCATAAGAAGATAGTTGGTGCGATGTTGAATTGCTAGAAACTGTTTGGTTTAGGGAAATAATAATAAACGGGTATTGAACCATTCTTCCTAACTAGTAATTTCGGGGACGAAATTCTTTTAAGGGGGGAGGAATGTGACGACCCGAAATTTTTAAGCATTTAAAATCGGGATATTTAATTGATTTTAATTATTTAAAGGTTAATTATCAACTTAAATTACGAATATCATAATTGTTTGACAATTAAATTATTGAATTAAATAATTCGAATTGGATAAAATATCGAATCTGGAATTTTAAGCCTATTAAAAATAATTTAAAGGCTTGTAAAATTTATATTAATATATTGAGGATAATAGAGGTTCTAAAATTGAATTTAACACTGATTTTTTCAGTTTTAAAAATATAACGTTTAAATTGAATTTAAAAATAACCTTCTGAGGCACAGTCTCGAAATTCGACGAAACCAGTTCCATTGGGTCCGTAATATTGAATTATTATCGGATTTCAATTTTCGTAGTATTTGGAGTGGTTGTGTGAGCGTACGTTATATAAACGCGCCGAAGTTACATCGAAAATTTAATTCAAAATACATATTCTGGTCAAACTATTTCAACAAGCAGCCTACTTTCTCTCAATATCTTTTTCGTTTCATTTCAGAGCACTGTAGTTGTTCCTTCCCCAACACGCCTCATTGTCTCCATTTAGTACACTTCCTTTCCGAATATTCACATTTTTGGCAGACAAGAAAACAGCGTTGTCCCCTTTATCTCTTCCATCATGTCGTCCCTCTTCGTCTAAAAAAAATCAATTAACAATGGCTGAAGCCATTAATCTTCAAATCAGTAGACCGAGGCCTTCTCTTTCTCATTCGCACGTCTCCTAAACTCCTCCCTCAAGCCCTAATCCCTAATATTCCAAATAAATTAAAAAAAAAGGGGGCAGCGATCGAATAAAATCGCTGCAAACGTCATGAACTTCGTTCGCGACTTAAAGAGGGGATTCGTGCGACTGGGAATCAATGCGAAGAAGGGGAGATGCACAAGCAGCCTAGGAGCGGCGGTGGCGATTGAAGCTGGAGAGGCGCGTACGAGTGGGAGGCGGCCTTGTCGCGCGTGGCGGAATTAGGGAAACTCGAAGCGCGACTCAAGCGAGGGATGGCGTACGAAGTCGAGTGTGTGGGTTGAGATTTCGCGATGATGTCTAGGGTTCGATTGGTGAACGAATCAGGTGATCGTGGCTAGGGTTGGGAAGAGGGGACGTTGCGTCAACCCTTGGCGACTGTGCCGGCAACCATGTGATGTTGGGTATGTGCTGGGTTTGGGTTCCATCAAGGCAGTGAAGGGTGTGAGGTATTCGAACTTTCTTTTCGATTTTTACAAATTTGTATGTATGTGTATGGATTTTTTTTAAAATTTAATTTAGGCAAGTTATTACAAATTAAATAAATAAATAAATAAATAAGATTTAAACAGATAAGCAGAAGTTCTATGCTGGATGATAAATAAAGTTAGGGTTTGAAATCTATATAGATCTTATACATATACATGGGTTCAAAGAAGAAGAAAATAAAGTATATATATACTATACCCATTTTTATTTATTAGCTTAGATTAAAAATAATTTATTAGGGTAATTTTTATAGTTAACAACGTATTAAATTATTTTAGTTATTAAAGATTATTTAAAAAGGGGATTAGTTAAAAAAAAATCAAATTACTAGTTTAAAACCAAATGATTAGTTCAAAATTTTGATGACTAGTCAATGGAATCTATTAAATGGAAATTAATTGTTGTTTACAATTTAATTTCTTGGTTGAAAATTAATTATTTGTTAGGTTAAACCTTTTGTTTAAAATGAGAACTATTAAAATAAAGTCACTAGTAAATTAAATTTATCAAGGGAAATTTTAATTATTCGATTGGTTCAAATATTAATGAAATTTCTAATGTTATACAAGGTTAAATTCTAAAAGAGAGCAAACCGGTGTGGATCAGATTACAAATCTTTGGTCAAAGGTGAGTTATTCTCACTCAGCTGAATTTGAATTTAAATTTAAAAGATAAATTTTAAATAATTGATTGAATGTTTGAATTGATTGATGTGTTATAGTATGGTATAATTTGCAATTGACATATTATGTGATGCTAACGTCTGTGGATGCAGGGAAAACAGGTTGGAGGGATCCAACTGGACCCCTTAGCTTTTATTTAAATTATTTAATATTCTCTGCTCTGGTTATTGGATATTCTATGATGAATTATGTGGAAGTATTGAATGCTATGGCTTGGTTGATATAATTGAGAATAATGAATTACCAAAAATATAAGTTTAATTTTTGAATGAAAATAAAAGAAGTGAAATTTCAAGTAAAATAATTATAGAATAAATTTAAGAATGACTTGGAAAAGAAATAAAGTGACTTTAAAATTCTAATAAATGAATCCTGAGGATGGAAAGGAAAATTTGAATAAACAGGAAGTTGATGAATTTTAAAATTCAGTGTTATTATTTAGAAGAACAAAACATTTATTTAAAAGCTAAGATTTAAATTATTGAAAGAATAAAGGAAAAAGTTGGGAAAAATCTGGAATTGGTATATTTCAGTTAAAAGTTTAAAATCAAATGGAAAATAATAATAATAATAACAATAATAATTAAGTCCATACTTAATGAATTCGAAATGAATAAGGTAACTAAAGAAATTTATTTCAAATAAAATAAATTGAAAATCAATTTGGGAAAATTGATTTAAGTGATTGAAGTTGGGATTTTCTCAGGATAGCCAAGTACATGTTTTAAAAAGTAAATCTTTAAATATTAATTTAATGGTTTAAAGTTGTTTTTATAGAAAGAAAGTGTTAACTCCGCCTCGGCCATGACTCAGCGGCCTGAAAAGTTACCGACTTAAGACTTAAAAGAGATGTCGACTCAATGCCTTGGCAAGGTTGCCGATCTAACATGGACGCCGATCTAACTGCCTAAGCCCTAAGAGGAATCCTGACCTAAGTTGCTTGAGGGGGATGCCGATCTAATACTTTAACAAGGTTACCGACCTAATGCTTTAACAAGGTTGCCGACCTAAGATAGCTACCGACCTAAGATAGCTACCGACCTAAGATAGCTACCGACCTAAGTCGCAACTGACCTATGACCTATGTTAAGTCGTTCACGACCCAAGCAAAGGAAGGCAAGTTCAATGCAGCTACTTGGCACAGTGGCCTCTTAACTCGTACATGATCCAGGACTTACCAGTTAAGCCGTGACTTGCGACTTGCCAGTTAACTCGTTCACGACTCACGACCTAGCTTGAGTCATCCACGACCAAAAGCTACTAAATGTAAGCCCGATGCCGTATTACTGAGACAAAGTTGTGTTGACTCGGGGGCGACCTGGGACTTATACAAGTAAACCTATGTGAAACCAGGGGGTTTGGCCAGATGAGTCGGCCACGACCTATCATAGATCGGTCACGACTTACGACCTAAGGGGAGAATTTTCCTATAAATACCAACCTACCTCAAACTTGAAAGGGACTTTTTGGCCGATCTCTTTAAGCACCGATACTCTGCTGAATTCTCGACTCACTCGACACTTCAAGTACAAAAGGCATCTCAACTAACTTCGAGAAGAAATCTAACGCAATCTACATGGATTCAAAGAATTCTTCTGTATCAAAGTTCTAGTTGTTTGTCTCATCAGAATTGTAATTGAAGATTGTTGTAAAGTTGTAATCGATTCAGTAATAAAGAGAATTAAAGTGGACGTAGGCTTACCCTAAGCCGAACCACTATAAGAGCTGTTGTCTTTTCTACTTTCTCTGTGACTTTTCTACTTGCTTTTAGTTCCCGTGTTCACGGGTGGTGCTTTCGCTCAACTTCAATCTACACCGGGGTGTTAGCGTCTGATTTTTACGTTAACATTTTTGGTGCTTTCACTGAGAACCCAACTCAGGAAACTTCCATTATTGCTCCGCGAAGGATTGTTGAAAGGATTTCTTGTAAAACCAGAAGTTTATTGGAAATAATGGCTCCTGGGAGAAAACGAAGTTCTGTAAG
Organism: Allium cepa; assembly: GCA_030765085.1. NCBI lineage: Eukaryota > Viridiplantae > Streptophyta > Magnoliopsida > Asparagales > Amaryllidaceae > Allium > Allium cepa. The sequence continues at coordinate 845,725,607 of CM060943.1, forward strand.
ATCCGACAGTGTTCAAGAGAATACTGCTACCTCTCCTCCTTCAAGTCAAGCAGCTCCAACTACTGGAGTTACGCGAGCAGAATTGGACGCCGTAGTTTTGGGATTGAATCAGCAATTGAATGCTCAGAATGCGCAGTTGGAAGCCCAGAATGCCCAGAATGCCCTGATCTTGAGTAAATTGGATGATCTACTTGGGGCAAATCGTCAACCGGTAAATAATGATGGGAACCCTACTGTGGGAGTTCAGGATGTTGAAGGGAACATTTCTCAAAGAGCCGCAGATCCTGTAGAAAGGACTCCTCTTCAAGCTGGAGGATCAGGTCTGCAGCCGACCCTCCATGAACGATTGTCAAGGCAGAATTCAGAGAGAGTGGCTGATGTGTGCCCTCCAGAGCCTCTAAATGATGAAGAGTATTTTTCGGGTATGGTTCGTCAAATTATGAAGGAAAATATGCGAAGAGATGAAGATGAGAAAGAGTGGGGTTTTGCTCCAAGCAAAACTCCATTTACTGAAAAGATCTTGAAGGCAGAGTTCCCAAGGAAATTCGTTCCCCCTACTATTCCGGCTTACAAGGGGACGAGTGATCCTAACGAGTTTCTGTATAAATACGACTGGCATATGACGGGTGCCAAGGCATCTGATGAAATCAAATGTCGATATTTCCCGGTATATCTTGAAGGTGTGGCTCTATTGTGGTATACAAAGCTGCCAGTCAGGTCCATTGATCAATTCTCCGATTTGACCAGGAAATTCAAGGAGCAATTCCGATTATATGCTTCTAAAGCAAAGGATATAATGTCGCTGTCAAGTCTAGAGCAAAATCCGGGAGAATCAATCAGATCATTTTTAAATCGCTTTAACATAGCATTGGCCGAGGTTGATAATGCTGAGCCACGCATGGTCCTAACATACTTGATGAGGGCGATTGACAAATCGAGTGAGTTTGGAAAATGGTTGAAAATGAAAGAACCAAACTCGCTTGACAAATTCAACAAGAAAGTGGATGAATTCATGCACTTGGAGAGCCTACAAACACCGGCTAAGGTGGTATCAGTAGAAGCCGGGAACAATGGTGCTCCTTCGAACAAGAAAGAACCTAACACTCAAAAAAGGGGAAATGATGGTGGAAAGAAACAGGGAGACGCTAAGAAAGATCGTTCTTTCAATTTCACGCCCTTGACCGATACCCCTGAAAACATCTTCTTTGCGACCAAAGATGATGTCAATTATCCGACACCACCTAAAATGAGAGTTGGGATTAAGATGGAAAAAAGTGGAAGGTTCTTCCGGTTCCACAACCAGCCCGGCCATGACACCAACGAATGCCGTCAGTTGAAAGAGGTAATTGAACAACTCTTGAAGGAAAACAAACTCCAGCAGTATGTGAAAAGAAATAGAAATGCCCCAATCTCGTCAACTCCAGGACAACAAATTCCCGCTCACCGTCCTGGCTCGAGTGAGAAGGCCGTAGAACATGAATCAGAAAGACCTGTTATCAATATAATTATTGGAGGACCTCACCCAGCAGGCAAAAGCTGGGGCGAGATTGAAAGGTATGCCCGGGACTTGAGGCATGTACCAGCTGAAGAGAATGTTTTTGTTTTAGAAAATGATGCGCTTTTAAAGCAACAAAAGACTTCCACAGATGATATTGTATTCAGTGCCAGGCATTCTTTGGGTATCGAGGCTCCGACCATAGATCCTTTGGTCATATCCGCCGGTATTGGGCCGGCAATTGTGAGAAGAGTTCTAGTCGATTGTGGAGCTTCATGCAACATCCTCTTCAAAAAGACCTTTGATCAAATGAAAATTCCAATGGCTGACGTTCAGGCTTCCTCATAAGATTGCTGGGTTTGCTGGAGAAACCAAACAACCGATTGGGACCATAGATTTGTTTGTAGAACTTGGAAAGGGGCTGAGGAAGGTGGCTCGAAAGCAAACCTTTATAATTGTTGAAGAATTCTCTGCCTACAATGCCTTTTTAGGCCGACCAACTCTTGCTGCGTTCAAAGCTGTTCTTGCCCCATGGTGTCTGACTCTAAAATTCCCCACAGATAACGGAGTTAGTGTGATTAAGGGAGACCAAGACGCGGGGTGAGAATGTTACTTTGCAGAGTTGCGAGAATCAAGGAAAAGAGAAATGGAAAAAGGTGTGGCGACTCCAGTCCGCATCAAAGAACCAATCTTGTAGCAATTATAGTGGACCCTGCACTGGCGAATGTAGTGGCGCACGAAGAGAGATGGATCCAAGAAAAGCCAGTGCAGGGGAGAATAGGGTAGTACCGGTAGAGGTAATAGTGTCGGTGTCCGTTGACCCAAAGGACCCAAACAAAGTGCTTAATGTGGGTTCACAACTCAACACAACAGTTCAGAACGTTCTGATTTCATTTTTGAAGGCTAATTTGGATGTATTCGCTTGGACTCATGCAGACATGTGTGGAATATCCCCAGAGATTGCAGTACACACTCTGCACATTGATCCAAAGTTTACACCCGTGAAACAGAAAAGAAGAACTCAGGGTCCTGAGAGAACGACCGCGTTAAAAGAAGAAGTGGATCGGCTCATGGAGAACGGTTTCATCAGAGAATCTACTTATCCAAATTGGGTATCAAATCCAGTGCTGGTGAAAAAGGCTAACGGAAAGTGGAGAGTATGCATTGACTTTTCAGATTTGAACAAAGCCTGCCCCATAGACTGTTTCCCGCTGCCCAGGATCGATCAGTTGGTGGATGGGACGACAGGACATGAATTGTTATCTTTTATGGATGCATGCTCCGGATATAACCAGATTATGATGCATGAGCCAGATCAAGAGGATACGAGCTTCATCACAGATGTTGGACTCTACTGCTACAAGGTCATGCCTTTCGAACTCAAGAATGCAGGGGCAACTTACCAAAGGCTTGTTAATGCCGTGTTTAAACCACAGATTGGCAAGACAATGGAAGTTTATGTTGATGATATGCTAGTAAAGTCTAAGAAAGCAGTGGACCACATGGATCACTTGGCAGAGATGTTTGCAGTACTCCGTAAGTACAGAATGAAGCTTAATCCCCTGAAATGTTCATTTGGAGTGGAGTCCGGAAAGTTTTTGGGTTTCATTGTGAGCACTAGGGGCATTGAAGCCAATCCAGCTCAGATCACTGCCCTGAGAGAGGTCAAGGCTCCTAGAACGAGGAAGGAATTGCAAAGTCTCAATGGAAAGGTTGCTGCTTTGAGTCGGTTCATTTCCAAAGCTACTGACAAATGCATTCCATTCTTTGATGCTCTGAAGAAAGGAAGAAAAAACTTTGAGTGGACTCCTGAATGTCAGAAAGCATTTGATGAGTTGGTTCGTCATATGGAAGTGCCTCGATACTTTCAAAGCCTGACAGTGGTGAAGATCTTTTCATATATTTGGCAATTTCGTCTCATGCTCTTAGTGCAGTGTTGGTACGGGAAGACGCAAGGATTCAACACCCAGTCTATTATATCAGCAAAAGATTCACTGGGGCAGAGATGAACTATTCAAGATTAGAAAAGCTCGCCTATTGTTTGTTGATCGCATCAAGAAAATTGAGGCCGTATTTCCAAGCTCATCCCATCAAAGTCCTCACTGATCAACCTCTAAAGCAAGTCCTATTCCGTCCAGAGACTTCGGGCCATCTTCTGAAAAGGAATATTGAACTCAGCCAATATGACATCACTTACCATCCCAGAAAAGCAATCAATGGACAAGCTTTGGCAGATTTCATCGCAGAATGTACGGATAAGGGTGATAGTGAGGAAGAAGTCACTGATAGCGTCCCGATCCAATGGAAATTGTATGTCGATGGCGCAAGGAATGATTACTGTTCCGGAGCAGGGGTTGTCCTTGAAACCCCAGAAGGGCGATCGTTATGTTATGCGCTGAGACTAGAATTCCCTTCGACAAACAATGAAGCAGAATATGAAGCTCTCATCGCTGGTTTAAGGATCGCTAAAGAACTAAACATCAAGGCATTGCAGATCTTCAGTGATTCTCAACTTATTGTTTTCCAAGTCAGGAAGGAATTTCAAGCTAAAGGAGGGAATCTACCCGTCTATTTATCAAAAGCCTGGGAGCTCCTTCAAGATTTTGACCGTTATTCAATAAAGCATATACCCCGAGAAGAGAACATGAAAGCGGATTCTCTCGCAAAGTATTCAAGTACTGGTGAAGCTCAACTATTGGGATTAATTCCCGTCGAAGTCTTGTCAGCTCCAAGCACAGATGAAATGGATGTTGATTGGATTATGAATGTATCCCAAGGTCAAGAATCATGGATGACTCCGATACTTGAATATTTGCTCAATGGTTCTTTGCCAGAAAGTTCAAAAGAACGACAGAAGCTGATAAGGAAAGCCTCCAGATATATAGTTCAAGATGGTCGTTTGTACAAACGAGGATTTTCAATGCCATTACTCTGATGTGTTACAAAGGAAGAAGCTAAGACAATTCTGACTGAAGTACACGGAGGGGAATGTGGGGATCATACAGGTGGTCAAACTTTAGCAAAGAAAATCCTCCGTTATGGATACTTTTGGCCAGAAATTAATCAGGATGTTGCTGACTATTCCCGAAAGTGCGATAAATGCCAAAGATTTGCTAAAATTCCTAGAGCCCCTTCCACTGAGCTAACACAAATGGTCAGTCCATGGCCGTTTGCCATCTGGGGAATAGATCTCATTGGGCCTTTGCCGACTGCCAAATCGGGAATTAAATATGCTATCGTTGCTGTTGATTACTTCATTAAATGGGCTGAAGCCGAACCATTGGCTACTATTACCTCTAAGAAAATGATAAGCTTTGTGACTAAAAATATCATTTGCAGGTATGGTGTGCCTCGGAAGATAATCACAGACAATGGTACTCAGTTTGAAAGTGAGGAGTTCCAAGATTTCTGCAAACGATTCAAGATCCGAAAAAGCTTCTCAGCAGTGGCTCATCCGCAGGCAAACGGGCAAGTGGAAGTAGTAAACAAAATCATCAAATCAACCATCAAAAAGCAGCTAGAAAAAGCAAAAGGTGGTTGGGTCGATAAGTTACCGCTTGCACTATGGGCATACAGAACCACCCACAAAACTGCGACTGAGCATACTCCATTTTCATTGGCATACGGATCAGAAGCGATGATTCCAGTGGAAACTGAAGTCCCCTCACACAGAAGGATCCATTTTGATCAAGAGGAGAATGAAAAACTGCAACTGGAAGCCCTTGACCTCCTTGACGAAAGAAGAGAAGAGGCTAGGCTTAGAATTGCAGCTCATCAACAAAGGATAGCCAGGCACTTCAATTCCAAAGTTCGTCAGCGCAGCTTTGAAGTTGGGGACCTAGTCCTGAAGAGAATTATGACAGCCACAGGTGTGTTTGGGCCAAACTGGGAAGGGCCGTATGTTATAGGCATGAAGCTTCTTGACGGCACATTCAAACTTACAACTGTCGAAGGAGAACCAATCCCAAGAGCTTGGAACAGCAATCATTTGCGTCCCTATTTTACTTGAAAGCTTTGCTGAAATGTTGTAAAAGAATTACAAATATATGATTCTCGTATTGAAAGCAATTGTAAAGCAAGTGAATAATGAAAAGCTATAAAGTGGATGTAGGCCCAGTTTTTGGTCGAACCACTATAAATCTTGTGTTCTCTACTATTATAAACTGCTTTGTTTTATTTCGACATATAAAATACGTTAACTGTGTTACTAAAATGTCGATTTAATAATGCAGGCCATAAAAACAAAGCTTACCCATCACAAGACCAAGCGATCTCCGACATCACCCAACAAGCAAACGTTAAACCATTCAAAATTTCCATACTCAAATCCTACAAAAGAAGTGCTTCGAACAAAAGTTAGCGATGTGGATGGAAGTGGGCCATATCTAACTAACTGCAAATGTTTGAACAAACAAACAACCAGTTAAATAGCCCGTGTCTACCACCACCAACTCGCTTAACTATGAAGTGTATTTCTTTGGATAAGGAAAATTATTGGCAACTAAAAAAGGATGACACTTGCAAAAGATAACGGGGATCGCCGACATGAATAGATAGCAAAGAGACATGCGCGAGCAAGCATCAATCAACAAAAGACCTCTTCGGAGGCGCAAGCCCTCTTCGGAGGCACAACTCTTCGGAGGATAAAGACCTCGAGCGGGCTTCGCCAGAAAAAGAGAGATCTTTTTCGATACAAAGTTGCGGACTGATCGGTTGATACACTCCCGTGAATCCGTCCAACCGAGAGAAAGAAACTCCAAACTTCCAGGCAAAAGCCCTACTCAGAGGCACATGTTTCATCGAGATTGAAATAAAACTTCCAAGTGTTGAAACGTGAAAAGCCCTCTTCGGAGGCCCATTTCACCACAGTTGAAATGCTAAAAGACCTCGAGCGGGTTTAACCAGAAAAAGAAAGACCATTCTAGATACAAAGTTGTGGACTGATCGGTTGATATACTCTCATGAATCCGTCCAACCGAGAGAAAGAAACTCCAAACTTCCAGGCAAAAACCCTACTCAGAGGCACACATTTCACCGTGATCGGTGATACACTCCCGTGAGACGAAATGTGAAAAGCCCTCTTCGGAGGCCCGCTTCCCAGCGAACAGGGAAAAATAAAAGCCTCTCCCAAGGGGCAGAAACAAAAGACCTCTTCCCAGAGGCACAATCAAACTAAAAGACCCCTTCCCAGGGGCACAATCAAACAAAAAACCTCTTCCCAGAGGTGCACTCAAACAGAAAGACCTCTTCGGAGGAACACGTTTCACCGAGATTGAAATAAAACTTCCAAGTGTTGAAACGTGGAAAGCCCTCCCCGGAGGCACAACTCTTCGGAGGCACACGTTTCACCAAGATTGAAATAAAACTTTCAAGTGTTGAAACGTGAAAAAGCCTTCCTCAGAGGTACAACTTTTCAAAGAAGCATTTCGTCAGAAATGCAAAACAAAGATCAGAAAGCCCTCCACTGAGGCGCGATAAAAAAATGCCCTCTTCGAAGGTACACTTTAGCTTTCAAAGGAAGATTGGTTCTTCTATTCTTGAAAATACTCTTCCTCAAAAAGAAGTTAAAGTGCCCTTCAGAGGCCCTCTTTACCACATAGAAGAATTCACTTGGTAAAAATGTGTGAATGAACAAAAGAAAAAGTGATATCTTCGAAGGATGAAGCGTAGAAACTCATATGGAGTGAGCTGTACTCTATTTTGAGCAGAATAGTATTCCTTCAAGTATGGAATAGTTATTCTCCAGAAAATAAGAGTACAAGTCTCCTCAAATTATTGCAACGAGCTTATGGTATAGGGGCAACATGGTATAACTACATTGGTAAAATTACGCTCGAACAACATACCACAAGCTCACTGCAATATCATATAAAGAAACTTGTACAAAAATGAATAGTAAATGCATTCTCAAATACAGACAAAAGTTTGTAAAAACGAAAAGAATCATTTTATTCAATCCTGTCAAAATTTTGTACAGGTACAGGTTTCAAAATAAAAAGAAAAAGAAAAGCGGAGGCCGGTACCCGCACAATCTCCGGCCAGTACATGCAAAAAGCAAAAAAAAAGCGATATAAAAAGCACAGGACCAAAGCCATCATTTCTTCTTCCTTCCGCCTTTTGAGCCTGCGCCTGGCCGAATGGTCAACTTCTTAGGCCGGCTTGTAAGAGTAGGAGAGGAAGGGGAAAGGGATACAATAGGTTCTTCTCCCGCTTGTGTCTCGCTAGCAGAAGCCTCCTTCTTCTTCTTAGAGACTCCCTGCTTTCCTCTCTTCCTGGAAGAAGACCCACTCCCTGGAGAGAGAAGTGTAATTAATGGTTCATCAGCGGAGCCAGTTGGTTCTGGAGTCTTCTCACTCCCTTCAGTTTCTTCTCCCTTGTGTTCTTGTGAAGCAATGGGATCTTCCAAGTCTTGGAGAGCTTCTATTTGCTCCTCTTGTGATCCTGGTTGCGAGGCAGAAGGAGGAGTGACCTGAAGAGGCGGAGGAGGAATAACTGGAGGAGGGGAAGTCTGAACGATGCTCGACACTTTCTCTACAGAAGAAAAGAAGTTAAAGTCAGTAAAGAGAGGAGATAAAGGCTCGTTGAGGTTCAGGAAATAGTCAAGAAGCTCATCAAACCCATAAGAAGCAAATGAGCAGTCTACTTGAGCAAGATTGATAGTAGAGTTACCTGGAGAAGTAGGCTTCCTGATATCAACCTCATAAGCCCGTGCTTCAGCACTCTCTTCGCCTTTATCTCCACCCTGTGTGCTTGTGATCTCAGTGGTAACTTTAGCAGGGGATGGAGAATGAGAACTGGAGCCGACAATGTCAATTTCAACCGAAGGTGAAGGCTGAACTGGAGCAGTTGAAGCAGTTTTTCCTAAACGTTCCCCTTCTGCCATTTCGGCTCTTAATTTTGCAAGTTGTTCTTTTCCCTTGGCGAGAGCGGCGCGGGCGTCGTCATCCAAGTAATGCTCCTCAAGAGCTGATTCGGCATAACCAGCACCTTTACCGCCAAGCATGTCAAATGCGGCCTCCCACACTTCAGCCAATGTAACTTCATATTTGGGGCCTAGAAAGGCAAGACTACCGCGCCCCAAGACACTGTGCAGGTAGAAGTCAAATAATGTTGAGCTGATGTTAGTCTTCGTTGCCTCATGAGATTCTTCAGCTGCAATTTTACCGGCAACGGCCTCATCACGCTCTCTTTTAGCTTTGGAGAGTTGAAGCTTAAGCATTTCGATTTCCGCCTCTTGAGAGTCGGTTTTCTTCCGAAGCTCAGCAATATCAGCAATATAGCCCTCATTGATTCTTTTTTGCACTTCGAGCCTGTCTTCGGCGTCTTTTTGGCCGGCATGAGCATCTCTCACTTGTTTCTGAAGCACTTCTTCTTTTTGAGTATAGGAAGTAGAAGAAGTGGCGAGCTCCTCTTTAAGCTTCTCGACCTTCGCTTCAAGCTCTTCATTATAAGTAGTGATGCTCCTCATCTCGGTATCATGCTGCTCAAGAACCTTCTGCCATTCAGCTTTGTCATTCTCTATAGTAAGCATGGCCTCGAGATTCGCACGGTTTACCCTTTGAAGTTCGTCAACAAGCTTTTGCCAGCTCGACATTCTTTCAATATCAAGTCTGACGGCATCAAGATTTTGCAGCATGGCGGGCTTGTCAATTGGAACTAAATCAAGATCGAAGCGAACCCCCTTCAGGCACCATTGTGGAAACCGTCTTTGAAGAGTAGCTGGACCTGGCCCAACTTGATATGAAGGCCTATTAATAATTGTCTGAATATCAGTACGGGAAGGGGCAGGAGATTGAGAAGGAATTGGAGCAGTGGCCTTTTCAGGAGTCGTAGATGCATGCTTCTCACTGTACCGGGCATGCTTGCTTGGGTCCTCAACTATATGGCTTTTTCCCCGATCATCATGCGACTTTCTCTTGTGAGAGTCGTCACCTCTCTGGGAAGAATCATGGTGCTCCTCCCTTTCTTTTCTCTCATAACGCTCTGCTTGAGACCTCCTCTCCTGAGCCTTTCAGGCGGCTCTCTCTTCATCAATTTCTCTGTGAACGGGAAGGTAGCGCCTATAAGCATATTGACTACGCCTCCCGTAGCGTTGAAAGTCGTCATAGTAAGAGCCACTGCGTCCCATCGGAGAATCTGAAATAAAAAATAGACAAGTCTTAAAAGTCTTCAGAGAAAAGAAGTGTAATTGTAGAATCTTCAAAGTACAAAGAATTAGGTGTATGAAAATGCCGAAAAATTCTAAGTGTGTGATGTGCAAACTACGTGCATCAAACTACGAACCACTCTTCGACTGCGAAGTAGTTGTGGGGGTTGTAGTTAACGTCAACTCTTGGGTCGACGGAGCTTGTTGCAAAGAAGAAGTTGCTTCCACTACTGAATAAGAAACCCTAGTAGTGACAGGGTCGTCTTTAAAGACCTCCTGTGAGGTGGCAAAGAGGTCGCTCAACCCTTCGAAAGTGTCGTCCCCGCTCTGCCTGACAGGGCGTGTTTTCTCGGCTTCTTCGCCAGACTTCTGTGAACGTTGGGGAGATCCCTGAGGCTCTTCTTCCTCAATGACTGAGGCAAGTGCGGATTTGCCAGATGACCCCGCAACATCGACAGTAGTAGAGCACTTCACTAGAGAAGCCTTAGGGGCAGGTTCTTTTGGTATGGGTGCGTCAGAAGAGACTAGGGCATCTAATGCTTTAGCCGGGGAGTCTGGGACCTCATGGGGATGTGTAGAACGAGAAATGTGTAAAAGCCCATACTGATGAAAAAGTTCATCCCTCAACAAAAATTTTATACTTCTCTCTTCTACGGCCACAGCACTTAATCTTTCAAAAACTTGCTTATGGCTTGGATCTCTAGAAGGGAGAGGAAGTGCTGAAAAGAGCAAAGAATGAAATTAGCAATTGGTAGTTCGGATCTCGAAAAAGTTTGAAAATGGAGAAAATAGAAACAGGTAATCTTACTTCCTACTCTCCAGATGGCATAAAACCCTGGGGGCAGCAAGCAAAGAAAAACTGGTTCAAAAATCCATGAACACTTTCGGTAAGATCGGAAATAAGCTTGCGGTTTCTAGCACTTCTCACAATAATGAGGGAAGGATGGTCTTTACTCTTTGCAAACGAGCATAAGTAGCGAATTTCTTTAAAACTTGGCAAGCGATCAAGAGTTCTCCTAAACAAAACACACAACCCCATCAAGATGGCGTAGCCATTAGGATGAAGTTGGAATGGAGAGATTGTCAACCGAAGGAGAAGGGTTCGAAGGAAGTCGTTAAAGGGAGGAATCGCCCCGCTTAAGCACATTTGACGATTGACTACGACGAAACCGTGGGGAGGACTGTCGGCAGTATCATTTGGCCCGAGAAGTATGGCATCATTTTCAGCAAAACCAAATTGAGTACGTAGCTGAATAAACGCTCTCGGAGTTAGGATAGTTGAAGTTCTCCCTGGAGGATTCTCTATGGGAACAGCTGTCTGAAGAATTTCTTCCGCTTGAGCTACCACTTCTTCTTCTTGGAGGGAAGTCATTCTACACAAACAACTGGATATTCAAACATGAAGGTGCACATTTCCTAATATGTGTGGAGTGTTGTGTAAAATCAATCAAGCAATAAGCAAATATAACTGGAATAAAAACTAGCAAGTATTTGTCAGTTATAAAGTATTTGCATTAATACTTCACTTTAGTTGATTGGTTCACAGCATTTCATACAATGTGTTTAAGTTGATTACTTTATGTCGACTAATCTGTCATTTGATGTGGGCAGTCAATGGCAGTATATTCGCCTTGGTTTTTGTGATTGTTTTTTTAGCAGGTTGTTAGCCTATGAGTTAATATGGTCTGCGAAATAAGGCAGCAAAGTTGAAACAATCCAGGATTTAAGCAGTTCAGTACGGTAGATCAAGTTAAGAATTCAAATTGGAACTATGCTTTTAAGTGAGAATTCAAGTTGGGCATCCAAGTGTTAACTCGGCTGCGACTCAAGGAATCTCTCGCGAGTTAAGATTAAAGTTTCCGATTCCTTAAATCGGTAGTTCTTTAAGTCATGAGGAGTAGTAAGGAGGAAGGCTCCGGTTCAAAAAGTGGTGTGAAATCTCCCAAGGGTTAACTCGGCCACGGTTTAAGGGTTAACTCGGCCACGGTTTAAGGGTTGGATTGGCAGAAGATTAGGTCGGCAGTTTTCCCCCCAAGGGTTAACTCGTCCACGATTTAAGGATTAGGTCGGCCAAAGGTTAGGTCACCCAAAATCACTGGGTCGCATCCAAGTCAGTATCTCACTCCACTCAACCCGTTAACCCGTTAGCCGCTCCATCCATAAAAAACCTTCATTCCATTCATGTTGTTTCATTCATAGTATCGGATCATCCAATAAACCAGTTCGAAACCACTACAAGTTCAACACCTTGTAATCCTAACACAAATCAAAATCAACTAGCCAGAAGCAGCAAACCATCTTCATCATCTCATCGATCATTTAAAGCCAAAATCAAGCTAACTCGGGCTCACAAACTACAGGTGTAATGAGATTCGCAGTGAAGCAGTGCGCAAGGGGTGGGTTTGTTTTGAATGGAATTCGTGAATCGATGACAATAAGGGATCAAGAGAAGAGCAGAATCACTTGCGCAATGAGTAGCAAAGGTTGTCAGTAATTGATTGGAGTGAAATCGCCTTTTGGAGCTCAGGAAAGTTTTTAATGGCAGAATCAAGCAAGAGAGTAAGTGATGAGGAGGAAGGAGAAGATGTGACTTATACCTTGCAGTGGAGGGATCTGAAGTGACACGCACGATCTAACTGATAGGTCGCGTACGACCTACCGACCTAAAGGGGAACGGGTTAAAGGACATCGAAGCACACGACCTAACCATTAGGCGTATACTTCGAGGGGGAAATGTTAACTCCGCCTCGGCCATGACTCAGCGGCCTGAAAAGTTACCAGCTTAAGACTTAAAAGAGATGCTGACTCAATGCCTTGGCAAGGTTGCCGATCTAACATGGACGCCGATCTAACTGCCTAAGCCCTAAGAGGAATCCTGACCTAAGTTGCTTGAGGGGGATGCCGACCTAATACTTTAACAAGGTTACCGACCTAATGCTTTAACAAGGTTGCCGACCTAAGATATATACCGACCTAAGATAGCTACCGACCTAAGTCGCAACCGACCTATGACCTATGTTAAGTCGTTCACGACCCAAGCAAAGGAAGGCAAGTTCAATGCAGCTACTTGGCACAGTGGCCTCTTAACTCGTACATGATCCAGGACTTACCAGTTAAGCCGTGACTTGCGACTTGCCAGTTAACTCGTTCACGACTCACGACCTAGCTTGAGTCGTCCACGACCTAAAGCTACTAAATGTAAGCCCGATGTCGTATTACTGAGACAAGGTTGTGTTGACTAGGGGGCGACCTGGGACTTATACAAGTAAACCTATGTGAAACCAGGGGGTTTGGCCAGATGAGTCGGCCACGACCTACCATAGATCGGTCACGACTTACGACCTAAGGGGAGAATTTTCCTATAAATACCAACCTACCTCAAACTTGAAAGGGACTTTTTGGCCGATCTCTTTAAGCGCTGATACTCTACTGAATTCTCGACTCACTCGACACTTCAAGTACGAAAGGCATCTCAACTAACTTCGAGAGGAAATCTAACGCAATCTACATGGATTCAAAGAATTCTTCTGTATCAAAGTTCTAGTTGTTTGTCTCATCAGAATTGTAATTGAAGATTGTTGTAAAGTTGTAATCGATTCAGTAATAAAGAGAATTAAAGTGGACGTAGGCTTACCCTAAGTCGAACCACTATAAAAGTTGTTGTCTTTTCAGCTTTCTCTGTGACTTTTCTACTTGTTTTTAGTTCCCGTGTTCACGGGTGGTGCTTTCGCTCAACTTCAATCTACACCGGGGTGTTAGGGTCTGATTTTTACGTTAACAGAAAGTTTTGTAAAATTTATTATTTATAATATTTAATTTCTAAAGTAAGTATTTCCTTTTAATCTATTGTAGCAATAATTATTTAAAGAGTGATTTAGTATTTGTTTTAAAAGTGTAAATCTAGTTTTATATTTTATTAAGTAACCTTATTTTCAAATATTCATATAGTATGTATTTTTAATAAATTATTGAAGTAGTTTTTTTAAAATAAATGTTTTAAGGTATATTTCAAAGTAAAGTGTTTTAAATTATTTTAAAAATATAAAGTTTTGTGCTTGGTGATTTCAGTGGAAATGGAAATACTCGGGATTTATTCTGAGAAAAATGAAGATAGTTTGAAAACTATTTTCAAAAGAGTTGGAAAGTGAAATTATATATTGTAAAGATATTTTGAGATAAATAGATAATTTGCAAAATTATTTATTGTTGGATGGTTGTTTGTGAATATAATTGATAGTTAAATAACCGACTATCAATATTGGACAAATGCGTTGATCGTTTCGAAGAGACCGGGATCGAGATTTATTTCTCGAAAATCACTTCGATCAGGTTTGTACGTTTCATGTAAACGATTTTGGATTCGAAGATGGAGCAGTGAAGTGCAAGGGCTAGTCGCTACTAATCCTGAGGATATTTCCAAAATGGATGTAGTAGGAATAGTGCCTTCGGTTCCGTTCGAACCCGGGACGGACTTGTATGGACGAGTGCTTGCGACACATCGTCAGGTGGACGATGGGCATTCTAAGGGATATGTTCTAAAAAGGTAAAGCTTAGCCTCAAGCCTCATCAAATGGGAATGACTGAAAATCAGGGGTTATGCAGCAAGGCTAGGTGGGTAGCACCCAAGCAGGGTGAGGTCATTCCAGTCTAGATGTCCCTTTTTATTTCGGCTTAGTGGGCGGTTGCTGATCCCAACCGCGGAGTGATCTCACTCGGGATTATCCGGTAAGGGGTAGTCCCGGCCTTGTGTTGCAGGGGAGCGGGCGTACTCCTCGGTACGGTGATCTAGGCCCCGTACTGTGACAGGTGGTACCCCAGTGCCTAGTCATTAGTTGGAAATCCATTCTCCCTACGAGCCTTGTACGAGTTTTGTTTGTATTACCCACTCTGTGGCTAATAGCTGGAATTTAATGAATGTAACAATTTCGGCTATTTTATAAGTATTTGTATATAGACCCTATTATAATATCAGAGGATTTCTATAAAAATTATTTTAGCTATCGTAAGGTAAAAACCCGACATGTTTATTTGTGGCGTGGTCTTACGAGATGCTTTTGTTTTCAAAGGATTTTTGAAACTTTAATAATTAATTGGGTGTGATTTTCTCACGCTGGTATTCCAGACTGACTTGGATGTTATTTAACTGTAATGCTCGGGTCAGACCGAGTACTATAGGATACAGGATTTGATGTTGTGGAGCTCAGGAGACGAGCTGGTTGACGATACGTACTCTCGTACTTGCTATATATATTTCCGCTGTGTTGAGTTGTTGTGTATCCATTTGTATAATATTGTTGTTGAGCTGTGATTGATGTACTCTGATGATGTAATATATAAACAGAGATATTTGATTTTGAGTAAAGATCATTTAATATCTATTATATTTTATTTCGCTGCGATGGTTAGATTCTGATGTTGTTTTTCTATTTTCTTCTTCTACCTCTTCTTCTTTAACCCAAATGGTTCGTATTTCTGTGCATCTTGAGTTGATTGTTGTAGAATAGTGTTAACTCAAGGGGTACCGATTTGTGGGCTGTTACAGGGCCAATACGTTCAGTAATAGAAAATGGTCCTACATAACAAGGAGCCAATTTCCCAGTCATACTGAAGCGCACAACCCCTTTCAAAGGAGAAACATGAATAAAAACAAGATCACCAATCGAGAACTCGAGAGGCTTCCTACGGTTGTCCGTGTAGGATTTCTGATGACTCTGTGCCTCTTTCATTCTCAACCGGATAAGATCAATTTTCTCGGAAGATTCATGAACAAAATCTGGGCCAAGAACAAGCTTCTCCCCAGATTCCAACCAACAAGAAGGTGATCGACATGGCCTTCCGTATAAGGCTTCGAAAGGCGCCATACCGATACTGGACTGAAAACTATTATTGTAGGAGAACTCTACAAGAGGTAGGTGATCCTCCCAACTACCACCAAAATCAAAAATACAAATACGGAGAAGATCTTCCAAGATACGATTTACCCGCTCAGTCTGTCCGTCAGACTGCGGATGATAAGCTGTGCTAAGATTAAGCTTTGTTCTCAAAGCTTGCTGAAGACTCCACCAAAAATGACTCGTGAATAAGGGATCACGGTCACTCACAATAGAACTAGGAACACCGTGAAGTCTCATGATTTCCTTGACATATAACTTAGCCAAATGCGAAGCAGTCCAATTAGACTTAATAGGAACAAAATGAGCAGACTTAGTGAGGCGATCAACAATAACCCAGATGCTAGAATGGCCCGATCTCGAACGTGGTAGGCCGTCAATGAAATCCATAGAAATCTGATCCCATTTCCACAATGGAATCTCTAAAGGCTGAAGAAGACCAGAAGGACGCTGATGTTCGGCCTTAATACGTTGACAAGTTATGCAATTACTCACATAACTCGCTACATCGCGCTTCATGCCCTCCCAATAATAAAGGCGACGCATATCGGCATACATCTTACTACCACCAGGATGGATAATATACTTAGAACGGTGATAGTCATCAAGAATGTCATGCCTAAGTGCAAAATCAGAAGGCACAAAAAGACGGTTCTTCTTACGAAGACACCCATGAGAATCAATGCTAAAATTCCACAACGTCTCATCACAGGATCCAGACTCACAAAGCTGAATACAATGCAACAAATCAGGATCACGCCGCTGAGCATCGGCAATAAGATCCAATAAAATAGGTCGAGCTCCCAAACTAAATAATAGAATAGGAGAATCAGATGATGAACCTCGATCAAGAATTTCACAAAAAGATAGAGTCTCAAGAACATCCCATTCGGTAAGCATCATAGAAACTACGGCCAAATGTTTGCGACTAAGCGCATCTGCAACACGATTACCCTTACCAGGGGTATACTGGATATCAAAGTCATAGGAGGCAAGAAACTCGAGCCGATGTTGTTGTCTCATATTGAGTTACTTTTGAGTAAACAAATACTTCAAGGACTTATGATCGGTATAGAGAATGAAGCGCTCACCTAATAAATAGTGTCGCCAAATCTTCAAGGCGAAGACGATGGCGGCTAACTCAAGATCATGAGTGGCATAGCGAACTTCATTCGGACGCAGTTGCCTAGAAGCATAAGCAACTACCCGATCCTTCTGCATAAGAACAGCACCGAGACCACTACCACAAGCATCGGTGTAGACAACAAGATCATGATTCCCTTCGAGAACCACAAGAATAGGAGCATTAGTGAGAAGTTCCTTCAATGTCAGAAAGGAAGCTTCACACTTGTCGGACCAAATATAACTAATGCCTTTCTGAGTAAGGCTGGTGAGAGGAAGCACAACACGGGAAAAATCCTTAATGAACCGACGTTAATAACCCGCCAATCCAAGAAAACTACGAATCTCATGAACATTGTCGGGCCTCTTCCAATTCTGAATGGGTTCGATCTTTGAGGGATCGACTGAAATGCCGTCGGAAGATACAACATGGCCTAAAAACTTAACCTTATTCTCCCAGAAATGGCACTTGGAGAATTTGGCTCTAAGCTGATGGTGACGGAGAGTACTCAAGACAAAGTGATTAGCATGCTCAGCTTCAGACTTAGAATAAATAAGGATATCATTAATGAATACAAGGATGAACTTGTCGAGATATTCCCAGAATACTCGATTCATTAGATCAACAGAGAAAGCAAGAGTTCGTCAAACCGAATGGCATAACGAGCCACTCAAAAGAACCATATAGTGTGCGGAAAGCTGTAAGAGGTATGCTATCCTCCGCGACTCGTAGCTGATGAAAACCGGTGGCAAGGTCGAGCTGAGAAAAGACCTTAGCACCACTCAATAGATTGAACATATCATTGATCCTAGGCAATGGATACCTATTTTTGATGGTTAACTCGTTAAACTTGCGATAGTCAATGCAAAGCCTAAGAGTTCCATCGGATTCTTCACGAAGACGACCGCGGATCCCTACGGAGAAAAACTGGACTGAATCAGCTGCTTGGACTCAAGCTCTAAAAGATGCTTTTTGAGTTCCTCATTTTCCTTTGTAGACATCCTCGTGGGAGGACGACTAACTGGCTGCGCGCCTGGAATGAGATCAATGCGGAACTCAATAGCCCTCTTGGGTGGCAAACCCGAAACAGGCTCAAAAACATCAGAAAAGTCACAAGCAATAGGAATACAAGATATATCATCACCATCTCGCGAGTCAAGAGAATATAAAGCCATCTCGGAATTATCCACATCCCGAAGAACAAGTGATAGCTGAGCAGGCGAATCTGGATGTCGAAGATATATAATTCTCTTCGAACAAATAATCCTAGCATTATATCTCACTAGCCAGTCCATTCCTAAAATCAAATCAAATCCCAGACAAGAGAAAACGTGCAGATTCGCACGAAAAGGAAAGCCACATAAAACAATCTCAGCATCATCACAAGGCAAGCTAAGGGTCGTGGATCCCCCAATAGGATTCGCAATCCTCAATGAAGTAACCATACAAGAAACATCCAAAGATAAATCATCGACGAGCTTCCTCGATACGAAAGAATGTGAAGCACCCGTATCGAAAAGAACTCGAATAATATGGTCATGAAATAAAATAGAACCTTCCAAAATAGATGGGGATATACCTTTGGGTTGAGAAGGGCCTTCAGAAGCCTTGGCAGCATTAAGCTTGCCTGACTTAGCACCACCAGGAACAGTAGGGCAAGTTGAAACATGATGACCTTCCTTCTTGCAATAGCGGCAGAAGAGAGCTTAGGACAAGCTCGAATAATATGATCCGGAGAACCACAATTGAAACACTTCCGAAGGGAAGGTGTTCCAGCAGACTGAGATTGAGAATTAGCACCACCAGTCTTCTTCTTCTTAGAAGGAAAAGACTTGGATTTCTGAAATGGAAGCTGCTTCTTGTTGGGGTTCTTGGAAACCTCAACATCCTCACTACTATCACACTCTTTCTCGGTAGCTTCGAGATGAAGTGTCGAATCAACCAATTCTTCAAAAGAAAGCTAAAGTTGGAGCAATAAAGACTTCTTAAGATACTTCTTAAGACCCGAGACAAACTTCAAATTCTTCTTATAAGAAGTGCTAATGAATTCAAGACCATACTTAGATAAAGCCTCGAATGATGCAACATACTCAAAAACAGAAGACTTCCCTTGCTTCAACTCAAGGAAGCGACGGGTCAATATAACTTTTTCAGATTCAGGAACGAACTTGAGTTCGAATCGCTCTCGAAACTGAGTCCAAGAAAGAGTAGACTCATCAATTTTGACTATAAGAAGCTCATACCAATCAAGGGCACGCTCTTGTAATAAGCAAGAAGTTACAAGAACTCTATCATGGTCAGAAAGATCCATGCAAGAGAAGATACGCTCGCACGTGCGAAACTAAGCTTGGACTTCAAGAACAAACTTGGACCCCTTAAACGGCTTTCCTCCGAGATGAGAAAAATCACCGCACTGGCGTGCAAAGGAAGACTTGCGAGGTGGAGATACACAAGTAGGAACTGGAGGCTGAGTGCTCCTAAACAACTCCAAAAACTGATCGGCAGACATATAAACGCCATCTGGATGTGAGCCATTAGATTGCACAGTGTCTGAACGTCGTCCCCTGCCTCTTCCAGCCATACGCTGAAAGTTAAGACAAGAACAAGATTATTCACAAGGTAGATATCACAATATGGAATACTACGGAATAAAATGCATTCCTAGACGTATTCCCAAATTCTATATACCATCAAAGGCACAAGAGGAATAGAGGCCAAATGATTCAAAGATTTGTATCACTTACTACACTTTGATGTATCGTAATATGTGCTTCTATTCTGTGTTTATCATATTTTGTTTTAAACGCAGCTCTGATACCAAACTGTGACGCCCCACTCCAAGACTCACATTAGCAAAGAGTATTATTAGATAATACCGTCCGTTAATGCTGAGAATAGAGCTGGATAGGAGCGACCATCTATAGCCTTGCCTTAACTATCAATTGAATACATCGACAATTGTCATAATAAGAAGATCGACATATCCAGTGAAGACTTAAAACAAAACTATAGATGGCTGGAGGATCTATCAGAACAGAATATAACAACTCAAATGTAATATACATCACAGAACAGCAGATCATCATATACACATATACTGATACATAACAGAGTATACAAACTGATACATGTCAAGTGGTATAGCAACCCACAATATACAGGCATATTCAAAAGAATACATATCAGAGTTACAACAAAATGGGACTACGCAAAAAAGCTATGACAAAAAGAAGCTAGCGGAGTAGTCCATGCGGAAGCAAAATAGGCTAAGTCCAAAAGCACCTAACCTGAAACATCTCGGTCTGACCCGAGCATAAAATACACGGGTCGGTCTGGCTAAAAAAATCAGTTAGATAAACTGAACAACAATAATCCTGCAAGGTTACAAAATATAATAAGTATCTCTAAGGGAGATAACACAATCATCTAACAAAAGACTAACATACAAAACAAGCCTCATATCATCGGCATCTCAAATAAACAAAGGATATGAATATCCCAAATCAAGCCAAAAAGGCAAATAACAAATACCAATGAACGTAACACAAGTTCCGCAAAGTAACCTATATATATTGTAAAAAGACCAACACCGAATGGCGATACCTAGGGAATATACATATCAATGAAACAAAAGATTTGCTCGAGCTCAGTACTGTATAAACAAGGATCCATAAGCCCGAAGGCTCCAAACCAAATATCACTCGAGCGGCTCAAAAAGACCAACTCCGAAAGCGATACTATAGGGCAACAAACCCGAAGGCACAAACCCGAAGGTACAAACCCGAAGGCAACATACCCGAAAGCAACATACCCGAAGGCAACAAACCGTAGTGGCGAAGGTCCGGAGGCCCGGTACTGGACACCACTAACTGGAAAAATGTGTCATAACTCTCGAAAAGGAATCCAAAAAGTGTTAACGTGAGTCCCATAGCCACTCGTTCGCACTAAACGATTTAATATCCGTCAGTCAATTTCACACTCAAAGCAGTACCAAGTTCACCTCATTTCATCGGTAAACCAGACCAAAGGTCAAAACGTTCAAACGAATAAATTGGGAATTGACTAAAAAGATGAACGCACGTGTTCATTGCACGCGTTTTATTTAATCATCTAATTCTCCTCCCACTTCGTTCGGAGTGCGAAATTGGGTGTGTGTTTTAAATAGAATTTATGAAATTGAGAAGGGAGCTTTTAATATGATTTGAAGGGATTATTTATAAAAACCCGTGAATGAAGTTAAAATAAGTTATCGAAGCCAAAGATGCAATAACAACCACTAAGAACCAACTTGAATCGATAAAATTTGAAAAATCAATCCAAATGAGCATAAATAGGCAAAACAGGAAAAATAGGAGTAGGTCGGTCGACTGGAACGGGTTTTCGGTCGACTGACCTGATCCTGGAAACTTTCGAGACACATGATCGGTCGACCGACCAGATATTTCGGTCGACCGGAGCTGGAATCTGGACTGTTTTCAGCCTATCCAAATGATGAGCAAACTCTTCCAAATTGCAACCGGTCGAGCACAGACGCTAGGGGATTACGCCTAGCGGCTACCCGGCCCTATTAGCTCCTCGATGCATCACCAAAACATGTTCAAATATCAAAGTTAGGATTTTTTTAAAGATTTGAACCCAAAACACGAAAAATTAGAATATTCACCAATTCAATCCAAAACAAAAGCAAATGCACATGAATAAGTGTTAGGAATTCATACCCAACAATCAAAGATAGATATAGGCATAGATGTGAGATAAAAATCTCCCCTTTAACTCAAAAACAAGGAAGAAGGAGCTCAATTACAAGGAGAAGACCAACCGATCTCTATTTCAATCCAACAAGCTTCAATCTAAGATCAAATAAGTATTTTCCTAAGTTAGGTTTAGGAAATTTTCTGAAATTGAAGGAGAAAGATTTGGAGAAGATGAAGAGGAGGCTTACCAATAGCTTCTTTTTTATTTTGGAGCAAGAATTCAAGTTTTGCAAGAAGAACTAGGGCTTGCAATTTATAATTCCTCTTCCTTTCCCCCATTTTCAGTTTTAGCTTAAGTTTGAAGAGTGGAAATGAGTGAATGGAGAGGAGGGGGCTGAGTTAGGGTGTTTAGTTAGCTAGTGGGCTGAACCCAAACCCAAAACCCAACTAGAAAAAGTAGCAAAATTCAACTTACTCCAAACATATCAAAGTTTATACTCAAAAAATCGCAAACGCCATTTGGACTCAATGGAAGCGGTATCGAGCCCAAATTCGGCCGTTTGCAAAAAGTAACATTTCGGACCCAAAAATCCGACTAACGACACTATATTTAAATAAAACATTTAAATATATAATCATTAAATATGCGGGTTGTTACACAACTCCTACTAATCAAAAAAAAAATCAAACTAAAATTCTTCAAATCTGGGATCAAGCTTTAAACTGAATCAAACCCAGTAACAAGTAAATGCAACAACAAGATCAGATTCAACTTCAATATACATCATTTCCAGATCAAAATTCAGTTCAAAGTCAAAAGCAATTCTAAGCTTTCTTCTCTGTTTTGCAAACAGGAGAGCAAACTTTTGGCTTAAAATCTTAGATCAGATGAAATATATAATGCATGTGATCATCTTTTGAAATATGATGTGAAATCTGCTTATATATATATATAAAGATATATGTGTGTATGTCTGTACCTATGAATGATTTGCTCTGTCTCAAGTTATAGGTTTTAAAACAGAATCAAGAAAAAAATTAAAATCTCTTGTTTCAACCCCTTTCAAGTTATGATTATCAAAAGGAAAATGTTTACATTAATGTAAAGTCGTATCTAAATATAATACCAGGTAAAAATATTGATTAAATATTGTGGAAATGATAATTTACAGTAAAAATTATTTAAACTCAGGAAATTCGAGCATCTTAAATTTTAGTTCTAATTACATACTTTGATTCATGTTAGACAATGATGAATTTTGGTGATAAAATAATGATTTTCGGTTAGGAATTGTCGAGAATTTTCAAGTTGGACAGAAAACTTGTTTTCGTCAATATCCGATCAACGGCGAAGTTTCGTGGGTCGTGTCTTACGTCAAAGGTAGGTTGGAAGTCGTAGATCATTGGAAAAATGGAGGGAAGGTTTTAAGATGGTAGTGGTGATCGATCGACGACATAGTAGGTTTAAGGTATGGGTTGGGTTGTTGTCGTTCTCGAACTGATCGTGCCGTCGTTGAGGTATTTGGGTCGATCGGACCCAGGAGAAATGACGCGTAGGATCGTGACGTTGCTTTGGCCAAAGTAACAGGGTTCCCGTTGGTCAGATCATCGGTGTCGAGACGTTTTGGGTTGTCCAGTTTTGTTCAACATTCTCGAATTCCATTTCGTGGATGCTTTCGAGGATCTGGGTGTTTAGGTTGGTCGACGGTGATGTCGACGACTTGTCGAAAGCCATGGCAATGGTTGGAAGTCGTTCTGGTGATCGTGCACGTGCACGAGATATTGTTCGTGTCAGTTATTTTCAAAGGTTCGTGAAGAAGGCTTTGCATCAGGGCGAACTTGAGGAATTTTGTGAACTAACTCGGGAAAGAGAAATGATGTGGGTTAACTCGAGGTTGGTCTTGGGATTTCTGAAGGTTGGTTCGGGTTATACGAAACAGCAAGTTTTTAAAATTTAAAGTAAATAATTAACAAAGTTTTAAACAATGTAAATGTTTAAATCAATTTTTAATGAACATAAGAAGGTAAACAAAGTTTAAAAAGCAATGGTAATTTTAATCAAGTTTTCAAGATAAATTAAGTATAATTTAGAAGCTAAAATGAATTTTAAACAAGTGTTTAACAAAGTTTCAAAGTTTAATTTTTAAGTTAAAATTTTAAAATTGATTTGTTTTTAAAGTAATATATGTTAGGTTAATTATATTAATTTCTAAATGCTTTTCAAATGGAATTTGATGATTAATTACTTAAGAAAGGTGATTAATTAATGGATAATTATTTATTGTGATTTATTAAAGGGTAATAAATCAATATGGATAATTAATCAATGTAAGGTAAAATTGTTAATGTGATTAATTAAAGGTAAATTTGTTAATGTGATTAATAAAAGTAATTAGATATAATTACTTAATATAAAGGGTTAAGTTGTTAATGAGATAAATTAAGGATTAACTAATTTATTACTTAATAATTGAAGGTTAATTAGAGGATGATTAATTAATTAAAGGTTGATTAATTAATGATTAAGGAATGAATTAAAGTTAATTAATTTCATGATTAAGGTTAATTAAATATTGGTTAAACGTTAATTAATTAATAATGAAGGATTAACTAATTAGTAATTAAGGATTAATTAATTAATAGTTAAGGATAATTAATCATTAAATAAGGATAATAACTGAAAATAAGTATGTGATTAATTAATTATAATTAATAAAAATGACTGTAATTACTTAATAATAATTAAACAGGGTTAGGTAATTCATTACAATCAGATAATTACTTAATCTTGCTTATGGAATAATTGGATGCTTGAATTGATTGTTATCTCTGACCTGTAATATTATGTGATGTGAATTATTTTGAACTAGGCTGTGTGTAAATTATTTATCTGCGATGAATTTAAATATTTATCTGTGAATTTGTAAATGGAAGGTGAGCGTTATAGAATTATACCGCTTATCGGTGTTGTTGCGCTTGAATTTATGATGATCGATGATATTGCACTATTGTGTAAAACTCCTGGACCACACTCACACACACACAAATATGGAATTCACTGGAAATTGGTTAAGTCATGGATATTTCTAAATAATGAAAAGATTTCGAAAATTGGATTTCGAGTCCGAAATAGTTTGGAAATGTAATTGGGTTTAATATGAAAACTTTTGAAAAGAAAATTTTTGAAATTACTTTGAATATAATTTAACTTTAAAAGTTTTGAATTTGATTTAATTTGAATTTGAATTTGAATTCATATTTGAAGATTGAAATCTATACTTATTTATAAGTTAAATTTGAAATATTTTCCAAATATTCTTGTATATGATTTAAAATTGATTTCTAGAAAAAATGGAATTTACAAAAATGAATTTTGAGAAATAAATGATATTTTGGAAACTATGGTTTGGAAGTATTATACAGATTATAGAAAGTGGATTTCAAACCTTTTTAAAAGTATTTTCAAATGAATTTTGGAATTTGAATTTAATTAATTAGAGCTTGCCAAGGGTGAGGCAACTCGATCTTATCTTTAAAAGGAGCTACAACTTGAGTAAATTTAATCGGATTGTTCCGAGGTGAAAATTTTTGTTTTCAAATGACACTTGCTTTCATATAAAGGAAGAATTCCTAGTTTTGTTGAAAATATTTCCAAATTATGGATAAATCGAATTTGAAGAGAAATTGTTTTGAAAGCTATGACTAAATCTTCGTTAAAGATTTAGTAAATCTTGTTTTGAATTAAAGTGAATTCTAAAGATGGATCTTTTGGGTAAATATTATGAATGAATCTTTGTGAAAGATTGGTGAACCTTGATTTCAAATTGAAATGGATTTAAAAAGGATGAATCTTTTGTTTAAAAGATTAAAAGTGGAAAAATTGTTTAAACCATTCAAAAAGAAAGGTTTTGGGCCTTACGTTGTAACTTAACTAAGATCCCACTTTATCCATATGTTTTTAAATTGAACGCTCATTATTCGGTTTAGCCGGGAGAGGACTTTGTGTCATAAAACCCATTCTGAATAATGATACGACGAAATGGATAGCATTTGAAGACCGGTGGTGAAGACCGGGTATTTTTGAGAATGATAGGATTACCTATCGAATGTCTCTACACTGAGTTGCTCCGGTATAGAGATCTCCATATGTCATGGAGAGTCCGATCGAGATTGTGAATACCCGGATTTGCAAAGGCTTCTTTTGAATTGCCTTCGGTTCCGTTCGAACCCGAAATAGACTTGTATGGTTGTATGTCTGACATTACATTTTGAGAGATAAAGCTGATTTCTATCAGATACATTTCTGTTTGGTGGCGGAGAATTTATTCTCTTAGCTTAACACCCTTCTTTGTGACGTACGAGCTCAGAGGTTATGCAATTGATGGTTACTAGTGATACATTCCCAATTTGGTAATGTGGCATGCTGAGTGCTGCTGATCATTTATTGATCGAAGCATGGCTTTTGTGAAAAGCGTAGCTTTGTGGACGAGACTTCGTCGAACCTCACAATCCGGAAATGGTTAAAATAGGAAGAATGCGACAAGGTTATGAGGGCCGCACCCTTTAGGGTATGTGCATTTCCTTCTGGATAAAAGGTGGTATCATGGTATGGAGCCCAGATATTTAACCTATGTGGTTGTTGGAATTTGTTGGTATAGAGGTACCTCGGATAAAGGTCGGTGACGACCGGGGATGACATATTTGTGTCAGTAGTTACGCTAGTTACAGAGGTAACCCGGCCTTGTGTTGGTAGAGATCCGTTTAGGTCCTTGGGGCGTCCCTCCAGAGGCGTTCCCATTCGGTGAGGAAGTTTCTCAGCCTAACCATTTATTGGAAATCCAATCATCCAATATGCCCTTTACGATTGCAGTAGTATAACCTTCCATTCTTAAATGGTAGCTATAGCAGGCATAATATTGGTACCTATGCTGGCTAAGATTAATATTATACTTTCGAATGTTTTCTGCACTATGCACTAATGATAATATCAAAAGGATTTTGCGTATCAAGCATATTTGACTATCATAAAGAGAAATCTCCCCAAGTGTGTGATTGCATTGTGTGTGTGTCGGGAGGCCTTTTGGTAGTTTCATTTTCCAAAAGGCATTACGGATTTCTTTTTATTTCTTTTTTTCAAGATAAACTGTTTTTGTTTGCTCATACCAGTCTCATGACTGACCTTGCTTAATACAACGTGATAGAGGGTTCTCGCTTCGGGTTTGGTGGTGAACGGGATACTCTTACCCCTACATGTCCCTGGGGAATGGTTGGCTAACTGGGTAGGTGAAAAAGTCAAAAGGTTGGCCGTAAAAGCAAGTTCAGGGTACCATTGTGTGCCACGGCGGGTCATTACATGGCCGGGATTATCCTTTAGAAGACCATTTAGTGCTATCTTTCCGTTGCTGTTCTTTCGACTGTTGTATATCTTTTGGCTCTGATTGTGTTGGGCATCTGCTATATCATATTGTATCAGATATTGTATCCATTATTGTATCAATGATATGTTGTTTTTCTTCCGACGTGTTGTTGTACTTAATGTGTTATGAGCTCCGGCGAACCAGATTCGACGTTTGAATCTGCGGCATTCGAATACGGATGAAGTATGGATGTCGATCTTCGAAGGTCAAGTCAGGATCGTCATAGCACATGATCCCAAACGACCGTTACTAACAATCATGCAAGATCATTGATCTCTTCATAGATCATCAACAGGTTTAGAACATTGGGCTTATGGCAATACAAAACACGCTTTCCTATCGCAAGGCATGTTTTGGAAGGCAGAGTGCTAACCCACCTTTTGGCAAGGCAGTTTATAGACGGATTTAACTCAATCGACTGCACGATTATCAAGACTGGAATATTATGAATTTGCTTCGAATGGATGGACAGATGATCAATTACGGCTAATAAATATTAATACGAAGGTGGGATACAACATAATCGATGGATAAACAACGCAGCGCACTTGGAATATGGATTTTGACAAGGATGGAAGTTGCTTCGGGTGTGGTCGGCATTTGCTCCAGGTCACCATGAGGTTTTCTTTGGGTCAGCATGCTAATTCGCTTGGGGTCAGCATTGAACTTGGGGTCGGCATATTACTTCGGGTCGACAATAGCATAACTTTGGGTCGGCATAGTTCCTGCTTCGGGTCGGCATTGAGATGGAGGCCGTATCACTTCGAGGGGTCGGCATATGGAAGTGCTTCGGGTGGGCGTAGGAATAACTTCGGGTCAGCATGGCTTCAGTTCAGGATTTGGTTGGAGGTTGCATCAGGTCGGCATATTGAAGTTCTTCGGGTCGGCATTGCTATGGCTTGGGGTTGGCATTGCTTCAACCCCGGGTCTGCAAAGAAGAATTCACTTTGGGTCGTCACAGGAACTACTTTGGGTAACCGTAGGGATTACTTTGGTTCAACATTAGGTTTACTTCGGGTCAGCATACGAACTACTTTGGGTCGGCATATGATGGACGATTTGGGTTCGACGATCGATATAGCGGGCCCATGTAAGTGATGAGGCCCTGTAGCCGAGATTTCATTTATAGACACAACATGTTTGGCTTCAGAAAAAGGGGATCTTCACTCTATTCCTCTTATCTTCCACCTAGAGGCTACTGTGCTATTATTATCAGAAACTCCGCATTGTAACTACAATCAAATTTCAGTATGATAAAAAGGATTTTTTTGGAGTGGACGTAGGCCAGAATTAGCCAAACTACTATAAACCTTGTCTCTCTTTTATTTCTTTCATTTAAATTTCGGTTATTCTTCATATTATATTCTCTACATATACTCTATATATAATCTGTGACTGGATATTGGTGCTTTCACTTGTAATTGGGTGTTGGTGGCTAATTTTAATGCCAACAATGTTTAACTCCGATATTCTAATTTCCGCTGTAAAGTTTTTGTTGAAATAACATATGTGAGATTCTGTTCTATCTTTATTTTTCTTTCTTACCCTACAGAATCCACTTCTTCGGCGCTTGGATTTACGGCACGTGAATACCATGGATGTATTAGTATCGATTTCTGAGAGTCGAAGAAATGGGTCCTTACGTGAAATTTGTAGAGCAAGATATAAGGCCCCTAGAAAACCTACCTTAGGGATCGCACATCAAAAAGACAAGTTTGGAAGGATCAATATACATCCCTTGGAAGGGATCGGCAGAGAGCAGAGCAATATTGAATCGTTGATCAAGCTATAACTCGATTTCTAATGATCCAAATGACATGAAAATTGAAGGCTAAACATATTTTTGCATAAGGTAGCCACCATAGGGATCGCTCCATAAAATTCGACCAATGAAGGAATCGGTACCGATCCCTCCTCTTTGGGAATTGGGCCTAGCGATTCCTCTAGTGGGTCCATATTTTTTAGAAGGTTCTTCAACCGAGATTTCAAAAAGATATTTGATCATGTTCATCTATAAATACTGTCCTGATAGGTAATTCTACGGATCTTTACATTGCTTGTTACTATAGACTCCATTTTAATCAAGTACTTACTATTTTCTACTGCTGTAATATGATTTAAAAGTGGTTAATAATGAATAATCTTCAAAGTGGACGTAGACATACAACGCCGAACCACTATAAATTTCTATATCTCCGATTATTGCTTATTATCTGTTACTTCCTAATTCATCTACTAGGTTTAATTTTGTTTTTCTTCACTTATTTTTCTACAAACACTATTCTTAGGTGTTTGTGACCATTTAGGATGCAAACAATTTCATATTTTCAAATTCAAGTTTCAAACTCAAATCAAAAAAATTTAAATTTTCTAATTCATGTTTGAACTTAAAGCTTAATATTAAAAATTAAAATTCATATTTTCTAATTTCAATCCAAATGTTAAAATGAAAGGTATTATCATTTTAAGCTTAATTGAAATTTAATAAAAAAATTATAACATTTTTTTGAATATGCAACCATACGTTGGGCTCCCCATCATTGTGCTCCTACACTTAGTACCTTAAAATGCTCCAACATGTGTACATTCCTTGAATATTTTAGATTGGTAATGCGCCACACTTCATGTAAATTCATTTCTTCATTATAGTATTAGAGGAAACGGAAGAAAACATGGATGACATTTGAAACCATGCTTACTAATATTAAAGTCACAAAAACATGGACAACGAATTGAACATTTAAGATGACATGGCTATACATGAATAAACTCACATGACATCAACATAAAGTGAAAAATACATAATTTGTCTGTATGCATGATTACATCACACGTTAAGCAATATAAATATTAATAACAGTCAATGCAAGACCAAAATTTGTAGTATCTCAAGATAATTTCATTTTCCGAAAGAAGAAAAAGTACCAGCTAAGCATAACCATCCACTTAAAATCAGCAAATATAATCTACATTTATGGATAATCGACTGTCACTATATTTTAGAAGATATATGCATTTTATAGGTGTACCTATACCCATAAGCGTTAATCTGACATCAAATATTGTAAAACGATGCTTGTTCCTTTCTTTTTTCCAACATATACATCACGAACGAAAATTAATACCTCCAACCTATTCAACACTATCAAAGATGATAGTAAGCTCAGAATGCTTGATTAAGCATTTCTCAATACAAATTGAAAGCTTTAGAATGCAGCATATACCAATTGCCGTCTCTCCGTTTAACCAACAAACAACAATAGAGCTTTTGTCATACAATATTATACATTAATTTTGTAACCGTTCACATCTGTCTTTCCTCTAATTGAAAGAATAGTGATACACAATATCTCACAGAACATTAATAACAACATGCACAATAAGTTCGCATTGGCTGCTTTTTTTTAACGTACTACCTTCATCTTCAATAACAGATCCCTAATAATAACTGACTTCTTCTGCAAAGCACAACACATTTCAAGCATGAGCAGGTGCAGTTTTTAAACATTTTAACAAGATGATGGTGAAAATACCATTATATGTAGGATCATCTTCAAAGAAATGAAATATTATGAGATCAATGGAAACTCTCATGCAAACCTAATGAATAATAACAAGATGGTAAAAATTGTTGTATTCTTAAGAAGAAGAAAACAAGTGAAAACACTAAACATAAGAACAAATCAATTCTAAAATTAAGCAAATATTTCATGTGTCCTACCATGAGGGTAGAACAAGTTTTAGAAAGCAAATAAAATGTATCTGGTTCGTAACGGAGGGCAGAAAAATTTTATAAAGCAAATAAAATATAATCTTCTCTTTCTTTGTAAAATATCACTGTTAGCAATAAAATTTCTTGTTTGAATAGTATTCTTCTTTTCCATCATTGTTAATAATAATATTCTCTTCTCATTGTTAAATAATAAATCTTAAGTTAAATTAGCAACCAACATACCTTCAGGCACATCAATCGCAACAAGACGTACATACAAATCCTAACCATATTCTGAAAATTGCAAACATTAAACAAATTCCCAAACCAGATCAAAGATCCACTATCATTCCACTATTGGCACTAGGATAAGCAGTACAGTTGCAACTCGGCAAACACAACAGTTTGCACTATTCAAGAATCAAACTCAAATCAATGCTACAATTTTCTATCTTCGGGACCTTAACGTTTTTCGCAGTTGCAAATCCATCGGTTCCGTTTTAAACGACTTGTTGGCACGTGATACAAAAAAGCGTCTGATTAAACAACTTGGCATAGTTCATTCATCGACCGATTAATGGGTGCGGATTTGTATTTGAGGCTAATATACATGTGTGAAGAATTTCCAATCAGAATTACATTAACTATTGACAATGATGTAAATAGATATGACATATAAAGCTTCACAATTACAAATGTAATGTTATATTTGTCAAATTACTATGGAGAAGGTCCATTGGAAACATCTACAACAGCTAACCCTCAACACACACCCCTGAGTTGATAGTTAGAATGCATGTGCGTGCGTAACTATATAACTAAATATAAAATATATACATACAAACACACACTAACATGCATGTACATAACATTTGATTAAAATTTATATGCCAACTTAAATTTTATTAGATATTAGATATTTACTATGCAATTTTAGATCTAAGATTTAGAATTTGGATTTATAATTATTTATATTAAATTACAATCAATATATATACTGAGGCTATTTACGTAATATCCTGAATAGTGTTAGATAAATCCGTACTAGGTTTAATGTTTAAACAAGTATGTTAAGGTCTCTAATTTAGTATATTATATGGTCTCTCCGACCTCAATACACTTTTTTAAACATTAAACCTAGTAAGGATTTATCTAACACTGTTAACATTCCATTATATTAATGGTTCTACATATTTATGATACTTAGGCTATTTACAAAATATCCTTAATAGTGCTAGATAAATCCTTAATGGTATATTTAAACAAGAATATTAAGGTCTTCAATTTGGTATGGGAAAAAAGAAATGAAATTTTGTTTCCCATACAAATTCGATATGCAAAAATAACACCTTACGCACAGTAGCAAGCAATTTGAAACTAAAATGGATGGTACAACATCAAATAACTTGACTTCACCAAGAAATAACAACTCTCCGTTATTCAGCTGGCTTGTTGGCCCCAAGTAGTTCCACATGAACACAAGTTATACTTTCATGAGTATGGGAAAGACTTCTCAACAAAACAAGTAGAAGTCGGCTTAGTTTTGAAACATTGCAACAGTAGCATCTCCTACTCTACCTATTAGCCATCGATACGTATTATGGAAAATCAGTTTTTATCGTACCAACCGCTCGCTACATACTAAAAGCAGTAATGGTTGCATTTTCTTAATATGCTCATTCTCATTCAAAACTAACATGATTTTAGTCCTAAATCGTGTTAATTTTACATGAGATTGAGCATGATTAAATTAAGAAAACAAAATCATTATCATTATTTGTTTTAGTAGAAAAGTTCAACACGTCAGATTTAAATTTTATATTTGCAAGGGTAAAGTAGCAAGAATCTCTAGTGTCGGATGGTAGTGAGCAAGAAAGATTTCTCCATGTGGTAATAATAACTATTTCTTTTTTTTTTCAGGTAGGCAACAAAGAAAGAAAATGAATTAGGAACAGCACTTAAAAGTGGACAGTGTAGCCACTCAGGTCTAGCTTGCTTCCACTAGACCTGAATTAGCCAGCTTTTTTACGCAGTAAAGGAAAAATCGAAAGCTTTATAGAATTTTTCATTTGAAACTGGTAGTAACTAAATATGTTTCATTGTCCACTTTATACTGCTAAAATTTCTTCCGTTGCTCTGATAAACCAACAATTTTATAGCAAAGATTCAGGTTCATAAACAAATAGACTAGTCAGTAAACAAGTCCATTAACACAGGTGACCTGAAACAAAATGAAACATGAAATACTTCATGATAAACTTTTTACAATGATCTATTGTATTCCAATGTTAGTAATAAACATTTGCACCAAAATAACCAACGGCAGAGCATATAGGTACATCCCCATGTTCAAGAACAAGTTCTAGCTAGCTGTTCATTTTAACAGGACCAATAGAAAGATTCAAATAGCCTTTAAAAAAGAATGTAGATGCAACTGCAAAGAGATACAGAAGTTGGCAGTTCTAAACACTATGAGATCACACAAACAAGATATTAACTGCAGAATATTCAAAGCAAAAATTTAGCAAACTAATTTGTACTACGCTAAAAACATACCATGTTAGAAAATACGAATGAAGAAACAACAGACAAATGAAGAATTACAATAGATTGCATTTTATTTGTATGTCCATACGACTAGATAATGAAGTAAACACATTTTTAATACAAGCATTCAAATATGAAATTCCATGCATGAGTCATAGTCATACTGATTTATAGAAAATTAAATTTTCAAAATGTTGACGAAGAGAAGATATCTCAGCCACTTGGATGATATTAGTATAATTACTCCTTGACGAAATATCTAATAAATTTATTTGTATGTAATTTCAATATTTTTCATCTTAATAGAATTACATACAAATAAATTACAATGATTTTACTTCAATGTGGTAATAGCACAAATCTGTAATGGATGAAGCATTCGCATATAAAGAATTACAACGATTAACATTATTCTAATATTAAGAGTTCATTAGAAATAGGATGTCCAAATGACCAAATAATGAAGCAAACATATTTCTAATAACTAAACAATGCGCTACATTACCTCTATACATGCCAATGGATATCCAAAAAACTCGAAATTCATCTGCATCTGTACTCCGAAACAAATAAATATTCGATATCCAAAAAAAGATACATATGAGAATATTAATGTATCTACATAAAAATATTATCCACCCGGTTTTCTCAATATAATAATAATTTGAATTATGTGCACATATGGTAGGGAATGATTCTTGAGTAAATTTGCGCTAATCAACATACATATATAGCACCACATATAAAAAAATCAATGATTTTATAGAATATTGTTTTTATGGGAAGATGTATACCTTGTTTGGATTAGAGGTGAATTTGTAATAAAAAATTATCTCAAATAAATACTAATGTGTTTCATTAAAATAAATATCGCTTATCGCCTTAGAGAACTCAATTTGCTTTTTATTACATTTTGTATTAGTGATTGCCCGTACAATTAAATTTGTTCACTTTGCTTTTTATCAAGGTTTGAAATTCCGCTTACCGGTTCCGTTTCGGTCATCTGTAACTTTCAATATTTCGGTTCCGTTTCGGAAATTTCGGAAATTCCGTTTAAATTCCGGTTTATTAATTGCAGATTTTTTTTCAATATAAATGTTTTAAAAAATTCACTTGTAACCAAGATATTGATACAATTTGCATTAATCATATTTTATAGTTTTAATAAATATCTCATTATTCACTTCCTTTGGACCATGATTTGCTGAGCACATGCTCTCACTTTTTAAAGTACAAAGTCTGTAACCTGTAGCTGTAGTGTACTAGCCATACTTCATCAAGTCCAGCACTCGTCTTCTAGTTTATAACATTTCACTTTCTTTTTCTCAACTCAAAATAACCAGATCCAACTCCCAAAGAATTTTATCGTCCTTGGCTCCTTCCCCCTCTCACTTTAAATAACCCTCAAAATCCTATCCACACTAAAAATCACTAAGAATATGAAATAGATTTTATTAATCAAGGAGCATAATAATGAAAATTGAAGGTAATTACCATGGACTTTTCATTTTTTCGGTTTTACAATGATTATTTAGAGAAAATTCCGGAATGGAAATTTCCTCGAATTCCGGCCCGGTCAGCACCGGATCCGGGACGGAATGGACGGAATTCCAGTGCACCGGCCGGAAGTTCAAACCTTGCTTTTTATTACATTTTGTATTAGTGATTGCCCGTACAATTAAATTTGGTGATAATACTTATATTTTACCTAATTTATGTACTTTTGCTCTTGTTGTTTGTAATTTTTATCTTCTACGCTTCTAGCGCTTTTTATTATGTTGTCCGTCTATTCATTTTATTTTTCTAACTAGTTGAAATAAATTTGATTCAACTTTTGTCTTTCGACAAAAGTTGAGTTAATTTAATTAACTTCCCTTTCGAAAAAATTAAGTTAATTTAATTAACTTCTACAATAATCTTCTTGAATAGATTCATGAGAATTATAAATTAAAATTATTTTATTTTGAATTGAAAATTGAGTTTTAGTTCGTCGATCTGAATAGGTTTGATTTAGATTGAATTTCAATATCAATTTATAATACTTTTTACCAAATTCTAATATTTAACCCTCTTTAGAACTTTTCATAACATGCCTAAGATTTTTAATTTAAAATTTCAAGATTTTCAAACAAAACACTGTGAATCTACCCGTATTCGTATGCTTACAACAATAGTATGCCGTGGGCTTGCAGTCTTTATAACTCAAAATTTGCGCTTTTCTAAACTAATAGAAAAGGCGCAACAAGTTTCTAGCGCCGTTAACCGGAACAAGCCTGGGATAGCCGCATGACAAGCGAGAATACTGAACATTATACTATAACGACTCGTATGGAATTTAATTACAGCCATACCCCTAATCAAATCTAATTGACTAAGCAACATAATTAACTATGTAAAGAAACGCAAATAAAATACTTTATTGAATTGCATGAATGAGGTATATCTATTACACGGATATCAATAGGAGATGGAGTCTTCTAAGTATTTAGAATTATGCCCGTTATCAAATTATATCTTATTCCTATATAAAATAGAAATTTATTGCTTTAGAAAAGGTAAAATGATAATTATAGCTAATCAGCATTTGGACATGCAAAAAACAATAAAAAACTATTGAATCACTTTTGCTGAAAAGAGCAGCATATTCAGAACGCTAGCAATTCTTTCAACTTGAATCTCTCGTTTTAATCAACATTCAGCCAAACAATCACACTAAGCATCCCAAATAGTATATCCACATCAAAAACAAAAATTCATATCTATGAAAGCTAAAGCAAATATACTAAAATTTCTATGGTTAATATTACAGATAAGCTTAATAAATGAAGATTAAAATATAATATATCAAAGGAATTTTATGAAATGGATGCACCATAACTGCATGTTATTACAGGTTTATGTAGTTAGTCATCACAGCCGTCTTCTATTTATCAAACAACAATTGGATAGTTAAATTTGTATGTGAATTCAAAGAAATATTAAAAAATGAAAATTCAAGGAGATGATTTCTTTGGGAATTGATTGTCCTAATGACTAGATAATAAAGCAATACGTTCATTATTATAGATCAAGAAGATAAAATAAAAGATAGTATACGTACATTTACCTCCTAAGTTGGTAGAAAAACCAAATGCAGATCCACTGAGATTATTGGAGGTGGGTTGAAAAAGCAAAATTGACCCTTTGCTTTAGCTTCAATGAACGAATCGATCAGGCAACTAAAATCTATGCTTTCGAGCAGACTATGAAGCGTTCCCATCAAATTTTGGACAAAAACATAGATAAAAAAATGTTGGAATGTTTTTCTGAAAGGAATTTACGAGGATCAATAGGGTCAGTAAGAAGGGAGGCTGAGCTAAAAGCAACGTTGGATTTGAGTGGATTTATAAATTCTGGATATACTGTAGGTCTCTTTCATTAGTAAGAAGAAATTAGAAGCCCATAAAATAAACAAGGTATAGGCTTAGTGGCCCGCATTTATTGTACTCTACTAATCTTCGGGCTTTTTATAATTTCTGAATGAATAATGTTGGACAGTTTGGAGTGGAAGGTTTGCTTTTAACACAAATCCTAACAACCTCAATTTTAGCTTTAAAATCATCAAAAATTGTTGCTTTTAATTAAAAAAATGCATAATTCTACGTATAACAACTGTAACACACAAATCAGGACAGTTTCATTAACTTTTATGCAGTTTTTAGAAATCCACCTAAAATTGTAATTCTTATATGCGACATGAACTCTTATTCATTGGAGGTGAGATCAAGGGGTTATGAAAAATTATCCCGCAGAAATCTATATGGACACAAGTTGATGACACAACGGAATTCAATCATTGGTCCTAGATTTCCACCTTCCGTATAAGGACAAAAAGATCTGACAACCCATCTCTATTGTGAAAGTGCGGTGTGTATACAATTATATGTGCTAATATAGTACACACGGATCGTGTAATATGGACTACAATATAAATGCGGAAATAGATGATAATAGCATAGTAAATAAAAAATAGAAAAATCACACCAGAGATTTTTATACTGGTTCGGAGCACCGTCCTACGTCCAGTCCCAGACTTCTATCTGGATTTTCACTATTAACAACCTCGCTTCACTCGGAGGAACAGGTTTACAACACCCGAGCAACCGAACGGGATTTCACGCCTCTAATACACTGAGGACTTCAACACTTGCCTCTTACAACACAGAGGACTTCAACAAAAGAACAAATACAATTGTTGTTGACAACTTATGCTCTTGAAAACACGGATTTGTCACTAGTAGTACACCATTCCTATAATCTTATCCTCAAAGTATGTGAATGATGTTTTAAAAAGATTAAGGAAAGTATATTACTTATTGAATCAAAAGATATGAAATAGTTTCAATGATTCAATAAATAATCGAGAGCTTTTAGAATGCAGGAGTATGTAGAAAGTAAGATCAGAGATTAGATTAAAAAGCATATAAAATCATGTTATTTTAATCAACGAATTAGATGAGTTTATATAGATAAGAATGGTTGTAACTCTTTGTGAGCAGTTGCCATTAAGAGATATGATCTTTGGTGAAAGGTAAGAGATGCAACCTTTGGAGAAAAGAAGTGTCTTTTGAAAAAATTGCTTTCTGTTTAAAAACGGTCGACAGGTTAAAAAGTGACCAGTAGACAGGAATTTAAATATATATACGTTATGTGCATGTGTGCACGTTCAGTGTGCAAATTATGCAGGAACGGTCGACCGCTTATATTGTGACCGGTCGACCGGTCCCTGTAAAGTTGCACACTGAATGTGCAACTACATTCTAATCGTATATATATTAATTTTCTTGAAAATGCATGATTATTTGAGGATAGATTTTAACAAGTTTATCACTATTATAATATCAAATAATCAACCTACAATCTAGAGTACCATATGTAGCTATAACCTTGTTTTGTCGATCGCCTTTAGTTATTTGTCAGAAATCAAAACCTTCATAAAACTTGTGACTCAACATTCTCCCCCTTTTTGATTGATGACAATATATATCTGCAAATCTGAATCTCCCCCTGAATATGTGATCTCTCTCTTTGAATTCTTATATATGTACGTTCCTGCAAACAATTGTTAGCCCTTTCTCCTCCTTTGTCATCGACAAAAAGAAGTAACAGATACTAGAATAGTAGAATTAATATGATATGCATAGCAAAATAAAACATTAACATATCCAAAACATAACAGAGTATAATACAGACCATAATGTCAAACGAAAAATAGGAATAACGACACTATTTAGTACAAGTGTCGATGAATGTTTGTTAAAGTGCTAAACCATAAAAGAATCTAAGATGAAGCAGATCATATCTCCTCTTCATCATCATCCTCGTCGTCATCATCATCTTCTTCTTCTTCTTCCTCATCATTGTTCCCTCTAGATGATTCTCCATGTCCATGACCACTCATACCAGTAGACTCGTCAGATGATGTCCAGGTGAAAACAGGAGCAGCAGGACGTTTTCCTGGGTCTTGTGCTTGAACAGAGGTGGATGTGGAACATGATATAGCATCCCATAGCATACCAAAGAATGACTTGACCTTATTGAAGCGCTTATCAATTTTAGAGTCCATGCGCTTGTGACGTGATTCAAGCAAAAATTGGTTACGCGCAATTGTTTCAAGTGATTCTTTTGTGGATGATTTTGATTTTAATAGTTTTACTTCATCGGAACGAGGACGAGAGGAAGTTGCTCTTTGTTTTCTTGGTCCTCTTTGTTGTCATTCTTCAAAAGACATAATCTCAAGATAAGGTGGAGGAAGCTTCATTCGTTTGATGGTTATGGAATCAATGCATTTTGGTTTTGAGGTTGCAGAATCAGAAGGATTTACCCCACAAGCTAACAAAAGTCGCATGATATATTCATTGTAGAAGAAATGAGGCCGTGTAGAGTTATTTACCTTGAGAATTTCATCAAAAAGCATGTGTACCCAATTGATTTGGATTTCACCATAAATAGCATAGAGTGCTTTGAAGTTTTCTTTATATACTGCATCATAATTTCCAAGTCTAAGAAAAAGAGAATGCATTAAAACACGATGAAGTAGTCTGGCTGTCGGTCGAAGTCCAATAGACTTTGTGCCATCACTATTGTCTTCTATGAACTGATGACTGGTGCTATTTCGAGTGAAGACTTCGCAGAAGGTAGATGAAAACTCATCGCCTCGATTTGGTATACCAAGTATAGAGGCAATTCTAGAATGAGTAAGGAAAATTTGCTTGCCACGGACCACAGACCAGATGACTCCGTTTGGATTATCAGGTTGATACTCATCGAGATTCATGTTGGCGTAAAACAATTTGATCATCAAATGATTTATCTCCACATTATTTTCTGAAAAATCTATCAATGGAGTAATGTTGGAATTATTGGCTAACCTCCGAACTCCATAAGCCGTGAAATCATCAAATTTGATGAAAGAGCCTGGATGAAACTTGTAATTTGTCATCTGATTCCATCTTGTTACAGCAATTGGACTTTGAAGCCACTTTTTGGCGGAGATGCTCAGAGATGAAGTTTCAGAGGTTGTTCCTTTCTTAGATTTCTTTTGAGGAGGAGCCATTGTTGGAAGATTTGAGATTTGGGAATTGAAAATAGGAAACTAGGGTTTGTGATTTTGGGAAAAAATAACAGCTTGAGGCAAAAGAGAAGGAGGGTTGAAAGAAAAGGACGCATAGATATATATATAAAAACTGAAAATACGTCAACCGGTCGACCTATGAAA
Source organism: Allium cepa (assembly GCA_030765085.1). Classification (NCBI taxonomy): domain Eukaryota; kingdom Viridiplantae; phylum Streptophyta; class Magnoliopsida; order Asparagales; family Amaryllidaceae; genus Allium; species Allium cepa. Next base: position 845,765,389 of record CM060943.1, read on the forward strand.
TATGGCCGGTCGACCGTTTTCAACCAGGGAGCAAACGGTCGACCGGCTATATCCCGGACGGTCGACCGGTTTTGGCCTGCTGAGTAATAACATGTTATTATGCAAGTTTTTATAATATATCAACATATATATATTATATTTCATTCTTAATATAAAATATAACCGTTATTACACAAGTGATAGATAAAGATATAATAACTATATATAAATCTAATGAGAAGGTTCGTCATTAGAATTATCGTTGTTTCCTTCAATACGTTTTGACCATGGACTCCATTGTTTCTGAGCTCCTTCATTCTTCTCATAGTTCCGATCCCACGGTTAGGACTTTTAGATGTTGATGGCCTAGACGGCATTGGTTCATGCACGTCATGCTTGTTGGAACCGCAGAAAAATGTTGCCAACTTTTCTAAAACGGATAATCGTGCCGATGTCCGTTGTTGCTCGTGATAAAGTTGACTTTGCCCATAATGGAGCTGTCTCTGAAGGTCTATCTGATGTTTCTGATAGTGGTGTATCTCATCGATTTGTGCTTTGGTACGAGGAGAATAGAACGGTGTCCTCTTCACTCGTTTTGAATTTGGAGTTTTATCAGACATACAAGAGCATTGATGATGACAACTTGGTTTTTGTTTTGGTGTTGTAGGAGAATAATATTCCTCCGACTCAGAACTCGTAATAGAAATGTATGATTCTTGAGCACGTTTATCACAAATGTGAGCCATAGGGAATGTTGTATAGAATATTATGGTTAGATAAAAAAAAGATGAACAAAATATGAAATTTTTGCAAGCTTATATACAAGTTTCTTATGTATAAACCTATGGATGTGAGTTAATGGAAAATTTTAACCAAGAAAACATAAGCAGAAATTTTATTTTAACTCTAAAAATAGCTCTCCTTTTAAAATTGAAATTATAAAATAAGAAAGGAAAGGACGATCACTAAAAGAAAATAATGAAAAAAATGAGTAAAGAGAATTAACCATTAAATCAAGCAGTGGCTTATATTTAATGTAAAAAAAATAGTTTATGCAAAAGTTATGGTTAAAGAATAATTAAAAAGAAAACGTTCTTTAGAAATTACTTAGTCAAGATTTTTTCTTGAAATTAAACCAAGCTCTCTTCGTAATCTAATAAAATTAGATTCGAGCAGAGGCTTAGTAAAAATGTCCGCTAATTGATTGTCAGTATGGACATATTCAAGACATATATTTCCTTTGTCAATATTATCTCGAAGAAAATGATGACGGATATCAATGTGTTTGGTTTTAGAGTGATTTACTGGATTTTTAGAGAGATTTATAGCACTGGTGTTATCACAGTATATAATAGAATTTGATAAATGAATATCAAAATCTTGAAGTGTTTGTTGCATATATAGTACTTGAGTACAAGCGAGAGCTGCTGATATATATTCAGCTTCACATGTTGATAGTGAAACACAATTCTGTTTCTTACTGAATCAGGACACAAGTGATTTTCCAATAAAATGGCACGTACCACTTGTACTTTTTCTATCCGTTCGTGAGCCACCGAAATCAGCATCACTATATGATACTAATTCAAATGGACATTCTTTTGGATAAAAAAGACCGAAATCTTTGGTATTATTAAGATAACGAATTATACGTTTCACTGCTCGTAGATGTGATTCCTTTGGATCGGCTTGAAAACGAGCACATAAACAAACACTCATTATTATATCTGGACGACTAGCTGTAAGATAAAGAAGAGAACCAATCATGCTTCGATATAATTTTTGGTCAACATTCTTACCACTTTCATCTTTTTCAAGATGTGTAGTTGTACTCATAGGAGTTGGTTTACCAGATGTATTTTCTAATCCGAAGCGTTTGATAAGGTTTTCACAGTATTTTTCTTGATTGATAAAAATATCGTTTGAAAGTTGCTTTATTTGAAGTCCAAGAAAATAAGATAGTTCTCCCATATGAGACATTTCGAATTCTTTGGTCATAATACTTGCAAATTCCTTGCAGAGTTTATCGTTTGTTGAACCAAAGATGATATCGTCTACATATATCTGGATAACTAGAATATCTTTTCGAGAATGTTTAATAAACAAAGTTTGATCGACTTTGCCTATTTGAAATCCTGAGTTAATAAGATAGCTACGTAGTCGTTCATACCAAGCACGAGGTGCTTGTTTTAAACCATACAGAGCTTTCTTAAGTTTGAACACATGGTCAGGAAAATTTTCATGTACGAACAAAGGAGGTTGTTCGACATAGACATTCTCTTTGATAAATCCATTGAGAAAAGCACTTTTGACATCCATCTGATAAAGTTTGAAATTATGGTGACAAGCAAAAGATAATAGAATTCTAATAGCTTCTAGTCGAGCAACTGGTGCAAAAATTTCTTCATAATCGATACCTTCTTCCTGATTATATCCTTGTGCTACTAACCTTGCTTTATTTTTGGTGATATTTCCTTGTTCGTCAGCCTTATTTTTATAGACCCATTTAGTACCAATTACTGACTGATCAGTTGGTCTTGGAACAAGTTCCCAAACGTCATTGCGCTCAAACTGATTTAGTTCTTCCTGCATGGCAATGATCCAGTAATCATCTGTAGCAGCTTCTTTTGGATTCTTAGGTTCGATATTTGAGAGAAAAGCGACATGACCCATTTGATTGAGTTGACTCCTTGTTCTGACATGTGATGTGATTTCACCGATTATATTTTGAGCCGGATGGTCTCTTAATATTCTTGGTGGTGATTGTAACTCACATATTTGAGGAATATTCTCAATAATTATTTCCGAGTCAGAATCAATATTTGTGATGATTGGATTGTCAGTGACTATTGATTCGTCATCATCTGATATAGTGTGAGGATGCTGATAGATTTCATCAAAAGAGACATGAAGTGATTCTTCAATAGTTTTGGTTCGTTTATTAAATATCCGATAGGCCTTACTTCGTTCCGAATAACCGACAAATATTCCTTCATCAGCTTTTGGATCGAATTTGCTAAGCTGGTCTTTCGTATTTAAAATAAAGCACTTGGAACCAAAAACTTTGAAGTATGAGATTTTAGGCTTCCTTTTGTTAAATAATTCATAAGGAGTATTCTTGGTAAGAGGTCTTATGGATACACGATTTAAAACATAACAGGCAGTTGCCACAGCTTTCGTCCAAAAATGTTTTGGTAAGGTGGTTCCATTCAATAATGTTCTTGCACATTCTTGTAAAGTTCGGTTCTTCCGTTCTACAACTCCGTTCTGTTGTGGAGCTCTGGGAAACGAAAAATTATGATATATACCTTTCTTTGTACAAAAATGTTAAATTCATTATTTTCAAACTCTCCGCCATGATCACTTCTTATATTTTTAACTTTAATCCCTTTTGATTTTTGAATTCTTTTGACGAAAGATTTGAAATGATCGAAAGTGTCACTTTTATTTTTTAAGAAAATTGTCCATGTATAGCGAGAGAAATCATCAACAATTACAAGCACATATTGACTGTGATTTATTGATTGAACCCTAGTAGGTCCAAATAAATCCATGTGTAGTAACTCAAGTGGTTGTAATGTTGATATTACTTTCTTGGATTTAAAAGATGATTTGGTCAATTTTCCTAATTGACATGCATCACAAATGTTGTTAACTTTAAAACTCATTTTGGGTAGTCCTCTAACTAGATTGTTTTTGGCTAGCTTGTCAATAGTTCTGAAGTTTATATGACAGAAGCGTTTGTGCCATAGCCATGGATCATTGTCATTAGCCACAAGACACATATCTGAATTATGATTAATATTCATATTCAGAATATATATATTTCTGTCTCTATAACCTTCGAAAACCAAATTATGGTCTTTATCTAAAATACTACACTTATTATTTGAAAATGAAATTATAAATCCCTTGTCACATAACTGACTAATACTAAGCAAATTGTGTTTTAAATTTCTAACTAGCATGACATTAGTAATAAGAGGTAAGTTAGATGTACCGCAATTGCTCACATCGCCTTTGCCGATGATATAGCCTTTTGAATTGTCTCCAAAAGTGACGGAGCCACCATCTGAATATGTAATATTTGTTAATAAACTCTTGCCTCCCGTCATGTGCTTTGAGCAACCACTGTCCAATATCCACTTTCCTCTTTTCTTAAGTGGGGCCTGCAAAAAATAGAATTAAGTCCATGGTACCCACTTTTTATAGGGTCCTAAGAGTTAGGTCTTAGGAGTCCAAACCCATATGGGTCCGATATCCCCTTTATATATATAATTTTTATTAAAATGCACAGTATTCATGAATTGCTGAATGTATTTGTTCCTAATCAAATTGTTATTTGTTTTAGGAACCCATATTTTGATAGTCTTGACATTTTTCTTTTGAAATTTCACAACTGGTTTTGGTTTGGAATATAATAAACTAAGATTTTTTTTAGCTTCAGTTTTTTGTACTTTCTTCTTCCTTTTATTTCCAAGATGTTTCTTGGTTTCTTATTTGTTATATCCCAATCCTTGTTTGTCTGAAATAGATTGTGAACTTTCAATGATTTTTGTCAAATTTTCTCGACCTTTGTTAAAGTTAGAAACATTTTGAGTAATGTCATCAAACTTTGTTTGTAAGCTAGCTTTTTCTAGGTCTAGAATTTTGACTTTTGCTTTAAGCTCATGATTTTCAGTAGTGAGAGCATTATTTTTCTCTTTTTGAGCTTCTATTTCTTGACTCAAAAGAGATATTTGAGAGTCAACATTAGATGATGATTCTTGAATATTTTCAAGTTCCTCTTCTAATATTTTCTTCTCATCTTTTAACATATCTCGTTCAAACTCTGCTCTACTTAAATCTGCTTTGACTACTTTTAATTGACGTTTTATGTCTTTATATTTGACTATATCAATTCAGCATTAATATCAAGTAATTCATCAAATGTAGGAATTTGTACCTCATCTTCTATTGCCATAAAACAAACATTAGCTTGTTCATTCTCTGAATCACTTTTACTTTCTGATGAAGATGACTCTGAATCATCCCATGTTACTGAGAAAGCTCGTTTCTTAGATTTGTCCTTCTTATATTTGAATTTGTCATTTTCTGACTTCTTCTTTTGTTCTGGACAATCCTTCTGCATGTGTCCCTTTTTGTGGCAGTTGAAACATTCTATAGCAGATGAAGATGGTTTGTTTGATCCAGGTTTCCTTTTATTGTAACGACTGGCTTTTCGATAATTTAGGAATTTTTTGAATCCTTTCGCAATGAATGCCAAATCTTCGTCTTCAGAATCTGATTCATTTTCATCTTTCTCAACATGAAATGCTACATTTTTCTTTTCTTCTTTCTGTTCTTTTCTAGCCTGCAAATTTGCTTCATAGGACATTAAATTTCCTATCAATTCATCTGGCTTCATGACGGAAAGGTCATTAGCTTCTTCAATTGCTAATACTTTTCCTTCCCATTCACTAGTCAGAGAATGTAGGACTGTTGAAACAACATCGAAATCAGAATACTTTTGTCCTAAACCAATAAGTGCATGGTGAATAGTTTGAAACCGTGAATACATGTCATTGATTGTCTCATTTGGTTTCATTTTGAAATTTTAAAATTGACTTTTTAGCATGGCTATTTTGGCTTGTTTAACCTTGTTAGTACCTTCATGAGTGATTTTTAATGTTTGCCAAATTTGATATGCAGTAGTGCAGATACTAACACGGTTATATTCATTTTGGTCTAATGCACAGAACAACATATTTATTGCTCTTGCATTTACGGCTGCTGCCGTTTTCTCAGCTGCAGTCCATTCTGAATAATCAGTTGTTGGATTCACTATTTCTCTTTGAGTGGCATTCCAAGCATCATAGCTATTTGATTGCATAAAGAATGACATACGTGTTGCCCAATAACTATAGTTAAGACCATTGAAAAATGGAGGTCTTTGTGTTGATTGACCCTCCGTGTAAGTGGTGTTTTGAGTGCTAGTACTTACGTTATTTGCCATATTACTATAATATATCAAATAACTGTGTTACGGTTATATGATGACCGTGCTCGATACCAAATGAAAGTGCGATGTGTATACAATTATATGTGATAATATAGTACACACGGATCGTGTAATATGGACTACAATATAAATGCGGAAATAGATGATAATAGCATAGTAAATAAAAAATAGAAAAATCACACCGGAGATTTTTATACTGGTTCGGAGCACCGTCCTACGTCCAGTCCCAGACTTCTATCTGGATTTTCACTATTAACAACCTCGCTTCACCCGGAGGAACAGGTTTACAACACCCGAGCAACCGAACGGGATTTCACGCCTCTAATACACTGAGGACTTCAACACTTGCCTCTTACAACACAGATGACTTCAACAAAAGAACAAATACAATTGTTGTTGACAACTTGTGCTCTTGAAAACACGGATTTGTCACTAGTAGTACACCCTTCCTATAATCTTATCCTCAAAGTATGCGAATGATGTTTTAAAAAGATTAAGGAAAGTATATTACTTATTGAATCAAAAGATATGAAATAGTTTCAATGATTCAATAAATAATCGAGAGCTTTTAAAATGCAAGAGTATGTAGAAAGTAAGATCAGAGATTAGATTAAAAAGCATATAAAATCATGTTATTTTAATCAACGAATTAGATGAGTTTATATAGATAAGAATGGTTGTAACTCTTTGTGAGCAGTTGCCATTAAGAGATATGATCTTTGGTGAAAGGTAAGAGATGCAACCTTTGGAGAAAAGAAGTGTCTTTTGAAAAAATTGCTTTCTGTTTAAAAACGGTCGACAGGTTAAAAAGTGACCAGTAGACAGGAATTTAAATATATATACGTTATGTGCATGTGTGCACGTTCAGTGTGCAAATTATGCAGGAACGGTCGACCGCTTATATTGTGACCGATCGACCGGTCCCTGTAAAGTTGCACACTGAATGTGCAACTACATTCTAATCGTATATATATTAATTTTCTTGAAAATGCATGATTATTTGAGGATAGATTTTAACAAGTTTATCACTATTATAATATCAAATAATCAACCTACAATCTAGAGTACCATATGTAGCTATGACCTTGTTTTGTCGATCGCCTTTAGTTATTTGTCAGAAATCAAAACCTTCATAAAACTTGTGACTCAACATATTGTATTACCCGTTGTGTTTTATTTCGTGTCTAAATAGTTGATTTTTAATATATAGCTTTTTATTTCACCTTGTTTACTTACCACTATTAAAAAATTGATGTAAACAAAACAATATTAAAATCGATAGCAAAATTCAAAATAAAAATCTTGTTGAAAACCAAAGTCCAATTGTAGACCAAAATATAGTTCAAAACCAAAATAATGATGCAGAGGTTCGAAATACGACCAGTTTTAGAATGAACTTGATTCTATATTGTGGGTATTTCCGCATAGATCGGAACATTATTCTACTCCTATGTAAATGCAACTGCAAAGAGATACAAAAAGTTGGCAATTCTACTCCTATGAGACCATACCAACGAAAAATTACCAGCCTTAAAATAACCTTTGCAAGCAAGGGAGCATACAGAAACGAAACGAAATTTGTATGGAAGTTACATGGCATTCATGTGTAATAAAAGCTGCAATGGAGTGGTGGGGAAGGGTTTATATTGCTTTACATTTCTACAAGGCTGTTTTGAAAAATTCTCTGTACGAAGCATAATGATTTAAGGAAAATCAACATTTCAAAAATGGAAATGAAGATAGATACCCATACACTTAGTCGATCGGTGATTCTATATTCATATTAATTACAGAAGGATGCCCATACTGGTTGTTTGGATATTCTATTTCCAATGAACACTCTTAGGTCTTAAAGCAATGTTAATTTCTATAATTCTCGATATGCTTATTCTTCATTCATTACATGTATTTATAGTTCTTAATCAAAGCAGAAAATTTTAGTTTATTTGTATGTAATTCTGGTAAGATGAAAAGTAGCGGGATTACATTGGATTTTGTATGTAAACGAAGAATGATATCTTTAATGAAAATCGGTATTTCAAAAATGTAAATGAAGAAAGATACCCTACCACTAACAAGATCGGCAATTCTGCATATTCACAATCCATTACAGATAAATATAATTAATCCACAGGACAAAAACCAATGTAACTCCGTCACTTTCCATCTTACGAAATTTACATACAAATCTTTAATAATAATTGTAGTATCTTTGGTGTCACACATTTTTTGTATTAGCGTGAACTACCAAAAATGCCCCTCTACCTTAATATCGCTTAAAAATTGGATCTAACTTCTTTTACAAATTAAAAATTCTCCTCAACAAATATTATGAGATCCCAGCATCACTTAAACATAGGATGTCAATGGATTTCCGAATAACTCGAAATCCATCTGCATCTACATTCGAGAAACAAATAAAGATTCGATATCCAAAAAACTGATATATACGAGAATATCATGGTATCTACATCAAAAAAAAATACGCACTCGGTTTTTTGAATACAATAGCATAAATTATGTCTACCCTAGTATAATAAATAATAGATACTTGTTTTAGCAAGATAATAGTGCATGTTATACATATATAAATACACACATATACATATGCATATATGTATCTCTCCCTCTATACACACACATACACATGTATATGTATACATGTACATGTGTGTGTATGTGTATGTGTGTAGTACGCTTGTGTGTGTACACACATGCATACACATATATAAAACTCTAAATTACTTCTATAATAGAATTTTATGTCATCTTTAGATTTGTTAATTTTCAACAAATAGAATAACAGTTGAAACATATTAGTATTAGCAAAGAGAGCGAATACAAACATTGTAAAATTATTTTGAACATTGATCAATATCACACCATCGGCATTCGAATATATTTCTTTGACAAAAGAATCATGTAGGATTGAGAATTTGAAATGCTACAGTCATTTAGTGTAGCCACAAGAGATAAAAGCCATTAGATGATATAAAAAAAATTTACAGAGCCATACGAATTCAATGGTATTACATTATAAAAAAATCAGAAAGAATAATAATCAATAAAAAAACAAGGTCTATTTTCTATTGAAAGCAAAATAATCAACAGATTTCTACATGCTCAAGGAGGTGTATTCGATACAGATTTTTGCTCTAGTTGATGGGCCGAGTTTGTAAATATCAAAAACCAATAAATATTAAATACCTTTCTGTTGGAAATTGTGTTTGAAAATCAAGTGAATTATTAAAAATGACTAAGTGTGAAGAGTGGCTTTGTGAATAGTCCCACATTGTAGGACTTTATGAAAGAATCAAGTATTTATACTTGATTTTTAGAGGCTAAGTTGGGCCCTTTGGGCACACAATGATGCTCTTTTGTGAGGAGGGAGGTCATGCTTGACCACACCATCGGCATTCGAATATATTTCTTTGACAAAAGAATCATGTAGGATTGAGAATTTGAAATGCTACAGTCATTTAGTGTAGCCACAAGAGATAAAAGCCATTAGATGATATAAAAAAAATTTACAGAGCCATACGAATTCAATGGTATTACATTATAAAAAAATCAGAAAGAATAATAATCAATAAAAAAAACAAGGTCTATTTTCTATTGAAAGCAAAATAATCAACAGATTTCTACATGCTCAAGGAGGTGTATTCGATACAGATTTTTGCTCTAGTTGATGGGCCGAGTTTGTAAATATCAAAAACCAATAAATATTAAATACCTTTCTGTAGAAAATTGTGTTTGAAAATCAAGTGAATTATTAAAAATGACTAAGTGTGAAGAGTGGCTTTGTGAATAGTCCCACATTGTAGGACGTTATGAAAGAATCAAGTATTTATACTTGATTCTTAGAGGCTAAGTTGGGCCCTTTGGGCACACAATGATGCTCTTTTGTGAGGAGGGAGGCCATGCTTGACCACCACACACGCGCACCAACCGACCGACTCGACTCGACCCGGGCAGGGCTCGTAGTGGTGTAACACTTATATTTTTGCTACAAATTTATTGACCGGGTTGGAACGGTAAAATCTGTTCAAGCCCGTATTGATATTTTGACCCGGTATTACTCAGATCCGTTTTTAAGACCACGTTTCCCCCTAACCAGTAAAGTTCTTTTACTGCCTCGTCTTCTTAACTGATACGAAGACGAAAACAAAAGGACAACATTTTCGTACCTTTTTTTTATAAAATTCGAGCATTACTTTTTGAGAGTGCAAACTGAGCCGTTCGTCCGTGCAAACGAATCGGTAACACAACTACTGAGAGGTTGTTTTATCCTAGAGGCGGCGGTGATTGATCCGAACTGCTTACACCGTTGAGCAGATCGCCGAAACGTCTTCAAAAAAGTGACTCCGTCCACGACTCAGTCGAAGTTAGCCATTGTTTTCCAACACTTTCTAGCAACATACAAGCTTTTTTTTCAATTGATGTTAAATACCAATTTAGCAACATGTAAGCGTCCTTTTTCATTTCTTTTATTTGTTGGAGAGGTGCTGGACACGGATTTTTATCTTAATTGATGGAAAGAGTATTCAAATAAACAACATAACAATATCAAAACCTAATAAATATTAGATGCCACTTTAGCAACCATGTGTTTTCTTTTCATTCATTCAAATATACTTGCATGCAATCCCAATATTTTTTCATCGTCCGAATATGAAGAATAAATCACCAAGAACTACAGAAAATTAATATTGCTTCAACCATAGGAGTTCATTAGGAACTGAATGTCTAAATGACAAATAATGAAGCAACCATATGAACAAACCTACCCACAAATCAATACCACATACAAAGAATGTCATGAAAGTGGAACGTGTAAAATAGCCTTACCACAAATTAATACCACAGTGGAACTCATGTGTAGACCCTACATGTTCTCTCCCAGTAATATTGATATACAAGAGATTTTGTGGTAAGCACAACATATTTCCTAACACCTTTTATTTGATAATGCATATAATAATTTAAATTCATCTTCTCATAAAATCAAAATTACTAGAAACATATTTCCCAACACCTTTTATTTCGGAAGTTGTGAAAAACATTCTTGGGATATCCTTTCTTTTAAATGTTGTCAGCTTTTCTAGAAAGAATACTATCTAATCATCAAAAATTACAAAAACAAAAGTCAAAGTTAATCAAAGAAACATACTGGAAATTTGGAAGAGGCAAGAAGTTAATCAAAGAAACACACTGGAAATTTGGAAGAGGCAAGCGATGTATAAGTTTATAATATTCAAGTGTGGTATAATATAAGTGAAAATAATAAATTTATTGCTTTAAAGAAGGTTAAATTATAAATTACAGCTAATTAGCAATCATACATGCAGAAAAGCAATAAAATATTGCTGAATCGCTCTTGCTGGAAAAAGCAGCGTATTCAGATTCAACATGGATCTCTTGTTTCAATCAGCATTTAACCATTAATTTTTCAAACAAACGCACAATAAACATCTCGAATCTTGTATCCACATCAAAAATAAAATTTCATATCCATGAAAGCTAAAGAAAATATTCTAAAATTCCTTTCCTATTGTTAATATAATAGCCAAACTTAATAAAATGAAGATTAAAATATAATAGCTCAAAGGAATTTTGTGAAAGAGACCCATATAAAAGGAAATTGTGAATCATACGAATTAAGAAAATGTAACTTAGCTCCTTAAATGGTCAACGAATGCATCATAACTACATATTATTACAGGTTTACGTAGTTAGTCATCACAGTCGTCTTCTAGTTATCAAATAACAATCGGACAGTTAAATTTTGTATGTGAATTCAAAGAAACGTTAAAAAATAAAAATTCAAGGAGATGATATCTTCGGGAATTGATTGTCCTAATGACTAAATAATAAAGCAATACGTTCATTATTATAGATCAAAAGGATAAAATAAAAGATAGTATACGTACCTTTACCTCCTAACTTTGTAGAAAAACCAAATGCAGGTCCACTGAGATTACTGGAGGAAGGTTGAAAAACCAAAATTGACCCTCTGCTTTAGCTTCGATGAACGAATCGATCAGGCAACTAAATTCCATGCTTTCGAGCAGACTATGAAGCGTTCCAATCAGGTTTTGGACAAAAGCATAAATAAAAATTGTTGGAATGTTTTTCTGAAAGAAATTTACGAGGATCTATAGGGTTAGTAAGAAAGGAGGCTGAGCTAAAAGCAAAGTTGGATTTGAGCGTATTAATAAATGGTGGATTAGGGTTTCGCTTTTGGTCCAGGAAAACAAGGCTAATTGTGTCTGCGTGTATTTCATTAGCAAGAAAAAAATTAAAAGCCCAAAAAATAAATAAGACATAGGCCATCGGCCCGCACATATTTTACTTTAGTGATCTCCGGGCTTTATCTCTATCTCTACTTCTCTACTTCTAATAAAAAAAATCAATTGAACTAATTTACTCGGTGTCTTTTTGAAATTCCAAAAATGCCCTTGCTTTCCGTTTACATATTTACGCTCAAACAACAACGTATACAATAACACAAACAGCTCGTGCGTGAAGCACGGGCCCGTACTATGAATGAATAATGTTGGACGGTTTGGAGTGGAAGGTTTGCTTTTAACGCAAATCTTAATAATCTCAATTTTAGCTTTAAAATCATGAAAAATTATTGCTTTTGATGAAAAGAAATGTATAATTCCACGTATAACTGTAACACACAAGTCTGGACAGTTTCATTACCATTTATGTATTTACTCATTGAAAGTAAGGTCAGGGGATTATGAAAAATTATCCCGTATAACTAGATCTTCTCGTTTTTTCAAAGAAATTCCATTGAAATAGAAGTCGGTGATGCAATGGAATTCAACCATTGGATTGCTGCCTGATTCCACCGTCCATACAAGGACAAAAAGATCCAACAGACCGGATCTATTATGTTGCCAATTTAGTTTTATTTTGTATCTTTATTAATGTTTGGTTTGGAAGCGCAAACTTTTGATCCGGCCGTGAATGGTTGGCTTGAAAGCGCAAACATTTGGTCTGACCGCGAACTTTCAAAATTATCATTCACACGAGACATGGAAAAAATATATGTTAATATATATTTAATTTAAACAAAAGAATATATTTTAATTTATTGTATATCATATATAGAAATTTATGAATTTCAAGGTTATGCATTAAACTTTGAATAAATGGTACAAATGTCAAAACGAAAATACTTTTACCATGTTGGAAACGATTTAATTAGTTGATTATGGTTAATTAATCTAAACAAATGAATATATACCTTGATTTGTTGTATACTGTATTTGAAGATTTATGAATTTCAAGGTTATGCATTAAACTGTGAATAAATTATACAAATATCAAAACATATATGTATGAGAAAATGAGTGCAGAGATAGATTTAAGGGAAGATGAATAAAATGTTGGAAAGCATTAATTTGCATTGATTCAATAATGTTGTTATTATATCAATTTACTACACCATCAAGCAAGTTATACAATTATAGGTAGCAACCATATAACGTTATATAGTTATGGGCAGCAACCATATAACGTTATACAATTCTGTTTATAAACTAAAAAATATAATATGTTATGTGTATAGCAATGATACCGCTCTATTAACTTTTCAATAAATAAACCTATTAAACTATTTATGAGTATTAGATATCACCCGGTGGCATATACCATGTATAACGTTACATAATAAATATTTGACCATATAAGTCGGTTAAGATTTCTATAGACCGTAAAAAAAACTCCCAACTCCTATCCAAAAGTTTCTGAATCAACAAATGAGTTAAGATGTTGCGGATGAGTTAGAGTAGACATGGCATGCATATCCATAACCCTTAATCGATCCAATATAAAAATATTCAAACTTCATAACACAAATATAGTGTTGTAGACATATCCATCGAATCCTATAAACATCACTCACTCTATCCATCCATATTTACATCTCTTTATTTCCTTATTCCTTTTCCACTTCTCTCTCCTATCACCTTTATTCAAATCTCTCACCACATCTGTTTCTTTTTGGATATATCTACCGAATCCTATAAAAGTTGGCAGTTCTAACACTATGAGATCACACAAACAAGATAGTAACAACAGAAATATTCAAAGAAAAATTTATCTTGCTAACTTCACTACAATAAATACATACCATATTAGAAAATATAAATGAAGAAACAGTAGAATGACAAATGAAGAATTACAATGGACAAGTATTGCTTGAAAGTAACAAGTTCTAACACTATAATATCTACTATGATATAAATTGTTCTATTTCCAATTTGTTTTCCATATTTGACAAATTACGGGAATCAGTTAATAACTTCTCCTTAATAAAATTGGATTAGATTTAAATCGTCCAAATTTAACATTCCTCGTCGATTTAAACATATTCATCAATCAACTAAATTGGCTGTTGGGTCAGCGCCTCATGGTGCTAAGTATCTCATACCTAACTAATCAAGTTTGAGCAAGGCTCAAACTTGTCCTTTGGAATCGACTTTGTCAACATATCGGCTAGATTGTCTTTCGAGCGTATCCTTGATAGTTTTATCTTATTTCTCTCTTCTTCAAGCATTAGAAAGAAACTCCTAACATCAATGTGCTTTGTCCGTGAGGTATAGGCTTGATTCTCAACAAGATGAATGGTTCTCTTATTATCCGAAAACAACTCCACCGTCTTCTGTATCATTAATAAATTTTCTAGAAGCTGCAACATATACAATCCTTCATTGATCGCTTCCACAATAGAAATAAACTCTGCCTCAGTGGTTGATAAAACTACAATGGCTTGTATCTTTGATCTCTAAGATTTCGGGCTATGTTTATATACTTGGCATAGGTCCGATTTCTTGGAGATCCAAGCTACAATCCGTTGTAGCTTTATCAACCACTAAGACGGAGCTTATTTCCATTGTGGAAGCGACCAAGGAAGGACTGTACTTATTGCAGCTTTTGGAGGATTTATCAATGATAAAGAAGATGGTGGAGATGTCTTCGGATAGTCAGAGCGTCATTCATCTTGTTGAGAATCAAGCCTACATCTCACAAAAAAAGCACATTGACGTAGGAGTTTCTTTCTCATGCTTGAAGAAGAGAGAAATAAGATAAAGTTATCAAAGATATATACAAAAGACAATCCAGCTGATATATTAACAAAATCGGTTCCAAAGGACAAGTTGAGCAGTGCTCAAACTTGATTAGTGTGGTATGCGATACTTAGCCCATGGGGTGGTGACCCAACAATCAATTTGGTTGATTGATGAATATATTTATGTCAAGGTGGAGTGTTAAATTTGAACTAATAAAATCTATAATAAATTTATGAAGGAGAAGATATTAATTCATTCCCATAGTTCATCAGATATGGGAAACAAATTGTAAAAAGGATAAATTAATATCATAATATATATTAACTGATTTAAGGAAACAATCAGATAAAGATATATATGGAAGCAAACACAAATATGCTAGATTTGTGTTGAAATCAATTCAAGCGAATCCGGAAATAGTTCATCCTTATCTCTAAGGCAATCCTTTTCTATTCCAAACTTCAAGCTAAGATTGCACAATGCTCCAACGGAGATCGGACTACACCTCAAATCAGGCACATGTCTCACATCACATAAAGTACGAACAACACCATCCAATATCTTGATCTTCACCGTTCCAATAACAATCATGCAACAAGTAGCATTATTTCTCATGAGAACCTCTCCTCCATCAAACTGAAGATAAGTGGAAAAAGAGTGTCTATCGAGTGTCATGTGATAGGATACTCCAGAGTCAATAATCCACACAGTACTCTTCATAGAAGAGGCGGAAGCTGTAAAAATGCCAGGATCATTCTTTGAATCTGATGTTTCGACTGTGGTAGCGGAAGCCTTTTCGGTAACGAATTTGTTTTTATTCTCTAACTTGGGGTAACTTGAAATATAATGTCCAGGTGTTCTACAACATTGACAAACTTCCTTCGAAGCTCCCATTGACTGAGATCTAAAGTTGGCTCTATATCCACCATATTTGGGTATACTCTTACTTCTTCCCCTTTGTATAATAAAGCCTTTGGAATCACTCTCCATGCTCATGTTTGCTAACTTTCCCTTTAACATCTCGTTATGCAAATTTATCTTCACATCCTCCAATCAAATAGAAGAGCGTCCACAGATCATAGAGTTAACAAAAGTGTTATACTCCGTAAGCAAAGAACATAAAAGAATGAAAGCTTGCGCTTCATCCTCAATTTTACTTCGGTTGCTCGAAGATTCATAATAAGTGTGTCTTCAAACAGGACAACAAGCTTCGATGCCAAACCATGGAGAAAAATAAGAGTTTTAGACAATGGAAATAGAACACCCAATGATCTAGTCTGCTAACAATCTCAACAATTCCAATCCAACAAAGAGAATAAAAAGGAAAATCAAAGTGCACAGATGATAGATAGATGATAAAAAAGGAAAGAACGCACCGATGTAACGAGGTTCGACTATGCATACGTCCTCAAACCCAACAATCTTTGTTACTCTTCATTTCAAGAGGGAGTACAATATGAGAAGAAAAAAAATCACTCACTATAAATTTCTCACCCTACAATAGATACAAAAATAGGGATCTTATTGAAGATATTTTGTGAAAACTCTCTTGTTGTCATGTGATGATAAAAGATGAGCAAAAGTTTTCATATTTATAAGAGCAAGAATGAAGATTTCCTTAGAGATAAGGATGAACTGTTTCCAGATTTTCTTGATTTGATTTCAATACAAATCTAGCATATTTGTGTATGTTTCCACATATATCTGTATCTGATTGATTCCTTAAATTAGTTAGTATCTATCATGATATTAATTTATTCTCTTTCCAATTTGTTTCCCATATTTTATGGATTATGGGAATCAATTAACATCTTCTCCTTAATAGATTTGGAATAGATTTAAATTGTCCAGATTTAACAAGTGTCTGATGAAACAACTTGGCATAGTTCATTCATTAACTGATTAATGTGTGTATATTTGTATTTGAGGCAAATATACATGTGTGAAGAATTTCAACTTAGAATTACATTAACCACTGACAATGATTTAAATAGATATGATATGAAATATTATAAGATTTCACAATTACAAATGAAATGTTATATTTATCAAATTACCATGGGAAGTTTCACTGGAAACATCTTTAATAGTTAAACCTTATTGCACACCCCTAAATTGATCAATAAAAAGCGTATGTGTGTGTAACCGAATAATTAAATATATGCATGCAAACATACACACACACATGTATGTATATAACATTTGTTTAAAATTTATGTACGAACTTAAATTTAAATTTATTAGATTTTACTATGAAAATTTAGATCTAAGATTTAGAATTTGAATTTATAATTATTCATATTAAATTTACAATCATTACATATTATAGTAGTAACTATTTATATATATACATATATATTTACATTTTACATAGACTTGTATTTTGAGCTATTGAGGCTTGGATACCTTGTAAATCCAGAATTCATTGAAGTGTATGTTACATTGAAGATCTTACATCTAATGCATAATAGATAAATAAATAAATGTAAATCATGTCATATCACATCTCTACAATTTTACAAATTTTTGTGTACACAAAATGTTGTTTTTAACATAATACTGTATGTATAATCATTGATTCACATGTCCATAATAAATTATATAATATATTATCATAATTTTTTTGAGGGAGACTATATACTAAATTGAGACCTTAATATGCTTATTTTAATATTAACCCTAGTAAGATTTATCTAACTCTGTGAAGGATAGTATTTAAATAGCCTAACCCAATTGAATGCCTTAATATACTTGTTTAAATATTAAACCTAGTAAGGTAGAGAATTTTCTAATACTATCAAGAGTATATGTAAATAGTCATTATATTAATAGTTCTACATATTTATGATACTTAGGTTATTTACATTACATCCTTAATAGTGTTAGAAATATCTTTATCGAGATTAATATTTAAACAATTATATTAAGATCACAAATTTAGTATATGGTTGCCCTACCTTAATATTCTTTTAAAAATATTAAATTTAGCAAGGATTTAACTAACACCGTTAAAGAAATTATGTAAATAGCCATTATATTAACAGTTCTATATATTTATGATACTTAGGCTATTTACACAAATTATGCCTGATAGCCTCCCCCCATAAGTATGCTGGCATTTGCATGCTCTTTAATAAGCTTCGTGCCATTGCCACCACCGTTCGATTTCTTCGCTCTACAACACCGTTTTGCTGTGGGGTGTATGGTGCTGTTTGCTGTCTCATGATTCCAACATTTTCACAATACCGTATAAACTGCTGTGAACAAAATTCACCTCCTCTATCTGTTCTAAAAATCTTCAGCTTGCGTTCAGTTTGGGCTTCAACAAGCACTTGAAACTTCTTGAATGCATCCAATGCTTCATCCTTAGATTTCAACATGTACACCCACATTATTCTGCTATAATCATCAACTAACAAAAAGAAATATCTATTTCCAGCAGGTGTAGGTGGCGTTATAGGACCACAGAGATCACCATGAACCAATTTCAAGACCTTCTCGGCATAGTAGCTAGACTGGGAAGGGAATGATTTTCTTGTTTGCTTGGACATTAAGCACCTCTCACACAATTGTGCAGGTTGTTCAATCTTAGGAAGACCGTACACCATCTTCTTAGCGAACATCAATTTTATTGCTTGAAAATTTACATGTCCAAGCCGTGCATGCCATAACCATGCCATCTCGGATGTCTTTGCCATTAAGCACGCTGACATACATTCATTGAGTTCAATTTTGTAAAGTCTATTGAGTGACCTTTTCACCTTCATCAGCAGCTTCCTATGTTTATCATAAACCCAAAGAAACTCGCCATGAAGAATAACCTTATTTCCATCTTCAGAAAGTTATCCAAGGCTTATAATTTTGTTGCACAAATTTGGTATGAAATAGACCTCACAAAGTAGTCTTCGCTCTCCATTTTTACATTGAAATAAAATAGATCCCTTACCTTCAATATGTACAGTTGTCCCATCACCAAATTTGACTTGTCCCTTGATACTGGCATCTAAATCCTTGAATTTAGATTTCTGGCCTGTCATGTGATTACTTGCACCATTGTCCAAGTACCACAGCTTGGACTCTTCACAATTATTATTGCTTGTAAACAACTTTGGAACCACCTTTTCTTCATTTAGCAGAACCATTTTACACCCTTCTAGTGTACTCACAGATAGCAATAAAGCTGGTTCATCGTTTCGAACTTGAGTCAAATTCGCCTCTTGATTTTTCTCACATTGAGGTTTGCGACACTCCGATGCATAATGTCCGAAAATGTCACAGTTGTAACATTTTGCTTTGCTCTTGTCACGGCTTCTGTTGAAGCCACGGCTGTCTTCACTTTCTTGATTTGATGAGCTGAAGTTGCGGCCTCCTCTTGTGCCACCACGGCCTCTACCTCGTCCCCTTCCACGACTACGGCCACGACTATCTCCACTATAACCGCCGCGAGCCTTTGGATTTGAGGACGACTCGCCACCATTTCCTTTCTTCGTCTTTGCTAGCCACTCCTCTTGAGTGAGCAGAAGGTGAGTGTCATTGTTGTCACCATGCCCACGAAGTCTCTCTTCGTGTGCCTTGAGCCGTCCGATGGTCTCTTCCACTGACATGTGGTCTAAGTCTCCAAATTGCTCAATTGTTGATACAATTTGTAAGAACTTTGTTGGCATGGCTCGGAGCAGTTTTTTAACAACATAAGTCTCTTCAATCTTGTCTCCCAAAGCTCGGATGTTGTTGACGATGTTATTCATCTTGATTGCGAAATCATCAACCGATTCCGTCTCCTTCATGCTTAGGACTTCAAACTCAGCCTTCAAAGTTTGAATGCGCCTATGTACGTCGTCTTGAGAGCATCCCACACCTCTTTCGCCGATTGCTTCTCTGCAAGTGACAACAGCATCTCCTCAGGAATTCCTTGATAAATGGCTGCCATCGCCATTTTATCTTTCCTGACTTCAACTTCAGCATTCGGATCTACTGGATCAACGGCATCCCAGACACCTTGAGCTTGCATGAAAACCTTCATTTCAATGGCCCATGCGGTGTAGTTGTTCTTTGACAGCATCGGGTAGTGAAGAGTTACTGGTCCTTCCTTCGTCTTGGATGCATCCATGATTTTGTCAAGAGGCTCTGATACCAAGTGTAGAAAAAAAACAGAGCAAAAACTGCAAAATAAATGAGGGGAGAAAGGCAAAAGGTGGCGAGAAAAAAACTTTATATTTCTTTTCTTTTTTTATTATTGTTATCAATCACATCTACTCTCTTACAATTTATTAATACATGCACATAACGAAAGCTACTACTCAGCCATAGGAATAGTTCAAACATACTTATTCAAACACAAAACAAACTCTAATAAACAAAATGACCACTTCAAACAATTATGAATTCTACCCAGTTATTATGCATCAATAAATTCAGCAAGATCGGATTAAGTCCAACACAACAACACCATCCTAAATCATGTGACAAAAGCACTGAGTACCGGCCACATATATGAAGCACGAGCAAAGCAACACCTCCAGAAGAGAGAAACCACTTTATCAAAATTGAAACTGAAGCTCGATTATGAGAACTCAGGAAGCATTAATGGCAAACTACAACGCAGATAAAATCCAATTTCAATACAAGAGGCAGCATGCCAAGCTCAGGAAGGCCGAGAAGTGGATGTCGGGTCAATGGCTATGTCAAACGCAGTCAAGACAAGTTTCGATTATGTGCTTAATAACTTCAAATTCAAATCGTGCTTGATTAAATATCTGCAGTCTCAAATTAAGAGTCAAATTCTAATATTAGTAGGTAGTACGATGTTTTTGAAGACGCGGTTTTTTTTTCGCACCAAACATTCCAAACCACCATAGTAAATGCAATGCTAATAATCTGATTGCTAAGTAAATTGCTTTTCTTGTTTTGACAAATTGTCTCTAGGACATGATTAATAACGAAATTGTCTCTAGGACATGGTTGATATTTTTTATCTTGCTAGAATTACATACAAATAAACTAAAAAGATTTTGCTTAAATTGGATAATCACATGAATCTTTAATGGATGAAACATAAGCATATAAAGAATTACAGCGATTAATATTGCTTTAAGATCCAAACAACCAGATAATGTGTGATGACCCGGGATTTTAAAAAAAAAATTAAATTCGGATAGTTAAGTGATTTTAAAATATTTAAAAGTTAATTTTAACTTGAATTCCAAATATCAATATTTACTTGATAATTAAATCATTGAATTATATAGTTTGAATATTGAAATTAATAATAGAAATTGGGTAAATTGTTGAATCTGGGATTCAAAGCCTGTTTAAAATAATTTGAAGGCTTATAAAATCTATAATGATGATACTGAAGATAATAGAATGGTTGAAATTTAATTTAAAGGTAATTTGTTCAATTTTAATAATATATCGTTTAAATCAAAATTTAAAAATAGCCTTCAAAGGCACAGTCTCAGAATTCGACGAAACCAGTTCATTGGATCCGCAATAGTTAGTTATTATCGGATTTTAATTTTCGTAGAAATCGGAGTTGTCGTTTGACCCTGGCAGCTCACAACGCTTAGAACTATTTTAATCGATTTAAATTAAATTTGATCGTTTACTTCCGTAACTCGCACATATGATCGTATTAGCTTTCGAAACACGTTCCGTTGTGTTCGGAATGCGGGTATAACCTTATAAACGCTTGTCGGTACGTCTGATTCGGGGTTCGAAATTTCATGGTGCGACACGAGATATTTTCAATATTTAATCATTTAATATTCAACGCATACTCTAGAAGCTATTCCAATTGATATTTATTCTTCCACCCCTCTTCAATCCAAACAGAAAATAAAGCCGGAAAAAAAATCAATTCGAAAAAAAAGAAAGAAGAGAATGGCGACTGAAATTCAACAATCAATCGCGTCTTGCTCCTCTTCAAATTCTTCTGTCATTTATGAAGAAGATCTCGGTCATAGTTCTCGTTCGAAACCAATTGGGGGCCGGGGGATATTTGTGAGCTCATTTTCGAGCCACCACAAATCGCAAGCATAGAAGCAGGGATGACGAGCTAGGGCGGAGGTGCATTCATCTCGGCAAGGACGCTAGTTGAAGCTTCGGCATGGAGCTCGAATCGAGCAGTGTCGCGGCGAGCTTCGCGAAGCGAGGGGCAAGCGCTCGCTTGCGCTGAGACATCCAGGGGTCGTCGTCGTCTCCATGGCTTGTCCTCGTCGTCAGGGAGCTAGGGTGGCTCGCGAGATGTCGTCGGCAATCGAAGGGCTCTCGTACTAGGGTTTCGAACAGGCAGTAGCAAATTGTATCGTTGAGGTGAGGTTATCTGCCCTATTTAATTTAATTCAATTAATGTTTATGCAGAAGAGAAAAAAAAGGGTGGTGGCTGGGAACTTAATTCGAAACAAAACCTGTTTGTTTCGGTAAATGATAGAGATTAACAAGTTTAAGTTAAATCAAAATTTAAGTTTTAATACTAATTTTTCTTAAAGATGATTTCTTTAATAATAATAGATTAATTAAAGATTAGTTCAGAATTTGTTGTGTATTAGACCTGGGTGTTGTTCGAAGTATCTATGGATTGGACTCGGGTTGTTGTTATAATAGTTTTGAAAGCTGGGAGTAAGTGTTATCAGGTTTAAGTTGGATGACCAAAGATCTAAAATATATGGAAATAAACAAATTTCAATGCAAAGTGGATCCTAAGACAAGCTTTCAAAGTTTTAAAATTGTTAGAGTTTGTTTGTTTAAAATAAATATATAATAGGTTAATTTTAACATGTTTCAAATGTGATTTAATTAACGGAATTAAATCAAGGATTAATTATTTGAGGAGGGTTGAATAGTTAATCTAATCAGTTTAAGGAGTAATTAATCAATTTATTAAGATAATTAATTAAAGGTTGATAAATTTGTGTAATCAATTTTAAGGATTGATTTATTAATGCGATAAGTTAATTAAGGTAATTAAAGAGGATTAATTTATATAAAGCTGAATTATGAAATGAAATTAATTCATGATAATTACTTTACTTACATAATTTAATGGTTAATTGGTTAATGTAAACAATAAACCAAAGAATAATTAATATAATAATTTAAGGGATAATTAAGTAATTGGGGGTAATTACTTAAGTGGGAAAGATGGATGATAAATTAAATTTATTAATTAAAGCAATAACTAAGGCATGTAATTAATATTAATCAAGAATGGTTAGGTAATTTATTTGATTAAATTAATTGTGTGATTGATTAACCTTGCTTATAGATGATTGGATTTTATCGAATGCCTTAAATGGGTTGATATCTCTGATAAGAAATGTTTGTGATATGTTATGTTGGATGGACTGTGATAATGTGATTATCTATTAATTATGAATTGCTGTGTAAAAGTGTTATCCGGTAATTAAAATTCAATTGTATTTAATTGAATAACTTGGGTTTGGACGAGATAGGGTTCGAAGAGACCGGGGTCGGGTATTTGGAAATACCCGGAACCACTTTGAATTTTATAGATTGATATGTGAAATCTATATGCGGGAATGAAGTGCTTTGAAAAGAATTGGACTATTTTAAGTCTAAATCTTGGTATTTAGAAAACTTATATGTGAAATAAGTGATGTGTATAATAAATTATGGCTTGTGAATTGCTTCGAATTACCCGGGTTATATATATAAGTTGGATGCTTTGTATTCCATGTTAGATGGGTTTACTCACGCTGGTTCCAGCCTGACCCGGGTGTTACTTTGGTGTAATGCTCGGGTCAGACCGAGTATTACAGATTTCCAGGTTATGACGTTCTGGAGCTTAGGAGGCGAGCTGGATGGCAATATCATATAGAGTATATCCGCTGCTATATATTATTGTTGTTAATCTGAGACATGATAATTGTACATTCAGTGACTGTATATATATATATATATATATGTGTGTGTGAGACTCTGATATATATTAAATGTAATCGATAGACATAGTATTCTTTGTTTTTCGCAAGCACCTCCATGAGATGAGCCCAGTGCATTGGACCGATGGATAAACTGTTATTATTTATTATTATATTTTATCCGATGCGAATGTGAGTTGTTAATGTTTCTGTTCTTCTTCTTCTATCTCTTTCTTCTTTTTCATAACTATCTGGAATTTTCGGGTTCGAAAATTTTGGGTCGTTACATTTGGTATCAGAGCTGAAAGGTTAAGTGAGAACCTTGGCTCTGGTGGGGATTACTCATTTAATAGAGTCTGTAGTACTCTAGAATGAGTTGAGAATATATATATGAGCGCGTATTTGTTATTTTCTTATATAAAGATTTTAAATGATTTTATATGAAATATATTTTGATATATAAAGCAATATTTCCTTCTAATAAATATTAAAGCGATTGGTTGTTAAATTTATTGAAATGAAAATTAAGAAGTAATATAATACAACCAAATTGAAGTCTTGAATTGGAATTAAATTAAGTAGAAGTAGAAATACAACCAAATTTAAAATTTATTTGATTGAAAATAAAATTCTAAATCTGGTCCCAGAATTTGAAAATTTTGTTTCAAAGTAATGAAAAATAATAAATAAGTATTATTTGGATAATTGGGACTTGTTGAAAACAATGGGGTGTTTGAAGTTTGATTTGGATTTAAAACCAAGGGTGGTTTAAAATTTTAAAACATGGCTGGGAGGGCCAAGAAATAAATATGTATATATGTATGGACATACATGGTATCAAAGATGATTTGAAATAAACTCTAAGAGGTTGAGTTTTGTTTTTTTTCCTGAAGTGTGATGTAAAACCCAAGGTGATATAAGTTTGAACTTATAAGAGGGAAAGAATTTTGAAGTTTGAAGCGGGAATTCAAATTGAGTAAGGTTGATTGGATTAAGTAAATTGGAATTTAACTTGGAAAGTTAAATGGTTGATTTGAATTGGGAATTTGTGTGATCTCAAAACGGGTTTGAGATTTAAAGATTGAAAATGGATGGACATTTTAAAATAAATGGGATGATATCATCCTATTGTTAATAAAAATCTTTAAATTGAGAATGGTATTGTATAAATAAAATAAATTTGAATAATTGAATTGTAAAATAAACTTGTTTAAGAACTGGCTTCAAACTGGGAGATAAAATTAAATAATAAATTAAAATTTTAAAATAGAATTGTATTGAATTCTCATTTGGAACTTTGAAATACATAAGTTAATATTTATTTAAAATTGTCCTAATGACCGAATAATAAAGCCATCTTTCATAATAATTCAATAAAATGGTAAATTTAAATAAAATTGAAAGCGCTTTTACTTACTAGCTCACTGCAACAACCCAATAAAAATCTACGAAGGTCCATGTATAATTGAAAATGCAAAATTAAGCTATCTTATTGATCAACAATAATAATTTAACAAGTGAAGACCAAAAGAGAGAAATCATAACATGCACAGGAAAAAACAAAGCTGGAATTGATAAAAGTAAGCTATAACCAAGTCAAAAATATTGCATAACATGCACTTTTACTCAAAACAACCGCACATAAAATAAAACAAATATTTAGTTTGAAATGTGATATAGCTACCCAACGTTCGCATGTGATAAAAACTGCACTGGATTGGGCAAGCTTTTTTCATTATTATATTGCCAGTAAAAACATGAATCTAAAGCAACTGAGAAGAAATACAAAAGTACATTTAAGATATTTTATGTTTTAATAATTTTCAGTAGTATCAATATCAATTCGTAGGAAAATAGAAAATTAATATTTCAAATTATGTGAATAATATAATATAATATAGTCCCTTCGATGTTCAATGATTCTATGGTTGTATACATAGATCATTTCGAAAAATGTAAAATAACAAATATCAAGTTCATAACGTGATATAGCTTTCCAAACGTCTACATGTGATAAAAGCTGCACTGGACTAAGCAACCATTTTCAATATTATATTACCAATAAAAACATGAATGTAAAGCAACTGCAAAGAAATACAAAATCTTATTTAAGATATTCTATGTACTAATAATTTACAAACGTATTCATATATGTATTTGTAAGAAAATAGAAAATTAATATTTCAAAAATTGTAAATAAAATAAGATGTATAGTCCCTTGGATGTTCAATGATTCTAATAACATTTTCACAAATCATTCAAAACATGCATCATAAAGCATTGGCAGAAACAAAGAAGAATGGTATTTAAATGCACCTAATATTTTTCGCCAAAGAAACAAATGAAGAACAAGTATATCAAAAATTATAACAGAATAATAATGCTTCAAGGGTAGGAGTTTACTAAGAATTGATTGTTTAAATGACAAGATAATGAGGCAAACACATTCGTATCAATTAAAACAAAATTATGAATTTGAAGTAAATAAAAGCGTTATCTAAAACAATGGACTTAAAAGAAGATTTATGCAGGGTTAAGTCATCCTTAGATGTGCAATGATTCTACAATCAAATCCACAAATCAATATAGCTATGTATAACGAATCATCAACGTTATCTTTCTATTCATCACTGCAAAAATCGATCAAATGATATCTGTACGAAATTCCTATAAATTACATTTCTACATGGTCTAAAAGGTAGTTTATTTAGGTGTAACCTCTGTAGACTAAACTAATAATAATAATAATTTAATAGTGAAAATATCGTTGTCAAATTCAAAGGCATGCAAGTATAATAATCCTAAATAAGTCAAAGGAAATATGGATTGACAAGGGATGTTTTTACCGAATGCATGGTACGTAACAGGAGACTTGATTTGCAAATTTTACTGGGGTCTTGTTCGGTTGACATTTGATTTAACGGCTTTATTATCACATGTTCGCAATGATTGTTGCAGACTAAAAGAAAAAAAAATCCACTGTTTTACCCTTACAGAAAAGTGGACATGTGAAATTTAAGGGGTAAATTTACAACCTTGACATGGGCTCTTAGGTCACAAGATAACATGTCCCTTGATGTAATACTTTATGATTTAATACCTATTTGTTTCAGTGTTAAACATCTCAAATTTTGTATCTTCGTGAACAAAAATCATATTTATGAAAGCTAAAGCAAATACACTAAAACTCATATTATTGTTGATATTACAGCTAAGTCCATTAACTATTAAAATCTAATACGAAATTATGCCATAGAGATCTATATAAAACGAAACTTTAAATCATGTGAATTAAGAAAATACAACTCAGTTCATTAGATGTCCAGAGAATGCATCATAAACGCATATTATTACAGGCTTGTGGTGTTATTCATCATTGTCGTCTTCTAGTTATCAAACGACAAAAGGAAAGCCAAATTTTGTATGCAATTCCAAGGAAAAATATTAAAAAATGAAAATTCAAGGGTACGAGTTCATTGGGAATTGATTATCCCAAGGACTAGATAATAAATTAAAATCTTTCATTATTATTGATTAGAAAGATAATTTTAAAAAATAGCGAATTCACTTTTACCTCTTAGCTTTGTGGAACAACCGAATGCAGATCTACCAAGATTATTTGTGGAGGGTTCTATAAACAAAATTGGCTTTTAGCTATAGCTTCAATAGAACAAATCGATCAGGTTAAATTCTACGATGCCGACCAGATTAAGAAGCGTTTCAACCAAAATTTGAACAAAAGCACAAGTTAAAAAATGTTGGACTGATTTAATTCGAAAACAAGGATTATAGTTATAACAGTTGAAATAGGGCTTCGCTTTGGGCCAAGGAAAATAAGGCTAATTCTGTCGAGCGCAACAATTTCACTAAGGCCTGTTCATGGTACCCGCAAACCCGAATTAAATAGATTTGAAAAAAAAAATCGATCTGGGTTTCAAACCGTGTTTGAAAGGATTTGGAGTATGTGTTAAAGATAATTATCTAATTGGTACATACATGTAACTCTATAACTAATCTTAGTTCGTAGCAAAGATATTTGATTTTTATAACATACTTCATTACATAGTAATATAACAAACTAAGTAATTATTTCAAAGTATATAATCAATAGAAAATCATTGGATAATATGTTATGTGATAATAATTAAAAAGAATTGTAATCATGAGAAATTTATCACTGAATAACTTATTATTTCAAATATTTTTCTGCTATCGACATCCAGATTTGGGCTTGTGCCCACCACAATCGGCGATCAACCACAGCACAAACCCTGCTAGCCTCGACAGTTGTTCGCCGACCATAGCAAAAAAATTGTGTGATAGCCACTAGCACATATTTGGGTGTTGATGGAAATACACTTTAAATATCAATGGTCACAAAGTTTCAAAAAAGAATATCGATACGTCCGTTGAGACAAGAGTACGTAACACTCTTCAAATGTTGTGCAGTATATTATCCATGATTATTGGGGAAACCAATGAGATACTTGTGGCTATGCACTTAAAGCATTTAGTGGTTTTATAACTGTGGATATATAAAAGGTTAAAGTAGGAATATAGCAGAAAATAATGGAAATGCAAAAATCTTCACTAGATTTAAAACCAAATATTTAAAGTTAATGTATTATAATTCTCAATTCGTTTGTATAAAAAAAGAATTATCGTTTAATGTTATATTCAAAATGAAGACTAGATTTGGCGACTATAATAGATTTCTAACTTATATTGAGAACTTATGCTTTAAAATTAGATCTTTACCTTAACTTGTCAATTTGGTTTAAAAGAAGACTAGTAAATCAAACTTTATATATTCGTTGCTAAAACGGGTCCTAAAAAGCCTTGATTTAGTAGGTGTAATGTAAAATAACGGGACTTAAAGCGGACTACTGTTTAGCAGCGCTAAATTGAAATAGCATAGTTGTCAAGAGTGCTATGCGCTATAGCTTGGATTTTACGGGGCTTTAATGCACAGGGGATACATACTAGTAGTTATTGAGTAATCATGGAATGACTCATTCGAGAGTTTTCTGTTGTTAATAATAACTAAGATCGAGTCAGAAATCTTGACCTGATGATATTACAAAGTTCTCTCAACTTGAAAATACTATTGAATTTCAATATGAATACTCCACTTTGATTATTGTTGAATCGTGGCATGAAGTCCGTCGAACAACCGTAGTTGGGTCTGAGTTGAAACACTAAAATTGAAATAATTCATTTTCTCAGTTATATGAGGTTGCATCTAGTTGGCCCGAGCAGTACGATTAATGATAAATGTTATTATTAAACCAATGACTTTGTTTAAGAACTAACAGAGTTAAATGTGGATGATATTGGAATTACAATAAAAACCACATTCCGTAAGTACTAAAATGATATAGTGTTGATGAAGAGAATTAGTGTAAATAAGCGTTACAAAAATGTACTATTTAAATAATAAATTAGATTTTTACAATGAAGATTTGTAAGCAGTAAATTCGACCAAAATGGCACATCGCTAGCTAAGGTTACATGTGAACATTAATATTTAAAATGTTTGATATTAATCTCTAACTGAATTTACACTTACGAGCCTCACAGCCGCGTTATTAATTTTTTGGAAATACCACACGATTTAATTAATTTATAAGTATTATAACTTAATTAAATTAACTAATATTTATGAAATATTAACTATTTATTTATTTATTTGATGTATTGGATGTTATATTCTGTGTGTCATTAGTAGTTACTTGCTATATTGATATATGATATCGATTAACATTTAAAATACGATTTATATAACGATCTCGAATTTATTAAGTTTAAACTGATATTTAAATTTAATTTTTGGATAAAAACTGTAAAAATAATTGGTAACTAATATAAAATGTTAGTTAAATTTTGGATCTTTAAAAATAAATAGATATAGATAAGATAAACTATAAAATATAAAGTAAACAAATTTGTTCAATTATGATAACATAACTAAAACAACTTTTATAATATGTACATAAAGTAAAATAAATATCTATCAAACATAAACAAAGATAAAACAAATATATATAAGATAAATTATAGATGGAAGTAAAATATAGGACTTCACATATATTCTAAAGCAGCATAACTAAGGAAAATAACAAGACAACATTACAACAAGAATATAAAATCTAGCTGGTAAGAAGAAACAAACAATATATATTCAGGTATGAACACTTGAAGAGAAAATACATCTGTAAGCTTGCAACAAAGGAAGGAACTAGACCAATATGTGATTATACAAGCAAATATGAATAGGCATATAGGCTGAGAAACAAATGATAAACATGACAACAATAATATTCAAGAGTAGGCTGGAAAAGAAAATAAATATATTAAGGACAAGGCATTTAATGCTAGCCACAATACATTTAGTAACAGCATACCTCTGTTGTAAATTAGTATAAACAAATAATATATATGCAGTCTTGTACTAAAATATGATAATCACATGTACAAAGAAGAAATTTTGTACCCTTAAACTTATTTTTAAATACCCCCCGTAAGCTACTTTCCCATATCATCTTTCCATTTCAGTTCGAGCTGAGTAAAAGCTAAAATAAACTTCATTTAAAAACCTAAAAAAACATCCAACAACATCAAGCAATCCAACAAAACAGAGGAGAGTTTCAGCTTGTATTTTTCAAGCCTGTTGCAATGAAAAGCAGGCTCTGTTCTTTCACAAATCTAGGTGAGTAAATGGAATTTTAAAAACAGTTTTAGTTCTAGATTTTTATCTTGTTCTTATGATGAATATCATGATGTTGATGAAAGACTGGTATTAAAATTTGATGCATGTTGAACGTTGAGTATTTGAATGCCTGTGATGATGAAATGGTCTATGTATGCTTATAAACAGGTTTCATCTTCTTAATATAATTCAATAATTCAATTTTTAATCCAAATTAGCTTATGATTTGTAAACAAAGGTTGTTTGTAATCAAGTAATCTTTCATCTAAAAATAGTTATAGATTTTTAAAATGAATGATTGGCTCGAAATTTTCGAATTCACAGTAAAAATTAAATTGGGTCAAAAAAATTATGAATTTAATCTTTAGTTTTGATTGCATAATTGAAATAGTAATAGGAAATCATGATTTTTAAGGGTGGTATCATGATTTTTAGTTAGGTAATTAGTGAGATATCTGGGTTTATCTATTTTGGGCATTTTGGCCGATTCACGGCGAACGGCGGCGAAATTGAGGTCGCGGTTGAGCATGAAGGTTGAAGGGAAGTAGAAGATCATCAGAAAAATGCTTTGGGATTTTATAGTTGATTGTGATGGCCGGAAATTGACGAATTAGGGTTTAATGGCCTGTTTTTTGTCGACGATGTTCAAATGGGTTTCGCGGCGACGAGGAGCAACCGGAGGCGATCGCGAGTGGTTCTGGAGATGCTGGGGAACGACGCGGAGCTACGGTTAAGGCAGTGGAGCTTATCGATAGAGGGATCGTCGGTGGCGGTCGAAATTTCCTTAGTTGATGATGGTGGTTCAACTCGATTTTTGTATCGAGTGTCATCGTGGAATCAAGATGGACTGGGGGTTTGAGAACGTCGAGGGTGACTGGAAGGTGGGTCGCCGATGGTCGGTGCGACTCCGATGGAGTGTGCACATGCACGGCTTGTTCGTGCATCATGTTGTAGTAGCAGGAAAGTAATGGGATAGAGGAAAGAAGTAAGAAAGGGAAAAGGAAAGTAAAGCAGAGAGTTTGGGCCGAAGAAAGAAGGATGGGCCAGAATTTTCTTTTTCGACTGGGCCATGGTAATTTAAGCATAAAATTAATTAACACTTAAGTTTGTAGTTAATAATGATTTGGTTTTCAAAAATTTAAAGAAGATTTATAAAATGTTAATTAGGATGATTAATTAATATCAATTAATTAGAAATTAATTACATTTTAATTGTAATTAGAGATTGGTAATTGATATTTAAGTGATAAATAAATTGTAATTAACTAATTTAAGTTAATCAATGTATTATTAGTAGTTAATTTATTAGGTAATTTAATTAAGAGTTAATAAATGATTAACTAAGTAACTAGTGGTTAATGAATAGGTAATTAAGTTTTATTAATCAATAATTAGATTATTAATAAATGAAAAAGGGGCAAGTAATTAAGCAATTAAGACTTAATGATTGATTAAGGAATAATTTATTAATTAAAATGATTTGAAATAGGATAGTTAATTTATGATTAATTAAACATGGTTAAGTAATTAATTCTCAAGTAATTGATTTAATTTGAATTAATTACAATAAGAATTTAAGATGATTGCTTATGGATAATTGTGTATATAGAATATCTGATTTGTGATATTTACTTGGTGATCTTCTGTGATGTTTTTATGATATTTCTCTTGATATATATATATATATATATGATGATTGTGTATGATTTATCTATGCTAAATGTTATTTGGATTCAAAATGTTGAATTAAACTGTTTAAATTTAATTAGACAACTTTATCTTTAAAACGACATTTTGAATTTCGATGCGACAGGGAGTTGGATTCCAATTGGTTATCCGAAACCCACATCGAATTGTAATGATAACTCCTTGTGATTGATAAATTTATTTTATCTGTGAAACTGTGAATGAAGATGAGCGTTGTGGATTATTCCGCTTATCGATATTGATGTATCTGTAATGATTGATGATGTTGCACTATTGTGTGAAAACCCTGGACTACACCTTACACACACAAATATGGATTTCACGTGGAAATCGGTTAAGTCACAGATTTTTGAAAATAGTTTTAAATTTGAATTTTAAATTCAGATGGTTCGGAAATGGAATTGGGTTAAATATGAAAAGATTTTGAAAAGGGTTTGTGAGGATAAAAATTATTTTGAATAACTTGATAAAGTTTTGGAAATTAAATAATTTGAATTAAATTAAAATTCAAGATTTGAAATTGAAATTTGTATTTGGAAATTATGGTTTAAAAATGTTATACAAAGTTATAAATGTGTTTATATGGATTTTAAAACATATTATTTTGATTGAATTCAACCCAACTTTTATCATTAAAGGGTTTTAACTTGAGCAAATGTAATCGGATATTTCCGAAACGAAAACTACTTATTTTCAAATAATAATAGCCTTCATTTAAAGAAAGGATTTCCAAATTGTGTTAAAAGATTTCAAATTTGAATAGAATTGAATTGTTTGAAAACTATAAAATGAGTCTTTGATTCAAAGACCAAATAAGTTAATCCAACTTAAAATGGCACTGTTTTGGAAAAAGCTATGAATGAATCTTTGGAAACAAATTTTAAAGCTATAAGTTAAATCTTTGATTTAAAGATTTAATGAGTTAATTGAAATGGAAATTGTTTTGAAATCCATGAATGGATCTTTGTGAATAGAGTAAACTTTATGAATTGAATCTTTCGTGTAAAAGATTAAAAGTGTGAAAATTGTTTAAACCATTGAAGGTTTTTTGAAATGAATCTTTTTGTTTAAAATATTGGAAATGGTAATTTGTTTCAACCATTCGCATGAAAGGTTTTGGGCTTTAAACTGTGATTTAACTTAGACCCCAGTATCCATATGATTTTTAATATTGAGCTCGTTATTCGGTTTAGCCGGGGAAAGACCTTTGTGTCATATAACCCATTCCGAATAGTGATATGACGTATATGGATAGCATTGAAGACCGATGGGAAGACCGGGTATTTGCGAGAGTGATAGGATGACCTATCGATTTTCTCTGCATCATGGCTCCGGTATAGAGATTCCCTAAGTCATGGGAAGTCCGATCGGGATTGTAAATACCCGGATTTGCAAGGGCTTCTTCGAAAGTGCCTTCGGTTCTGTTCCAATCCAGAACAGACTTGTATGGATTGTATGTCTGACATTACATTTTGGGATATAAAGCAGATTTCTTTCAAATACATTTCTGTTGGTGGCGGAGAATTTATTCTCTTAGCTTAACACCCTTAGAGGTTATGTAGTTGAAGGTTATCAGCAATATCTTCCCAACTTGGTAATGTGGCATGCTGAGTGCTGCTGATCATTTGTTGATCAAAGCGTGGCTTTTGTAAAAAGCATAGCTTTGCGGACGAGACTTCGTCGAGCCTCACAACTCGGCAATGGTCGAAACAGGAATCGTGGCAGCAAGGTTTCAGGGGTAGCTTCCCTAGGGTAGGACCATTCCTTCTGGAAAAGGGTAGTACCATGGTATGGAGCCCAGAAACATACTCATGTGGACACACTATATTTACTACTGTGTGATGTTGGTGACGAGCGCTCGGATAAAGGTCCAAAAGGACCGGGGGTGGTATATCTGAGGTTTCTTACTCCCCGGGAAAGGGGTAGCCGGCCTTGTGTTAGCTAAGAACTGAAAGATGTTGCTCGGGGATGTCCTTCCAGAGGCGTTCCATTTCGGTATGGGAAGTTCCTTTGCCCGACCATTCATTGGAAATCCAAACAAAACAATACGAGCCCTGTACGATTTTAGTTGTATAACCTGCCATGGAATGTGGCGGTAACCGTCTATTGAACATGGTAGCTATAGTAGGCATACGATAATGGTCGTATGTTGGCTAAGATTAATATTATACTTTCGAAATGTTTTCCGCACTTTGCACTTATAGTAATATTATCAAAGAAATTCGCGTATCAAACATGTTTGACTATCATAAGGAGAAATCTCCTCCGATTCTGCGTTTGCATTGTGTGTGTGTGCGAGAGGCCTTATGGTAGTTTCATTTTCTAAAAGCATTGCGAATTGACTTTAAAATTCTCTTGCTGTTTGTTTTTAAAGATAAACTGTGACGACCCGTCCTTCTATTACCAGAAAGACGTATCATCATTAAGAAAGAAAGGGATGAGAAAATAGAAAAGATAGAGAAGAAAGAACAACAATATCAGAATCTCACAGCGGAATGGAACAAAATATAATATATCACTTAATTATTTAAAAGTTTTACATATGTCAGAGATATACAGATGATACATAAATATTAGACAGTTATAAACACCTGTCTAGTTAATACAACCCGATACAATACAACTCAAACGATATGACTCAGAGATACCTACACAGCGGAACTATATATATACATACAACGCTGAAGCCTCCTGCTCCATTGCTCCTCCAGAATTCGTCAAAGCTAACCTGAATCCCTTTGCTACCCGTAAAAATTTGGGTACCCGAGAGTTTATGAAAAACAAAAATAAACTCCGGGTCAGACATCGGTCTGGTATGAGTAAACGGTTTAAAGTTGTTTAACATGGAAAACATTTGAAAATAAAGGTATCACGTAAGACTTCCCACAAATAAATACGGGTAAGTTTTTACCTTACGCTAACCAAAACATTTCAAAGGAAATCCAGTGATATTATAATAGCGTCTAGGGTTTTCAAGTAAATAGAAAATAGCCGAAATTGTTACATGATTAAATTCCAGCTACTAGCCATAAAAGTGGGTAATACAAATCAAAACCATAGGGTCTCGTAGGGAAAATGGATTTCCAACAATGGCAGGGCTACTGGGGTACCGCCCGTCACAGTACGGGGCCTAGATCACCGTACCGAGGATTACTCCCTTCATCCCCTGCAACACAAGGCCGGAACCATTCCTTACTGAACAGTCCCGAACAAGATAAACCCCGCGGTTCTAGCTAGCAAACTGCCCACTAAGCCGAATTATAAAAAGGGACATCTAGACAGGGGAAATATCTTGTCATGCTTCGGCATGACCCACCTAACCTTGCTGCACCTCCCCTGTTTTAGCCATTCCCGGTTGATGAGGCTTGAGGTTACGATTACCTTTAAAGAACATATCACTTAGAATGCTCATCGTCCGCCTGACGATGTGTTGAAAGCATTCAATCCATACAAGTTCATTCCGGGTTCGAACGAAACCGAAGGCATTATCTCGTTACACTCATTTTGGAATTACCCTCAGAGTCAATGACGATAACCCTTGCATTCTGAAAACACCATCTCGATCTCCATTTCAGGATTCACGACCTAACGTTTAAATTGGATTGATGTGGTTTTCGGAGAATCAAATTTGATTCTTCCGATCCCGGTCTCATCGAATCCAAACGCCATTTTAAGGGCCAAGTTGTCTATTTAACTTACACAGTTTAAAAAATTTAAATTCAACAATTGAATTTACATAGCTTTTATCACCGATAAAACATATACAAGCATCATAGATACAACACAGCATATCACAGAGTAACATAGAATATCGTAGCTTTTATCACCGATAAAACATATACAAGCATCATAGATACAACACAGCATATCACAGAGTAACATAGAATATCGTCACATAAATATCACAAGCAGATATTCTACTCAACCATCCATAAACAATCACCCTTAAATCTTATTTGTAATTAATTCAATTTAGAATTAATTACCCGAGAGTTAACCACTTAACTCTATTTAATTAATCATTAACTAACAATTAATTACCTATTTCATTTCAAAACATGTAATTGAAGACTTCTTAATTTATTATTAAGTCTTAATTTTATTTCAAAATATTACTTAATTTCTTTATTAATCCTTAAATCTCAATCACATAATTACTTTATTTTCACACTATCACACAGCATTTATCACATATTATTTGTAATTAATTACTTTAATTAATGAATGGTCTTATTAATCAAACTTAATTAACCATTTCATTTTTGCTAATTACTTAATTAACCATTTATTGATTTTTAATTAAATTACTCGATTAATTAACTATTTATCATTCAGACATTGACTTTAAGTAATTAATTTCAAATTTTACCCCCCTTTCCATAATTATTTATTCGATTCCCGGATATAAAGTGATTACTCCCAATCGCTACTCAACATTTATCGATCTATCGCTAATTACGATTTAAAAGTAATTGTTTTTAATTTCTTTCTATAATAATTTATTTATATTATAAGTTCAACATAATTAAACATGTGAAAGTCTTTCTTTAGATCTTGATAATCAATTATCGAATTAACTACAACTCCAATTATTAGTTAACTTCATACTTAATTTAAATAATTCCCATAATTAAAATGGCAGCTAAGAAATTTGAAACATGGTAAAACATTAATTTTATAATTAAACTGTATTAAATCCTACCTTAACTTTGTTAAACACTTCCACCTATTTATATTTTAAAAACAGCAAATTAACATACCCGAGACCTCCCCACTAAAACCCAGGACTTCCCTATACTAACACGAGAACTACTCCGAGTTCACACCCAAACTTCCCGTGTTTCCCCTTGAATCTCTTCTTCTTCTTCTTTAAAAATTTTCTTACAGTAAGTTAAAAATTAAAACACGATTTGAACAACAGTTTCTAAATAGACGCGCGAACAACTCGAAGCACTAGCGCCATTCTCACGCGCGTGACCCGAAGCGAAACACCCTGACAGCCCAGATCACCTCCAACGCCACCGTGCACGTGCACGGTGGCTCGCCTCCTCTGCGGCGACTCACCACCGTCCCCACAAACCACAAAACATCTATTCAAACGAAATCGAACCCGAATTTTAAATTTTCAGGCCGAAACAAAAATTGACCTGAATGATCAAACCTGACAACAAAACCCCACTGTCAAAACCCTTCGTGCGGCCACCACCCATCACCGTAGGTGATGAAACTCCACCAGTAGGTTACTCACATCCCCCTTTAACTCCACCAACAATCGCGATCAACTCGATCGACTTATGATGCCGGAATTAATAAGTTACAGAGCATTGAAAAAAAAGAAGGCAGTAAACCCTACTTTAATCAAAATCTCCAAATCTATGTTTTCGAAAATTGTTTTGACATTTTTCTGGAATCACATAGATTCCAAACTTGCCTCCTATCAATTTACAGGAATTAAAATTAACTCTAACATCCATAATTGGCAAAAATCACATTTTAGTCTTATTTTGAACTGCTCTTAAAACCTTTGCCTAAAAATCAAGATTTTTATGTTAAAAATCATAACTTTGAGTGTTTAATCAAAATATAGATTCAAATTTACAAATTAAAATATTTAAATTTTAACATTGATTCACTTCTTGCTGTAATTTAAAGTTACAGTGTTTATAACATGCTATCAAACTCCTAAAACAAATTTACATGCCTATGTCTAAGATAAACCACCTGTATCAGCAACAAAACTAAAGTTCAAACAATTATATGAATGTATTTGTAAATATTTTGACTTTCTTGTTAAGAGTCTCAAAAATCTGGATGAACAGCTTCCTGTACCACCCAAGCAACAGAGAATACCAAGACTATTCATATAAACAATATCAAAGCACTTCCATTCATCAACTAAAGATACAAATTTAGATTCAAAATAGGTAAGTTTACTCACCTTAAAGCAATTGAACGGAAATGAGATGTTGAACAAAAAAACTTACAGTTGAAATTTTCCCTGAAACCTTCCTTTGTTTCTTTTCTCTGTTTTCCCCTTTTATTTTCTTTCCAGGTTTGATTTTAGGCTTAGTTTTAGTGTTTTTTCTAAATGAACTGATGATATGTTGGATATATATATAGAGCTATTATGCAGTAGGCTTTAACTGGACAGTTGTATGTGTTTGTATTTCCATTTTCTTCTTATTGGCCAAGTAAAAATCTGCAGTATGAAATGATATATGGATTTCGGCTGCATGTACTTGTTGAGCAATAAGTTATGCTAATTAATGCTTTGGTTCTTAATTATGATGGCAAGTATTTAATGTTTACAGATAATTGCTATATGTACAAAGATATTTATGTTCTCTTACTTTGTGTTGTACAAAATACTTATCATTTTCAGCCAAACCTGTTTAGTAAGCTACAGGTTTTGTTTGTATTCTATTTGAAGTAAAACTTATTTTCCTTATGCATGTAAGCTTCAGCAACATATAAGTTTTATGTTTGTTTTACTGCTCTGACCAAGATCTTTGGTTGTTGTATATGTGTGTGTACAGGTTTTGTCTATGTGTTTCTTACTATTTTACCTTTATTTTTAGTTTATTGTTATTATATGTTTTTTTTTTAACATTTGATTTAAGGATGTTGTGTTGTACAAATGTGGATGTTGAAGATCATTGTTTGTCTAAAACTACTTGTATTTATATATTTCAAATTATAATTTATATTTTGTATCTTCATGTTACTTTAATTACATATACAATATGTGATTGTGTTTTATACTAATTTTGTACTTCCATGTTTATGTTTAATAATTTCATGTTTGTTTGTTTTAAAACTTATCATTTTAAAAAAAAAAAATTGTATTCATATGTATTTTATCACATATAAAAAATATAAAGACTTTGATTTGATTCTAATGAATAGAACCGATTTTGTTTTAAAGGGTTTTGAAGTACTTAATTTTAAATTTCAAATCAAATTTTCCTTTTATAAACATACGTAACTGTTAAATATTTAATATCTCATCAATTTAAACATTGACAGGCTTATATTTGATTTAAATTAGATTAAATATTTATTAAAATATATCGTCAAAATTCCGGGTCGTTACATTCCTCCCCCCTTAAAAGAATTTCGTCCCCGAAATTTAAACAACAGTAAATTCAAAAGCTTTTATATTAATCATCCAAACATACATATCATTTATATATTAACAACAAATAAACAGTCTATTCTAACAAACAACACTAGCTATCCGAACACAAGTTCGGATAAGTTTCCCTAAAACTATCGAGAGTTTATAACTCGATGATCAATAATCCAAACTGGATTCCTGACCATAATTAAATTCGACTCAACTTCAAATTTCCTGAATTACTGGTTTAACAACTAATGATAAATCATGAACAAATTTCCTGAGATATATGGAATACACAATAAATTCCAGACATCCATTCTAGCAATTTAATTCTAAAAGTTACAGCATTAACTCTTTCCAAATTTAATTGACTCTTTACAGAATTTCTATATCTATTCAATCAAGCCCGTACGATGTACATATACCATTCGTACGCAATATCAAATCCGATCGCTCGATCACACAATTTCATTTCCGAACTAGTATCGTCCACCCGATTTCCTAGTGTGGACTCAGAACTGGTTTCTTGATCAGAAACTGTCATTCCCCTTGCATAGTCACAACTATGATAGAGAATTTCCAGCATCAATCAAAATCCATATCCATGGTTCGTCATCGAAAATCGAGTGAAAAATCTTAACTTGGATCGATATAACTATCTCGAAATTCTGTGCTCGAATCTGGATCAGTTCGTTATGCGAATAAAATAATATACGTACATCCTATGTATTTATATCCATTGATTATCAACCATATCAATTTTCTTTTATTCATATTATTCTGATTCTATCCATTTGGAATAAATTTTTCCCAATATCAAATTTTACTTAAGAGTTTCACCATCCATTTCTTAAGTTTTGATATAAGCATTATATCCCTTATATCATTACTCTATCACTATAACCTTTATATCCTCTTATATTCACTTATTTTCAATTTGAATTTCTACTTCCATGTGAATTCAAATTTTCTCCAACTCTGAATATTAAATTTTATTGACTATCTTTCATTTATAACTGATTCCTATTATTATTTTAAATTAATTTCATTCACTAATTTATTTTAAATTTTCGAATTGAAATTATTTTGTTGCTAAATATATTATTTTTTATAGTTTTCAAATTCTAAAAAATTTTGACAGAGTATC
Source organism: Allium cepa (assembly GCA_030765085.1). Lineage (NCBI taxonomy): Eukaryota > Viridiplantae > Streptophyta > Magnoliopsida > Asparagales > Amaryllidaceae > Allium > Allium cepa. The sequence continues at coordinate 845,806,017 of CM060943.1, forward strand.
CATTTGCCTAGCATTACATATTTCCATAAGCACTTATGTACAGTTTCAACACTTAGTACAATTACTTCCATCAAATTTTCAAATCATTCCCTTTAGTTAAAGTGATTTTCACTTACTTGCTTAGACGTATAATCCATTTGAGCAAAACAAACTCATATTCAAAATCATCCTATTTTGCTTCCAATAATTCATAGAATTTATCTAATTCTCATTTACTTCAAACAACCCATTTCCTTAGGTAATTTAATAATATCATTGTGAATAAATAATCACTCAAGCTTAATAACAAATCTTAAATTGATTTCAACTCAATTTATACTTGAGTCCATCTCAATTAACTTATCCACAATCCTTTCATTGCATTTTCTTTTATTTCAAAAGTTTGATTCCAAACCATTTTATTAAATTTGACAATCCATATTTTAAATTAATCATCTCACAATTTATTTAAGTCATCAACTGTTTCACTTAGTAACTTAAGTTCATTCTATTCCACTAATTCCCATTCAAATCTTTGATTTGATTTTCTTTTAATCAAATCCCAACTACTTACTGATTAATTTATTCTTTTATCTATCCTTAAAATTTAATTTACATTAACAATTCATTTTTGAATTTAAAATAAAGTCATTCGATTTATGCTTGAATTAGATTTGTTTATAACTCACACCATTTCTATTTAAATCCAATTCACTACTTACTTTGGTTTTACATTTACTTATTTATTTAAGAATTTTAGTTTATTCAATTTTATCAGTAACTCGATTGAATTCATTTAAATTCAGTTTTATTCTGTTTCAACTTTAGTTAAATCTAGCCACTTACCCTTCCTTAAATTTATTTCTCAATATGTAAGCTCAAAACTTATTTGTTCTACTTAACAGCTTATATTACTCATTTGAACCATTTCACCTTATAACCACACTTTAGATTATATATATATATATATCACTTACTGTCTTAAGGTATAAATTTTCACCTTACAATCATAATCATTTTTCCTTCACATTTTATAGCCAACTAAGTTTATTTTGAATTCCATTTCCATTTAACGTGTCTCAGGTTAACCTCTAATATATCTCTTATTTCATTTACTTAAGTTAAATTTTAATCTCCTGGATTAAAATTCCCAATTTCATCTTATAATTATCAACTTTACTTTATAAGGTCAACAGTTAATTCATTCAAACCTTTCACATTATGTAAATAGAATTTCTTAGAATTCAATTTTTCCGGTTTTCATTTCCAAAACCATTTTGAAATGATGACTATACATATCCATCGGGTCTATCCAGTCAAATTTCCAAATTCCGAACACTTGTTTTTACCAAAACAAATTTCCTCTTTTGAAAAATTTGAAACAAGTTGCATGCCCAACAAACAATACCATAATCAACAATATTTTTTTCCAAAACAAGATTACATTATTTCCTTCAAATCTTTTGAAAAAAAACATTTCAAACTTTTCCAAGATTTTAAATTTCCAAATCCTTTGTTGAAATTTCATTTAAACATCTTCCAAATTTCCGGGACGTAAGTTCTAGTTTAATCAGATTTCAGTTATATTTCTTTTCTACTTAGATAATTTTATTGGTTTATAGACCATTCAAATTTAAATTTTTATTTGGTTGTAGTATTAACAACCAAACATCCAAATATATAATCATTTCAGAAAAATACTTCTTTTATATCAAAATATAACTTTTGGGTAAAATTATTTTATTTACCCTACTTTTAAAAACAATATTGTGTCGAATTGCTCTATTTAAGTGTTTAGAAACCCCTTCGATACAGTTTTCAAGGCTGTGCCGACGAAAGTTCATATACCACTCAATAAATCAATCAACACCATTTTATATCCACTAACAAATACGCGCTCATATCTATTAATACACTCAAACTCATTTTAGAGTTCTATTGACTCTGTTTATGAGTAATTACTACCAGAGCCAAGGTTATCACCAACCTATGCTCTGATACCAACTGTGACGACCTAGGCTTTTCAACCATCAGCAACGGCTCACGAACGGTAGGCTTTTCAACCATCCCAGCCTCGCTGTGGCTCACAGTGATACCTCGAATTTGCTTTTACGACCACTCTCTCGAGTCGCAACCAACCCCGCAAGACCTTATACTATCCCCGGGGGCATGTAGGGGTAAGAGTCTCTCGTTCGCCACCTAACGCAAAGTGAGAACCCCCTATCACGCTGTAATGTAGCTAATCCGATCCGATTTTATATCACGACCCGTCCATCTATTACCAGAAAGACGTATCATCATTAAGAAAGAAAGGGATGAGAAAATAGAAAAGATAGAGAAGAAAGAACAACAATATAAGAATCTCACAGCGGAATGGAACAAAATATAATATATCACTTAATTATTTAAAAGTTTTACATATATCAGAGATATACAGATGATACATCAATACTAGACAGTTATAAACACCTGTCTAGTTAATACAACCCGATACAATACAACTCAAACGATATGACTCAGAGATACCTACACAGCGGAACTATATATATACATACAATGCTGAAGCCTCCTGCTCCATTGCTCCTCCAGAATTCGTCAAAGCTAACCTGAATCCCTTGGCTATCCGTAAAAATTTGGGTACCCGAGAGTTTATGAAAAACAAAAATAAACTCCGAGTCAGACATGGGTCTGGTATGAGTAAATGGTTTAAAGTTGTTTAACTTGGAAAACATTTGAAAATAAAGGTATCACGCAAGACTTCCCACAAATAAATACGGGTAAGTTTTTACCTTACGCTAACCAAAACATTGAAATCCAGTGATATTATAATAGTGTCTAGGGTTTTCAAGTAAATAGAAAATAGCCGAAATTGTTACATGATTAAATTCCAGCTACTAGCCACAAAAGTGGCTAATACAAATCAAAACCGTAGGGTCTCGTAGGGAAAATGGATTTCCAACAATGGCAGGGCTACTGGGGTACCGCCCGTCACAGTACGGGGCCTAGATCACCGTACCGAGGATTACTCCCTTCATCCCCTACAACACAAGGCCGGAACCATTCCTTACTGAACAGTCCCGAACAAGATAAACCCCGCGGTTCTAGCTAGCAAACCGCCCACTAAGCCGAATTATAAAAAGGGACATCTAGACAGGGGAAATATCTTGTCCTGCTTGGGCATGACCCACCTAACCTTGCTGCACCTCCCTGTTTTAGCCATTCCCGATTGATGAGGCTTGAGGTTACGATTACCTTTAAAGAACATATCACTTAGAATGCTCATCGTCCGCCTGACGATGTGTTGAAAGCATTCAATCCATACAAGTTCGTTCTGGGTTCGAACGAAACCGAAGGCATTATCTCGTTACACTCATTTTGGAATCACCCTCAGAGTCAACGACGATAACCCTTGCATTCTGAAAACACCATCTCGATCTCCATTTCAGGATTCACGACCTAACGTTTAAATTGGATTGATGTGGTTTTCGGAGAATCAAATTTGATTCTTCCGATCCCGGTCTCATCGAATCCAAACGCCATTTTAAGGGCCAAGTTGTCTATTTAACTTACACAGTTTAAAAAATTTAAATTCAACAATTGAATTTACATAGCATTTATCACCGATAAAACATATACAAGCATCATGGATACAACACAGCATATCACAGAGTAACATAGAATATCATCACATAAATATCACAAGCAGATATTCTACTCAACCATCCATAAACAATCGCCCTTAAATCTTATTTGTAATTAATTCAATTTAGAATTAATTACCCGAGAGTTAACCACTTAACTCTATTTAATTAATCATTAACTAACAATTAATTACCTATTTCATTTCAAAACATGTAATTGAAGACTTCTTAATTTATTATTAAGTCTTAATTTTATTTCAAGATATTACTTAATTTCTTTATTAATCCTTAAATCTCAATCACATAATTACTTTATTTTCACACTATCACACAGCATTTATCACATATTATTTGTAATTAATTACTTTAATTAATGAATGGTCTTATTAATCAAACTTAATTAACCATTTCATTTTTGCTAATTACTTAATTAACCATTTATTTATTTTTAATTAAATTACTCGATTAATTAACTATTTATCATTCAGACATTGACTTTAAGTAATTAATTTCAAATTTTACCCCCCTTTCCATAATTATTTATTCGATTCCCGGATATAAAGTGATTACTCCCAATCGCTACTCAACATTTATCGATCTATCACTAATTACGATTTAAAAGTAATTGTTTTTAATTTCTTTCTATAATAATTTATTTATATTATAAGTTCAACATAATTAAACATGTGAAAGTCTTTCTTTAGATCTTGATAATCAATTATCGAATTAACTACAACTCCAATTATTAGTTAACTTCATACTTAATTTAAATAATTCCCATAATTAAAATGGCAGCTAAGAAATTTGAAACATGGTAAAACATTAATTTTATAATTAAACTGTATTAAATCCTACCTTAACTTTGTTAAACACTTCCACCTATTTATATTTTAAAAACAGCAAATTAACATACCCGAGACCTCCCCACTAAAACCCAGGACTTCCCTATACTAACACGAGAACTACTCCGAGTTCACACCCAAACTTCCCGTGTTTCCCCTTGAATCTCTTCTTCTTCTTCTTTAAAAATTTTCTTACAGTAAGTTAAAAATTAAAACACGATTTGAACAACAGTTTCTAAATAGACGCGCGAACAACTCGAAGCACTAGCGCCATTCTCACGCACGTGACCCGAAGCGAAACACCCTGACAGCCCAGATCACCTCCAACGCCACCGTGCACGTGCACGGTGGCTCGCCTCCTCTGCGGCGACTCACCACCGTCCCCACAAACCACAAAACATCTATTCAAACGAAATCGAACCCGAATTTTAAATTTTCAGGCCGAAACAAAAATTGACCTGAATGCTCAAACCTGACAACAAAACCCCACTGTCAAAACCCTTCGTGCGGCCACCACCCATCACCGTAGGTGATGAAACTCCACCAGTAGGTCACTCACATCCCCCTCTAACTCCACCAATAATCGCGATCAACTCGATCGACTTATGATGCCGGAATTAATAAGTTACAGAGCATTGAAAAAAAAGAAGGCAGTAAACCCTACTTTAATCAAAATCTCCAAATCTATGTTTTCGAAAATTGTTTTGACATTTTTCTGGAATCACATAGATTCCAAACTTGCCTCCTATCAATTTACAGGAATTAAAATTAACTCTAACATCCATAATTGGCAAAAATCACATTTTAGTCTTATTTTGAACTGCTCTTAAAACCTTTGCCTAAAAATCAAGATTTTTATGTTAAAAATCATAACTTTGAGTGTTTAATCAAAATATAGATTCAAATTTACAAATTAAAATATTTAAATTTTAACATTGATTCACTTCTTGCTGTAATTTAAAGTTACAGTGTTTATAACATGCTATCAAACTCCTAAAACAAATTTACATGCCTATGTCTAAGATAAACCACCTGTATCAGCAACAAAACTAAAGTTCAAACAATTATATGAATAAGTATTTGTAAATATTTTGACTTTCTTGTTAAGAGTCTCAAAAATCTGGATGAACAGCTTCCTGTACCACCCAAGCAACAGAGAATACCAAGACTATTCATATAAACAATATCAAAGCACTTCCATTCATCAACTAAAGATACAAATTTAGATTCAAAATAGGTAAGTTTACTCACCTTAAAGCAATTGAACGGAAATGAGATGTTGAACAAAAAAACTTGCAGTTGAAATTTTCCCTGAAACCTTCCTTTGTTTCTTTTCTCTATTTTCCCCTTTTATTTTCTTTCCAGGTTTGATTTTAGGCTTAGTTTTAGTGTTTTTTTAAATGAACTGATGATATGTTGGATATATATATATATATAGAGCTATTATGCAGTAGGCTTTAACTGGACAGTTGTATGTGTTTGTATTTCCATTTTCTTCTTATTGGCCAAGTAAAAATCTGCAGTATGAAATGATATATGGATTTCGGCTGCATGTACTTGTTGAGCAATAAGTTATGCTAATTAATGCTTTGGTTCTTAATTGTGATGGCAAGTATTTAATGTTTACAGATAATTGCTATATGTACAAAGATATTTATGTTCTCTTACTTTGTGTTGTACAAAATACTTATCATTTTCAGCCAAACCTGTTTAGTAAGCTACAGGTTTTGTTTGTATTCTATTTGAAGTAAAACTTATTTTCCTTATGCATGTAAGCTTCAGCAACATATAAGTTTTATGTTTGTTTTACTGCTCTGACCAAGATCTTTGGTTGTTGTATATGTGTGTGTACAGGTTTTGTCTATATGTTTCTTACTGTTTTACCTTTATTTTTAGTTTATTGTTATTATATGTTTTTTTTTAACATTTGATTTAAGGATGTTGTGTTGTACAAATGTGGATGTTGAAGATCATTGTTTGTCTAAAACTACTTGTATTTATATATTTCAAATTATAATTTATATTTTGTATCTTCATGTTACTTTAATTACATGTACAATATGTGATTGTGTTTTATACTAATTTTGCACTTCCATGTTTATGTTTAATAATTTCATGTTTGTTTATTTTAAAACTTATCATTTTAAAAAAAAAAAATTGTATTCATATGTATTTTATCACATATCAAAAATATAAAGACTTTGATTTGATTCTAATGAATAGAACCGATTTTGTTTTAAAGGGTTTTGAAGTATTTAAATTTCAAATCAAATTTTCCTTTTATAAACATACGTAACTGTTAAATATTTAATATCTCATCAATTTAAACATTGACAGGCTTATATTTGATTTAAATTAGATTAAATATTTATTAAAATATATCGTCAAAATTCCGGGTCGTTACATAAACTATTTTTGTTACTCATACCAGTCCCACGACTGACATGGAGTTTATTGTTTCTTTTCGAAACTCTGGGTGCTCAAAATTTTTCCACACGGGCAGTCTAGAGTTGGGTTTTTCGGATAGTCAGATGTAGTAGATTATCTAAAGTTAGTTCAGTCTTTAGATTGGACTGCACTTGCATATCTTTGTGCATCGTTATTGGGAGTTCGAGCTATTGCTGGATTGGTTCTTGGAGATGGAGTTGCAGTTTTGGAGTTCTTCCTTGAAGACTATCTTAGAGTTATTTGTTCCGCTGCTGGTGTTATCTATTTTCTTTCCGCTGCTATTTTCTTGTATCATATCTCTGATGTATATTGATATTCATTATATCACTCTGTTGTACCAGATATTGCATCAGTGTTGTATATCAATATATTATTCTTTTTATTCCGTTGTGTTGTTATACTTAGTTGTGTTATAAGCTCCGACGAATCGGATTTGAATGGTCGAATTTGCGGTATTCGAGTACGATCTAAAGTATGGATGTCGATTTTCGAGCGCGGAAATCTGTATCGTTATAATTTAAATGTCATTAATTATTAAATGGGCAGAGATTGTTTGAAGGCAGATAAAGCCCAATCTATAACTTGCCATAACAATGGAAAAAGGAGACTTTTGGTACTGAATTTCAGATATAGATATGAGAATTATTAAAAGAAGAAAGAGTAAAAGAAGGAGAAGTATTTTCCTTCTACTTCTTTAATTAAATGAAGTCGTCCCTCATTCATTTCATTCTTTCTTTTACTCTCTACCTAGCCTATATCTTTGCCCCCTTTATCCCATAGCCGTGCACTACTACCCCATTATATACATCAAATAAATAAGACTATAGTGGTACTTTGGGCCACTACAAGGTCTAGTGCATAATCAAATTAGATTTAGGAAATTTCATCGGACAAGATGCATTCATGGGTTTATCTTTAAAGGTAGTGTTTATCTAAATTGTATATGTGGTATTTAGATCATTATAACAATTTTTGGAGGTTTGGCTATCTTATTAGCATTGTGGATGATTTAGATCTTGTTATTCAATTATATCATTTATTATTGTTATTAATTAATAGGTAGTTAAAAAATAGTTGTAAATTTATTTAATTTGACCATATATAATTTAATATTATTTAATAATTTTCTAATAGTTTTATTAATTAGAAATGTTTTTAAAATCATTATTCATCATTTTAAAACCAATAATCATTAATAAAAAAATAATCCTTATGTGCAATTTATACATATATATATTAAAATAGCTTTTTATGTTTAAATCATTTAGACCTGGGCTGATTTTTGGGTGAGAAATCTTTTTACTTTAATTTATTTAAATATTAATAAATGGGTTAAACTTAGAATTGTCATAATTTACTCATTTCGAACCCGATTACCCATGGATCTTTGCGTTAGACTCGTGTTGACGAGCACTATGCTTTGATATAACTTGTTATTAGTCTTGATGTAGTATAATTTGATGATAACATAATACTGAACGTTTTAAGTTACGTCAGTTTGGATAATTACATATTTAATTAATTATACTTCATGACTGTTATCAATTTGGTCAAATAAACGCTATACTATTAAATTAAATAAATAAATAGAATAGTGAAATTTGGACACCAGTTTAGCGACATAAAACAGCATTCCACTAATTTAATTAATTTGTCATTTAATTAGTAGAATAAACTTTCGTTCAGCTATTTTAGAGCTTTGGACTTCTAATCATACATCGTTAATTGACATATCACTTTGAATAAGTGATGTGTTGATAATGGTTAAGTGCTGAATTTATGTACATAGATATTGATTATGTTAATATCGGTTATTAACTTGGAAAGTTAAATTGAACTTAATTATGACATGTTTAAGTACCATTGGATCGCTAAGCATATTTTCGAATTTGGAAAGCTATGGATTTAAATAAAATTCAATTTCAAACAATAATAAATGTTTTATAAAATTATTATTTTAGTAAAGTGTTTTATATAATAATTATTTTATTAACAATTTTTTTAAAGTTAACTTAATTGTATAATAATAATATTCTTTAAGATTCTTAATTATATTCTAAATATGGTTTAAAATTATATTATACTTTATTAAAGTTATTTATAATTATATTATTTATATTTATTTCTGAAACTCTTTGGGTTGCAAGGACTTCTCGCTACTAATCCTATGATTAATTCCAAACAAGATGTAGCAGGAGAGTGCATTCGGTTTTGTTCGGTCCCAGAACGAACTTGTATGGATGGATGTCTAATATTGCATTCTTGAGATTTCATCATTGACTTTTATAAATATACATCTATTTGGTGATGGAGAAGGCAACTTCTCTTAGCTTAATACTCTTCTACGAGACGTATGAGCTCGAAGGTTGTATATTTGTGGAAGTCGGTAGGGATTGATGGAATGGCAATGTGTCATTCAAAGTGAAATGTGCTAAGTGAAAGGTGATCGTTACCTCAGGCCTCACACTCGAAAATGACCGAAACATGGTAGATGCAACAAGACTATGTGGTTCGCAACCATTGGAGTATGATGATCCCCTTCTAGATATATTTCTACTTGCTATGACATTCGAGTTTAAATTAATGTGGATGTATGCTATGAGTGGCCTCGGATAGGTCGTAACGACCAGGGTGATGACATATTCGGTACTATCTAGTGAGAAAGGTAAGTCGGTCTTGTGTTGTTAGAGGTGCGGATGTTCTATTGACCTTGGTACATTCCTCTAGAGATATACTGTCGGTAGGTAGTCCCTTCACCTTGGTCATTTGTATAGAATCCATTCTCCAATAAGTGGCTTCCATATTGTTTGTAGAACCTGCGTTTGTGGCTAATATGCTGGAATTTAATCAATGTAATAATTTCGACCAGGGTTGATAAGTTTACTTGCAAATATTTTCAAAGATGTGTCATTAGAAATAATATCAAGTATTTTTACATAATAATGGTTTGGTTATCAGAAGGTAAAAGCCCGTTTGGTGTATATATGTAGCGTGATCTTATGAGATACCTTTTTATTTTAAAAACACTTATTTTGAGTTCTCACACCAGTCTCGTGACCGACCTGAAGTTTATTTTCCTTTTCCTTAAATTATATATGCCCTAATTTTCCTGGACAGCTTAATAGTTAGGTTTAGTTTAGAAGAAAGTTGGAAGGAGCTCGAAGTATGGAGTCGGAAGATTTTAGTAAAGATTGTTTGTCTATTTTCACTACACTCTTATACTATAGTATTCTGCATTTGTAAATACATGAGTTTATAACTGTCTATGTTTGTTAAGCCGCCTTTTGGCAAGGCAGACGGACTTAACCCAATCGACTACACGATTATCATGACTAGAATATTATGAGTTTGGTTCGAATGGATGGATGGATGATCAATTACAGATTATAAATATGAATAAGAAGTTAGGATACAACATAGTCGATGGTAAACGACGTAAGGCACTTGGAATATGGATTTTGCAAGGATGGAAATTGCTTCGAGTCAGGTCGTCATTTGCTCTGGTCACCATAAGGTTTGCTTCGGGTCGACATGCTAATTCGCTTGGGGTCGGCATTGAACTTGGGGTCGGTATATTACTTCAGGTCGGCAATAGCATAACTTCAAGTCAGCGTAGTTCCTGCTTCGGGTCGGCATTGAGATAGAGGTTGTATCACTTTGAGGGGTCGGCATATGGAAGTGCTTCGGGTCGGCGTAGGCATAACTTCTGGTCGGCAAGCATGGCTTCAGTTCAGCATTTGGTTGGAGGTTGCATCAGGTCGGCATATTGAAGTGGTTCGGGTCGGCATTAGTTTAGCTTCGGGTCGGCTTGCTATAGCTTTGGGTCGTCATTGTTTAAACCCGTATCGGCATAGTAGAATTCACTTCGGGTCGTCACAGGAACTATTTCAGATCACCACACGGATTACTTTGGGTAAGCACGAGATTTACTTCGAGTTAGCATACGAACTACTTTGGGTCGGCATATGATGGACGATTTGAGCTCGACGATCAATTTTGTGGGCCCATGTAAGTGTGGAGGCCTTATAGCCAAGATTTCACTTATAAATACAACATATTTGGCTTTAGAAAAAGGGGACCTTCACTTTGTTCCTCTCCATCTTCCACCTATAGGCTACTCTGCCATTGTTATTCAGAAATTTTAGATTGTAACTGTAATCTAATTTCAGTACAAGAAAAAGAATATCTCCAGAGTGGACATAGGCCAAAGTTAGCCGTACCACTATAAATCTTGTCTTTCTTTTACTGCTCTCATTAAATTTTGATTATTCTTCATATTATATTCTTTACATCCAGTATATATGTGATCTGTGATGGGATATCAGTGCTTTCACTTGCAATTGGGTACTGTGGCTAATTTTGACGCCAACATTTTGGTGCTTTCATATAGACAGCTAATACTCAGGGATTTGGAGGTTTGGATCTTGGATTTGAATGCTAACTCGTACTTAGGAAGCAATGGCTAGGCAATCAGCAAGGAAATAGAGGACGGAGGGGAATCATCATAAAGGAAGTCGGGAGGCTTCCTCGGGAGCTAAGTAGACCTCAATCTATATTACTAAAGAGGAGATGAAAACGATGCTAAAAGGTAGGAGGATATGATGCAGAACCTACTCCGACAAATTGGACAAGCTAGAGTGTAAAACCAAGGGAAAGGAGTAGCAGAAAATACTAGAAATGTGGATTGAAAAGTCAGAGCAGCAGAAGCAGAGGAAATCCAAAATTAGAACCAAGGAAACGAAGCAACCAAGGTAAGGGATAGAGTGGTGCGATCGAGAACAGCCCTTGAGCTAAGGGGCATGCCCCCGGATCATATTGGCTCAATTCCAAGCAAGATGCTAGGCGGTGCTATGCAGTTTGGCGTTGATAGGGATATTAATGCTCGTCCAAAAGAAAATATTTAAGGATTCCCTTGCAGACTCGGGGGACGGGTTGGAGACAACGGACAAAGACTACCGCTTGGAGATAGCGACAGGTTGGCGGAAATGGTCACACGGGCCATGAGAGAAGGATTGGTGAATAAAGATTTGGAGGATGTGAATAGGAGCCCCTTTGCTCCTATCATTAGGTAAGCTAGGAATCCATCGGAATTTAAACTACCAACATTGGAGACATAAGATGGAAGGACGGATCTCACTGTTCATATGACAAGGTATATGAGGTACATGGAAGTACTGAGGGCCTCAGAGGAGCTCATAGCATAGTGCTTCCTTTGAATTTGATGGATATAGCTGCACTATGGTTCAAACAATTGGAAAGCGGCTCTATTGGAATGTGGACCGAATTGATTGATAGGTTTATGAGGCAATTTAGAGTTCACATCTCGAGACCTAAGAATGTGATGAGTTTGGAAACACTAAAGCAGAGGACTAAAGAGTCTCTGAGGGGTTTCCTAATACGGTTTAATGCTATGGCGGCATCGGTGGATTATCCATATTCATCCATAGTTTTGATGGCAGTTGTATCTGACATTACTGATGGCACAGAATTCAAGGATTCATTAAAATGGGATCCACCTATGGATTTAGAAGAGTTTAACCATGAAGTAGAAAGGTTTCTACGATAGGAAGACGCAAAAGTTGATAGAGAGGAAGGAGAGGAATTTGTGGTTTATGCGGTCCAAGGCGGAGATCCATCCAGGAAAGATTCAACAAGGATAAAGGAAAACGAATAGAATAGCTTTGATTGATCGAAGTAGCCACAAAGGAGCCGAGATTCGCCTCTTAAACGAAGTTGACTGAAACCTTAGTGCAGATATATTTCGACACTAGGGGGCAGATTCTCTATCGAAGGCCAATTAGGAGGAGCCCACCAATAATGAAAGGAAATCAGACAAATATTGCTTTTTTATACAAGCTAGGATAGCATAGTACAAATGACTACAGGCACTTGAAGAATAAGATCGAGGGACATATCTGAAACAACAAGCTTTACAATACATAAAAAGGCAAGCAGCGGTTGTGGAACAAGAGCGACCGCCATCCGCACCAAATGAAAACGGCCCTGGATCGAGGCGTCAACTTGTCATTAAATGATTGGAATGGAAAAGAATATGTAATAAACTCCACAATGAAATGGCTAAGTCACTTAAACATGCATGGGATCGCAAATGGTCCTCAGGCATGCTCTGAGATAACAATGAACCGTCACACCCGGAGATGCATGCACTTTGATGTTTTAGTTATGCTTTTGTTTCTCTTTATTGTATTGGGACTTGATTTTTTTAGTTGGATATTTCAATTATAAAACTCACTCGAATGTGAAATCTGACATTTATAATTTCGTGTCCCGTCCAAACACCCACATTTTGCCTCGAACACGGTCACATTTTGCCTCGAAAGGCACCCAACCTCGAATGGTCACATTTCGTCTCAAATGGCACTCGATCTCGAACGATCACATTTTGCCTCGAACGACACCTGATCTCAAACGATCACATTTCACCTAGAATGGTCGCATTTCGCCTCGAACGGCACCCGACCTCGAACGGTCACATTTCACCTCGAATGGCACCCGGTCTTGAAAGGTCACATCTCGCCTCAAACGACACTCGATCTCAAATGATCACATCTAGTCTTGAATGGCACTCGATCTCGAATGATCACATCTCTCCTTGAAAGGAACACAATCTCGAACGATCACATTTCGCCTCGACGACACATGAACCCAAACGATCGTTACTGACAATCAGGCAAGATCATTGATCTCTTCGCAGGTCATCAACAGGTTCTGAACATCGTCCTTATGGAAATACAAAAAAAGGCCTTCCTATCGCAAGGCATATTTTGGAGGGAAAAGTGTCAACCTAGCTTTTGGCAAGGCAGTTTACAGGCGGATTTAACCCAATCGACTACACGATTATCAAGACTGGAATATTATGAATTTGGTTCGAATGGATGGACGGATGATCAATTACGGATATTAAATACGAATATGAAGCTAGGATACAACATAGTCGATGGATAAATAATGCAGGGCACTTGGAATATGGATTTTGACAAGGATGGAAGTTGCTTCGGGTATGGACGCCATTTGCTCTAGGTCACTGTGAGGTTTGCTTCTGGTCGGCATGCTAATTCGCTTGGGGTTGGCATTGAACTTGGGGTCGGCATATTACTTCAGGTTTGCAATAGCATAACTTTAGGTCAGCGTAGTTCCTGCTTCGGGTTGGCATTGAGATGGAGGTTGTATCACTTCGAGGGGTCGGCATATGGAACTGCTTCGGGTCGACATAGGCATAACTTCAGGTCGGCAGGCATGGATTCAGGTCAGCGTTTGGTTGGAGGTTGCATCATGTCAGCACATTGAAGTGCTTCGAGTCGGCATTGCTATGGCTCTGGGACGATATTGCTTGAACCCTAGATCTGTAGAGAAGAATTCACTTTGGGTCGTTACAGGAACTATTCGGGTCACCACAAGGATTACTTTAAGTCAGCACGAGGTTAACTTCGGGTCAGTATATGAACTACTTTGGGTCGGCATAGGATGGACGATTTGGGCTCGGCGATCGATATGGTAGGCCCGTGTAAGTTTGAGGCCCTATAGCCAAAATCTCACCTATAAATACTGCATGTTTGGCTTCAGAAAAAGGGGATCTTCACTCTGCTCCTCTTCATCCCTCACCTATAGCCTACTCTACCATTGTTATTCAGAAATTCTGAATTGTAACTATAATTAAATTTCAATATAATAAAAAGAATTTTTCTAGAGTGGACGTAGATCGGAGTTAGCCGAACCACTATAAATCTTGTCTCACTTTTATCGCTTTCGTTTAAATTTTGGTTATTCTTTATATTATATTCTTTACATATGCTCTATCTATGATCTATGACTGGATAATGGTGATTTCACTTGTAATTTGGCGTTGGTGGTCAATTTTGGCGCCAATATTTTGATGCTTTCATTGAGATAGCTAGCACTCAAGGATTCGAAGGTTTGGATCTTGGATTCAGAGGTTTGGATTTATGATTTGAAGGCAATAAGCAAGTAGAAAGAGGACATAGAGGAGTCATCATGAAGGAAGTCAGGAGGCTACCTCAAGAGCTAATCCGACCTTAATCTATATTACTATAGGTGAGATGGAAACGATGGTGAAAAGGCAGGATGATGCGATGCAGAACCTACTCCGACGGATTAGACAAGTTGGACTACAAAACCAAGGGAATGGAGTAACACAAAATACTAGACATGTGGATCGCGAAGTCAAAGAAGCAGGAGCATAGAAAGTCTAAAATCAGAACTAAGGAAATGAAGCAACCAAAAAGTACAAGATAGAGTGGAGCCATCGGGAAAAGCCCCTGAACTAGGAGGCATGCCCCCCGGATCATATTGGCTCAATTCCAAGCATGATGTCAGGGCAGTGCTGTGCAGTTTGGCGTTGATAGGGATATGAATGCTCGTCTAGAAGAACACATTTCAGGATTCCCTCGCGGACTCAAGGGGAAGGTTGGAAACAACGAACAAAGACTATCGTTTGGCGATAACGACAAATTGGCGGAAATGGTCAAACGGGCCATGAAGGGAGGATTTATGAATAAAGATTTGGAGAATGTGAATAGAAGCCCCTTCGCTCCTATAATTAGGCAAGCTAGGAATCAACCGGAATTCAAACTACCAACGTTAGAGACATGTGATGGAAGGACGGATCCCGCTGTTCATCTGGCAAGGTATATGAGGTATATGGAAGTACTGAGGGCATCAAAGGAGGTCATGGCATGGTGCTTCCCTTGTATTTGACGAATAGAGTAGAACTATAGTTCAAACAATTGGAAAGCCGCTCTATTGGAACGTGGACCAAATTGATTGAAAGGTTTGTAATGACTTTAGAGTTCACATCTCGAGACCTAAGAATGTGATGAGTTTGGAAACACTAAAGCAGAGGACTGAAGAGTCTCTCAAGAGATTTCTAACATGGTTTAATGCTGCGGTGGCATTGGTGGATCGTTCAGATCCATCCATCGTTTTGATGGCAGCTGTATCTGATGGCATGAAATTTAAGGATTCATTATCACAGGATCCACCTATGGATTTCGAGGAATTTTACCATGAAGCAGAAAGGTTTCTGCGACAAGAAGACGCAAAAGTTGATAGAGAGGAAGGAGAGGAAGTTAAGGTTTATATAGTCAAAGGCGGAGATCCGCTCAGGAAAGATTCGAACAATGATAAAGGAGAACGAAGAGAAGAGAATAGCTTTGATGGACCGAAGTGGCCACGAAAGGAACCGAGATTCATCTCTTACACGAAATTGACTGAAACCTTAGAACGGATATATCTTGGCATTAAGAGGCAGATTCCTTATCGAAGGCCAATTAAAAGTAGGCCCGCCAATAATGAAAGGAAATCAGACAAATACTACTTTTTCCATGAGCTAGGCGGCCATAGTACAAATGGTTGTAGGCAGTTGAACGATGAGATGGAAGAACATACCCGAAACGGCGAGCTGTTACAATACGTAAGATACAAGCAGCGGTTTCGAAACAAGAGCGACCGCCATCTGCACCAAATAAAAATGGCCACGGATTGATGCGTTAACTTGTCACTAATTGATCGGAATGGCAAAGAATAAGTAATAAACTTCACAATAAAATGGCTAAGTCACTTACATAAGCATGGGATCGCGAACGGTCCTCGGGCATGCTCTGAGATGACGATGCATCGTCACATCCGGAGATGCGTGAACATTGATGTTTAATTTTGCTTTTGTTTCTTTTTCTTTGTATCTATAACGGCCCAAAAAAATTTGTTAGTTGAAACTGTTTTTTTAATTGATTTTAAATACTGAAGAGTAAATTTCATAGATTTTATAACTTGAATTTCAAATACAATGATTTATTGGATAATTTTATTATGGAATTTAATAATAAAAAATTAGTTTAAATATGGAATCTTGACTTTTAGGCTAGATAAAAATAATTTCAAAGCTTATCTAATTTTTATTTATAAGAATGAAGGTAAATAAAAATTTGAATTTGAATTTAAAATTGATTTACTCGATTTAAAAAATAACTCGTGTAAATTAGCATATAGAAATAGCCTTTTGGGACACAGTCTCAAAATTTAACGAAACTTGTTCCATTGGATCCGTTATAGTGTATTATTATTGGATTTCAAATTTCGTAGTGTTTGGAGTTATTGTTTGGTCGTACGGGATAAAAGCGCGTTGAATTTAATATCGAAAATTCAATGTGATAATTGGGTCCCAAAAGTTATCTTCTCCATACGATCGAACTGGGACTCGAAACTTGTTCCATTACATTCATAATAGGGGTATAACATTATGAAAGCTTGGCGGCATGCCTCTATCGGGGTTCGAAATTTATAGCTAGATATTTGTGAATTTTAAGTAACATAATTCAATTCGATTTGACCCTATGTTCCTTTCAGTCGTTTAAACATCTCCATCTCAGCCACCCTATACGTACGTGCATATACTCGCCCCTTTAAAAATGCATCCCTCTCTTCCCTTTTGTTCACTCAAGCTTTAGAGGAATGAAGTAAAAAAATATACAAGCTTCTTAATTCAAAATTTAAATTCTTGAAATCTACTCAACAAAAAAATCAGAAACATTCTCTAAAAATCTAGTTTTGGTTCAAGCTTCGATTTGGTATGCTTGTTCAAGGGTGCAGCCATGGTTGTAGGGGCTTGATCTCGTATAGGGGAGCTCGAAGACCTAGGGTTGGCTTTTGTATGGTGTTCGTGTAAAACTTGGTGTGGAGGCATGGATGGATGGTTTCGTGGTGGTAAGCTGCTTGGATGGGCAAGTTTTGAGGAGGTCCAGTCGCCTATGGACGATCGTGACTTGTTGTATGGCAGCGGCATGAGGAGCGGGTCATGTTCGTTCTGGGTGGCTTGAGTGGCGGCTTGATGGGTTTTTTACGTAGGGGATGAAGCGAGGAGTTTGTAGGCACGCTTGGTTAGTCAAGTAGTGGCTTCGTTCGTATGTGCAGGTGCACGTATGCGTGCATTGGGATGAAGAGAAGAGGAACGAGAAGGAATTGGGGAAGAAGCAGTTGTGGGTCGGGCCACTTTTTCTTTGGGTATTAAATTAAATTGAAATTTAAGTTGTATAAATTTTCTTAAATTAAATTCCATTACTTATAAATTCATAATTCGCTCATACGAGGTCCGATTGAGACAAAACAAGCAGTGGTGGAATCATGGCGATGAGCACTACAGTCTAGAACTAATTTGGAAACGTTTGGAGCTAACTAAAATTTTAGGTTAAATCAAACGTCATTCGATCTGATTTAAAATTAAAATCTCAAGGTGAGTGTTTTATAATGCTCACAACGTACTTGAATATTTTTATGGTAACTAAATTTGAAATTATGAAGTGATATAAATTTATTGATCGTTGTTTGATAAATTAATTATCATCAAAATTGTCCTTGAATCAACTGTTAAAATTAAAATTGACAGTAAAATTTGAAATTGAATTGCTAGTAAGATACCCGATATTAATAATTATGAAATTGTTGTGAATTATATTGTCGAATTATATGTATAATTGTGATGGATGCCAATTGATTGATATTTGGACGATTGGATGTTTATATATCTTGTTATTACCTGGTAAATTATTTACAGTATATAAAATTGTTAATTTAATTATTTCGAATAAATTAAGAAATAGGTTGAAATGATATATACCTATGACATTATTTTAGATTGAAATGATACATATATATCCATTCCTGAAATTAAATTAAAAAAACTGATCACATGGGTATAGGATAGAAAATTATATACGGACACCGGATTTGTTAAATTAAATGATTTAAGAAAAACTGATTTGAAAATTATTTAAATGATTTTGATTTAAAAGAAAAAAATCAAATTTATAGAAAGCTAATTATTTCAAACTTGAGCTCGGAATGCCGAAATTTAAATTTGGTAATGGGAATTGTTTAAATAATCAAAGTTGAGATTTTGAAGTTATAATCGAAATATAATTTGAATTTCGAAAATTGATTTGTTTTAAAAAGATTTGAAATTTTATTCGAACTTTGAATATTTCTAAATAAAAGTGATATAAACGACATTTTAAAGTTGAGCTTAGAATTGAATTATATTTGAAGATTTAGGCTTTAATTTGGATGTTGAAGGTGAATTTGATTTAGGTGTTTTGGATAGATATTTTGAAAATAGAACTTGAGATTGATATAAATCGAATTGATTTAATCTTGGGAATTGAGTTGAATTAATTCAGA
This sequence comes from Allium cepa, assembly GCA_030765085.1. NCBI lineage: Eukaryota > Viridiplantae > Streptophyta > Magnoliopsida > Asparagales > Amaryllidaceae > Allium > Allium cepa. The sequence goes on from CM060943.1 coordinate 845,825,137, forward strand.
ATGGGAATTGAAATTAATTTGGAATTGAATCGATTTTGACTTTGAAACTATTCTCAAATAAATTATTTTAGTATAAACCATCGAAGATCTATCGTTTTAAAATATTCAAATTATTTTGATTTTCCAAACTATTTTACTGTATAAGCCATTTTCAATATTCAAATTATTTTCTATTAAACTATTTTAACTATTTAACTATTTTAAAACTATTTAAACTATTTTCAAAAAAATTCAAACTGGTCAAAGGGGTGGAATGTTTATATTTAAATCTTGGATTAAATACGAATTGGGTTAAAATGAAGTTATAACCTAAATTGAAATTCAAAACAATTTGGAAGCAAAATCGAGATATTAAGGCGATATGATTGTGAACTGAAATTGTATATTTTGAGTAAATATGATGATTTTGAAATGAAATTGATTTCGAAGAGATTATGATATTTTGATATCAAGTATGAATGGTTTTTGAAATGTAAAAGGACCAACCGGTGTGTAAAATGACGTTTGGTTGTTAAATAGACAGGGGCCTCCCATTGGCATACTCTTTATCAATATTGGAACCAGTTTATCAACTGTGTATGTGGAGGATACTCTAAAACTAAGTGGTTGGATTGACATCGTTTGCTGGATTTGAAGAAAGAGAACGATGATTGATAGACCTCGACGCTTGTGCTAATTTGAAATGACTAAAACAGGACGGTTTGATAAGGCCAAGTGGGCTAGTTACACCGAGTGGACATCTATTCTTCGATTTTCTTGGACTCGATTCATATTATTACTCTTGTTGTTGGTTTCGATTGGTGCACATTGATTTGAGATAGCCTCCCTTTGACTTGATATGGGATGGATGAACAAGGTGGGTGGTCATGGCTATGATGCGTCACCACCGGCCCTACGACCCATACTGGTAGTATCCTACCTTGGGCATTTCCTCGCGTGCCTTATCATACTTTTATACCAATAGGAGACCACTACGACTTTTGTTTAGTGTTGTCGTATCACGGCGCATCCCTATCCACCGATGGCTTACTGGTGTTTTATATGCAAATTGTACGATGCTTAAAAATGCGTTAAGGGGGGTTAATGTAAATCCTTAACGCTAAGAAAAATATTTATTTTATCGATTAGACATTTATATGTAGCGTATTCTACTATATATAAATAATTTGACGGATCCTTAAGAGATGGAAAATCTCGTAACATCTCTTGAGTTATTGCACGTATGTTATACACTAGATAGGAGGTATGAAATTTCGTAAACATCTCTGACGCTATTACACTCATGTTATATGCGATATTGGTTTGACTTACAAAAGGATATTTTAGTCCTGATTCGAGTATTTTGTCTTTTCATTACGCTCGGGTCAGTGCTGAGTTTTTCAGCTTATTGAAGGTTTATTCTAAAGGACGAAGACAAAGATTTGGTATATTATTAGCAATAGTATTCCCAACATTATGTTGTTCTGCGGCATTATATTTTGTTCTGTTGCATATGTATAACTCAGATAAATGTTGTATAAATTATAATCAAATGTATGGTAAACAGCTTCATGAATTGTTTATTTGATTATTATATTTTATAGTTCCGCTACGAGATTCTGTGTTTGTTTCTTCTTCTTTTCTTATTTTTATTAATTAATCCCATTGATTATCTATATTTCGGATTGTTTAAGTTGGATATGTGTGGATTATTGTCGATTAAACCTTTCGAAATGTGGGTCGTCACAGTTGGTATCGGAGCTTTGGTTTAGCGATAACCTTAGCTTTGTAGGGTAACTCATTAGAGATAGGGTCAGTAGTACCCTAGAATGAGTTTGAGTGTATGTTTTTTTTTGAGATCATGGGGAACCTTAAGATCACAGTATACATTAATACTCACTTAAGTAAACCCCACGCCGTGTGTCTACCCCGCTTTTATTTATTTGTCGCACACGGATGCGTAACGTTGAAACTCCCACTGATGGGTAGGCGTTGGGATTCGAACCTGCCCAGACACAGTCCTTAGGTTCCCAAATCCCTAACCAACCGAGCTACGAATGGCGGGTAAGTTTGAGTGTATGTATATGAGTACTTATTTGTTAGTGAATATAAAAATTGTTTTATATTGTGTTGGTTAATTTTCGAATGGCCTATGGATTCTAGTCAATACAAGTAATTAACGTTATTGATAGGGATCCCTAAAGACTTGAACAGAACAATTCGACATAGTATTGTTTGGAAATTGGGTAAATGAAATAATTTTACCTTGATTATATTTTATATTTAAAGAAATAATTTTTTAGAAATTATTAGGGTATATTAATTAGTTGGTGGTTAGGAATGATAATGTTGGTTATTATCATTAATTGGTAGTTGTGCCTTAATAAAAGATGTTTACAATAAAAAATGATAAAACATTTATGAAATAAATGTTTTAAGGAAGCGAAATATTGAAAATATAATTTATAAATGTGACTTATAAATTATAACGGATTTAAATTAAGAAGTTCTAAATCTAAGTTCCGGAGGTTTTGAAATGTTTTTCAAAGTGTTTTGGGGAAAATAATAACTATAGTATTATTTTGGAAGTAGTTTTGAATAAGAATAGTTAAAAAAGGTTTTTAAAAGAGATAAAAGCACTAAACTAACTTCGGTCGCTGGAAAATAATTCTGATGATGATCGCGACATCATCAGTGTTCATTTTTGAGTTTCTAAGTGGTGGATTGTTACCGTAATGATTTGCTAACGGAGTCTTGTTTTGATAAATAGGTTTTTGATTTTAGGAAAATTAAAATTTTAATTTGATATAAAAGTGAGATATGTGTATATTATGATTTGAAGTTGATTTGAAATTAAACCGGGTGCTTAGATTCTGAAATTTGCTATATAAGTGTTGTGAAATAAATAAAGATAAGTTTTGAACTTATAAATTTGAGAAATGATATGGATAAGAAAAAAAATTGTGAAATTGAGATAAGAGATTAAATTTAACTTAAGAAATATTAAATGAAGAGATTGAGGTAGTAGAACAATTTAGTGAAGTGAACAAATTAAGTGAATTGAACAAATTAAGTGAATTGAACAAATTAAGTGAATTAAATTGAACTAATAAAGCGAAATTTGGAAATTTAGCCTAAGTGGGGCTAAATAAAATAAAATTTTAGAATGAAATTTACTGAGATTTGAAATAATTAATGAAATGGGCTAAGTAAACTAAGTAATTTAATTAGTGAGTAAATATGGTTTGAGATATGGTTGATAAAATTCAATATTTAAAATTGGGAGATAAACTGATTTAAATAGAATTGAATTTGAATTTGAATAGAAGTGGATATAGACTTAAGTGGTGCAGTGGAAATAAACATAAGAACTTGTATATAAAGTGTTTGTAATCGACTTAAGAAAATTGATGAGAAAATTCTTAAGAGATAAATGGTATTGATAAAAATATACTAAGAAATTAAGCAATGTGAATAATGCAATATGGATGATAATTGTGGATAATTGAATGGAAATGAAGTAAATGTAAACAAGGAATATGGTATAGCTGAGAATCAAAAGAAATAAATATGTAAGTTACACGTACGTTATTTTATTCGCATAACGATTCGATCTAGTTTCGAGCACATAATTTCGAGATAATTTATATCGGTCCGAGGTAGGATTTTTTCACTCGATTCTCGATGGCTAACCCATGATATGGATTTTTTATTTGATTATGGAATTCTCTATCATAGAGTATGGTTATTCAAGGAGAATGACGGTTTCTGATCAAAGAACTAGATCTGAGCCCACGCTAGAGAGTCATGTGAACGATACTAGTTCAGAAGTGAAATTGTGCGATCGAGTGAGCGATCAGACTTGATATTGCGTACGGATGATATATGTACATCATACGGGCTTAAGTAAAGCTAATATTGGAAATTGAAAATACAAAATATAAAATAATTTTAAATTATATGATTGGAGAAATTTTGCAAATAAGATGCAGGTATTCAAAATCAAGAAAATTTGGATTGCCCGATAAAAAGGTACATGTTTATTTTGTCATTCGATTTGATGGTTTTACGGTTGAGCCACTTGGATTTTGTTTTTTTCTTGGTTTGGACCCGTAGTAAGCGTTTAGTAGTTATTCAGATTCAGCCGTGCAAAGGAGACGCGGGCGAAATTTTTCAAAAATTTAAGGAGTTAGAAAATTTTGAAGAAAATTTTTAATAACTAAAATTATATTTTTGATTATAACTTGAAATGATTGAGTAAATAATATTATTTGGAATCTATGGCTGAATTGGGAGTTATTAAAAATGGCAATGTGATTTCAACAAACTGGTTTTGGGAAGTTGCTACAACTAATTTGTTTTGGAAAATTTAATGGGTTTTGGGCCATTCTTCTTACCTTGGCCATTTTGAGGACGAAATTCTTTCAAGAGGGGGAGAATGTCACGACCCAAAAATTTTGGTTAGTTGAAATTGTTTATTTAATTGATTTTAAATACCGAAGAATAAATTTCATAGATTTGATAACTTGAGTTTCAAATATAATGATTTATTGGATAATTTTATTTTTGAGTTTAATAATAAAAAATTGGTTTAAATATGGAATCTTGAGTTTTAGGCTAGAAAAATTAATTTCAAAGCTTATCTAATTTCTATTTATAAGAATGAAGGTAAATAAAAATTTTAATTTGAATTTAATAGTGATTTACTCGATTTTAAAAATAACTCGTTTAAATTAGCATATAAAAATAGCCTTCCTAGCCATCCGAGACACAGTCTCAGAAGAAACCGGTTCCATTGGATTCGTAATAGTGTATTACTATCGGATTTCAAATTTCGTATCATTTGGTCGTACGGGATAAAAATATGTTGAATTTAATATTGAAAAACCAATATAATAATTGGGTTCAAAAGGCTATCTTCTACATAAGATCGAATTGAGACTTGAAACTTATTCCATAGCGTTTGAAATAGGGGTGTAACATTATGAACGCTTGGCGGCACGCCTCGATCGGGGTTTAAAATTTATAGCTAGATATTTGTGAATTTTAAACACTATAATTCAATTCGATTTGACCCTACGTTCCTTTCAACCGTTTAAACATCTCCATCTCTGGCACCCTATATGTACGTGCTTATACCCGTCCCTTTAAAAATGCGTCCCTCTCTTCCCTTTTGTTCATGCAAGCTTTAGAGGAAAGAAGAATAAAATATATAAGCTTATTTACCTCAAAAATCAATTTCTTGAAACCCACTCAACAAAAAAATCTTAAAATTTCTCTAAGAATCTAGTTTTGGTTCAAGCTTCGATTTGGTACCCTTGTTGAAGGGTGTGACCATGGTTGTGGTGGCTTGAATCTCGTACAAGGGAGCTCGAAGAAATAGGGTTGGCTTTTGCGTGGCGTTCGTTTAAAACTGGGTGTTGAGGCATGGATGGATGGTTTCATGGTGGTGAGGCGCTTGGGTGGGCGAGTTTTGAGAAGGTCCGGTCACCCGTGGGGGATCGTGACTTGTCATACGACAACGGAGCAAGCCGCATTTGTTCTGGGTGTCTCGACTGGCGACTTGATGGGGTGTTTGCGTAGGGGATAAAGCAAGGAGTTTGCAGGCACGCTTCGTTGGTCGAGTAGTGGCTTCGTTCGTATGTGCAGGTGCACGTGTGCGTGTACTGGGATGAAGAGAAGATGAACGAGAAAGAATTGGGGAAGAAACAATTGTGGGCCAGACCGCTTTTGCTTTGGGTATTAAATTAAATTGAAATTTAAGTTGTATAAATTTGTTTAAATTAAAATTCATTGCTTATAAATTCGCAACTCGCTCATACGACGTCCGATTGAGAAGAAACAAGCGGCGGTGGAATCGTGGCGACGAGCACTACAGTCTAGAACTAAGTTTGAGAAGTTTGGAGCTAACTAAAATTTTAGGTTAAATCGAACTTCATTTGATCTGATTTAAAAATAAAAACTCAAGGTGAGTGTTTTATAATGCTCACAACGAACTAGAATATTTTTATGCTAGTTAAATTTGAAATTATGAAGTGGTACAAATTTATTGATCATTGTTTGATAAATTAATTAGCATCAAAATTGTCCTTGAATCAACTGTTAAAATTAAAACTGAAAGTTAAATTTGAAATTGGAATTGAATTTCCAGTAAAATACCTGATATTAATAATTATGAAATTGTTGTGAATTGTATTGTCTGTTTATATGTATGATTGTGATGGATGCCAATTGATTAATATTTGGATGATTGGATGTTTATATATGCTGTTATTACCTAGTAAATTATTTATAGTATATAAAAATGTAAATTGAATTATTTGGAATAAATTAAGAAATAGGCTGAAATGATATATACCTATGGCATTTACTTTGGATTGAAATGATATATATCCATTCCTGAAATTAAATTAAAATAACTGACCATGGGCCATAGTATAGAAAATAATATACAGACACGGGATTTATTAAACTAAATGATTTAAAAAAATAGTTTGAAATTATTTAAATGATTTTGATTTAAAATAAATAAATCAAAATTATAGAAATCAAATTATTTTCGAACTTGGGCTCGGAATGTTGAAATTTAAATTTGATAATGGGAATTGTTTAAATAACCAACGTTGAGATTTTGAAGTTATAATCGAAACATGGTTTGAATTTCGAAAATTGATTTGTTTTAAAAGGATTTGAAATATTATTCGAACTTTGAATATTGCTAAATAAAAGTGATATAATTGACATTTCAAAGTTGAGCTCGGAACTGAATTATATTTGAAGATTTAGACTTTAATTTGGATATTGAAGGTGAATTTGATTTAGGTGTTTTGAATCGATATTTTGAAAATCGAACCTGGGGTAAATATAAATCAAAATGATTTAATTTTGAGAATTAAGTTGAAGTTAATTCAAAATTGAAATTGAAGTTAAATTGGAATTGATTTGAATTGGGAAATTTGGAATTGAATCGGTTTGACTTCGAAACTATTTTCAAATAAATTATTTTAGTATAAACTAGTAAAACTTTATCTTTTTAAAATATTCAAATTATTTTTATTTTCCAAACTATTTTACTATATAAACCATTTTCAATACTCAAACTATTTTCTATTAAACTATTTTAACGATTTAACTATTTTAAAACTATTTAAACTATTTTCAAGAAAATTCAAATTGGTCAAAGGGGTGGAATGTTTGTATTTAAATCTTGGATTAAATACGAATTGGGTCAAAATGAAGTCATAACCTAAGTTGAAATTCGAAACAATTTTGGAAGCGAAATCGAGATATTAAAGCTATATGATTATGAGTTAAAATTGTATATTTTGAGTAAATATAATGAGTTCGAAATGAAATTGATTTCGAAGTGAATATGATATTTTGATATCAAGTATGAATACTTTTCGAAATGTAAAAGGACCAACCAGAGTGTAAAATGACGTTTGGTTGTTAAAAAGACCGGGGCCTTTCATTGGCATACTCTCTGTCGATATTAGAACCACTTTAACAACCGTGTACATGGAGAAGACTCCACAACGAAGTGGTTGGATTGGCGTCGTTTGCTAGATTTGAAGAAAGAGAACGATGATGGATAGACCCCGGCACTTGTGCCAATTTTGAAATGACTAAAACAGGATTTTGGCAGTGCCAAGTAGGCTAATTACCCCGATGGGACATCCATTCTTCGATTTTAGTGGACTCGGTCCATATTATTATTCTTGTTATTGGTTTCGACTGGTGCACCTTGATTTTGGATAGCCTCTCTTTGGCTCGATATGGGATGGATGGATGCGGTGGGCGGTCATGGTTATGATGTGTCACCAACAGCCCTACGACCCGAACTGGTAGTGTCCTACCTTGGGCATTACCTCATGTGCCTTGTCATACTTTTATCCCTATACGAGACCACTACGATTTTGGTTTAATGTTGTCGTATCACAACGCATCCCTATCCATCGACGGTTTACTGGTGTTTTATATGCAAAATGTACGACAATGCTTGAAAACTCATTAATGAGGATTAATGTAAAGCCTTAACGCTAAAAAAATATTTATTTTATAGATTAGACATTATATATTTAGCGTATTGTACTATATATAAATAATTTGATGGATCCTTAAGTGATGGAAAATCCCGTAACATCTCTTGAGTTATTACGCATACGTTATACACTAGATAGAAGATCTGAAATCCCATAAAAATCTCTGATGCTATTACACTCATGTTATATGCGATATTGATTTAACTTACATAAGGATATTTTATTCCTAACTCAAGTGTTTTGTCTTTTCATTATGCTCGGGTAAGTCCTGAGTTTTATAGCTTATTGAAGATTTATTCTGGAGGACGAAGACGAAGATTTGGTATATTATTACTAATATTATTTCTTGCATCATGTTGTTCTGCTGCATTATATTTTTTACTATCGTATATGCATAACTCTGATAAATGTTGTATAAATTATAATCAAATGTAGTAAACAGCTTCATGAACTGTTTATTTGATTATTAAATTTTATCGTTCCACTGCGAGATTCAGTGTTTGTTTCTTCTTCTTATCTTATTTTTCTTAATTAATCCTATTGATTATCTATATTCCGGATTGTTTAAGTTGGACATGTATGGATTATTGTCGATTTAAACCTTTCGAAACGTAGGTCATCATAGTATCTGGACTTAATTTTGTCAGGTGGCTATTTCAATTATAAAACTCACTTGAATCTAAAATCTGACATTTATAATTTCGAGTCTCTTTTGGACACTCACATTTCGCCTCGATCTACACCCGACCTTGAACGGTCACATTTCTCCTCGAACGGCACCCGACCTCAAATGGCCACATTTCACCTCGAATGGCGCCCGACCACGAACGGTCACATTTCGCCTTGAACGACACTCCATCTCGAATGGTCACATTTCACCTCGAACGGTATTCGATCTCGAACAATCACATCTCGCCTCAAATGGCACACGATCCTGAACGATCACATTTTGCCTTGAACGACACATGTAACATTCCCGTTTTTAGGCCAAAGTAAATTTGGAAATTAATATAAGTTTTTGGATTAGTTTATGAATTGATAAATTAGATTTAAAAACTTTATATTTTGAAAAACTGATATATATATATATATATATATATATATATATGTTTTCCTATTTATATGTATATAAATTTATTATAAATTGATTTTTGGAATTGAAATTCAAAGATAAATATTTTAGAAATAAATTGGATTTGAAAAACACTATATTTTAATAAAATTTGTTTTATACTTTTGTATGCAAAGTATATATGCATATATATATATTTGGAAGTTATGATTTGAGATTAAAAATAGTAATTTTCAAAAAGCTATTTTAAGTTAAATTCTTATATATAAAATAAAAGTGATGACTTATTAATGCATAATTAGTTTTAAAATCATTTTTCTTAAGGTTATATAAATAATTATGAAAGTAAATGTATATAGATAAATATTTTTAATTAAAATAAGATTTAAGAGAAGGTTTAATACATTTTCTTTTAAATTAACATGAGATAAAAGTAGTTTGTATATTTATAAATATAAGAATATAATGGGCAAAATTTTATAAACACAATTTATACATTAGTGAATATACGAAACTATATATATATAACTAAAAATAAAATAGTATAAGCAATTATATAAATATATTAAAAATATTTATGCGTGCCATAATACAAATGTAAGATAATAATAAAAGATTATAACATGTGTAGAATAGACATGCCTCAAGATTAACAAATGGCACTATAGTTTTCTTTTAAATTTAAAAATAAATAACATGTTTTAAAAAGAGAAACCTGGTTACTTTCTTTACAATTCAAACTTTCTCAAAATTTTCTTCATCTCTCATTTTACAAACTGAAATCTAAAACAAAGCAAATCCAAATCTGAAGCAATCATCACAGGCAACTCATATTAATCAAAAAAAATCAAACAAAAATTCTTCATATCTAGGATCAAGCTTCAAACTGAATCAAACCTAGTAACAAGTAAATGAAACATCAAGATTAGATTCAACTTCAATATACAATCATTTCCAGATTAAAATTCAATTCAAAGTCAAAAGCAATTCCAGGCTTGCTTCTCTGTTTTACAGACAGGTGAGCAAACTTCTGGCTTAAAATCTTAGATCAGTTGAAATATATAATGCATGTGATCATCTTTAGAAATATGATGTGAAATATGCTTATATATATAAAGATACATGTGTGTATGTCTATACCTATGAATGTTCTGCTCTGTCTCAAGTTACATGTTTTAAAACAGATTAAAGAAAAAAATTAAAATCTCTTGTTTCAATCCGTTTCAAGTTATGATTATCAAAAGGAAAATGTTTACAATAATGTAAATTCATATCTAAAAATAATATCAGGTAAAAATATTGAGTAAATATTGTGGAAATGATAATTTACAATAAAAATTATTTAAACTCAGGAAATTCGAGTATCTTAAATTTTAGTTCTAATTACATACTTTGATTCATATTAGAGAATGAAGAATTTTGGTGATAAAATTATGATTTTTAAGTTAGGAATTGTCGAGAATTTTCAAGTTGGACAGAAAGCTCATTTTCGTCAATATCCGATCAACGACGAAGTTTCGTGGGTCGTGACTTATGTCAAAGGTAGGTTGGAAGTTGTAGATCGTAGGAAAAGTGGAGGGAAGATTTTCAGATGGTCGTGGTGATCGATCGACGACATAGTAGGGTTTAAGGTATGGGTTGGGTTGTTGTCGTTCTCGAACTGATCATGTCGTCATCGAGGTATTTGGTCGATTGGACCCAGGGGAAATGATGCGTAGGATCGTGACGTTGCTTTGGCCAGAGTGGTAGGGTTCTAGGTGCTCAGATCGTCGGCGTCGAGACATTTTTGGGTTGTTCGGTGGGTTTCCAGTTTTGTTCAACATGCTCGAATTCGATTTCATTGATGCTTTCGAGGATCTGTGTGTTTAGGTTGGTGGAAGGTGATGTCCACGACTTGTCGAAGGCCACGGCCACGGCGATGGTTGGAAGTCATTTTGGTGATCATGCACGTGCATGAGATATCGTTCGTGTCTGTTATTTTCAAAGGTTTGGGAAGAAGGCTTTGCATCGGGGCGAACTCAAGGAATTTTGTGAATTAACTCGGGAAAGAGAAAAGATGTGGGTTAACTCGAGGTTGGTCTCGGTATTTCTAAAGGTTGGCTTGGGTTATTCGAAATACATCAAGTTTTTAAAATTTAAAGTAAATAACTAACAAAGTTTTAAACAATGTAAATGTTTAAATCAAGTTTATAATGAACATAAGAAGGTAAACAAAGTTTAAAAAGCAATGGTAAATTTAATCAAGTTTTCAACATAAATTAACTATATTTTAGAAGCTAAAATGAATTTTAAACAAGTGTTTAACAAAGTTTCAAAGTTTAATTTTTAAGTTAAATGTTTTAAAATTGATCTGTTTTTAAAGTAATATATGTTAGGTTAATTATATTAATTTCTAAATGCTTTTCAAATGGAATTTGATGATTAATTACTTAAGGTAGGTGATTAATTAATGGATAATTATTTATTGTGATTAATTAAAGGGTAATAAATCGATGTTGATAATTAATCAATGTAAGGTAAAATTGTTTATGTGATTAATTAAAGATAAATTTGTGAATGTGATTAATAAAAGTAATTACGGATAATTACTTAATATAAAGGGTTAATTTGTTAATGAGATAAATTAAGGATTAACTAATTTATTACTTAATAATTGAAGGTTAATTAGAGGATGATTAATTAATTAAAGGTTAATTAATTAATGATTAAGGAATGAATCAAAGTTAATTAATTTCATAATTAAGGTTAATTAATTACATAATTAAGGTTAATTAATATTGATTAAAAGTTAATTAATTAATAATGAAGGATTAACTAATTGGTAATTAAGGATTAATTAATTAATAATTAAGGATAATTAATCATTAATTAAGGATAATAACTGAAAGTAAGTATGTGATTAATTAACTATAATTAATAAAAATGACTGTAATTACTTAATTATAATTAAACAGGGTTAGGTAATTCATTACAGTCAGATAATTACGTAATCTTGCTTATGGAATAATTGGATGCTTTAATTGATTGTTATCTCTGATCTGTAATATTATGTGATGTGAATTGTTTTGAACTGGGCTGTGTGTAAATTATTTATCTGCGATGAATTTACATATTTATCTGTGAATCTTGAATCGAAGATGAGAGTTATCAGATTATACCGCTTATCGATATTGTTGCGCTTGAATTTATGATGATTGATGATATTGCACTATAGTGTAAAACCCCTGGACCACACTCTCACACACACAAATATGGAATTCACAGGAAATTGGTTAAGTCACGGATATTTCTAAATAATGAAAAGATTTTGAAAATTGTATTTTGAGTCCAAAATGGTTTGGAAATGTAATTGGGTTAAATATGAAAACTTTTGAAAAGAAAGTTTTTGAAATTACTTTGAATATAATTTAACTTGTTAAAGTTTTGAAATTGATTTAATTTGAATTTGAATTTGAATTCATATTTGAAGATTGAAATCTATGCTTATTTATAAGTTAAATTTGAAATATTTTCCAAACATTCTTGTATATATTTTAAAATTGATTTCTAGAAATAATGGAATTTTAAAAAAATGAATTTTGAGAAATAAATGATATTTTGGAAACTATGGTTTGGACGTATTATACAAATTATAGAATGTGGGTTTCAAACTTTTTTAAAAGTATTTTCAATGAATTTTGGAATTTGAATTTAATTTAATTAGAGCTTGCCAAGGGTGGGGCAGCTCGATCTTATCTTTAAAAGGAGCTATAACTTGAGTAAATTTAATCGAATTGTTTCGAAGTGAAAACTTTTGTTTTCAAATGACAATTGCTTTGATATAAAGGAAGAATTCCCGGTTTTGTTGAAAATATTTCCAAATTATGGATAAATCAAATTTGAAGAGAAATTGTTTTGAAAGCTATGACTAAATCTTCGTTAAAGATTTAGTAAATCTAGTTTTGAATTAAAGTGAATTCGAAAGATTGATCTTTTGTGTAAATATTATGAATGAATCTTTATGAAAGATTGGTGAACCTTGAGTTCAAATTGAAGTGGATTTAAAAAGGGTGAATCTTTTGTTTAAAAGGTTAAAAGTGGAAATTTGTTTAAACCATTCAAAAAGAAAGATTTTAGGCTTTACGTTGGGACTTGGCTAAGATCCCACTTTATCCATATGTATTTAAATTAAGCGTTCATTATTCGTTTTAGTCGGGAGAGGACTTTTTGCCATAAATCCCATTTTGAATAACGATGCGACGAAAAGTATAGCATTTGAAGATCGATGGTGAAGACCGGGTATTTTCGAGAACGGTAGGTTTACCTGTCGAATGTCTTTACACTGAGTTGCTCCGGTATAGAGATATCCATATGTGATGAGGAGTCTGATCGGGATTGTGAACACCCGAATTTGCAAGGGCTTCTTTTGAAGTGCCTTCGGTTCTGTTCGAACCCGGAATGGACTTGTATGCTTGTATGTCTAACATTACACTTTGAGAGGTAAAGCTGGTTTCTATCAAATACATTTATGTTTGGTGGCGGAGAATTTATTCTCTTAGTTTAACACCCTTCTTTGATATATACAAGCTCAGAGGTTATGTAATTGATGGTTACTAGTGACACATTCCCAATTTGATAATGTGGCATGCTGAGTGCTGCTGATCATTTTTTGATCGAAGCATGGCTTTTGTGAAAAGCGTAGCTTTGTGGACGAGACTTCGTCGAACCTCACAACCTGGAAATGTTTGAAACAGGAAGAATGCGGCAAGGTTATGAGGGTCTCACCCTTTAGGGCATGTGCATTTCCTTTTGGATAAAAGGTGGTATCATGGATGGAGCCCAGATATTTAACCTATGTGGTTGTTGGAATTTGTTGGTGCAGAGGCTGTGTAGTTAATGCCCCGCTATTACCCCGCTATATCTCATAGCAGATTTCTACCGCTATGATTTTTTCGTATAGCCCCAAAATATAGCATTTCCGCTTTAATCCCCACTATTTCCGCTATATCCCGTTATTCCTGCTATATTTTGTTATTTCCGCTATATCTTCTTTAAAAAATGAATTAAAAAATTGCATTTATACATTATAAAAATTATGAAACTAATTTATTTTATTTAATTTTTAATATATTTTTAGAAATGAAAATACTCTAATATTCTACTAAATTCAATTATGTTATATAACAGTTTTACGTTTATTTAAAGTATATTCGCACATATTTTTTGTTTAAAATTATTTATGTATTAATTATAATTCAATTGAATGATAATTTTTCATTTAATTACCATTTATATATTTGTAAAAATATTAAGTACGTGTTTTATATGCTATTTTAGAGCCATCCGCTATATCCTCGCTGTATCCCCGCTATGACTTTTTGCACCTCCACCCCTTCGAATCTGCACAGCGCTTTAATTGCACAGTGTAGAGGTACCTCGGATAAAGGTCTGTGACGTCCGGGGGATGGCATACTCGTGTCAGTAGTTACGCTAGTTACAGAGGTAACCCAGCCTTGTGTTGGCAGAGATCCGGTTAGGTTCTCGGGGCATCCCTCCAGAGGCATTCCTATTCGGTAAGGAAGTTCCTTAGCCTGACCATTTGTTGGAAATCCAATCATCCAATACGCACCCTTTATGATTGAAGTTGTATAGCCTACCATTCTTAAATGGTAGCTATAGCAGGCATAATATAATGGTACCTATGCTGGCTAAGATTGATATTATACTTTCAAAATGTTTTCTGCGCTATGCACTAATAATAATATTAAAAGGATTTTGCGTATTAAGCATATTTGACTATCATAAGGAGAAATCTCCCCTAAGTGTGCAATTGCATTGTGTGTGCCGCGAGGCCTTATGGTAGTTTTATTTTTCAAAAGGCATTACGGATTTCTTTTTATTCTTTTTTTCAAGATAAACAGTTTTTGTTTGCTCATACCAGTCTCATGACTGACCTTGCTTAATACAACGTGATAAGAGGTTCTTGCTTCGCGTTTGATGGCGAATGGAAGACTCTTACCCCTGCATGTCCCTGGAGAAGGGTTGGCTAACCGAATGGGTGAATAAGTCGAAAGGCTGGCCGTAAAAGCAAGTTCTGGGTGCCATTGTGAGCCACGGCGGGGCTGGGATGGTTGAAAAGCCTACCAGTCGAGATTGGACGCTGTCGGACGGTCGAAGACCCGAGACTATCACATTTGGTATTAGAGCTAAAGGTTGAGTAAGAGATTTAGCTCAGGTGTATAACACATTAGGTGACTCATCAGAAATAGGGTTATAAATACCCTAGAATGAGTAGATCCCTAAGATATCCGTCTATACGCCTTAGTAAATTCTCTTAATATCCACTGATAGTGAGTATGAGTGCAAGAAGAGGATGTCGTAGGGGACAGGGGAGTACCACTACAAATAGTCGATACCCTGCAACAATGGAAACAACTTTCCTCATCAATAATATCTTTTGATCATCCTTCAATTTCGATTCTTTGATGGCTTACTAGCAGCTATAAGAAGGAGCTTTGGTGTGGTGGTGGCCCTGCGAATCGTTGTAGAAAAGGTTCTAAATTCCTACTTCATATTCTAATCATCAATTTCTCATGAACCTTTCCATTTTGACTTTAATGAATTCGAAATGTTTGAAATAAATTGATTAACAAATGTAAAGTCAAATTGAATTGTATCAATAAAACGATTTCGGTCAAAACCAAAACTTGGAAAATTTTGTTGTGATTTCTTATGAGGATCCAAGTCCGAAGTAGGACAAGTTAGCGTATACTTTGGGTATTCCGACTTAAGTTTGGAATCCATACCTAGTGTTTGAGAATTGCGAAAGATTGAATCAATTTATCTATTCT
Source organism: Allium cepa (assembly GCA_030765085.1). Lineage (NCBI taxonomy): Eukaryota > Viridiplantae > Streptophyta > Magnoliopsida > Asparagales > Amaryllidaceae > Allium > Allium cepa. The sequence continues at coordinate 845,841,060 of CM060943.1, forward strand.
TTGGGGGTCTAGAATGTTTCTACGAATGTTTAGCTATTCCTTCGATCTAACCAATACCCCTGCATATTTCGTAGACCGAATGACCCGAATACTTCGTGAAATATTGAATGAGTTCATTCTCATATTTTATTATGATTTGGTAAGCCAAATATAGAATAGATATTCAATTTGATCTGGAGAGTCGATTCTCCATCTTTGTGTGTTTATCTGTTCTTTATTGTCTCCCTGTCTAGCAAATTTCGGGGATGGAATTTTCTTAAGGAAAGGAATCTACAACATTCCCGTTTTTAGGCCAGAATAAATTTGGAAATTAATATAAGTTTTTGGATTAGTTTGTGAATTAATTGGTAAATTAATTTGAAAAATTCCCAAAACAAATAATGAAATGTGTTTGTTTACATAAAAATGGATATAAAAAGAATTTTGATTTAAAATTCAAAGATAAATATCTTATTGATAAATTGGATTTAAAAACTTTATATTTTGAAAAACTGATATATATATATATATATGTATGTATGTATGTATATGTTTGTTTATTTATATGTATATAAATATATTATAAATTGAATTTTGGAATTGAAATTCAAAGATAAATATTTCAGAAATAAATTGGATTTGAAAAACACTATATTTTAAAAATTAATAAAATTTGTTTTCTACTTTTGTATACAAAATATATATGTGTGTGTATATATATATTTGGAAGTTATGATTTGAGATTAAAATAGTAATTTTAAAAAGGCTATTTTAAGTTAAATTCTTATATATAAAATAAATGTGATGACTTATTAATGTATAATTAGTTTTAAAATCATTTTTCTTAAGGTTATATAAATAATTATGAATGTAAATGTATATAGATACATATTTTTAATTAAAATAAGATTTAATAAAAGGTTTAATACATTTTCTTTTAAAATTAACATGAGATAAAAGTAGTTTGTATATTTATAAATATAAGAATATAATGGGTAAAATTTTATAAACATAATATATATATATATATTAGTGAATATACGAAACTATATATATATATATAACTAAAAAGAAAATAGTATAAACAATTATATAAATATATTAAAAACATTTATCCATGCCATAATACAAGTGTAAGGTAATAATAAAAGATTATAACATGTGTAGCATAGGCATGCCTCAAGATTAACAAATGGCGCTATAGTTTTCTTTTAAATTTAAAAATAAATAACATGTTTTAAAAAGTGAAACCTGGTTACTTTCTTTACAGTTCAAACTTTCTCAAAATTTTCTTCATCTCTCATTTTATAAACTGAAATCTAAAACAAAGCAAATCCAAATCTGAAGCAATCATCACAGGCAACTTATGACGCCCCACTCCGAGACCCACATTAGCAAAGAGTATTATTAGATAATATCGTCCGTTAATGCTGAGAATAGAGTTGGATAGGAGCGACCATCTATAGCCTTGCGTTAGCTATCAATTTAATACATCGACAATTTTCATAATAAGAAGATCGACATATCCAATGAAGACTTAAAACAGAACTATAGGTGGCTGGAGGATTTATCAGAACAGAATATAACAACTCAAATGTAATATACATCACAGAACAGGAGATCATCATATACACATATAATGATACATAACAGAGTATACAAACTGATACATGTCAAGTGGTATAGCAACCCACAATATACAGGCATATTCAAAAGAATACATATCAGAGTTACAGCAAAATGGGACTACGCAAAAAAGCTATGACAAAAAGAAGCTAGCGGAGTAGTCCATGCGGAAGCAAAATAGGCTAAGTCCAAAAGCACCTAACTTGAAACATCTCGGTCTGACCCGAGCATAAAATACACGGGTCAGTCTGGCTAAATAAATCAATTAGATAAACTAAACAACAATAATCCTACAAGGTTACAAAATATAACAAGTATCTCTAAGGGAGATAACACAATCATCTAACAAAAGATGAACATACAAAACATGCCTCATATCATCGACATCTCAAATAAACAAAGGATATGAATATCCCAAATTAAGCCAAAAAGGCAAATAACAAATACCAATGAAGGTAACACAAGTTCCGCAAGGTAACCGCTATATATCGTGCGTCTCAAAAAGACCAACACCGAAGGGCGATACCTAGGGAATATACATATCAATGAAACAAAAGATTTTCTCGAGCTCAGTACTGTATAAACAAGGATCCATAAGCCCGAAGGCTCCAAACCCAATATCACTCGAGCGGCTCAGAAAGACCAACTCCGAAAGCGATACTATAGGGCAACAAACCCGAAGGCACAAACCCAAAGGTACAAACCCGAAGGATACATACCCGAAGGCAACATACGCGAAGGCAACAAACCGTAGTGGCGAAGGTTCGGAGGCCCAGTACTGGACACCAATAACTGGCAAAATGTGTCATAACTCTCGAAAAGGAATCCGAAAAGTGTTAACGTGAGTCACATAACCACTCGTTCGCACTAAACGATTTACTATCCGTCAGTCAATTTCACACTCAAAGCAATACAAAGTTCACCTCATTTCATCGGTAAACTAGACCAAAGGTCAAAACGTTCAAACGAATAAATTGGGAATTGACTGAAAAGATGAACGCACGTTTTCATTGCACGCATTTTATCTAATCATTTAATTCTCCTCCCGCTTCGCTCGGAGTGCGAAATTGGGTGTGTGTGTTTTAAATAGAATTTATGAAATTGAGAAGGGAGCTTTTAATATGATTCGAAGGGATTATTTATAAAAACCCGTGAATGAAGTTAAAATAAGTTATCGAAGACAAAGATGCAATAACAACCACTAAGAACCAACTTGAATCGATAAAATTTGGAAAATCAATCAAAATGAGCATAAATAGGAAAAACAGGAAAAATAGGAGCAGGTCGGTCGACTGGACAGGGTTTTCGGTCGACTGACCTGATCCTGGAAACTTTGGGGACACGGGATAGGTCGACAGACCAGATATTTCGGTCGACCGGAGCTGGAATCTGGGTTGTTTTCATCCTATCCTAATGATGAGCAAACTCTTCCAAATTACAACCGGTCGAGCACGGACGCTAGGGATTTACGCCTAGCGGCTACCCGGCCCTATTGGCTCCTCGATGCATCACCAAAACATGTTCAAATATCAAAGTTGGGATTTTTTTAAAGATTTGAACCCAAAACACGAAAAATTGGAATATTCACCAATTCAATCCAAACCAAAAGCAAATGCACATGAATAAGTGTTGGGAATTCATACCCAACAATCAAAGATATATTTAGGCATAGATGTGAGATAAAAATCTCACCTTTAACTCAAAAACAAGGAAGAAGGAGCTCAATTACAAGGAGAAGACCAACCAATCTCTATTTCAATCCAACAAGCTTCAATCTAAGATCAAACAAGTATTTTCCTAAGTAAGGTTTAGGAAATTTTCTGAAATTGAAGGAGAAAGAGTTGGAGAAGATGAAGAGGAGGCTTACGAATGGCTTCTTTTTGATTTTGGAGCAAGAATTCAAGTTTTGCAAGAAGAACTAGGGCTTGCAATTTCTAATTCCTCTTCCTTTCCCCCATTTTCAATTTTATCTTAAGTTTGAAGAGTGGAAATGAGAGAATGGAGAGGAGAGGGCTGAGTTAGGGTGTTTAGTTAGCTAGTGGGCTGAACCCAAACCCAAAACCCAACTAGAAAAGGTAGCAAAATTCAACTTACTCCAAACATATCAAAGTTTATACTCAAAAAGATCGCAAACGCCATTTTGAACTCAATAGAAGCGGTATCGAGCCCCAATTCGACCCTTTGCAAAAAGTAACATTTCGGACCTAAAGATCCGACTAATGACACTATATTTAAATAAAACATTTAAATATATAATCGTTAAATATATGGGTTGTTACAGATCTCCAATCCTTACAAAATTGCATCCTCGCAATTCCTAGTGATGATATTTGTAACAACTACATACTTACTGTGACGCCCCACCTCAAAACCCACGCTAGCCAAGAACACTACGGTGTAGTGCTGTCAACTAGCGCGGAGAATAAGGCTGATGAGGAGCGACCATCCATGTAATTACTTATCACACGGTGGCTAAAAATAATCTTCGGAAACAAACATAGAAATAAGCATAACACAAATTAGTCACAGACATCCATATCACAAAGGCGGAAGAAGATATGAATATATAACTAACACATGAAAGTGTACATCAGAGTAGTGGTCAAAAAGATCCACAATAATACAAAAGAATAGCAATACGTGTTATACCAAAAGAATACAACTATGAGTCTATATCTCAAGTGTATACAACAAAAACTGCTAACCTAAACAAGTAGCCAAAAGTCTGTGTAGTGAATCACTGGGGGAGAAGTCAAGCAAAAGCACCTGTAACATCTCGGTCTGACCCGAGTATTATTTATAAGAAAATAATAGACAGATCAGTCCAGCTATAAATATCATACAACATGATATAAAATAAGAGAAATGGCATATGCGAATAATATCCATAACATCATACTAATATAAGTATGTAAATGATAATCAACAAGAGATTGATCAATATCACAAGAATCTTCTCAAAGATCCAAAAGGGTATATACCCAAAACTTGTACTCATAAAAAGTCAATGACATAAATTCCAGAAATCAACACAAGAAATCCAGAAAATCATGAAAAAGAAAGAGTCCTATCACATGACGGTCCGAAGACCATGGGGAGCTACCTCATATGTGTGAGTCAAAATCACACAGATGAGGTCTAGACTAACCAAAAATCAAAAAGGTATGTGTGAGTGAAATCACACAATTGGTGTCTAGTCTAACCTCGCAAACAAAAACGTATGTGTGAGTGAAATCACACAAGTGGTGTCTAGACTAACCAAGAAGGTAAAAAGGTATGTGTGAATGAAATCACACAAGTGGTGTCTAGTCTAACCAAGCAAACAAGAGACATCGCACAATTGCTAGTCTAAATCATAAGAATGATTGTCATGATCAACGAGAAGTGTCAATTACACTAAGCTAGTAAATATAAAAGTTTAGCTTCATGTCCCATAACCACTTGCTTAACTTAAATATTTACGAACAAACTGTAAATCTTCACTAGAAAATTGTCACAAGAGGTTCAATCGAACAAGTCCAAGAATTAACCGACGAAGCAAACGCAAGCGTTTTGTACCACTTGTTTTACTAGGCCGTTTAATTAGATTTCTCATCCGAGTGAGGTAAAGGTTTGTATATACTAATAGACTGGAAAACGGTTTTATAAACGAGTTTGGTATTGAAAATAAAGTTGAAATCATTTTGATGAAAAAGTTTTGATATTTACTACTAGTATTGAAACCTTCATATTTCTAAAGTTGTCTCAAAGAATGGTCAACTCAGCATCTCAACAAAGCAAGTTCTGTTGAATGTTTTTCAGATAAGATCCCCTACGGAGGGAGGGTCCAGGAGGGGTGGCAACACCCCAAGGTACGCGAGCTAAGGATGACCTAGTGAAGACAAGCGGCCTACGACCTAAAACAAAAATGAGGTCTAACGACCTAAGGGGGTGCACGACCTAAGAAGGTACGCGAGCTAAGGATGAGCGACCTAACAAGGTTCACGACCTAAGAAAAACAAGGTCACGCGACCTAACAGGAAACAAGGTCAAGCGACCTAAGGGGTTACGCGACCTAACGTAACACGGGTCAAACGACCTAAGGCATCACAGGTCGAACGACCTAACTGCTTAAGGGACAGAACCTAAAGAGGTTTGCGACCTAATGGGGTTCACGACCTAAAGGTATTCGTGACTTAACGGGTTATAGGTGTAACGACCTAACGACATAAAGGCCTAACGACCTAAAGATGATAGGGTTACGCGACTTAGGGACAGAAGTAGGACCGAGCGACCTACGACCTAGGAGACTCACGACCTACGACCTAAGGCCCGCGCGACCTAGTGAAATAACAGAGGCAATATTAGGTCGGAGACGACCTACGACTTAAGGCCAGCGCGAACTAAAGTTTTAACACGCGAGCGACCTAACATTATAAAGGCCAAACGACCTAAGGCTTAACTCGCGAACGACCTTCGGCTTAAGGCTTAACTCGCGAGCGACCTACGACCTAACGTCCAGGCAACTTTTCCACGCGCGCAAGCCACGAACCCAAGCGACCTACGGGTCCAGAACGACCTAAGGCTGGAAATTCACCAAAAACACTAAAAAGTGGAGTTTTTCGCCAATCCAATCCAAACCAAATGCAAATGTGCATGTTAAAGTGATAGGGAACCATTCCCAACAGTCCAAGATAGTTATAAGCAAGAGTGTGAGATAAAAATCTCACCTTTTCACTAAAATGGATGAAGATGAAGCTTGAAGCCAATGAAGAAGCAATCCAAAGCTTGAATCCAATATCTTCTACTTGAATTTGGAGTCGAATGTTGGATTAGCAATTAAATTTAAGCTTGGAGTTTAATTTCCCATTCTCTTCACCATTAATGCAAATTTCAAGTTAGTTAGGAATTTATGAAGAGTGAAGAGAAGGGGGTTGGAACTTGGGCTTAATAGGCTAAACTGACCCAAAGTCCAAAGCGGGAAAAGTTAATGAAATTTCACTAACTCCAAACCTATCGATGTTTATACTAAAAACGGTTGTAAATGGCATTTTGAACTCAATGGAAGTGGTCTCGAGTCCTAATTTGACTGTTTGCAAAAAGTAGCTTTTCGGACCAAAATCCGATTAACGATATAATATTTAAATAAAATATTTAAATATAAACTCGATAAATATGGGGGTTGTTACACTTACAATATTCAAAAAGAAAAGGAATAGGCTTGAGATGAAAAGATATTCTCATCGTTGCCAAGCGAAGATAGAAAACCCGGATAGGATCGCTCGATAAACTCTTTGGTTTCCCAAGTACAGTCATTGGGATTAGCGGACCATTGAACTTTAATGAGCGGCACGTCCTTGTTTCGAAGGTGTCGCACCTCCGTGTCAAGTACGCGAATAGGCTGTTGTACAATACATAAGTCCAGTGAGACCTCAAGCTCTTGCAAATCAGGAGAAGCAATAACAGAATACGACTCCCGAAGACACATCCGAAGTTGCGAGACGTGAAACACGTCATGAATACCAGATAAATGAGCAGGAAGTGAAACTCTATAAGCCATAGGGCCTGTGACGACCCAAAATTTTTAAGCATTTAAAATCGGGATATTTAATTGATTTTAATTATTTAAAGGTTAATTATCTACTTAAATTACGAATATCATAATTATTTGACAATTAAATTGTTGAATTAAATAATTCGAATTGGATAAAATATCGAATCTGGAATTTTAAGCCTATTAAAAATAATTTAAAGGCTTGTAAAATTTATGTTAATAATATTGAGGATAATAGAGGTTGTAAAATTGAATTTAACACTGATTTTTCAGTTTTAAAAATATAGCGTTTAAATTGAATTTAAAAATAACCTTCTGAGGCACAGTCTCGAAATTCGACGAAACCAGTTCCATTAGGTCCGTAATATTGAATTATTATCGGATTTCAATTTTCGTAGTATTTGGAGTGGTTGTGTGAGCGTACGTTATATAAACACGCCGAAGTTACATCGAAAATTTAATTCAAAATACATATTCTGGTCAAACTATTTCAACAAGCAGCCTACTTTCTCTCAATATCTTTTTCATTTCATTTCAGAGCATTGTAGTTGTTCCTTCCCCAACACGCCTTATTGTCTCCATTTAGTACACTTCCTTTCCGAATATTCACATTTTTGGCAGACAAGAAAACAGCGTTGTCCCCTTATCTCTTCCATCATGTCGTCCCTCTTCGTCTAAAAAAAAATTCAATTAACAATGGCCGAAGCCATTAATCTTCAAATCAGTAGATCAAGGCCTTCTCTTTCTCATTCGCACATCTTCTAAACTCCTCCCTCAAGCCCTAATCCCCAATATTCAGAATAAATAAATAAAAAGGGGGCAGCGATCGAATAAAATCGCTGCAAACATCACGAACTTCGTTCACGACTTAAAGAGGGGATTCGTGCGACTGGGAATCAATGCGATGAAGGGGAGATGCACGAGCAGTCTAGGAGCGGCGGCGGCGATTGAAGCTGGAGAGGCGCGTACGAGTGGGAGGCGGCCTTGTCGCGTGTGGCGGAATTGGGTAAACTCGAAGCGCGACTCAAGCGAGGGATGGCATACGAAATCGAGTGTGTGGGTTGAGATTTCGCGATGATGTCTAGGGTTCGATTGGTGAACGACTCAAGTGATCGTGGCTAGGGTTGGGAAGAGGGGACGCTGCGTCAACCCTTGGTGACTGCATCGACAACCATGTGATGTTGGGTATGTGCTGGGTTTGGGTTCCATCAAGGCAGTGAAGGGTGTGAGGTATTCGAACTTTCTTTTCGATTTTTACAAATTTGTATATATGTGTATGGATTTTTTTTAAATTTAATTTAGGCAGGTTATTACAAATTAAATAAGAAAATAAATAAATAAGATTTAAACAGATAAGCAAAAGTTCTATGCTGGATGATAAATAAAGTTAGGGTTTGAAATCTATATAGATCTTATACATATACATGGGTTTCAAAGAAGAAGAAAATAAAGTATATATATACTATACCCATTTTTATTTATTAGCTTAGATTAAAAATAATTTATTAGGGTAATTTTTATAGTTAACAACGTATTAAATTATTTTAGTTATTAAAGATTATTTAAAAAGGGGATTAGTTAAAAAAAATCAAATTACTAGTTTAAAACCAAATGATTAATTCAAAATTTTGATGACTAGTCAATGGAATCTATTAAATGGAAATTAATTGTTGTTTACAATTTAAGTTCTTGGTTTAAAATTAATTATTTGTTAGGTTAAACCTTTTGTTTAAAATGAGAACTATTAAAATAAAATCACTAGTAAATTAAATTTATCAAGGGAAAATTTAATTATTCGATTGGTTTGAATATTAATGAAATTTCCAATGTTATACAAGGTTAAATTCTGAAAGAAAGCAAACCGGTGTGGATCAGATTACAAATCTTTGGTCAAAGGTGAGTTAATCTCACTCAGCTGAATTTGAATTTAAATTTAAATGATAAATTTTAAATAATTAATTGAATGTTTGAATTGATTGATGTGTTATAGTATGGTATAATTTGCAATTGACATATTATGTGATGCTAACGTCTGTTGATGCAGGGAAAACAGGTTGGAGGGATCCAACTGGACTCCTCAACTTTTATTTAAATTATTTAATATTCTCTGCTCTGGTTATTGGATATTCTATGATGAATTATGTGGAAGTATTGAATGCTATGGCTTGGTTGATATAATTGAGAATAATGAATTACCAAAAATATAAATTTAATTTTTGAATGAAAATAAAAGAAGTGAAATTTCAAGTAAAATAATTATAGAATAAATTTAAGAATGACTTGGAAAAGAAATAAAGTGACTTTAAAATTCTAATAAATGAATCCTGAGGATGGAAAGGAAAATTTGAATAAACAGGAAGTTGATGAATTTTAAAATTCAGTGTTATTATTTAGAAGAACAAAACATTTATTTAAAAGCTAAGATTTAAATTATTGAAAGAATAAAGGAAAAAGTTGGGAAAAATCTGGAATTGGTATATTTCAGTTAAAAGTTTAAAATCAAATGGAAAATAATAATAATAATAACAACAATAATTAAGTCCATACTTAATGAATTTGAAATGAATAAGGTAATTAAAGAAATTTATTTCAAATAAAATAAATTGGAAATCAATTTGGGAAAATTGATTTAAGTGATTGAAGTTGGGATTTTCTCTGGATAGCCAAGTACATGTTTTAAAAAGTAAATCTTTAAATATTAATTTAATGGTTTAAAGTTGTTTTTATAGAAAGCAAGTTTTGTAAAATTTATTATTTCTATTATTTAATTTCTAAAGTAAGTATTTCCTTTTAATCTATTGTAGCAATAATTATTTAAAGAGTGATTTAGTATTTGTTTTAAAAGTGTAAATCTAGTTTTATATTTTATTAAGTAACCTTATTTTCAAATATTCATATAGTATGTATTTTTAATAAATTATTGAAGTAGTTTTTTTAAAATAAATGTTTTAAGGTATATTTCAAAGTAAAGTGTTTTAAATTATTTTAAAAATCTAAAGTTTTGTGCTCGGTGATTCCAGTGGAAATGGAAATACTCGGGATTTATTCTGAGAAAAATGAAGATAGTTTGAAAACTATTTTCAAAAGAGTTGGAAAGTGAAATTATATATTGTAAAGATATTTTGAGATAAATAAATAATTTGGAAAATTATTTATTGTTGGATGGTTGTTTGTGAATATAATTGATAGTTAAATAACCAACTATCAATATTGGACAAATGCGTTGATCGTTTCGAAGAGACCGGGATCGAGATTTATTTCTCGAAAACCACTTCGATCAGGTTTGTACGTTTCGTGTAAACGATTTTGGATTCGAAGATGGAGCAGTGAAGTGCAAGGGCTAGTCGCTACTAATCCTGAGGATATTTCCAAAATGGATGTTGTAGGAATAGTGCCTTCGGTTCCGTTCGAACCCGGGACAGACTTGTATGGACGAGTGCTTGCGAAACATCGTCAGGTGGACGATGGGAATTCTAAGGGATATGTTCTAAAAAGGTAACGCTTAGCCTCAAGCCTCATCAAATGGGAATGACTGAAAATCAGGGGTTATGCAGCAAGGCTAGGTGGGTAGCACCCAAGCAGGGTAAGGTCATTCCAGTCTAGATGTCCCTTTTTATTTCGGCTTAGTGGGCGGTTGCTAATCCCAACCGCGGAGTGATCTCACTCAGGATTATCCAGTAAGGGGTAGTCCCGGCCTTTTGTTGCAGGGGAGCGGGCGTACTCCTCGGTACGGTGATCTAGGCCCCGTACTGTGACAGGTGGTACCCCAGTGCCTAGTCATTAGTTGGAAATCCATTCTCCCTACGAGCCTTGTACGAGTTTTGTTTGTATTACCCACTCTGTGGCTAATAGCTGGAATTTAATGAATGTAACAATTTCGGCTATTTTATAAGTATTTGTATATAGACCATATTATAATATCAGAGGATTTCTATAAAAATTGTTTTAGCTATCGTAAGGTAAAAACCCGACATGTTTATTTGTAGCGTGGTCTTGCGAGATGCTTTTGTTTTCAAAGGATTTTTGAAACTTTAATAATTAATTGGGTGTGATTTTCTCACGCTGGTATTCCAGACTGACTCGGGTGTTACTTAACTGTAATGCTCGGGTCAGACCGAGTATTATAGGATACAGGATTTGATGTTGTGGAGCTCAGGAGACGAGCTGGATGACGATACGTACTCTCGTACTTGTTATATATATATTTCCGCTGTGTTGAGTTGTTGTGTATCCATTTGTATGATATTGTTGTTGAGCTGTGATTGATGTACTCTGATGATGTAATATATAAACAGAGATATTTGATTTTGAGTAAAGATCATTTAATATCTATTATATTTTATTTCGCTGCGATGGTTAGATTCTGATGTTGTTTTTCTATTTTCTTCTTCTACCACTTCTTCTTTAACCCAAATGGTTCGTATTTCTGTGCATCTTGAGTTGATTGTTGTAGAATAGTGTTAACTCAAGGGGTACGGATTTGCGTGCTGTTACAGTTGGTATCAGAGCTTAGGTTGGTGATAACCTTGGCTCTGGTGGGAATTACTCATTTAAATTAGAGTCCGTAGTACTCTAGAATGAGTTTGAGCGTATTTATAGATATGAGCGCGTATTTGTTAGTGAATATAAATTGTTTTAATATCTTGTTGATTGGTTTATTGAGTGGCATATGAACCTTCATCGACACAGTCTGCGCAACAGTATTGAAGGGGTTTCTAAACACTTGAAGAGAACAATCGACACGGTATTGTTTTAAATATGGGTAAATGAAATAATTTTACCCAAAAACATATTTTGATATAAAGAATAGTTTTTGAAAACTATTTAGCTAATATATGGTTGCTTGGATGTTAGAAATGATAATATTAACGTATTATCATTGTAAAGTGAAAATTTAACTGGAAATTTAAGTATAACTAAAATTTAGGGGAATAAATTCATTATAAAATGAAATTTATAAATATGAATTGTGAATGTGAATTATAAATTGAAATATAATCAAATAAGAATTTGTATGAGCATAAGCTATGCAAATGAATTGTAGTAAAATTGAATTAAGCAGGATTTGGAAATTTAAATTCCAGAGATTTGGAAGTGTTTTAAAGATAAATGATAGCATTATTGTTTTGGAAACATTTCTGAATGGAAATCTGTTTTAAATGAATTTTGGAAGTGATATAGCATTGAAATCACTTGGATTATTGGGAAATAATTCCGATGATGACGGTCGCATCATCAATATTCATTTCCGAGTTTCTAAGTGACGGATTGCTGCCAAATTTTGGGTTTGTCCAGAAAAGCTAGCTGTTTTTGAAAATTTCACAGGAAATTTGTTGTTGGTAAAACCAGGTTTGGTTTAAAAATTTGAGAGATGTGATTTGAGGTAGTAGTGATTTCAAGATAAGTTGAAAACCAAAGCCGGGTGTTTAAAAATCCTGTTGAGATAGGTGGTAAGCTTATGAATTGAGATGATTTTTAAATCAGGAAGGAAATATAAGCTTTGAATGTTGGGATTTTAATTTTAAGTGAAAGGTTAAAAATGAAATTAAATTGGATTGGAGAATAAAATTTAACTGGATTGAAATTGATTGAGTAGGCTGAAAATAATATCCAGTTGAATTCGAATCAAGTTGAAATCGAATTGAGTTAAATGAAACTGAGTTAAAGTAAAATTGAATTGGAATGAGAATTCAATTGAATTATTGAATGGAATTAGATTCTTACTTGAATTAATGGAAAATGAGTTGGATAAGGATTGCATTGAAATAAATAAATCAGAATAATTTATAAGAGAAATTAAAAATCTATAGGAATAAAAAAATATGCTTGGGTTATAAATAAGCATAAGGCTTGAGTTAAAAATAAAAGAATAATATATTCAAGCCTATGAGGAATTGAATTGTGTAAATAATAAATTGTGACTTATTAAATTTGAAAAGTGAGATACAAAACTCCAAAATAAATATTATAGATGAATTGGAGAATAAAATAAAAATCGAATTCGACTTGAATCATTAGTGAAGAAAATATAATTGAAGTGGCCTTGCAATTAATTAAATGATTTATGAATGAAATTGCAATGTAAATTAATAAAATTGGATGGTAAATTAAAAAGTGAATGGTGGAATCAGAACTTGAGTTATTAATTAAAATTTAACTTGAAGTGTTAACAAATTAGATATAATTGAAATGTATCGAATAAAAAAAAATGGAAATGGATTTAAATAGTAATGGTTTGGATTGAAAATAAAATCCAACTAAGTGGAAATAAATTGGAAATGGCCATGTAATAAATTGGATGAACTGAATCTGAAAGGTTAAATTTGATAATAACAAATCAAATGAAATTGTAAATTTTAAAATGAGATTTAACTGAAATAGAATTAAATTGAATGGAAGAGAAAGATTTACTTGAAACGAAATGAGCTTAAGTATAAAATTGGAGTGAATAAAATTAAGCTAAAAGATGGAAAAGAGTTGAATTGAATTCAACTAAAAATTAAGTTTAATAATAGTGGATTGGATTTAAATCAAGTAAAAATAAATTTTAATTGAAAATTCGGTGAGTTATCGATAATATTTAATGGAATGAAAATGCTTAAATAAATAATTGTAAACCATTTGAAATTATTAAGGAATTGAATATAACTTGAGACAATAAGAAAATAGAATGTTTCAAGTTTAATAGAATGAATTTAAATGAATGTGGATAAGAAATGAAGTATAAATGAGTGGACTGTGAATAAAATTTAATAGGTAATGAAGATGAACCTAAGTTGTTAATGGTTTTGAATAAACTAGTTTGGTTAATAAAATGAAATGCAAGTGAATGGATTCAAATCTGAAATGCAATGAAAATGAGAATATATGGATTGTGAATAAATTGAAAATGGAATAGAATTAAGTATAAATTAAGTTGAAATCAATTTAAATTGGTTATAAAATATAAATACTTATTTATTCACATGGATCTCGTCGAATGGCATAGAATAAATCTTCGTTGGATGTAAATGGAAGTAATTAAAATTCTATGAGTTGATAGAAGTAAAATAAATTGATTTTGAAAGCAACTGAATTAAATATGAGTTCAGTTTGCTTAAAGATAAATTAAATGTAAGTTTGTGAGTTGTTAACTATTTGGATTTAGTGGAACGATATATGAATTGGTTGTCAAAAATTAAGAATTATGTTGGAACATTGGAAATGAAACAGAATAAAGTATAAATTGAATTGGTATCAATTTTAAGTAGTTATAAAATAGAATGGATGTTCTATTAAGTGAATATCATTGAATTTGCATAAAAATGGTCGCCGTTGACGCAAATGAGATTGTATAAAAATCTATGAGTTAATATAAGCAATGAAATTGATTTTTGAATCAATTGAGATAAATATGTGTTCGTTTGGATTAAAATGAAGAATGTAAGAAATGAAGTGTAAACCATTTAAATGGAATGAAATTGATGGGTGATTTAGTTGTAAACAACTAAATTTGTATCGGAACCTTATTAATTTGCTCTTGGAAGTGTTTAGTGTATATTGTTTATATTATACATGTGTTTAACTACTGAAATTAAGTGAAATGCTATAAACTTTGTATATTTTTCACTTACATGTTTGAATTGAGTAAGTACAGGTTTTTGGAAGCCTTATGGCTGGATTTGGGTTGCGCTAACGGCTAAATAAATAAGCCGCCTACTTAAAATGCTAAATAAGGTACGCCTACGATAAAAATAGGAAATATGAACTGTTTTTGGTTTTTTCGACCGCGTGGGTCGACGTATATATATTTATATCTTTTGTCAAATTGCAAAAGCTCCTCCGTACAAAGGAGACTCTGCCAAAAAAATTCAGAAATTTTGGGAGTTAGAAATTTTTTGAAAATTTTGGAAAAAAATTTTTGTTAACAACAAAACAATTTCAAATTTGAAAATTGAAATAAGTTAGTAAATGAAACTAATTAAAATAAGGACATGAATCGGTATAAATGAAAAATAAAATTTAAATATTTAGAGTTTAAGATAAATTGAATTCATATGAAAATGAAAGAATCAATTTGAATAGAAATGATATAAACTGAAGTGGTATGGTGAAAATGAATACAAAAAGCATATAAAATACTTAAACTAAACTTAAGAAAGGGATGGTAAATTCTTAAATGAAAAATTGGCATTACAAATATAATTTAAGACAATATTGGAATGAATAGGTATTGTCATTTTGTGAGAAAGTCGATAAAATGTTTTGGGATATTGTGATTGGATATTGGTGCTACACAAGATATGAAGGTATTATAAAGGGAAAGAGAATTGGTTTTGATTTCAAGAAGATAAATTTGAAATGCTCGACAAAAAGGTATGTATTTAAATTTGGTATGAAATTTGATTGGGTTTTTGGATCGAGCCACTTGGCTTTTTGTTTTCTTTTTGGATTTGGGAGGCCGTAGAGCCATTTTGTAGTAGTACCGAGCTAGCCGCGCAAAGGAGACGCTGGAGAAATTTTTCGGAAATTTAGAGAGTTAGAAAATTTTTGAGAAAATTTTTGATAATTCAAAATTTGGTTTTAAATTGAAACTTGAATGGTTAAACCAATAATATAGTTTGAAACTATGGAGAAGTTTGGAAGGTTAATAAGAATAATAATGAGTCTTTCATAAGAAGATAGTTGGTGCGATGTTGAATTGCTAGAAACTGTTTGGTTTAGGGAAATAATAATAAACGGGTATTGAACCATTCTTCCTAACTAGTAATTTCGGGGACGAAATTCTTTTAAGGGGGGAGGAATGTGACGACCCGAAATTTTTAAGCATTTAAAATCGGGATATTTAATTGATTTTAATTATTTAAAGGTTAATTATCAACTTAAATTACGAATATCATAATTGTTTGACAATTAAATTATTGAATTAAATAATTCGAATTGGATAAAATATCGAATCTGGAATTTTAAGCCTATTAAAAATAATTTAAAGGCTTGTAAAATTTATATTAATATATTGAGGATAATAGAGGTTCTAAAATTGAATTTAACACTGATTTTTTCAGTTTTAAAAATATAACGTTTAAATTGAATTTAAAAATAACCTTCTGAGGCACAGTCTCGAAATTCGACGAAACCAGTTCCATTGGGTCCGTAATATTGAATTATTATCGGATTTCAATTTTCGTAGTATTTGGAGTGGTTGTGTGAGCGTACGTTATATAAACGCGCCGAAGTTACATCGAAAATTTAATTCAAAATACATATTCTGGTCAAACTATTTCAACAAGCAGCCTACTTTCTCTCAATATCTTTTTCGTTTCATTTCAGAGCACTGTAGTTGTTCCTTCCCCAACACGCCTCATTGTCTCCATTTAGTACACTTCCTTTCCGAATATTCACATTTTTGGCAGACAAGAAAACAGCGTTGTCCCCTTTATCTCTTCCATCATGTCGTCCCTCTTCGTCTAAAAAAAATCAATTAACAATGGCTGAAGCCATTAATCTTCAAATCAGTAGACCGAGGCCTTCTCTTTCTCATTCGCACGTCTCCTAAACTCCTCCCTCAAGCCCTAATCCCTAATATTCCAAATAAATTAAAAAAAAAGGGGGCAGCGATCGAATAAAATCGCTGCAAACGTCATGAACTTCGTTCGCGACTTAAAGAGGGGATTCGTGCGACTGGGAATCAATGCGAAGAAGGGGAGATGCACAAGCAGCCTAGGAGCGGCGGTGGCGATTGAAGCTGGAGAGGCGCGTACGAGTGGGAGGCGGCCTTGTCGCGCGTGGCGGAATTAGGGAAACTCGAAGCGCGACTCAAGCGAGGGATGGCGTACGAAGTCGAGTGTGTGGGTTGAGATTTCGCGATGATGTCTAGGGTTCGATTGGTGAACGAATCAGGTGATCGTGGCTAGGGTTGGGAAGAGGGGACGTTGCGTCAACCCTTGGCGACTGTGCCGGCAACCATGTGATGTTGGGTATGTGCTGGGTTTGGGTTCCATCAAGGCAGTGAAGGGTGTGAGGTATTCGAACTTTCTTTTCGATTTTTACAAATTTGTATGTATGTGTATGGATTTTTTTTAAAATTTAATTTAGGCAAGTTATTACAAATTAAATAAATAAATAAATAAATAAGATTTAAACAGATAAGCAGAAGTTCTATGCTGGATGATAAATAAAGTTAGGGTTTGAAATCTATATAGATCTTATACATATACATGGGTTCAAAGAAGAAGAAAATAAAGTATATATATACTATACCCATTTTTATTTATTAGCTTAGATTAAAAATAATTTATTAGGGTAATTTTTATAGTTAACAACGTATTAAATTATTTTAGTTATTAAAGATTATTTAAAAAGGGGATTAGTTAAAAAAAAATCAAATTACTAGTTTAAAACCAAATGATTAGTTCAAAATTTTGATGACTAGTCAATGGAATCTATTAAATGGAAATTAATTGTTGTTTACAATTTAATTTCTTGGTTGAAAATTAATTATTTGTTAGGTTAAACCTTTTGTTTAAAATGAGAACTATTAAAATAAAGTCACTAGTAAATTAAATTTATCAAGGGAAATTTTAATTATTCGATTGGTTCAAATATTAATGAAATTTCTAATGTTATACAAGGTTAAATTCTAAAAGAGAGCAAACCGGTGTGGATCAGATTACAAATCTTTGGTCAAAGGTGAGTTATTCTCACTCAGCTGAATTTGAATTTAAATTTAAAAGATAAATTTTAAATAATTGATTGAATGTTTGAATTGATTGATGTGTTATAGTATGGTATAATTTGCAATTGACATATTATGTGATGCTAACGTCTGTGGATGCAGGGAAAACAGGTTGGAGGGATCCAACTGGACCCCTTAGCTTTTATTTAAATTATTTAATATTCTCTGCTCTGGTTATTGGATATTCTATGATGAATTATGTGGAAGTATTGAATGCTATGGCTTGGTTGATATAATTGAGAATAATGAATTACCAAAAATATAAGTTTAATTTTTGAATGAAAATAAAAGAAGTGAAATTTCAAGTAAAATAATTATAGAATAAATTTAAGAATGACTTGGAAAAGAAATAAAGTGACTTTAAAATTCTAATAAATGAATCCTGAGGATGGAAAGGAAAATTTGAATAAACAGGAAGTTGATGAATTTTAAAATTCAGTGTTATTATTTAGAAGAACAAAACATTTATTTAAAAGCTAAGATTTAAATTATTGAAAGAATAAAGGAAAAAGTTGGGAAAAATCTGGAATTGGTATATTTCAGTTAAAAGTTTAAAATCAAATGGAAAATAATAATAATAATAACAATAATAATTAAGTCCATACTTAATGAATTCGAAATGAATAAGGTAACTAAAGAAATTTATTTCAAATAAAATAAATTGAAAATCAATTTGGGAAAATTGATTTAAGTGATTGAAGTTGGGATTTTCTCAGGATAGCCAAGTACATGTTTTAAAAAGTAAATCTTTAAATATTAATTTAATGGTTTAAAGTTGTTTTTATAGAAAGAAAGTGTTAACTCCGCCTCGGCCATGACTCAGCGGCCTGAAAAGTTACCGACTTAAGACTTAAAAGAGATGTCGACTCAATGCCTTGGCAAGGTTGCCGATCTAACATGGACGCCGATCTAACTGCCTAAGCCCTAAGAGGAATCCTGACCTAAGTTGCTTGAGGGGGATGCCGATCTAATACTTTAACAAGGTTACCGACCTAATGCTTTAACAAGGTTGCCGACCTAAGATAGCTACCGACCTAAGATAGCTACCGACCTAAGATAGCTACCGACCTAAGTCGCAACTGACCTATGACCTATGTTAAGTCGTTCACGACCCAAGCAAAGGAAGGCAAGTTCAATGCAGCTACTTGGCACAGTGGCCTCTTAACTCGTACATGATCCAGGACTTACCAGTTAAGCCGTGACTTGCGACTTGCCAGTTAACTCGTTCACGACTCACGACCTAGCTTGAGTCATCCACGACCAAAAGCTACTAAATGTAAGCCCGATGCCGTATTACTGAGACAAAGTTGTGTTGACTCGGGGGCGACCTGGGACTTATACAAGTAAACCTATGTGAAACCAGGGGGTTTGGCCAGATGAGTCGGCCACGACCTATCATAGATCGGTCACGACTTACGACCTAAGGGGAGAATTTTCCTATAAATACCAACCTACCTCAAACTTGAAAGGGACTTTTTGGCCGATCTCTTTAAGCACCGATACTCTGCTGAATTCTCGACTCACTCGACACTTCAAGTACAAAAGGCATCTCAACTAACTTCGAGAAGAAATCTAACGCAATCTACATGGATTCAAAGAATTCTTCTGTATCAAAGTTCTAGTTGTTTGTCTCATCAGAATTGTAATTGAAGATTGTTGTAAAGTTGTAATCGATTCAGTAATAAAGAGAATTAAAGTGGACGTAGGCTTACCCTAAGCCGAACCACTATAAGAGCTGTTGTCTTTTCTACTTTCTCTGTGACTTTTCTACTTGCTTTTAGTTCCCGTGTTCACGGGTGGTGCTTTCGCTCAACTTCAATCTACACCGGGGTGTTAGCGTCTGATTTTTACGTTAACATTTTTGGTGCTTTCACTGAGAACCCAACTCAGGAAACTTCCATTATTGCTCCGCGAAGGATTGTTGAAAGGATTTCTTGTAAAACCAGAAGTTTATTGGAAATAATGGCTCCTGGGAGAAAACGAAGTTCTGTAAGATCCGACAGTGTTCAAGAGAATACTGCTACCTCTCCTCCTTCAAGTCAAGCAGCTCCAACTACTGGAGTTACGCGAGCAGAATTGGACGCCGTAGTTTTGGGATTGAATCAGCAATTGAATGCTCAGAATGCGCAGTTGGAAGCCCAGAATGCCCAGAATGCCCTGATCTTGAGTAAATTGGATGATCTACTTGGGGCAAATCGTCAACCGGTAAATAATGATGGGAACCCTACTGTGGGAGTTCAGGATGTTGAAGGGAACATTTCTCAAAGAGCCGCAGATCCTGTAGAAAGGACTCCTCTTCAAGCTGGAGGATCAGGTCTGCAGCCGACCCTCCATGAACGATTGTCAAGGCAGAATTCAGAGAGAGTGGCTGATGTGTGCCCTCCAGAGCCTCTAAATGATGAAGAGTATTTTTCGGGTATGGTTCGTCAAATTATGAAGGAAAATATGCGAAGAGATGAAGATGAGAAAGAGTGGGGTTTTGCTCCAAGCAAAACTCCATTTACTGAAAAGATCTTGAAGGCAGAGTTCCCAAGGAAATTCGTTCCCCCTACTATTCCGGCTTACAAGGGGACGAGTGATCCTAACGAGTTTCTGTATAAATACGACTGGCATATGACGGGTGCCAAGGCATCTGATGAAATCAAATGTCGATATTTCCCGGTATATCTTGAAGGTGTGGCTCTATTGTGGTATACAAAGCTGCCAGTCAGGTCCATTGATCAATTCTCCGATTTGACCAGGAAATTCAAGGAGCAATTCCGATTATATGCTTCTAAAGCAAAGGATATAATGTCGCTGTCAAGTCTAGAGCAAAATCCGGGAGAATCAATCAGATCATTTTTAAATCGCTTTAACATAGCATTGGCCGAGGTTGATAATGCTGAGCCACGCATGGTCCTAACATACTTGATGAGGGCGATTGACAAATCGAGTGAGTTTGGAAAATGGTTGAAAATGAAAGAACCAAACTCGCTTGACAAATTCAACAAGAAAGTGGATGAATTCATGCACTTGGAGAGCCTACAAACACCGGCTAAGGTGGTATCAGTAGAAGCCGGGAACAATGGTGCTCCTTCGAACAAGAAAGAACCTAACACTCAAAAAAGGGGAAATGATGGTGGAAAGAAACAGGGAGACGCTAAGAAAGATCGTTCTTTCAATTTCACGCCCTTGACCGATACCCCTGAAAACATCTTCTTTGCGACCAAAGATGATGTCAATTATCCGACACCACCTAAAATGAGAGTTGGGATTAAGATGGAAAAAAGTGGAAGGTTCTTCCGGTTCCACAACCAGCCCGGCCATGACACCAACGAATGCCGTCAGTTGAAAGAGGTAATTGAACAACTCTTGAAGGAAAACAAACTCCAGCAGTATGTGAAAAGAAATAGAAATGCCCCAATCTCGTCAACTCCAGGACAACAAATTCCCGCTCACCGTCCTGGCTCGAGTGAGAAGGCCGTAGAACATGAATCAGAAAGACCTGTTATCAATATAATTATTGGAGGACCTCACCCAGCAGGCAAAAGCTGGGGCGAGATTGAAAGGTATGCCCGGGACTTGAGGCATGTACCAGCTGAAGAGAATGTTTTTGTTTTAGAAAATGATGCGCTTTTAAAGCAACAAAAGACTTCCACAGATGATATTGTATTCAGTGCCAGGCATTCTTTGGGTATCGAGGCTCCGACCATAGATCCTTTGGTCATATCCGCCGGTATTGGGCCGGCAATTGTGAGAAGAGTTCTAGTCGATTGTGGAGCTTCATGCAACATCCTCTTCAAAAAGACCTTTGATCAAATGAAAATTCCAATGGCTGACGTTCAGGCTTCCTCATAAGATTGCTGGGTTTGCTGGAGAAACCAAACAACCGATTGGGACCATAGATTTGTTTGTAGAACTTGGAAAGGGGCTGAGGAAGGTGGCTCGAAAGCAAACCTTTATAATTGTTGAAGAATTCTCTGCCTACAATGCCTTTTTAGGCCGACCAACTCTTGCTGCGTTCAAAGCTGTTCTTGCCCCATGGTGTCTGACTCTAAAATTCCCCACAGATAACGGAGTTAGTGTGATTAAGGGAGACCAAGACGCGGGGTGAGAATGTTACTTTGCAGAGTTGCGAGAATCAAGGAAAAGAGAAATGGAAAAAGGTGTGGCGACTCCAGTCCGCATCAAAGAACCAATCTTGTAGCAATTATAGTGGACCCTGCACTGGCGAATGTAGTGGCGCACGAAGAGAGATGGATCCAAGAAAAGCCAGTGCAGGGGAGAATAGGGTAGTACCGGTAGAGGTAATAGTGTCGGTGTCCGTTGACCCAAAGGACCCAAACAAAGTGCTTAATGTGGGTTCACAACTCAACACAACAGTTCAGAACGTTCTGATTTCATTTTTGAAGGCTAATTTGGATGTATTCGCTTGGACTCATGCAGACATGTGTGGAATATCCCCAGAGATTGCAGTACACACTCTGCACATTGATCCAAAGTTTACACCCGTGAAACAGAAAAGAAGAACTCAGGGTCCTGAGAGAACGACCGCGTTAAAAGAAGAAGTGGATCGGCTCATGGAGAACGGTTTCATCAGAGAATCTACTTATCCAAATTGGGTATCAAATCCAGTGCTGGTGAAAAAGGCTAACGGAAAGTGGAGAGTATGCATTGACTTTTCAGATTTGAACAAAGCCTGCCCCATAGACTGTTTCCCGCTGCCCAGGATCGATCAGTTGGTGGATGGGACGACAGGACATGAATTGTTATCTTTTATGGATGCATGCTCCGGATATAACCAGATTATGATGCATGAGCCAGATCAAGAGGATACGAGCTTCATCACAGATGTTGGACTCTACTGCTACAAGGTCATGCCTTTCGAACTCAAGAATGCAGGGGCAACTTACCAAAGGCTTGTTAATGCCGTGTTTAAACCACAGATTGGCAAGACAATGGAAGTTTATGTTGATGATATGCTAGTAAAGTCTAAGAAAGCAGTGGACCACATGGATCACTTGGCAGAGATGTTTGCAGTACTCCGTAAGTACAGAATGAAGCTTAATCCCCTGAAATGTTCATTTGGAGTGGAGTCCGGAAAGTTTTTGGGTTTCATTGTGAGCACTAGGGGCATTGAAGCCAATCCAGCTCAGATCACTGCCCTGAGAGAGGTCAAGGCTCCTAGAACGAGGAAGGAATTGCAAAGTCTCAATGGAAAGGTTGCTGCTTTGAGTCGGTTCATTTCCAAAGCTACTGACAAATGCATTCCATTCTTTGATGCTCTGAAGAAAGGAAGAAAAAACTTTGAGTGGACTCCTGAATGTCAGAAAGCATTTGATGAGTTGGTTCGTCATATGGAAGTGCCTCGATACTTTCAAAGCCTGACAGTGGTGAAGATCTTTTCATATATTTGGCAATTTCGTCTCATGCTCTTAGTGCAGTGTTGGTACGGGAAGACGCAAGGATTCAACACCCAGTCTATTATATCAGCAAAAGATTCACTGGGGCAGAGATGAACTATTCAAGATTAGAAAAGCTCGCCTATTGTTTGTTGATCGCATCAAGAAAATTGAGGCCGTATTTCCAAGCTCATCCCATCAAAGTCCTCACTGATCAACCTCTAAAGCAAGTCCTATTCCGTCCAGAGACTTCGGGCCATCTTCTGAAAAGGAATATTGAACTCAGCCAATATGACATCACTTACCATCCCAGAAAAGCAATCAATGGACAAGCTTTGGCAGATTTCATCGCAGAATGTACGGATAAGGGTGATAGTGAGGAAGAAGTCACTGATAGCGTCCCGATCCAATGGAAATTGTATGTCGATGGCGCAAGGAATGATTACTGTTCCGGAGCAGGGGTTGTCCTTGAAACCCCAGAAGGGCGATCGTTATGTTATGCGCTGAGACTAGAATTCCCTTCGACAAACAATGAAGCAGAATATGAAGCTCTCATCGCTGGTTTAAGGATCGCTAAAGAACTAAACATCAAGGCATTGCAGATCTTCAGTGATTCTCAACTTATTGTTTTCCAAGTCAGGAAGGAATTTCAAGCTAAAGGAGGGAATCTACCCGTCTATTTATCAAAAGCCTGGGAGCTCCTTCAAGATTTTGACCGTTATTCAATAAAGCATATACCCCGAGAAGAGAACATGAAAGCGGATTCTCTCGCAAAGTATTCAAGTACTGGTGAAGCTCAACTATTGGGATTAATTCCCGTCGAAGTCTTGTCAGCTCCAAGCACAGATGAAATGGATGTTGATTGGATTATGAATGTATCCCAAGGTCAAGAATCATGGATGACTCCGATACTTGAATATTTGCTCAATGGTTCTTTGCCAGAAAGTTCAAAAGAACGACAGAAGCTGATAAGGAAAGCCTCCAGATATATAGTTCAAGATGGTCGTTTGTACAAACGAGGATTTTCAATGCCATTACTCTGATGTGTTACAAAGGAAGAAGCTAAGACAATTCTGACTGAAGTACACGGAGGGGAATGTGGGGATCATACAGGTGGTCAAACTTTAGCAAAGAAAATCCTCCGTTATGGATACTTTTGGCCAGAAATTAATCAGGATGTTGCTGACTATTCCCGAAAGTGCGATAAATGCCAAAGATTTGCTAAAATTCCTAGAGCCCCTTCCACTGAGCTAACACAAATGGTCAGTCCATGGCCGTTTGCCATCTGGGGAATAGATCTCATTGGGCCTTTGCCGACTGCCAAATCGGGAATTAAATATGCTATCGTTGCTGTTGATTACTTCATTAAATGGGCTGAAGCCGAACCATTGGCTACTATTACCTCTAAGAAAATGATAAGCTTTGTGACTAAAAATATCATTTGCAGGTATGGTGTGCCTCGGAAGATAATCACAGACAATGGTACTCAGTTTGAAAGTGAGGAGTTCCAAGATTTCTGCAAACGATTCAAGATCCGAAAAAGCTTCTCAGCAGTGGCTCATCCGCAGGCAAACGGGCAAGTGGAAGTAGTAAACAAAATCATCAAATCAACCATCAAAAAGCAGCTAGAAAAAGCAAAAGGTGGTTGGGTCGATAAGTTACCGCTTGCACTATGGGCATACAGAACCACCCACAAAACTGCGACTGAGCATACTCCATTTTCATTGGCATACGGATCAGAAGCGATGATTCCAGTGGAAACTGAAGTCCCCTCACACAGAAGGATCCATTTTGATCAAGAGGAGAATGAAAAACTGCAACTGGAAGCCCTTGACCTCCTTGACGAAAGAAGAGAAGAGGCTAGGCTTAGAATTGCAGCTCATCAACAAAGGATAGCCAGGCACTTCAATTCCAAAGTTCGTCAGCGCAGCTTTGAAGTTGGGGACCTAGTCCTGAAGAGAATTATGACAGCCACAGGTGTGTTTGGGCCAAACTGGGAAGGGCCGTATGTTATAGGCATGAAGCTTCTTGACGGCACATTCAAACTTACAACTGTCGAAGGAGAACCAATCCCAAGAGCTTGGAACAGCAATCATTTGCGTCCCTATTTTACTTGAAAGCTTTGCTGAAATGTTGTAAAAGAATTACAAATATATGATTCTCGTATTGAAAGCAATTGTAAAGCAAGTGAATAATGAAAAGCTATAAAGTGGATGTAGGCCCAGTTTTTGGTCGAACCACTATAAATCTTGTGTTCTCTACTATTATAAACTGCTTTGTTTTATTTCGACATATAAAATACGTTAACTGTGTTACTAAAATGTCGATTTAATAATGCAGGCCATAAAAACAAAGCTTACCCATCACAAGACCAAGCGATCTCCGACATCACCCAACAAGCAAACGTTAAACCATTCAAAATTTCCATACTCAAATCCTACAAAAGAAGTGCTTCGAACAAAAGTTAGCGATGTGGATGGAAGTGGGCCATATCTAACTAACTGCAAATGTTTGAACAAACAAACAACCAGTTAAATAGCCCGTGTCTACCACCACCAACTCGCTTAACTATGAAGTGTATTTCTTTGGATAAGGAAAATTATTGGCAACTAAAAAAGGATGACACTTGCAAAAGATAACGGGGATCGCCGACATGAATAGATAGCAAAGAGACATGCGCGAGCAAGCATCAATCAACAAAAGACCTCTTCGGAGGCGCAAGCCCTCTTCGGAGGCACAACTCTTCGGAGGATAAAGACCTCGAGCGGGCTTCGCCAGAAAAAGAGAGATCTTTTTCGATACAAAGTTGCGGACTGATCGGTTGATACACTCCCGTGAATCCGTCCAACCGAGAGAAAGAAACTCCAAACTTCCAGGCAAAAGCCCTACTCAGAGGCACATGTTTCATCGAGATTGAAATAAAACTTCCAAGTGTTGAAACGTGAAAAGCCCTCTTCGGAGGCCCATTTCACCACAGTTGAAATGCTAAAAGACCTCGAGCGGGTTTAACCAGAAAAAGAAAGACCATTCTAGATACAAAGTTGTGGACTGATCGGTTGATATACTCTCATGAATCCGTCCAACCGAGAGAAAGAAACTCCAAACTTCCAGGCAAAAACCCTACTCAGAGGCACACATTTCACCGTGATCGGTGATACACTCCCGTGAGACGAAATGTGAAAAGCCCTCTTCGGAGGCCCGCTTCCCAGCGAACAGGGAAAAATAAAAGCCTCTCCCAAGGGGCAGAAACAAAAGACCTCTTCCCAGAGGCACAATCAAACTAAAAGACCCCTTCCCAGGGGCACAATCAAACAAAAAACCTCTTCCCAGAGGTGCACTCAAACAGAAAGACCTCTTCGGAGGAACACGTTTCACCGAGATTGAAATAAAACTTCCAAGTGTTGAAACGTGGAAAGCCCTCCCCGGAGGCACAACTCTTCGGAGGCACACGTTTCACCAAGATTGAAATAAAACTTTCAAGTGTTGAAACGTGAAAAAGCCTTCCTCAGAGGTACAACTTTTCAAAGAAGCATTTCGTCAGAAATGCAAAACAAAGATCAGAAAGCCCTCCACTGAGGCGCGATAAAAAAATGCCCTCTTCGAAGGTACACTTTAGCTTTCAAAGGAAGATTGGTTCTTCTATTCTTGAAAATACTCTTCCTCAAAAAGAAGTTAAAGTGCCCTTCAGAGGCCCTCTTTACCACATAGAAGAATTCACTTGGTAAAAATGTGTGAATGAACAAAAGAAAAAGTGATATCTTCGAAGGATGAAGCGTAGAAACTCATATGGAGTGAGCTGTACTCTATTTTGAGCAGAATAGTATTCCTTCAAGTATGGAATAGTTATTCTCCAGAAAATAAGAGTACAAGTCTCCTCAAATTATTGCAACGAGCTTATGGTATAGGGGCAACATGGTATAACTACATTGGTAAAATTACGCTCGAACAACATACCACAAGCTCACTGCAATATCATATAAAGAAACTTGTACAAAAATGAATAGTAAATGCATTCTCAAATACAGACAAAAGTTTGTAAAAACGAAAAGAATCATTTTATTCAATCCTGTCAAAATTTTGTACAGGTACAGGTTTCAAAATAAAAAGAAAAAGAAAAGCGGAGGCCGGTACC
The DNA here is from genome assembly GCA_030765085.1 of Allium cepa. Taxonomy (NCBI): domain Eukaryota; kingdom Viridiplantae; phylum Streptophyta; class Magnoliopsida; order Asparagales; family Amaryllidaceae; genus Allium; species Allium cepa. The sequence goes on from CM060943.1 coordinate 845,868,425, forward strand.
CGCACAATCTCCGGCCAGTACATGCAAAAAGCAAAAAAAAAGCGATATAAAAAGCACAGGACCAAAGCCATCATTTCTTCTTCCTTCCGCCTTTTGAGCCTGCGCCTGGCCGAATGGTCAACTTCTTAGGCCGGCTTGTAAGAGTAGGAGAGGAAGGGGAAAGGGATACAATAGGTTCTTCTCCCGCTTGTGTCTCGCTAGCAGAAGCCTCCTTCTTCTTCTTAGAGACTCCCTGCTTTCCTCTCTTCCTGGAAGAAGACCCACTCCCTGGAGAGAGAAGTGTAATTAATGGTTCATCAGCGGAGCCAGTTGGTTCTGGAGTCTTCTCACTCCCTTCAGTTTCTTCTCCCTTGTGTTCTTGTGAAGCAATGGGATCTTCCAAGTCTTGGAGAGCTTCTATTTGCTCCTCTTGTGATCCTGGTTGCGAGGCAGAAGGAGGAGTGACCTGAAGAGGCGGAGGAGGAATAACTGGAGGAGGGGAAGTCTGAACGATGCTCGACACTTTCTCTACAGAAGAAAAGAAGTTAAAGTCAGTAAAGAGAGGAGATAAAGGCTCGTTGAGGTTCAGGAAATAGTCAAGAAGCTCATCAAACCCATAAGAAGCAAATGAGCAGTCTACTTGAGCAAGATTGATAGTAGAGTTACCTGGAGAAGTAGGCTTCCTGATATCAACCTCATAAGCCCGTGCTTCAGCACTCTCTTCGCCTTTATCTCCACCCTGTGTGCTTGTGATCTCAGTGGTAACTTTAGCAGGGGATGGAGAATGAGAACTGGAGCCGACAATGTCAATTTCAACCGAAGGTGAAGGCTGAACTGGAGCAGTTGAAGCAGTTTTTCCTAAACGTTCCCCTTCTGCCATTTCGGCTCTTAATTTTGCAAGTTGTTCTTTTCCCTTGGCGAGAGCGGCGCGGGCGTCGTCATCCAAGTAATGCTCCTCAAGAGCTGATTCGGCATAACCAGCACCTTTACCGCCAAGCATGTCAAATGCGGCCTCCCACACTTCAGCCAATGTAACTTCATATTTGGGGCCTAGAAAGGCAAGACTACCGCGCCCCAAGACACTGTGCAGGTAGAAGTCAAATAATGTTGAGCTGATGTTAGTCTTCGTTGCCTCATGAGATTCTTCAGCTGCAATTTTACCGGCAACGGCCTCATCACGCTCTCTTTTAGCTTTGGAGAGTTGAAGCTTAAGCATTTCGATTTCCGCCTCTTGAGAGTCGGTTTTCTTCCGAAGCTCAGCAATATCAGCAATATAGCCCTCATTGATTCTTTTTTGCACTTCGAGCCTGTCTTCGGCGTCTTTTTGGCCGGCATGAGCATCTCTCACTTGTTTCTGAAGCACTTCTTCTTTTTGAGTATAGGAAGTAGAAGAAGTGGCGAGCTCCTCTTTAAGCTTCTCGACCTTCGCTTCAAGCTCTTCATTATAAGTAGTGATGCTCCTCATCTCGGTATCATGCTGCTCAAGAACCTTCTGCCATTCAGCTTTGTCATTCTCTATAGTAAGCATGGCCTCGAGATTCGCACGGTTTACCCTTTGAAGTTCGTCAACAAGCTTTTGCCAGCTCGACATTCTTTCAATATCAAGTCTGACGGCATCAAGATTTTGCAGCATGGCGGGCTTGTCAATTGGAACTAAATCAAGATCGAAGCGAACCCCCTTCAGGCACCATTGTGGAAACCGTCTTTGAAGAGTAGCTGGACCTGGCCCAACTTGATATGAAGGCCTATTAATAATTGTCTGAATATCAGTACGGGAAGGGGCAGGAGATTGAGAAGGAATTGGAGCAGTGGCCTTTTCAGGAGTCGTAGATGCATGCTTCTCACTGTACCGGGCATGCTTGCTTGGGTCCTCAACTATATGGCTTTTTCCCCGATCATCATGCGACTTTCTCTTGTGAGAGTCGTCACCTCTCTGGGAAGAATCATGGTGCTCCTCCCTTTCTTTTCTCTCATAACGCTCTGCTTGAGACCTCCTCTCCTGAGCCTTTCAGGCGGCTCTCTCTTCATCAATTTCTCTGTGAACGGGAAGGTAGCGCCTATAAGCATATTGACTACGCCTCCCGTAGCGTTGAAAGTCGTCATAGTAAGAGCCACTGCGTCCCATCGGAGAATCTGAAATAAAAAATAGACAAGTCTTAAAAGTCTTCAGAGAAAAGAAGTGTAATTGTAGAATCTTCAAAGTACAAAGAATTAGGTGTATGAAAATGCCGAAAAATTCTAAGTGTGTGATGTGCAAACTACGTGCATCAAACTACGAACCACTCTTCGACTGCGAAGTAGTTGTGGGGGTTGTAGTTAACGTCAACTCTTGGGTCGACGGAGCTTGTTGCAAAGAAGAAGTTGCTTCCACTACTGAATAAGAAACCCTAGTAGTGACAGGGTCGTCTTTAAAGACCTCCTGTGAGGTGGCAAAGAGGTCGCTCAACCCTTCGAAAGTGTCGTCCCCGCTCTGCCTGACAGGGCGTGTTTTCTCGGCTTCTTCGCCAGACTTCTGTGAACGTTGGGGAGATCCCTGAGGCTCTTCTTCCTCAATGACTGAGGCAAGTGCGGATTTGCCAGATGACCCCGCAACATCGACAGTAGTAGAGCACTTCACTAGAGAAGCCTTAGGGGCAGGTTCTTTTGGTATGGGTGCGTCAGAAGAGACTAGGGCATCTAATGCTTTAGCCGGGGAGTCTGGGACCTCATGGGGATGTGTAGAACGAGAAATGTGTAAAAGCCCATACTGATGAAAAAGTTCATCCCTCAACAAAAATTTTATACTTCTCTCTTCTACGGCCACAGCACTTAATCTTTCAAAAACTTGCTTATGGCTTGGATCTCTAGAAGGGAGAGGAAGTGCTGAAAAGAGCAAAGAATGAAATTAGCAATTGGTAGTTCGGATCTCGAAAAAGTTTGAAAATGGAGAAAATAGAAACAGGTAATCTTACTTCCTACTCTCCAGATGGCATAAAACCCTGGGGGCAGCAAGCAAAGAAAAACTGGTTCAAAAATCCATGAACACTTTCGGTAAGATCGGAAATAAGCTTGCGGTTTCTAGCACTTCTCACAATAATGAGGGAAGGATGGTCTTTACTCTTTGCAAACGAGCATAAGTAGCGAATTTCTTTAAAACTTGGCAAGCGATCAAGAGTTCTCCTAAACAAAACACACAACCCCATCAAGATGGCGTAGCCATTAGGATGAAGTTGGAATGGAGAGATTGTCAACCGAAGGAGAAGGGTTCGAAGGAAGTCGTTAAAGGGAGGAATCGCCCCGCTTAAGCACATTTGACGATTGACTACGACGAAACCGTGGGGAGGACTGTCGGCAGTATCATTTGGCCCGAGAAGTATGGCATCATTTTCAGCAAAACCAAATTGAGTACGTAGCTGAATAAACGCTCTCGGAGTTAGGATAGTTGAAGTTCTCCCTGGAGGATTCTCTATGGGAACAGCTGTCTGAAGAATTTCTTCCGCTTGAGCTACCACTTCTTCTTCTTGGAGGGAAGTCATTCTACACAAACAACTGGATATTCAAACATGAAGGTGCACATTTCCTAATATGTGTGGAGTGTTGTGTAAAATCAATCAAGCAATAAGCAAATATAACTGGAATAAAAACTAGCAAGTATTTGTCAGTTATAAAGTATTTGCATTAATACTTCACTTTAGTTGATTGGTTCACAGCATTTCATACAATGTGTTTAAGTTGATTACTTTATGTCGACTAATCTGTCATTTGATGTGGGCAGTCAATGGCAGTATATTCGCCTTGGTTTTTGTGATTGTTTTTTTAGCAGGTTGTTAGCCTATGAGTTAATATGGTCTGCGAAATAAGGCAGCAAAGTTGAAACAATCCAGGATTTAAGCAGTTCAGTACGGTAGATCAAGTTAAGAATTCAAATTGGAACTATGCTTTTAAGTGAGAATTCAAGTTGGGCATCCAAGTGTTAACTCGGCTGCGACTCAAGGAATCTCTCGCGAGTTAAGATTAAAGTTTCCGATTCCTTAAATCGGTAGTTCTTTAAGTCATGAGGAGTAGTAAGGAGGAAGGCTCCGGTTCAAAAAGTGGTGTGAAATCTCCCAAGGGTTAACTCGGCCACGGTTTAAGGGTTAACTCGGCCACGGTTTAAGGGTTGGATTGGCAGAAGATTAGGTCGGCAGTTTTCCCCCCAAGGGTTAACTCGTCCACGATTTAAGGATTAGGTCGGCCAAAGGTTAGGTCACCCAAAATCACTGGGTCGCATCCAAGTCAGTATCTCACTCCACTCAACCCGTTAACCCGTTAGCCGCTCCATCCATAAAAAACCTTCATTCCATTCATGTTGTTTCATTCATAGTATCGGATCATCCAATAAACCAGTTCGAAACCACTACAAGTTCAACACCTTGTAATCCTAACACAAATCAAAATCAACTAGCCAGAAGCAGCAAACCATCTTCATCATCTCATCGATCATTTAAAGCCAAAATCAAGCTAACTCGGGCTCACAAACTACAGGTGTAATGAGATTCGCAGTGAAGCAGTGCGCAAGGGGTGGGTTTGTTTTGAATGGAATTCGTGAATCGATGACAATAAGGGATCAAGAGAAGAGCAGAATCACTTGCGCAATGAGTAGCAAAGGTTGTCAGTAATTGATTGGAGTGAAATCGCCTTTTGGAGCTCAGGAAAGTTTTTAATGGCAGAATCAAGCAAGAGAGTAAGTGATGAGGAGGAAGGAGAAGATGTGACTTATACCTTGCAGTGGAGGGATCTGAAGTGACACGCACGATCTAACTGATAGGTCGCGTACGACCTACCGACCTAAAGGGGAACGGGTTAAAGGACATCGAAGCACACGACCTAACCATTAGGCGTATACTTCGAGGGGGAAATGTTAACTCCGCCTCGGCCATGACTCAGCGGCCTGAAAAGTTACCAGCTTAAGACTTAAAAGAGATGCTGACTCAATGCCTTGGCAAGGTTGCCGATCTAACATGGACGCCGATCTAACTGCCTAAGCCCTAAGAGGAATCCTGACCTAAGTTGCTTGAGGGGGATGCCGACCTAATACTTTAACAAGGTTACCGACCTAATGCTTTAACAAGGTTGCCGACCTAAGATATATACCGACCTAAGATAGCTACCGACCTAAGTCGCAACCGACCTATGACCTATGTTAAGTCGTTCACGACCCAAGCAAAGGAAGGCAAGTTCAATGCAGCTACTTGGCACAGTGGCCTCTTAACTCGTACATGATCCAGGACTTACCAGTTAAGCCGTGACTTGCGACTTGCCAGTTAACTCGTTCACGACTCACGACCTAGCTTGAGTCGTCCACGACCTAAAGCTACTAAATGTAAGCCCGATGTCGTATTACTGAGACAAGGTTGTGTTGACTAGGGGGCGACCTGGGACTTATACAAGTAAACCTATGTGAAACCAGGGGGTTTGGCCAGATGAGTCGGCCACGACCTACCATAGATCGGTCACGACTTACGACCTAAGGGGAGAATTTTCCTATAAATACCAACCTACCTCAAACTTGAAAGGGACTTTTTGGCCGATCTCTTTAAGCGCTGATACTCTACTGAATTCTCGACTCACTCGACACTTCAAGTACGAAAGGCATCTCAACTAACTTCGAGAGGAAATCTAACGCAATCTACATGGATTCAAAGAATTCTTCTGTATCAAAGTTCTAGTTGTTTGTCTCATCAGAATTGTAATTGAAGATTGTTGTAAAGTTGTAATCGATTCAGTAATAAAGAGAATTAAAGTGGACGTAGGCTTACCCTAAGTCGAACCACTATAAAAGTTGTTGTCTTTTCAGCTTTCTCTGTGACTTTTCTACTTGTTTTTAGTTCCCGTGTTCACGGGTGGTGCTTTCGCTCAACTTCAATCTACACCGGGGTGTTAGGGTCTGATTTTTACGTTAACAGAAAGTTTTGTAAAATTTATTATTTATAATATTTAATTTCTAAAGTAAGTATTTCCTTTTAATCTATTGTAGCAATAATTATTTAAAGAGTGATTTAGTATTTGTTTTAAAAGTGTAAATCTAGTTTTATATTTTATTAAGTAACCTTATTTTCAAATATTCATATAGTATGTATTTTTAATAAATTATTGAAGTAGTTTTTTTAAAATAAATGTTTTAAGGTATATTTCAAAGTAAAGTGTTTTAAATTATTTTAAAAATATAAAGTTTTGTGCTTGGTGATTTCAGTGGAAATGGAAATACTCGGGATTTATTCTGAGAAAAATGAAGATAGTTTGAAAACTATTTTCAAAAGAGTTGGAAAGTGAAATTATATATTGTAAAGATATTTTGAGATAAATAGATAATTTGCAAAATTATTTATTGTTGGATGGTTGTTTGTGAATATAATTGATAGTTAAATAACCGACTATCAATATTGGACAAATGCGTTGATCGTTTCGAAGAGACCGGGATCGAGATTTATTTCTCGAAAATCACTTCGATCAGGTTTGTACGTTTCATGTAAACGATTTTGGATTCGAAGATGGAGCAGTGAAGTGCAAGGGCTAGTCGCTACTAATCCTGAGGATATTTCCAAAATGGATGTAGTAGGAATAGTGCCTTCGGTTCCGTTCGAACCCGGGACGGACTTGTATGGACGAGTGCTTGCGACACATCGTCAGGTGGACGATGGGCATTCTAAGGGATATGTTCTAAAAAGGTAAAGCTTAGCCTCAAGCCTCATCAAATGGGAATGACTGAAAATCAGGGGTTATGCAGCAAGGCTAGGTGGGTAGCACCCAAGCAGGGTGAGGTCATTCCAGTCTAGATGTCCCTTTTTATTTCGGCTTAGTGGGCGGTTGCTGATCCCAACCGCGGAGTGATCTCACTCGGGATTATCCGGTAAGGGGTAGTCCCGGCCTTGTGTTGCAGGGGAGCGGGCGTACTCCTCGGTACGGTGATCTAGGCCCCGTACTGTGACAGGTGGTACCCCAGTGCCTAGTCATTAGTTGGAAATCCATTCTCCCTACGAGCCTTGTACGAGTTTTGTTTGTATTACCCACTCTGTGGCTAATAGCTGGAATTTAATGAATGTAACAATTTCGGCTATTTTATAAGTATTTGTATATAGACCCTATTATAATATCAGAGGATTTCTATAAAAATTATTTTAGCTATCGTAAGGTAAAAACCCGACATGTTTATTTGTGGCGTGGTCTTACGAGATGCTTTTGTTTTCAAAGGATTTTTGAAACTTTAATAATTAATTGGGTGTGATTTTCTCACGCTGGTATTCCAGACTGACTTGGATGTTATTTAACTGTAATGCTCGGGTCAGACCGAGTACTATAGGATACAGGATTTGATGTTGTGGAGCTCAGGAGACGAGCTGGTTGACGATACGTACTCTCGTACTTGCTATATATATTTCCGCTGTGTTGAGTTGTTGTGTATCCATTTGTATAATATTGTTGTTGAGCTGTGATTGATGTACTCTGATGATGTAATATATAAACAGAGATATTTGATTTTGAGTAAAGATCATTTAATATCTATTATATTTTATTTCGCTGCGATGGTTAGATTCTGATGTTGTTTTTCTATTTTCTTCTTCTACCTCTTCTTCTTTAACCCAAATGGTTCGTATTTCTGTGCATCTTGAGTTGATTGTTGTAGAATAGTGTTAACTCAAGGGGTACCGATTTGTGGGCTGTTACAGGGCCAATACGTTCAGTAATAGAAAATGGTCCTACATAACAAGGAGCCAATTTCCCAGTCATACTGAAGCGCACAACCCCTTTCAAAGGAGAAACATGAATAAAAACAAGATCACCAATCGAGAACTCGAGAGGCTTCCTACGGTTGTCCGTGTAGGATTTCTGATGACTCTGTGCCTCTTTCATTCTCAACCGGATAAGATCAATTTTCTCGGAAGATTCATGAACAAAATCTGGGCCAAGAACAAGCTTCTCCCCAGATTCCAACCAACAAGAAGGTGATCGACATGGCCTTCCGTATAAGGCTTCGAAAGGCGCCATACCGATACTGGACTGAAAACTATTATTGTAGGAGAACTCTACAAGAGGTAGGTGATCCTCCCAACTACCACCAAAATCAAAAATACAAATACGGAGAAGATCTTCCAAGATACGATTTACCCGCTCAGTCTGTCCGTCAGACTGCGGATGATAAGCTGTGCTAAGATTAAGCTTTGTTCTCAAAGCTTGCTGAAGACTCCACCAAAAATGACTCGTGAATAAGGGATCACGGTCACTCACAATAGAACTAGGAACACCGTGAAGTCTCATGATTTCCTTGACATATAACTTAGCCAAATGCGAAGCAGTCCAATTAGACTTAATAGGAACAAAATGAGCAGACTTAGTGAGGCGATCAACAATAACCCAGATGCTAGAATGGCCCGATCTCGAACGTGGTAGGCCGTCAATGAAATCCATAGAAATCTGATCCCATTTCCACAATGGAATCTCTAAAGGCTGAAGAAGACCAGAAGGACGCTGATGTTCGGCCTTAATACGTTGACAAGTTATGCAATTACTCACATAACTCGCTACATCGCGCTTCATGCCCTCCCAATAATAAAGGCGACGCATATCGGCATACATCTTACTACCACCAGGATGGATAATATACTTAGAACGGTGATAGTCATCAAGAATGTCATGCCTAAGTGCAAAATCAGAAGGCACAAAAAGACGGTTCTTCTTACGAAGACACCCATGAGAATCAATGCTAAAATTCCACAACGTCTCATCACAGGATCCAGACTCACAAAGCTGAATACAATGCAACAAATCAGGATCACGCCGCTGAGCATCGGCAATAAGATCCAATAAAATAGGTCGAGCTCCCAAACTAAATAATAGAATAGGAGAATCAGATGATGAACCTCGATCAAGAATTTCACAAAAAGATAGAGTCTCAAGAACATCCCATTCGGTAAGCATCATAGAAACTACGGCCAAATGTTTGCGACTAAGCGCATCTGCAACACGATTACCCTTACCAGGGGTATACTGGATATCAAAGTCATAGGAGGCAAGAAACTCGAGCCGATGTTGTTGTCTCATATTGAGTTACTTTTGAGTAAACAAATACTTCAAGGACTTATGATCGGTATAGAGAATGAAGCGCTCACCTAATAAATAGTGTCGCCAAATCTTCAAGGCGAAGACGATGGCGGCTAACTCAAGATCATGAGTGGCATAGCGAACTTCATTCGGACGCAGTTGCCTAGAAGCATAAGCAACTACCCGATCCTTCTGCATAAGAACAGCACCGAGACCACTACCACAAGCATCGGTGTAGACAACAAGATCATGATTCCCTTCGAGAACCACAAGAATAGGAGCATTAGTGAGAAGTTCCTTCAATGTCAGAAAGGAAGCTTCACACTTGTCGGACCAAATATAACTAATGCCTTTCTGAGTAAGGCTGGTGAGAGGAAGCACAACACGGGAAAAATCCTTAATGAACCGACGTTAATAACCCGCCAATCCAAGAAAACTACGAATCTCATGAACATTGTCGGGCCTCTTCCAATTCTGAATGGGTTCGATCTTTGAGGGATCGACTGAAATGCCGTCGGAAGATACAACATGGCCTAAAAACTTAACCTTATTCTCCCAGAAATGGCACTTGGAGAATTTGGCTCTAAGCTGATGGTGACGGAGAGTACTCAAGACAAAGTGATTAGCATGCTCAGCTTCAGACTTAGAATAAATAAGGATATCATTAATGAATACAAGGATGAACTTGTCGAGATATTCCCAGAATACTCGATTCATTAGATCAACAGAGAAAGCAAGAGTTCGTCAAACCGAATGGCATAACGAGCCACTCAAAAGAACCATATAGTGTGCGGAAAGCTGTAAGAGGTATGCTATCCTCCGCGACTCGTAGCTGATGAAAACCGGTGGCAAGGTCGAGCTGAGAAAAGACCTTAGCACCACTCAATAGATTGAACATATCATTGATCCTAGGCAATGGATACCTATTTTTGATGGTTAACTCGTTAAACTTGCGATAGTCAATGCAAAGCCTAAGAGTTCCATCGGATTCTTCACGAAGACGACCGCGGATCCCTACGGAGAAAAACTGGACTGAATCAGCTGCTTGGACTCAAGCTCTAAAAGATGCTTTTTGAGTTCCTCATTTTCCTTTGTAGACATCCTCGTGGGAGGACGACTAACTGGCTGCGCGCCTGGAATGAGATCAATGCGGAACTCAATAGCCCTCTTGGGTGGCAAACCCGAAACAGGCTCAAAAACATCAGAAAAGTCACAAGCAATAGGAATACAAGATATATCATCACCATCTCGCGAGTCAAGAGAATATAAAGCCATCTCGGAATTATCCACATCCCGAAGAACAAGTGATAGCTGAGCAGGCGAATCTGGATGTCGAAGATATATAATTCTCTTCGAACAAATAATCCTAGCATTATATCTCACTAGCCAGTCCATTCCTAAAATCAAATCAAATCCCAGACAAGAGAAAACGTGCAGATTCGCACGAAAAGGAAAGCCACATAAAACAATCTCAGCATCATCACAAGGCAAGCTAAGGGTCGTGGATCCCCCAATAGGATTCGCAATCCTCAATGAAGTAACCATACAAGAAACATCCAAAGATAAATCATCGACGAGCTTCCTCGATACGAAAGAATGTGAAGCACCCGTATCGAAAAGAACTCGAATAATATGGTCATGAAATAAAATAGAACCTTCCAAAATAGATGGGGATATACCTTTGGGTTGAGAAGGGCCTTCAGAAGCCTTGGCAGCATTAAGCTTGCCTGACTTAGCACCACCAGGAACAGTAGGGCAAGTTGAAACATGATGACCTTCCTTCTTGCAATAGCGGCAGAAGAGAGCTTAGGACAAGCTCGAATAATATGATCCGGAGAACCACAATTGAAACACTTCCGAAGGGAAGGTGTTCCAGCAGACTGAGATTGAGAATTAGCACCACCAGTCTTCTTCTTCTTAGAAGGAAAAGACTTGGATTTCTGAAATGGAAGCTGCTTCTTGTTGGGGTTCTTGGAAACCTCAACATCCTCACTACTATCACACTCTTTCTCGGTAGCTTCGAGATGAAGTGTCGAATCAACCAATTCTTCAAAAGAAAGCTAAAGTTGGAGCAATAAAGACTTCTTAAGATACTTCTTAAGACCCGAGACAAACTTCAAATTCTTCTTATAAGAAGTGCTAATGAATTCAAGACCATACTTAGATAAAGCCTCGAATGATGCAACATACTCAAAAACAGAAGACTTCCCTTGCTTCAACTCAAGGAAGCGACGGGTCAATATAACTTTTTCAGATTCAGGAACGAACTTGAGTTCGAATCGCTCTCGAAACTGAGTCCAAGAAAGAGTAGACTCATCAATTTTGACTATAAGAAGCTCATACCAATCAAGGGCACGCTCTTGTAATAAGCAAGAAGTTACAAGAACTCTATCATGGTCAGAAAGATCCATGCAAGAGAAGATACGCTCGCACGTGCGAAACTAAGCTTGGACTTCAAGAACAAACTTGGACCCCTTAAACGGCTTTCCTCCGAGATGAGAAAAATCACCGCACTGGCGTGCAAAGGAAGACTTGCGAGGTGGAGATACACAAGTAGGAACTGGAGGCTGAGTGCTCCTAAACAACTCCAAAAACTGATCGGCAGACATATAAACGCCATCTGGATGTGAGCCATTAGATTGCACAGTGTCTGAACGTCGTCCCCTGCCTCTTCCAGCCATACGCTGAAAGTTAAGACAAGAACAAGATTATTCACAAGGTAGATATCACAATATGGAATACTACGGAATAAAATGCATTCCTAGACGTATTCCCAAATTCTATATACCATCAAAGGCACAAGAGGAATAGAGGCCAAATGATTCAAAGATTTGTATCACTTACTACACTTTGATGTATCGTAATATGTGCTTCTATTCTGTGTTTATCATATTTTGTTTTAAACGCAGCTCTGATACCAAACTGTGACGCCCCACTCCAAGACTCACATTAGCAAAGAGTATTATTAGATAATACCGTCCGTTAATGCTGAGAATAGAGCTGGATAGGAGCGACCATCTATAGCCTTGCCTTAACTATCAATTGAATACATCGACAATTGTCATAATAAGAAGATCGACATATCCAGTGAAGACTTAAAACAAAACTATAGATGGCTGGAGGATCTATCAGAACAGAATATAACAACTCAAATGTAATATACATCACAGAACAGCAGATCATCATATACACATATACTGATACATAACAGAGTATACAAACTGATACATGTCAAGTGGTATAGCAACCCACAATATACAGGCATATTCAAAAGAATACATATCAGAGTTACAACAAAATGGGACTACGCAAAAAAGCTATGACAAAAAGAAGCTAGCGGAGTAGTCCATGCGGAAGCAAAATAGGCTAAGTCCAAAAGCACCTAACCTGAAACATCTCGGTCTGACCCGAGCATAAAATACACGGGTCGGTCTGGCTAAAAAAATCAGTTAGATAAACTGAACAACAATAATCCTGCAAGGTTACAAAATATAATAAGTATCTCTAAGGGAGATAACACAATCATCTAACAAAAGACTAACATACAAAACAAGCCTCATATCATCGGCATCTCAAATAAACAAAGGATATGAATATCCCAAATCAAGCCAAAAAGGCAAATAACAAATACCAATGAACGTAACACAAGTTCCGCAAAGTAACCTATATATATTGTAAAAAGACCAACACCGAATGGCGATACCTAGGGAATATACATATCAATGAAACAAAAGATTTGCTCGAGCTCAGTACTGTATAAACAAGGATCCATAAGCCCGAAGGCTCCAAACCAAATATCACTCGAGCGGCTCAAAAAGACCAACTCCGAAAGCGATACTATAGGGCAACAAACCCGAAGGCACAAACCCGAAGGTACAAACCCGAAGGCAACATACCCGAAAGCAACATACCCGAAGGCAACAAACCGTAGTGGCGAAGGTCCGGAGGCCCGGTACTGGACACCACTAACTGGAAAAATGTGTCATAACTCTCGAAAAGGAATCCAAAAAGTGTTAACGTGAGTCCCATAGCCACTCGTTCGCACTAAACGATTTAATATCCGTCAGTCAATTTCACACTCAAAGCAGTACCAAGTTCACCTCATTTCATCGGTAAACCAGACCAAAGGTCAAAACGTTCAAACGAATAAATTGGGAATTGACTAAAAAGATGAACGCACGTGTTCATTGCACGCGTTTTATTTAATCATCTAATTCTCCTCCCACTTCGTTCGGAGTGCGAAATTGGGTGTGTGTTTTAAATAGAATTTATGAAATTGAGAAGGGAGCTTTTAATATGATTTGAAGGGATTATTTATAAAAACCCGTGAATGAAGTTAAAATAAGTTATCGAAGCCAAAGATGCAATAACAACCACTAAGAACCAACTTGAATCGATAAAATTTGAAAAATCAATCCAAATGAGCATAAATAGGCAAAACAGGAAAAATAGGAGTAGGTCGGTCGACTGGAACGGGTTTTCGGTCGACTGACCTGATCCTGGAAACTTTCGAGACACATGATCGGTCGACCGACCAGATATTTCGGTCGACCGGAGCTGGAATCTGGACTGTTTTCAGCCTATCCAAATGATGAGCAAACTCTTCCAAATTGCAACCGGTCGAGCACAGACGCTAGGGGATTACGCCTAGCGGCTACCCGGCCCTATTAGCTCCTCGATGCATCACCAAAACATGTTCAAATATCAAAGTTAGGATTTTTTTAAAGATTTGAACCCAAAACACGAAAAATTAGAATATTCACCAATTCAATCCAAAACAAAAGCAAATGCACATGAATAAGTGTTAGGAATTCATACCCAACAATCAAAGATAGATATAGGCATAGATGTGAGATAAAAATCTCCCCTTTAACTCAAAAACAAGGAAGAAGGAGCTCAATTACAAGGAGAAGACCAACCGATCTCTATTTCAATCCAACAAGCTTCAATCTAAGATCAAATAAGTATTTTCCTAAGTTAGGTTTAGGAAATTTTCTGAAATTGAAGGAGAAAGATTTGGAGAAGATGAAGAGGAGGCTTACCAATAGCTTCTTTTTTATTTTGGAGCAAGAATTCAAGTTTTGCAAGAAGAACTAGGGCTTGCAATTTATAATTCCTCTTCCTTTCCCCCATTTTCAGTTTTAGCTTAAGTTTGAAGAGTGGAAATGAGTGAATGGAGAGGAGGGGGCTGAGTTAGGGTGTTTAGTTAGCTAGTGGGCTGAACCCAAACCCAAAACCCAACTAGAAAAAGTAGCAAAATTCAACTTACTCCAAACATATCAAAGTTTATACTCAAAAAATCGCAAACGCCATTTGGACTCAATGGAAGCGGTATCGAGCCCAAATTCGGCCGTTTGCAAAAAGTAACATTTCGGACCCAAAAATCCGACTAACGACACTATATTTAAATAAAACATTTAAATATATAATCATTAAATATGCGGGTTGTTACACAACTCCTACTAATCAAAAAAAAAATCAAACTAAAATTCTTCAAATCTGGGATCAAGCTTTAAACTGAATCAAACCCAGTAACAAGTAAATGCAACAACAAGATCAGATTCAACTTCAATATACATCATTTCCAGATCAAAATTCAGTTCAAAGTCAAAAGCAATTCTAAGCTTTCTTCTCTGTTTTGCAAACAGGAGAGCAAACTTTTGGCTTAAAATCTTAGATCAGATGAAATATATAATGCATGTGATCATCTTTTGAAATATGATGTGAAATCTGCTTATATATATATATAAAGATATATGTGTGTATGTCTGTACCTATGAATGATTTGCTCTGTCTCAAGTTATAGGTTTTAAAACAGAATCAAGAAAAAAATTAAAATCTCTTGTTTCAACCCCTTTCAAGTTATGATTATCAAAAGGAAAATGTTTACATTAATGTAAAGTCGTATCTAAATATAATACCAGGTAAAAATATTGATTAAATATTGTGGAAATGATAATTTACAGTAAAAATTATTTAAACTCAGGAAATTCGAGCATCTTAAATTTTAGTTCTAATTACATACTTTGATTCATGTTAGACAATGATGAATTTTGGTGATAAAATAATGATTTTCGGTTAGGAATTGTCGAGAATTTTCAAGTTGGACAGAAAACTTGTTTTCGTCAATATCCGATCAACGGCGAAGTTTCGTGGGTCGTGTCTTACGTCAAAGGTAGGTTGGAAGTCGTAGATCATTGGAAAAATGGAGGGAAGGTTTTAAGATGGTAGTGGTGATCGATCGACGACATAGTAGGTTTAAGGTATGGGTTGGGTTGTTGTCGTTCTCGAACTGATCGTGCCGTCGTTGAGGTATTTGGGTCGATCGGACCCAGGAGAAATGACGCGTAGGATCGTGACGTTGCTTTGGCCAAAGTAACAGGGTTCCCGTTGGTCAGATCATCGGTGTCGAGACGTTTTGGGTTGTCCAGTTTTGTTCAACATTCTCGAATTCCATTTCGTGGATGCTTTCGAGGATCTGGGTGTTTAGGTTGGTCGACGGTGATGTCGACGACTTGTCGAAAGCCATGGCAATGGTTGGAAGTCGTTCTGGTGATCGTGCACGTGCACGAGATATTGTTCGTGTCAGTTATTTTCAAAGGTTCGTGAAGAAGGCTTTGCATCAGGGCGAACTTGAGGAATTTTGTGAACTAACTCGGGAAAGAGAAATGATGTGGGTTAACTCGAGGTTGGTCTTGGGATTTCTGAAGGTTGGTTCGGGTTATACGAAACAGCAAGTTTTTAAAATTTAAAGTAAATAATTAACAAAGTTTTAAACAATGTAAATGTTTAAATCAATTTTTAATGAACATAAGAAGGTAAACAAAGTTTAAAAAGCAATGGTAATTTTAATCAAGTTTTCAAGATAAATTAAGTATAATTTAGAAGCTAAAATGAATTTTAAACAAGTGTTTAACAAAGTTTCAAAGTTTAATTTTTAAGTTAAAATTTTAAAATTGATTTGTTTTTAAAGTAATATATGTTAGGTTAATTATATTAATTTCTAAATGCTTTTCAAATGGAATTTGATGATTAATTACTTAAGAAAGGTGATTAATTAATGGATAATTATTTATTGTGATTTATTAAAGGGTAATAAATCAATATGGATAATTAATCAATGTAAGGTAAAATTGTTAATGTGATTAATTAAAGGTAAATTTGTTAATGTGATTAATAAAAGTAATTAGATATAATTACTTAATATAAAGGGTTAAGTTGTTAATGAGATAAATTAAGGATTAACTAATTTATTACTTAATAATTGAAGGTTAATTAGAGGATGATTAATTAATTAAAGGTTGATTAATTAATGATTAAGGAATGAATTAAAGTTAATTAATTTCATGATTAAGGTTAATTAAATATTGGTTAAACGTTAATTAATTAATAATGAAGGATTAACTAATTAGTAATTAAGGATTAATTAATTAATAGTTAAGGATAATTAATCATTAAATAAGGATAATAACTGAAAATAAGTATGTGATTAATTAATTATAATTAATAAAAATGACTGTAATTACTTAATAATAATTAAACAGGGTTAGGTAATTCATTACAATCAGATAATTACTTAATCTTGCTTATGGAATAATTGGATGCTTGAATTGATTGTTATCTCTGACCTGTAATATTATGTGATGTGAATTATTTTGAACTAGGCTGTGTGTAAATTATTTATCTGCGATGAATTTAAATATTTATCTGTGAATTTGTAAATGGAAGGTGAGCGTTATAGAATTATACCGCTTATCGGTGTTGTTGCGCTTGAATTTATGATGATCGATGATATTGCACTATTGTGTAAAACTCCTGGACCACACTCACACACACACAAATATGGAATTCACTGGAAATTGGTTAAGTCATGGATATTTCTAAATAATGAAAAGATTTCGAAAATTGGATTTCGAGTCCGAAATAGTTTGGAAATGTAATTGGGTTTAATATGAAAACTTTTGAAAAGAAAATTTTTGAAATTACTTTGAATATAATTTAACTTTAAAAGTTTTGAATTTGATTTAATTTGAATTTGAATTTGAATTCATATTTGAAGATTGAAATCTATACTTATTTATAAGTTAAATTTGAAATATTTTCCAAATATTCTTGTATATGATTTAAAATTGATTTCTAGAAAAAATGGAATTTACAAAAATGAATTTTGAGAAATAAATGATATTTTGGAAACTATGGTTTGGAAGTATTATACAGATTATAGAAAGTGGATTTCAAACCTTTTTAAAAGTATTTTCAAATGAATTTTGGAATTTGAATTTAATTAATTAGAGCTTGCCAAGGGTGAGGCAACTCGATCTTATCTTTAAAAGGAGCTACAACTTGAGTAAATTTAATCGGATTGTTCCGAGGTGAAAATTTTTGTTTTCAAATGACACTTGCTTTCATATAAAGGAAGAATTCCTAGTTTTGTTGAAAATATTTCCAAATTATGGATAAATCGAATTTGAAGAGAAATTGTTTTGAAAGCTATGACTAAATCTTCGTTAAAGATTTAGTAAATCTTGTTTTGAATTAAAGTGAATTCTAAAGATGGATCTTTTGGGTAAATATTATGAATGAATCTTTGTGAAAGATTGGTGAACCTTGATTTCAAATTGAAATGGATTTAAAAAGGATGAATCTTTTGTTTAAAAGATTAAAAGTGGAAAAATTGTTTAAACCATTCAAAAAGAAAGGTTTTGGGCCTTACGTTGTAACTTAACTAAGATCCCACTTTATCCATATGTTTTTAAATTGAACGCTCATTATTCGGTTTAGCCGGGAGAGGACTTTGTGTCATAAAACCCATTCTGAATAATGATACGACGAAATGGATAGCATTTGAAGACCGGTGGTGAAGACCGGGTATTTTTGAGAATGATAGGATTACCTATCGAATGTCTCTACACTGAGTTGCTCCGGTATAGAGATCTCCATATGTCATGGAGAGTCCGATCGAGATTGTGAATACCCGGATTTGCAAAGGCTTCTTTTGAATTGCCTTCGGTTCCGTTCGAACCCGAAATAGACTTGTATGGTTGTATGTCTGACATTACATTTTGAGAGATAAAGCTGATTTCTATCAGATACATTTCTGTTTGGTGGCGGAGAATTTATTCTCTTAGCTTAACACCCTTCTTTGTGACGTACGAGCTCAGAGGTTATGCAATTGATGGTTACTAGTGATACATTCCCAATTTGGTAATGTGGCATGCTGAGTGCTGCTGATCATTTATTGATCGAAGCATGGCTTTTGTGAAAAGCGTAGCTTTGTGGACGAGACTTCGTCGAACCTCACAATCCGGAAATGGTTAAAATAGGAAGAATGCGACAAGGTTATGAGGGCCGCACCCTTTAGGGTATGTGCATTTCCTTCTGGATAAAAGGTGGTATCATGGTATGGAGCCCAGATATTTAACCTATGTGGTTGTTGGAATTTGTTGGTATAGAGGTACCTCGGATAAAGGTCGGTGACGACCGGGGATGACATATTTGTGTCAGTAGTTACGCTAGTTACAGAGGTAACCCGGCCTTGTGTTGGTAGAGATCCGTTTAGGTCCTTGGGGCGTCCCTCCAGAGGCGTTCCCATTCGGTGAGGAAGTTTCTCAGCCTAACCATTTATTGGAAATCCAATCATCCAATATGCCCTTTACGATTGCAGTAGTATAACCTTCCATTCTTAAATGGTAGCTATAGCAGGCATAATATTGGTACCTATGCTGGCTAAGATTAATATTATACTTTCGAATGTTTTCTGCACTATGCACTAATGATAATATCAAAAGGATTTTGCGTATCAAGCATATTTGACTATCATAAAGAGAAATCTCCCCAAGTGTGTGATTGCATTGTGTGTGTGTCGGGAGGCCTTTTGGTAGTTTCATTTTCCAAAAGGCATTACGGATTTCTTTTTATTTCTTTTTTTCAAGATAAACTGTTTTTGTTTGCTCATACCAGTCTCATGACTGACCTTGCTTAATACAACGTGATAGAGGGTTCTCGCTTCGGGTTTGGTGGTGAACGGGATACTCTTACCCCTACATGTCCCTGGGGAATGGTTGGCTAACTGGGTAGGTGAAAAAGTCAAAAGGTTGGCCGTAAAAGCAAGTTCAGGGTACCATTGTGTGCCACGGCGGGTCATTACATGGCCGGGATTATCCTTTAGAAGACCATTTAGTGCTATCTTTCCGTTGCTGTTCTTTCGACTGTTGTATATCTTTTGGCTCTGATTGTGTTGGGCATCTGCTATATCATATTGTATCAGATATTGTATCCATTATTGTATCAATGATATGTTGTTTTTCTTCCGACGTGTTGTTGTACTTAATGTGTTATGAGCTCCGGCGAACCAGATTCGACGTTTGAATCTGCGGCATTCGAATACGGATGAAGTATGGATGTCGATCTTCGAAGGTCAAGTCAGGATCGTCATAGCACATGATCCCAAACGACCGTTACTAACAATCATGCAAGATCATTGATCTCTTCATAGATCATCAACAGGTTTAGAACATTGGGCTTATGGCAATACAAAACACGCTTTCCTATCGCAAGGCATGTTTTGGAAGGCAGAGTGCTAACCCACCTTTTGGCAAGGCAGTTTATAGACGGATTTAACTCAATCGACTGCACGATTATCAAGACTGGAATATTATGAATTTGCTTCGAATGGATGGACAGATGATCAATTACGGCTAATAAATATTAATACGAAGGTGGGATACAACATAATCGATGGATAAACAACGCAGCGCACTTGGAATATGGATTTTGACAAGGATGGAAGTTGCTTCGGGTGTGGTCGGCATTTGCTCCAGGTCACCATGAGGTTTTCTTTGGGTCAGCATGCTAATTCGCTTGGGGTCAGCATTGAACTTGGGGTCGGCATATTACTTCGGGTCGACAATAGCATAACTTTGGGTCGGCATAGTTCCTGCTTCGGGTCGGCATTGAGATGGAGGCCGTATCACTTCGAGGGGTCGGCATATGGAAGTGCTTCGGGTGGGCGTAGGAATAACTTCGGGTCAGCATGGCTTCAGTTCAGGATTTGGTTGGAGGTTGCATCAGGTCGGCATATTGAAGTTCTTCGGGTCGGCATTGCTATGGCTTGGGGTTGGCATTGCTTCAACCCCGGGTCTGCAAAGAAGAATTCACTTTGGGTCGTCACAGGAACTACTTTGGGTAACCGTAGGGATTACTTTGGTTCAACATTAGGTTTACTTCGGGTCAGCATACGAACTACTTTGGGTCGGCATATGATGGACGATTTGGGTTCGACGATCGATATAGCGGGCCCATGTAAGTGATGAGGCCCTGTAGCCGAGATTTCATTTATAGACACAACATGTTTGGCTTCAGAAAAAGGGGATCTTCACTCTATTCCTCTTATCTTCCACCTAGAGGCTACTGTGCTATTATTATCAGAAACTCCGCATTGTAACTACAATCAAATTTCAGTATGATAAAAAGGATTTTTTTGGAGTGGACGTAGGCCAGAATTAGCCAAACTACTATAAACCTTGTCTCTCTTTTATTTCTTTCATTTAAATTTCGGTTATTCTTCATATTATATTCTCTACATATACTCTATATATAATCTGTGACTGGATATTGGTGCTTTCACTTGTAATTGGGTGTTGGTGGCTAATTTTAATGCCAACAATGTTTAACTCCGATATTCTAATTTCCGCTGTAAAGTTTTTGTTGAAATAACATATGTGAGATTCTGTTCTATCTTTATTTTTCTTTCTTACCCTACAGAATCCACTTCTTCGGCGCTTGGATTTACGGCACGTGAATACCATGGATGTATTAGTATCGATTTCTGAGAGTCGAAGAAATGGGTCCTTACGTGAAATTTGTAGAGCAAGATATAAGGCCCCTAGAAAACCTACCTTAGGGATCGCACATCAAAAAGACAAGTTTGGAAGGATCAATATACATCCCTTGGAAGGGATCGGCAGAGAGCAGAGCAATATTGAATCGTTGATCAAGCTATAACTCGATTTCTAATGATCCAAATGACATGAAAATTGAAGGCTAAACATATTTTTGCATAAGGTAGCCACCATAGGGATCGCTCCATAAAATTCGACCAATGAAGGAATCGGTACCGATCCCTCCTCTTTGGGAATTGGGCCTAGCGATTCCTCTAGTGGGTCCATATTTTTTAGAAGGTTCTTCAACCGAGATTTCAAAAAGATATTTGATCATGTTCATCTATAAATACTGTCCTGATAGGTAATTCTACGGATCTTTACATTGCTTGTTACTATAGACTCCATTTTAATCAAGTACTTACTATTTTCTACTGCTGTAATATGATTTAAAAGTGGTTAATAATGAATAATCTTCAAAGTGGACGTAGACATACAACGCCGAACCACTATAAATTTCTATATCTCCGATTATTGCTTATTATCTGTTACTTCCTAATTCATCTACTAGGTTTAATTTTGTTTTTCTTCACTTATTTTTCTACAAACACTATTCTTAGGTGTTTGTGACCATTTAGGATGCAAACAATTTCATATTTTCAAATTCAAGTTTCAAACTCAAATCAAAAAAATTTAAATTTTCTAATTCATGTTTGAACTTAAAGCTTAATATTAAAAATTAAAATTCATATTTTCTAATTTCAATCCAAATGTTAAAATGAAAGGTATTATCATTTTAAGCTTAATTGAAATTTAATAAAAAAATTATAACATTTTTTTGAATATGCAACCATACGTTGGGCTCCCCATCATTGTGCTCCTACACTTAGTACCTTAAAATGCTCCAACATGTGTACATTCCTTGAATATTTTAGATTGGTAATGCGCCACACTTCATGTAAATTCATTTCTTCATTATAGTATTAGAGGAAACGGAAGAAAACATGGATGACATTTGAAACCATGCTTACTAATATTAAAGTCACAAAAACATGGACAACGAATTGAACATTTAAGATGACATGGCTATACATGAATAAACTCACATGACATCAACATAAAGTGAAAAATACATAATTTGTCTGTATGCATGATTACATCACACGTTAAGCAATATAAATATTAATAACAGTCAATGCAAGACCAAAATTTGTAGTATCTCAAGATAATTTCATTTTCCGAAAGAAGAAAAAGTACCAGCTAAGCATAACCATCCACTTAAAATCAGCAAATATAATCTACATTTATGGATAATCGACTGTCACTATATTTTAGAAGATATATGCATTTTATAGGTGTACCTATACCCATAAGCGTTAATCTGACATCAAATATTGTAAAACGATGCTTGTTCCTTTCTTTTTTCCAACATATACATCACGAACGAAAATTAATACCTCCAACCTATTCAACACTATCAAAGATGATAGTAAGCTCAGAATGCTTGATTAAGCATTTCTCAATACAAATTGAAAGCTTTAGAATGCAGCATATACCAATTGCCGTCTCTCCGTTTAACCAACAAACAACAATAGAGCTTTTGTCATACAATATTATACATTAATTTTGTAACCGTTCACATCTGTCTTTCCTCTAATTGAAAGAATAGTGATACACAATATCTCACAGAACATTAATAACAACATGCACAATAAGTTCGCATTGGCTGCTTTTTTTTAACGTACTACCTTCATCTTCAATAACAGATCCCTAATAATAACTGACTTCTTCTGCAAAGCACAACACATTTCAAGCATGAGCAGGTGCAGTTTTTAAACATTTTAACAAGATGATGGTGAAAATACCATTATATGTAGGATCATCTTCAAAGAAATGAAATATTATGAGATCAATGGAAACTCTCATGCAAACCTAATGAATAATAACAAGATGGTAAAAATTGTTGTATTCTTAAGAAGAAGAAAACAAGTGAAAACACTAAACATAAGAACAAATCAATTCTAAAATTAAGCAAATATTTCATGTGTCCTACCATGAGGGTAGAACAAGTTTTAGAAAGCAAATAAAATGTATCTGGTTCGTAACGGAGGGCAGAAAAATTTTATAAAGCAAATAAAATATAATCTTCTCTTTCTTTGTAAAATATCACTGTTAGCAATAAAATTTCTTGTTTGAATAGTATTCTTCTTTTCCATCATTGTTAATAATAATATTCTCTTCTCATTGTTAAATAATAAATCTTAAGTTAAATTAGCAACCAACATACCTTCAGGCACATCAATCGCAACAAGACGTACATACAAATCCTAACCATATTCTGAAAATTGCAAACATTAAACAAATTCCCAAACCAGATCAAAGATCCACTATCATTCCACTATTGGCACTAGGATAAGCAGTACAGTTGCAACTCGGCAAACACAACAGTTTGCACTATTCAAGAATCAAACTCAAATCAATGCTACAATTTTCTATCTTCGGGACCTTAACGTTTTTCGCAGTTGCAAATCCATCGGTTCCGTTTTAAACGACTTGTTGGCACGTGATACAAAAAAGCGTCTGATTAAACAACTTGGCATAGTTCATTCATCGACCGATTAATGGGTGCGGATTTGTATTTGAGGCTAATATACATGTGTGAAGAATTTCCAATCAGAATTACATTAACTATTGACAATGATGTAAATAGATATGACATATAAAGCTTCACAATTACAAATGTAATGTTATATTTGTCAAATTACTATGGAGAAGGTCCATTGGAAACATCTACAACAGCTAACCCTCAACACACACCCCTGAGTTGATAGTTAGAATGCATGTGCGTGCGTAACTATATAACTAAATATAAAATATATACATACAAACACACACTAACATGCATGTACATAACATTTGATTAAAATTTATATGCCAACTTAAATTTTATTAGATATTAGATATTTACTATGCAATTTTAGATCTAAGATTTAGAATTTGGATTTATAATTATTTATATTAAATTACAATCAATATATATACTGAGGCTATTTACGTAATATCCTGAATAGTGTTAGATAAATCCGTACTAGGTTTAATGTTTAAACAAGTATGTTAAGGTCTCTAATTTAGTATATTATATGGTCTCTCCGACCTCAATACACTTTTTTAAACATTAAACCTAGTAAGGATTTATCTAACACTGTTAACATTCCATTATATTAATGGTTCTACATATTTATGATACTTAGGCTATTTACAAAATATCCTTAATAGTGCTAGATAAATCCTTAATGGTATATTTAAACAAGAATATTAAGGTCTTCAATTTGGTATGGGAAAAAAGAAATGAAATTTTGTTTCCCATACAAATTCGATATGCAAAAATAACACCTTACGCACAGTAGCAAGCAATTTGAAACTAAAATGGATGGTACAACATCAAATAACTTGACTTCACCAAGAAATAACAACTCTCCGTTATTCAGCTGGCTTGTTGGCCCCAAGTAGTTCCACATGAACACAAGTTATACTTTCATGAGTATGGGAAAGACTTCTCAACAAAACAAGTAGAAGTCGGCTTAGTTTTGAAACATTGCAACAGTAGCATCTCCTACTCTACCTATTAGCCATCGATACGTATTATGGAAAATCAGTTTTTATCGTACCAACCGCTCGCTACATACTAAAAGCAGTAATGGTTGCATTTTCTTAATATGCTCATTCTCATTCAAAACTAACATGATTTTAGTCCTAAATCGTGTTAATTTTACATGAGATTGAGCATGATTAAATTAAGAAAACAAAATCATTATCATTATTTGTTTTAGTAGAAAAGTTCAACACGTCAGATTTAAATTTTATATTTGCAAGGGTAAAGTAGCAAGAATCTCTAGTG
Organism: Allium cepa; assembly: GCA_030765085.1. Taxonomy (NCBI): domain Eukaryota; kingdom Viridiplantae; phylum Streptophyta; class Magnoliopsida; order Asparagales; family Amaryllidaceae; genus Allium; species Allium cepa. The sequence goes on from CM060943.1 coordinate 845,893,238, forward strand.
TCGGATGGTAGTGAGCAAGAAAGATTTCTCCATGTGGTAATAATAACTATTTCTTTTTTTTTTCAGGTAGGCAACAAAGAAAGAAAATGAATTAGGAACAGCACTTAAAAGTGGACAGTGTAGCCACTCAGGTCTAGCTTGCTTCCACTAGACCTGAATTAGCCAGCTTTTTTACGCAGTAAAGGAAAAATCGAAAGCTTTATAGAATTTTTCATTTGAAACTGGTAGTAACTAAATATGTTTCATTGTCCACTTTATACTGCTAAAATTTCTTCCGTTGCTCTGATAAACCAACAATTTTATAGCAAAGATTCAGGTTCATAAACAAATAGACTAGTCAGTAAACAAGTCCATTAACACAGGTGACCTGAAACAAAATGAAACATGAAATACTTCATGATAAACTTTTTACAATGATCTATTGTATTCCAATGTTAGTAATAAACATTTGCACCAAAATAACCAACGGCAGAGCATATAGGTACATCCCCATGTTCAAGAACAAGTTCTAGCTAGCTGTTCATTTTAACAGGACCAATAGAAAGATTCAAATAGCCTTTAAAAAAGAATGTAGATGCAACTGCAAAGAGATACAGAAGTTGGCAGTTCTAAACACTATGAGATCACACAAACAAGATATTAACTGCAGAATATTCAAAGCAAAAATTTAGCAAACTAATTTGTACTACGCTAAAAACATACCATGTTAGAAAATACGAATGAAGAAACAACAGACAAATGAAGAATTACAATAGATTGCATTTTATTTGTATGTCCATACGACTAGATAATGAAGTAAACACATTTTTAATACAAGCATTCAAATATGAAATTCCATGCATGAGTCATAGTCATACTGATTTATAGAAAATTAAATTTTCAAAATGTTGACGAAGAGAAGATATCTCAGCCACTTGGATGATATTAGTATAATTACTCCTTGACGAAATATCTAATAAATTTATTTGTATGTAATTTCAATATTTTTCATCTTAATAGAATTACATACAAATAAATTACAATGATTTTACTTCAATGTGGTAATAGCACAAATCTGTAATGGATGAAGCATTCGCATATAAAGAATTACAACGATTAACATTATTCTAATATTAAGAGTTCATTAGAAATAGGATGTCCAAATGACCAAATAATGAAGCAAACATATTTCTAATAACTAAACAATGCGCTACATTACCTCTATACATGCCAATGGATATCCAAAAAACTCGAAATTCATCTGCATCTGTACTCCGAAACAAATAAATATTCGATATCCAAAAAAAGATACATATGAGAATATTAATGTATCTACATAAAAATATTATCCACCCGGTTTTCTCAATATAATAATAATTTGAATTATGTGCACATATGGTAGGGAATGATTCTTGAGTAAATTTGCGCTAATCAACATACATATATAGCACCACATATAAAAAAATCAATGATTTTATAGAATATTGTTTTTATGGGAAGATGTATACCTTGTTTGGATTAGAGGTGAATTTGTAATAAAAAATTATCTCAAATAAATACTAATGTGTTTCATTAAAATAAATATCGCTTATCGCCTTAGAGAACTCAATTTGCTTTTTATTACATTTTGTATTAGTGATTGCCCGTACAATTAAATTTGTTCACTTTGCTTTTTATCAAGGTTTGAAATTCCGCTTACCGGTTCCGTTTCGGTCATCTGTAACTTTCAATATTTCGGTTCCGTTTCGGAAATTTCGGAAATTCCGTTTAAATTCCGGTTTATTAATTGCAGATTTTTTTTCAATATAAATGTTTTAAAAAATTCACTTGTAACCAAGATATTGATACAATTTGCATTAATCATATTTTATAGTTTTAATAAATATCTCATTATTCACTTCCTTTGGACCATGATTTGCTGAGCACATGCTCTCACTTTTTAAAGTACAAAGTCTGTAACCTGTAGCTGTAGTGTACTAGCCATACTTCATCAAGTCCAGCACTCGTCTTCTAGTTTATAACATTTCACTTTCTTTTTCTCAACTCAAAATAACCAGATCCAACTCCCAAAGAATTTTATCGTCCTTGGCTCCTTCCCCCTCTCACTTTAAATAACCCTCAAAATCCTATCCACACTAAAAATCACTAAGAATATGAAATAGATTTTATTAATCAAGGAGCATAATAATGAAAATTGAAGGTAATTACCATGGACTTTTCATTTTTTCGGTTTTACAATGATTATTTAGAGAAAATTCCGGAATGGAAATTTCCTCGAATTCCGGCCCGGTCAGCACCGGATCCGGGACGGAATGGACGGAATTCCAGTGCACCGGCCGGAAGTTCAAACCTTGCTTTTTATTACATTTTGTATTAGTGATTGCCCGTACAATTAAATTTGGTGATAATACTTATATTTTACCTAATTTATGTACTTTTGCTCTTGTTGTTTGTAATTTTTATCTTCTACGCTTCTAGCGCTTTTTATTATGTTGTCCGTCTATTCATTTTATTTTTCTAACTAGTTGAAATAAATTTGATTCAACTTTTGTCTTTCGACAAAAGTTGAGTTAATTTAATTAACTTCCCTTTCGAAAAAATTAAGTTAATTTAATTAACTTCTACAATAATCTTCTTGAATAGATTCATGAGAATTATAAATTAAAATTATTTTATTTTGAATTGAAAATTGAGTTTTAGTTCGTCGATCTGAATAGGTTTGATTTAGATTGAATTTCAATATCAATTTATAATACTTTTTACCAAATTCTAATATTTAACCCTCTTTAGAACTTTTCATAACATGCCTAAGATTTTTAATTTAAAATTTCAAGATTTTCAAACAAAACACTGTGAATCTACCCGTATTCGTATGCTTACAACAATAGTATGCCGTGGGCTTGCAGTCTTTATAACTCAAAATTTGCGCTTTTCTAAACTAATAGAAAAGGCGCAACAAGTTTCTAGCGCCGTTAACCGGAACAAGCCTGGGATAGCCGCATGACAAGCGAGAATACTGAACATTATACTATAACGACTCGTATGGAATTTAATTACAGCCATACCCCTAATCAAATCTAATTGACTAAGCAACATAATTAACTATGTAAAGAAACGCAAATAAAATACTTTATTGAATTGCATGAATGAGGTATATCTATTACACGGATATCAATAGGAGATGGAGTCTTCTAAGTATTTAGAATTATGCCCGTTATCAAATTATATCTTATTCCTATATAAAATAGAAATTTATTGCTTTAGAAAAGGTAAAATGATAATTATAGCTAATCAGCATTTGGACATGCAAAAAACAATAAAAAACTATTGAATCACTTTTGCTGAAAAGAGCAGCATATTCAGAACGCTAGCAATTCTTTCAACTTGAATCTCTCGTTTTAATCAACATTCAGCCAAACAATCACACTAAGCATCCCAAATAGTATATCCACATCAAAAACAAAAATTCATATCTATGAAAGCTAAAGCAAATATACTAAAATTTCTATGGTTAATATTACAGATAAGCTTAATAAATGAAGATTAAAATATAATATATCAAAGGAATTTTATGAAATGGATGCACCATAACTGCATGTTATTACAGGTTTATGTAGTTAGTCATCACAGCCGTCTTCTATTTATCAAACAACAATTGGATAGTTAAATTTGTATGTGAATTCAAAGAAATATTAAAAAATGAAAATTCAAGGAGATGATTTCTTTGGGAATTGATTGTCCTAATGACTAGATAATAAAGCAATACGTTCATTATTATAGATCAAGAAGATAAAATAAAAGATAGTATACGTACATTTACCTCCTAAGTTGGTAGAAAAACCAAATGCAGATCCACTGAGATTATTGGAGGTGGGTTGAAAAAGCAAAATTGACCCTTTGCTTTAGCTTCAATGAACGAATCGATCAGGCAACTAAAATCTATGCTTTCGAGCAGACTATGAAGCGTTCCCATCAAATTTTGGACAAAAACATAGATAAAAAAATGTTGGAATGTTTTTCTGAAAGGAATTTACGAGGATCAATAGGGTCAGTAAGAAGGGAGGCTGAGCTAAAAGCAACGTTGGATTTGAGTGGATTTATAAATTCTGGATATACTGTAGGTCTCTTTCATTAGTAAGAAGAAATTAGAAGCCCATAAAATAAACAAGGTATAGGCTTAGTGGCCCGCATTTATTGTACTCTACTAATCTTCGGGCTTTTTATAATTTCTGAATGAATAATGTTGGACAGTTTGGAGTGGAAGGTTTGCTTTTAACACAAATCCTAACAACCTCAATTTTAGCTTTAAAATCATCAAAAATTGTTGCTTTTAATTAAAAAAATGCATAATTCTACGTATAACAACTGTAACACACAAATCAGGACAGTTTCATTAACTTTTATGCAGTTTTTAGAAATCCACCTAAAATTGTAATTCTTATATGCGACATGAACTCTTATTCATTGGAGGTGAGATCAAGGGGTTATGAAAAATTATCCCGCAGAAATCTATATGGACACAAGTTGATGACACAACGGAATTCAATCATTGGTCCTAGATTTCCACCTTCCGTATAAGGACAAAAAGATCTGACAACCCATCTCTATTGTGAAAGTGCGGTGTGTATACAATTATATGTGCTAATATAGTACACACGGATCGTGTAATATGGACTACAATATAAATGCGGAAATAGATGATAATAGCATAGTAAATAAAAAATAGAAAAATCACACCAGAGATTTTTATACTGGTTCGGAGCACCGTCCTACGTCCAGTCCCAGACTTCTATCTGGATTTTCACTATTAACAACCTCGCTTCACTCGGAGGAACAGGTTTACAACACCCGAGCAACCGAACGGGATTTCACGCCTCTAATACACTGAGGACTTCAACACTTGCCTCTTACAACACAGAGGACTTCAACAAAAGAACAAATACAATTGTTGTTGACAACTTATGCTCTTGAAAACACGGATTTGTCACTAGTAGTACACCATTCCTATAATCTTATCCTCAAAGTATGTGAATGATGTTTTAAAAAGATTAAGGAAAGTATATTACTTATTGAATCAAAAGATATGAAATAGTTTCAATGATTCAATAAATAATCGAGAGCTTTTAGAATGCAGGAGTATGTAGAAAGTAAGATCAGAGATTAGATTAAAAAGCATATAAAATCATGTTATTTTAATCAACGAATTAGATGAGTTTATATAGATAAGAATGGTTGTAACTCTTTGTGAGCAGTTGCCATTAAGAGATATGATCTTTGGTGAAAGGTAAGAGATGCAACCTTTGGAGAAAAGAAGTGTCTTTTGAAAAAATTGCTTTCTGTTTAAAAACGGTCGACAGGTTAAAAAGTGACCAGTAGACAGGAATTTAAATATATATACGTTATGTGCATGTGTGCACGTTCAGTGTGCAAATTATGCAGGAACGGTCGACCGCTTATATTGTGACCGGTCGACCGGTCCCTGTAAAGTTGCACACTGAATGTGCAACTACATTCTAATCGTATATATATTAATTTTCTTGAAAATGCATGATTATTTGAGGATAGATTTTAACAAGTTTATCACTATTATAATATCAAATAATCAACCTACAATCTAGAGTACCATATGTAGCTATAACCTTGTTTTGTCGATCGCCTTTAGTTATTTGTCAGAAATCAAAACCTTCATAAAACTTGTGACTCAACATTCTCCCCCTTTTTGATTGATGACAATATATATCTGCAAATCTGAATCTCCCCCTGAATATGTGATCTCTCTCTTTGAATTCTTATATATGTACGTTCCTGCAAACAATTGTTAGCCCTTTCTCCTCCTTTGTCATCGACAAAAAGAAGTAACAGATACTAGAATAGTAGAATTAATATGATATGCATAGCAAAATAAAACATTAACATATCCAAAACATAACAGAGTATAATACAGACCATAATGTCAAACGAAAAATAGGAATAACGACACTATTTAGTACAAGTGTCGATGAATGTTTGTTAAAGTGCTAAACCATAAAAGAATCTAAGATGAAGCAGATCATATCTCCTCTTCATCATCATCCTCGTCGTCATCATCATCTTCTTCTTCTTCTTCCTCATCATTGTTCCCTCTAGATGATTCTCCATGTCCATGACCACTCATACCAGTAGACTCGTCAGATGATGTCCAGGTGAAAACAGGAGCAGCAGGACGTTTTCCTGGGTCTTGTGCTTGAACAGAGGTGGATGTGGAACATGATATAGCATCCCATAGCATACCAAAGAATGACTTGACCTTATTGAAGCGCTTATCAATTTTAGAGTCCATGCGCTTGTGACGTGATTCAAGCAAAAATTGGTTACGCGCAATTGTTTCAAGTGATTCTTTTGTGGATGATTTTGATTTTAATAGTTTTACTTCATCGGAACGAGGACGAGAGGAAGTTGCTCTTTGTTTTCTTGGTCCTCTTTGTTGTCATTCTTCAAAAGACATAATCTCAAGATAAGGTGGAGGAAGCTTCATTCGTTTGATGGTTATGGAATCAATGCATTTTGGTTTTGAGGTTGCAGAATCAGAAGGATTTACCCCACAAGCTAACAAAAGTCGCATGATATATTCATTGTAGAAGAAATGAGGCCGTGTAGAGTTATTTACCTTGAGAATTTCATCAAAAAGCATGTGTACCCAATTGATTTGGATTTCACCATAAATAGCATAGAGTGCTTTGAAGTTTTCTTTATATACTGCATCATAATTTCCAAGTCTAAGAAAAAGAGAATGCATTAAAACACGATGAAGTAGTCTGGCTGTCGGTCGAAGTCCAATAGACTTTGTGCCATCACTATTGTCTTCTATGAACTGATGACTGGTGCTATTTCGAGTGAAGACTTCGCAGAAGGTAGATGAAAACTCATCGCCTCGATTTGGTATACCAAGTATAGAGGCAATTCTAGAATGAGTAAGGAAAATTTGCTTGCCACGGACCACAGACCAGATGACTCCGTTTGGATTATCAGGTTGATACTCATCGAGATTCATGTTGGCGTAAAACAATTTGATCATCAAATGATTTATCTCCACATTATTTTCTGAAAAATCTATCAATGGAGTAATGTTGGAATTATTGGCTAACCTCCGAACTCCATAAGCCGTGAAATCATCAAATTTGATGAAAGAGCCTGGATGAAACTTGTAATTTGTCATCTGATTCCATCTTGTTACAGCAATTGGACTTTGAAGCCACTTTTTGGCGGAGATGCTCAGAGATGAAGTTTCAGAGGTTGTTCCTTTCTTAGATTTCTTTTGAGGAGGAGCCATTGTTGGAAGATTTGAGATTTGGGAATTGAAAATAGGAAACTAGGGTTTGTGATTTTGGGAAAAAATAACAGCTTGAGGCAAAAGAGAAGGAGGGTTGAAAGAAAAGGACGCATAGATATATATATAAAAACTGAAAATACGTCAACCGGTCGACCTATGAAATATGGCCGGTCGACCGTTTTCAACCAGGGAGCAAACGGTCGACCGGCTATATCCCGGACGGTCGACCGGTTTTGGCCTGCTGAGTAATAACATGTTATTATGCAAGTTTTTATAATATATCAACATATATATATTATATTTCATTCTTAATATAAAATATAACCGTTATTACACAAGTGATAGATAAAGATATAATAACTATATATAAATCTAATGAGAAGGTTCGTCATTAGAATTATCGTTGTTTCCTTCAATACGTTTTGACCATGGACTCCATTGTTTCTGAGCTCCTTCATTCTTCTCATAGTTCCGATCCCACGGTTAGGACTTTTAGATGTTGATGGCCTAGACGGCATTGGTTCATGCACGTCATGCTTGTTGGAACCGCAGAAAAATGTTGCCAACTTTTCTAAAACGGATAATCGTGCCGATGTCCGTTGTTGCTCGTGATAAAGTTGACTTTGCCCATAATGGAGCTGTCTCTGAAGGTCTATCTGATGTTTCTGATAGTGGTGTATCTCATCGATTTGTGCTTTGGTACGAGGAGAATAGAACGGTGTCCTCTTCACTCGTTTTGAATTTGGAGTTTTATCAGACATACAAGAGCATTGATGATGACAACTTGGTTTTTGTTTTGGTGTTGTAGGAGAATAATATTCCTCCGACTCAGAACTCGTAATAGAAATGTATGATTCTTGAGCACGTTTATCACAAATGTGAGCCATAGGGAATGTTGTATAGAATATTATGGTTAGATAAAAAAAAGATGAACAAAATATGAAATTTTTGCAAGCTTATATACAAGTTTCTTATGTATAAACCTATGGATGTGAGTTAATGGAAAATTTTAACCAAGAAAACATAAGCAGAAATTTTATTTTAACTCTAAAAATAGCTCTCCTTTTAAAATTGAAATTATAAAATAAGAAAGGAAAGGACGATCACTAAAAGAAAATAATGAAAAAAATGAGTAAAGAGAATTAACCATTAAATCAAGCAGTGGCTTATATTTAATGTAAAAAAAATAGTTTATGCAAAAGTTATGGTTAAAGAATAATTAAAAAGAAAACGTTCTTTAGAAATTACTTAGTCAAGATTTTTTCTTGAAATTAAACCAAGCTCTCTTCGTAATCTAATAAAATTAGATTCGAGCAGAGGCTTAGTAAAAATGTCCGCTAATTGATTGTCAGTATGGACATATTCAAGACATATATTTCCTTTGTCAATATTATCTCGAAGAAAATGATGACGGATATCAATGTGTTTGGTTTTAGAGTGATTTACTGGATTTTTAGAGAGATTTATAGCACTGGTGTTATCACAGTATATAATAGAATTTGATAAATGAATATCAAAATCTTGAAGTGTTTGTTGCATATATAGTACTTGAGTACAAGCGAGAGCTGCTGATATATATTCAGCTTCACATGTTGATAGTGAAACACAATTCTGTTTCTTACTGAATCAGGACACAAGTGATTTTCCAATAAAATGGCACGTACCACTTGTACTTTTTCTATCCGTTCGTGAGCCACCGAAATCAGCATCACTATATGATACTAATTCAAATGGACATTCTTTTGGATAAAAAAGACCGAAATCTTTGGTATTATTAAGATAACGAATTATACGTTTCACTGCTCGTAGATGTGATTCCTTTGGATCGGCTTGAAAACGAGCACATAAACAAACACTCATTATTATATCTGGACGACTAGCTGTAAGATAAAGAAGAGAACCAATCATGCTTCGATATAATTTTTGGTCAACATTCTTACCACTTTCATCTTTTTCAAGATGTGTAGTTGTACTCATAGGAGTTGGTTTACCAGATGTATTTTCTAATCCGAAGCGTTTGATAAGGTTTTCACAGTATTTTTCTTGATTGATAAAAATATCGTTTGAAAGTTGCTTTATTTGAAGTCCAAGAAAATAAGATAGTTCTCCCATATGAGACATTTCGAATTCTTTGGTCATAATACTTGCAAATTCCTTGCAGAGTTTATCGTTTGTTGAACCAAAGATGATATCGTCTACATATATCTGGATAACTAGAATATCTTTTCGAGAATGTTTAATAAACAAAGTTTGATCGACTTTGCCTATTTGAAATCCTGAGTTAATAAGATAGCTACGTAGTCGTTCATACCAAGCACGAGGTGCTTGTTTTAAACCATACAGAGCTTTCTTAAGTTTGAACACATGGTCAGGAAAATTTTCATGTACGAACAAAGGAGGTTGTTCGACATAGACATTCTCTTTGATAAATCCATTGAGAAAAGCACTTTTGACATCCATCTGATAAAGTTTGAAATTATGGTGACAAGCAAAAGATAATAGAATTCTAATAGCTTCTAGTCGAGCAACTGGTGCAAAAATTTCTTCATAATCGATACCTTCTTCCTGATTATATCCTTGTGCTACTAACCTTGCTTTATTTTTGGTGATATTTCCTTGTTCGTCAGCCTTATTTTTATAGACCCATTTAGTACCAATTACTGACTGATCAGTTGGTCTTGGAACAAGTTCCCAAACGTCATTGCGCTCAAACTGATTTAGTTCTTCCTGCATGGCAATGATCCAGTAATCATCTGTAGCAGCTTCTTTTGGATTCTTAGGTTCGATATTTGAGAGAAAAGCGACATGACCCATTTGATTGAGTTGACTCCTTGTTCTGACATGTGATGTGATTTCACCGATTATATTTTGAGCCGGATGGTCTCTTAATATTCTTGGTGGTGATTGTAACTCACATATTTGAGGAATATTCTCAATAATTATTTCCGAGTCAGAATCAATATTTGTGATGATTGGATTGTCAGTGACTATTGATTCGTCATCATCTGATATAGTGTGAGGATGCTGATAGATTTCATCAAAAGAGACATGAAGTGATTCTTCAATAGTTTTGGTTCGTTTATTAAATATCCGATAGGCCTTACTTCGTTCCGAATAACCGACAAATATTCCTTCATCAGCTTTTGGATCGAATTTGCTAAGCTGGTCTTTCGTATTTAAAATAAAGCACTTGGAACCAAAAACTTTGAAGTATGAGATTTTAGGCTTCCTTTTGTTAAATAATTCATAAGGAGTATTCTTGGTAAGAGGTCTTATGGATACACGATTTAAAACATAACAGGCAGTTGCCACAGCTTTCGTCCAAAAATGTTTTGGTAAGGTGGTTCCATTCAATAATGTTCTTGCACATTCTTGTAAAGTTCGGTTCTTCCGTTCTACAACTCCGTTCTGTTGTGGAGCTCTGGGAAACGAAAAATTATGATATATACCTTTCTTTGTACAAAAATGTTAAATTCATTATTTTCAAACTCTCCGCCATGATCACTTCTTATATTTTTAACTTTAATCCCTTTTGATTTTTGAATTCTTTTGACGAAAGATTTGAAATGATCGAAAGTGTCACTTTTATTTTTTAAGAAAATTGTCCATGTATAGCGAGAGAAATCATCAACAATTACAAGCACATATTGACTGTGATTTATTGATTGAACCCTAGTAGGTCCAAATAAATCCATGTGTAGTAACTCAAGTGGTTGTAATGTTGATATTACTTTCTTGGATTTAAAAGATGATTTGGTCAATTTTCCTAATTGACATGCATCACAAATGTTGTTAACTTTAAAACTCATTTTGGGTAGTCCTCTAACTAGATTGTTTTTGGCTAGCTTGTCAATAGTTCTGAAGTTTATATGACAGAAGCGTTTGTGCCATAGCCATGGATCATTGTCATTAGCCACAAGACACATATCTGAATTATGATTAATATTCATATTCAGAATATATATATTTCTGTCTCTATAACCTTCGAAAACCAAATTATGGTCTTTATCTAAAATACTACACTTATTATTTGAAAATGAAATTATAAATCCCTTGTCACATAACTGACTAATACTAAGCAAATTGTGTTTTAAATTTCTAACTAGCATGACATTAGTAATAAGAGGTAAGTTAGATGTACCGCAATTGCTCACATCGCCTTTGCCGATGATATAGCCTTTTGAATTGTCTCCAAAAGTGACGGAGCCACCATCTGAATATGTAATATTTGTTAATAAACTCTTGCCTCCCGTCATGTGCTTTGAGCAACCACTGTCCAATATCCACTTTCCTCTTTTCTTAAGTGGGGCCTGCAAAAAATAGAATTAAGTCCATGGTACCCACTTTTTATAGGGTCCTAAGAGTTAGGTCTTAGGAGTCCAAACCCATATGGGTCCGATATCCCCTTTATATATATAATTTTTATTAAAATGCACAGTATTCATGAATTGCTGAATGTATTTGTTCCTAATCAAATTGTTATTTGTTTTAGGAACCCATATTTTGATAGTCTTGACATTTTTCTTTTGAAATTTCACAACTGGTTTTGGTTTGGAATATAATAAACTAAGATTTTTTTTAGCTTCAGTTTTTTGTACTTTCTTCTTCCTTTTATTTCCAAGATGTTTCTTGGTTTCTTATTTGTTATATCCCAATCCTTGTTTGTCTGAAATAGATTGTGAACTTTCAATGATTTTTGTCAAATTTTCTCGACCTTTGTTAAAGTTAGAAACATTTTGAGTAATGTCATCAAACTTTGTTTGTAAGCTAGCTTTTTCTAGGTCTAGAATTTTGACTTTTGCTTTAAGCTCATGATTTTCAGTAGTGAGAGCATTATTTTTCTCTTTTTGAGCTTCTATTTCTTGACTCAAAAGAGATATTTGAGAGTCAACATTAGATGATGATTCTTGAATATTTTCAAGTTCCTCTTCTAATATTTTCTTCTCATCTTTTAACATATCTCGTTCAAACTCTGCTCTACTTAAATCTGCTTTGACTACTTTTAATTGACGTTTTATGTCTTTATATTTGACTATATCAATTCAGCATTAATATCAAGTAATTCATCAAATGTAGGAATTTGTACCTCATCTTCTATTGCCATAAAACAAACATTAGCTTGTTCATTCTCTGAATCACTTTTACTTTCTGATGAAGATGACTCTGAATCATCCCATGTTACTGAGAAAGCTCGTTTCTTAGATTTGTCCTTCTTATATTTGAATTTGTCATTTTCTGACTTCTTCTTTTGTTCTGGACAATCCTTCTGCATGTGTCCCTTTTTGTGGCAGTTGAAACATTCTATAGCAGATGAAGATGGTTTGTTTGATCCAGGTTTCCTTTTATTGTAACGACTGGCTTTTCGATAATTTAGGAATTTTTTGAATCCTTTCGCAATGAATGCCAAATCTTCGTCTTCAGAATCTGATTCATTTTCATCTTTCTCAACATGAAATGCTACATTTTTCTTTTCTTCTTTCTGTTCTTTTCTAGCCTGCAAATTTGCTTCATAGGACATTAAATTTCCTATCAATTCATCTGGCTTCATGACGGAAAGGTCATTAGCTTCTTCAATTGCTAATACTTTTCCTTCCCATTCACTAGTCAGAGAATGTAGGACTGTTGAAACAACATCGAAATCAGAATACTTTTGTCCTAAACCAATAAGTGCATGGTGAATAGTTTGAAACCGTGAATACATGTCATTGATTGTCTCATTTGGTTTCATTTTGAAATTTTAAAATTGACTTTTTAGCATGGCTATTTTGGCTTGTTTAACCTTGTTAGTACCTTCATGAGTGATTTTTAATGTTTGCCAAATTTGATATGCAGTAGTGCAGATACTAACACGGTTATATTCATTTTGGTCTAATGCACAGAACAACATATTTATTGCTCTTGCATTTACGGCTGCTGCCGTTTTCTCAGCTGCAGTCCATTCTGAATAATCAGTTGTTGGATTCACTATTTCTCTTTGAGTGGCATTCCAAGCATCATAGCTATTTGATTGCATAAAGAATGACATACGTGTTGCCCAATAACTATAGTTAAGACCATTGAAAAATGGAGGTCTTTGTGTTGATTGACCCTCCGTGTAAGTGGTGTTTTGAGTGCTAGTACTTACGTTATTTGCCATATTACTATAATATATCAAATAACTGTGTTACGGTTATATGATGACCGTGCTCGATACCAAATGAAAGTGCGATGTGTATACAATTATATGTGATAATATAGTACACACGGATCGTGTAATATGGACTACAATATAAATGCGGAAATAGATGATAATAGCATAGTAAATAAAAAATAGAAAAATCACACCGGAGATTTTTATACTGGTTCGGAGCACCGTCCTACGTCCAGTCCCAGACTTCTATCTGGATTTTCACTATTAACAACCTCGCTTCACCCGGAGGAACAGGTTTACAACACCCGAGCAACCGAACGGGATTTCACGCCTCTAATACACTGAGGACTTCAACACTTGCCTCTTACAACACAGATGACTTCAACAAAAGAACAAATACAATTGTTGTTGACAACTTGTGCTCTTGAAAACACGGATTTGTCACTAGTAGTACACCCTTCCTATAATCTTATCCTCAAAGTATGCGAATGATGTTTTAAAAAGATTAAGGAAAGTATATTACTTATTGAATCAAAAGATATGAAATAGTTTCAATGATTCAATAAATAATCGAGAGCTTTTAAAATGCAAGAGTATGTAGAAAGTAAGATCAGAGATTAGATTAAAAAGCATATAAAATCATGTTATTTTAATCAACGAATTAGATGAGTTTATATAGATAAGAATGGTTGTAACTCTTTGTGAGCAGTTGCCATTAAGAGATATGATCTTTGGTGAAAGGTAAGAGATGCAACCTTTGGAGAAAAGAAGTGTCTTTTGAAAAAATTGCTTTCTGTTTAAAAACGGTCGACAGGTTAAAAAGTGACCAGTAGACAGGAATTTAAATATATATACGTTATGTGCATGTGTGCACGTTCAGTGTGCAAATTATGCAGGAACGGTCGACCGCTTATATTGTGACCGATCGACCGGTCCCTGTAAAGTTGCACACTGAATGTGCAACTACATTCTAATCGTATATATATTAATTTTCTTGAAAATGCATGATTATTTGAGGATAGATTTTAACAAGTTTATCACTATTATAATATCAAATAATCAACCTACAATCTAGAGTACCATATGTAGCTATGACCTTGTTTTGTCGATCGCCTTTAGTTATTTGTCAGAAATCAAAACCTTCATAAAACTTGTGACTCAACATATTGTATTACCCGTTGTGTTTTATTTCGTGTCTAAATAGTTGATTTTTAATATATAGCTTTTTATTTCACCTTGTTTACTTACCACTATTAAAAAATTGATGTAAACAAAACAATATTAAAATCGATAGCAAAATTCAAAATAAAAATCTTGTTGAAAACCAAAGTCCAATTGTAGACCAAAATATAGTTCAAAACCAAAATAATGATGCAGAGGTTCGAAATACGACCAGTTTTAGAATGAACTTGATTCTATATTGTGGGTATTTCCGCATAGATCGGAACATTATTCTACTCCTATGTAAATGCAACTGCAAAGAGATACAAAAAGTTGGCAATTCTACTCCTATGAGACCATACCAACGAAAAATTACCAGCCTTAAAATAACCTTTGCAAGCAAGGGAGCATACAGAAACGAAACGAAATTTGTATGGAAGTTACATGGCATTCATGTGTAATAAAAGCTGCAATGGAGTGGTGGGGAAGGGTTTATATTGCTTTACATTTCTACAAGGCTGTTTTGAAAAATTCTCTGTACGAAGCATAATGATTTAAGGAAAATCAACATTTCAAAAATGGAAATGAAGATAGATACCCATACACTTAGTCGATCGGTGATTCTATATTCATATTAATTACAGAAGGATGCCCATACTGGTTGTTTGGATATTCTATTTCCAATGAACACTCTTAGGTCTTAAAGCAATGTTAATTTCTATAATTCTCGATATGCTTATTCTTCATTCATTACATGTATTTATAGTTCTTAATCAAAGCAGAAAATTTTAGTTTATTTGTATGTAATTCTGGTAAGATGAAAAGTAGCGGGATTACATTGGATTTTGTATGTAAACGAAGAATGATATCTTTAATGAAAATCGGTATTTCAAAAATGTAAATGAAGAAAGATACCCTACCACTAACAAGATCGGCAATTCTGCATATTCACAATCCATTACAGATAAATATAATTAATCCACAGGACAAAAACCAATGTAACTCCGTCACTTTCCATCTTACGAAATTTACATACAAATCTTTAATAATAATTGTAGTATCTTTGGTGTCACACATTTTTTGTATTAGCGTGAACTACCAAAAATGCCCCTCTACCTTAATATCGCTTAAAAATTGGATCTAACTTCTTTTACAAATTAAAAATTCTCCTCAACAAATATTATGAGATCCCAGCATCACTTAAACATAGGATGTCAATGGATTTCCGAATAACTCGAAATCCATCTGCATCTACATTCGAGAAACAAATAAAGATTCGATATCCAAAAAACTGATATATACGAGAATATCATGGTATCTACATCAAAAAAAAATACGCACTCGGTTTTTTGAATACAATAGCATAAATTATGTCTACCCTAGTATAATAAATAATAGATACTTGTTTTAGCAAGATAATAGTGCATGTTATACATATATAAATACACACATATACATATGCATATATGTATCTCTCCCTCTATACACACACATACACATGTATATGTATACATGTACATGTGTGTGTATGTGTATGTGTGTAGTACGCTTGTGTGTGTACACACATGCATACACATATATAAAACTCTAAATTACTTCTATAATAGAATTTTATGTCATCTTTAGATTTGTTAATTTTCAACAAATAGAATAACAGTTGAAACATATTAGTATTAGCAAAGAGAGCGAATACAAACATTGTAAAATTATTTTGAACATTGATCAATATCACACCATCGGCATTCGAATATATTTCTTTGACAAAAGAATCATGTAGGATTGAGAATTTGAAATGCTACAGTCATTTAGTGTAGCCACAAGAGATAAAAGCCATTAGATGATATAAAAAAAATTTACAGAGCCATACGAATTCAATGGTATTACATTATAAAAAAATCAGAAAGAATAATAATCAATAAAAAAACAAGGTCTATTTTCTATTGAAAGCAAAATAATCAACAGATTTCTACATGCTCAAGGAGGTGTATTCGATACAGATTTTTGCTCTAGTTGATGGGCCGAGTTTGTAAATATCAAAAACCAATAAATATTAAATACCTTTCTGTTGGAAATTGTGTTTGAAAATCAAGTGAATTATTAAAAATGACTAAGTGTGAAGAGTGGCTTTGTGAATAGTCCCACATTGTAGGACTTTATGAAAGAATCAAGTATTTATACTTGATTTTTAGAGGCTAAGTTGGGCCCTTTGGGCACACAATGATGCTCTTTTGTGAGGAGGGAGGTCATGCTTGACCACACCATCGGCATTCGAATATATTTCTTTGACAAAAGAATCATGTAGGATTGAGAATTTGAAATGCTACAGTCATTTAGTGTAGCCACAAGAGATAAAAGCCATTAGATGATATAAAAAAAATTTACAGAGCCATACGAATTCAATGGTATTACATTATAAAAAAATCAGAAAGAATAATAATCAATAAAAAAAACAAGGTCTATTTTCTATTGAAAGCAAAATAATCAACAGATTTCTACATGCTCAAGGAGGTGTATTCGATACAGATTTTTGCTCTAGTTGATGGGCCGAGTTTGTAAATATCAAAAACCAATAAATATTAAATACCTTTCTGTAGAAAATTGTGTTTGAAAATCAAGTGAATTATTAAAAATGACTAAGTGTGAAGAGTGGCTTTGTGAATAGTCCCACATTGTAGGACGTTATGAAAGAATCAAGTATTTATACTTGATTCTTAGAGGCTAAGTTGGGCCCTTTGGGCACACAATGATGCTCTTTTGTGAGGAGGGAGGCCATGCTTGACCACCACACACGCGCACCAACCGACCGACTCGACTCGACCCGGGCAGGGCTCGTAGTGGTGTAACACTTATATTTTTGCTACAAATTTATTGACCGGGTTGGAACGGTAAAATCTGTTCAAGCCCGTATTGATATTTTGACCCGGTATTACTCAGATCCGTTTTTAAGACCACGTTTCCCCCTAACCAGTAAAGTTCTTTTACTGCCTCGTCTTCTTAACTGATACGAAGACGAAAACAAAAGGACAACATTTTCGTACCTTTTTTTTATAAAATTCGAGCATTACTTTTTGAGAGTGCAAACTGAGCCGTTCGTCCGTGCAAACGAATCGGTAACACAACTACTGAGAGGTTGTTTTATCCTAGAGGCGGCGGTGATTGATCCGAACTGCTTACACCGTTGAGCAGATCGCCGAAACGTCTTCAAAAAAGTGACTCCGTCCACGACTCAGTCGAAGTTAGCCATTGTTTTCCAACACTTTCTAGCAACATACAAGCTTTTTTTTCAATTGATGTTAAATACCAATTTAGCAACATGTAAGCGTCCTTTTTCATTTCTTTTATTTGTTGGAGAGGTGCTGGACACGGATTTTTATCTTAATTGATGGAAAGAGTATTCAAATAAACAACATAACAATATCAAAACCTAATAAATATTAGATGCCACTTTAGCAACCATGTGTTTTCTTTTCATTCATTCAAATATACTTGCATGCAATCCCAATATTTTTTCATCGTCCGAATATGAAGAATAAATCACCAAGAACTACAGAAAATTAATATTGCTTCAACCATAGGAGTTCATTAGGAACTGAATGTCTAAATGACAAATAATGAAGCAACCATATGAACAAACCTACCCACAAATCAATACCACATACAAAGAATGTCATGAAAGTGGAACGTGTAAAATAGCCTTACCACAAATTAATACCACAGTGGAACTCATGTGTAGACCCTACATGTTCTCTCCCAGTAATATTGATATACAAGAGATTTTGTGGTAAGCACAACATATTTCCTAACACCTTTTATTTGATAATGCATATAATAATTTAAATTCATCTTCTCATAAAATCAAAATTACTAGAAACATATTTCCCAACACCTTTTATTTCGGAAGTTGTGAAAAACATTCTTGGGATATCCTTTCTTTTAAATGTTGTCAGCTTTTCTAGAAAGAATACTATCTAATCATCAAAAATTACAAAAACAAAAGTCAAAGTTAATCAAAGAAACATACTGGAAATTTGGAAGAGGCAAGAAGTTAATCAAAGAAACACACTGGAAATTTGGAAGAGGCAAGCGATGTATAAGTTTATAATATTCAAGTGTGGTATAATATAAGTGAAAATAATAAATTTATTGCTTTAAAGAAGGTTAAATTATAAATTACAGCTAATTAGCAATCATACATGCAGAAAAGCAATAAAATATTGCTGAATCGCTCTTGCTGGAAAAAGCAGCGTATTCAGATTCAACATGGATCTCTTGTTTCAATCAGCATTTAACCATTAATTTTTCAAACAAACGCACAATAAACATCTCGAATCTTGTATCCACATCAAAAATAAAATTTCATATCCATGAAAGCTAAAGAAAATATTCTAAAATTCCTTTCCTATTGTTAATATAATAGCCAAACTTAATAAAATGAAGATTAAAATATAATAGCTCAAAGGAATTTTGTGAAAGAGACCCATATAAAAGGAAATTGTGAATCATACGAATTAAGAAAATGTAACTTAGCTCCTTAAATGGTCAACGAATGCATCATAACTACATATTATTACAGGTTTACGTAGTTAGTCATCACAGTCGTCTTCTAGTTATCAAATAACAATCGGACAGTTAAATTTTGTATGTGAATTCAAAGAAACGTTAAAAAATAAAAATTCAAGGAGATGATATCTTCGGGAATTGATTGTCCTAATGACTAAATAATAAAGCAATACGTTCATTATTATAGATCAAAAGGATAAAATAAAAGATAGTATACGTACCTTTACCTCCTAACTTTGTAGAAAAACCAAATGCAGGTCCACTGAGATTACTGGAGGAAGGTTGAAAAACCAAAATTGACCCTCTGCTTTAGCTTCGATGAACGAATCGATCAGGCAACTAAATTCCATGCTTTCGAGCAGACTATGAAGCGTTCCAATCAGGTTTTGGACAAAAGCATAAATAAAAATTGTTGGAATGTTTTTCTGAAAGAAATTTACGAGGATCTATAGGGTTAGTAAGAAAGGAGGCTGAGCTAAAAGCAAAGTTGGATTTGAGCGTATTAATAAATGGTGGATTAGGGTTTCGCTTTTGGTCCAGGAAAACAAGGCTAATTGTGTCTGCGTGTATTTCATTAGCAAGAAAAAAATTAAAAGCCCAAAAAATAAATAAGACATAGGCCATCGGCCCGCACATATTTTACTTTAGTGATCTCCGGGCTTTATCTCTATCTCTACTTCTCTACTTCTAATAAAAAAAATCAATTGAACTAATTTACTCGGTGTCTTTTTGAAATTCCAAAAATGCCCTTGCTTTCCGTTTACATATTTACGCTCAAACAACAACGTATACAATAACACAAACAGCTCGTGCGTGAAGCACGGGCCCGTACTATGAATGAATAATGTTGGACGGTTTGGAGTGGAAGGTTTGCTTTTAACGCAAATCTTAATAATCTCAATTTTAGCTTTAAAATCATGAAAAATTATTGCTTTTGATGAAAAGAAATGTATAATTCCACGTATAACTGTAACACACAAGTCTGGACAGTTTCATTACCATTTATGTATTTACTCATTGAAAGTAAGGTCAGGGGATTATGAAAAATTATCCCGTATAACTAGATCTTCTCGTTTTTTCAAAGAAATTCCATTGAAATAGAAGTCGGTGATGCAATGGAATTCAACCATTGGATTGCTGCCTGATTCCACCGTCCATACAAGGACAAAAAGATCCAACAGACCGGATCTATTATGTTGCCAATTTAGTTTTATTTTGTATCTTTATTAATGTTTGGTTTGGAAGCGCAAACTTTTGATCCGGCCGTGAATGGTTGGCTTGAAAGCGCAAACATTTGGTCTGACCGCGAACTTTCAAAATTATCATTCACACGAGACATGGAAAAAATATATGTTAATATATATTTAATTTAAACAAAAGAATATATTTTAATTTATTGTATATCATATATAGAAATTTATGAATTTCAAGGTTATGCATTAAACTTTGAATAAATGGTACAAATGTCAAAACGAAAATACTTTTACCATGTTGGAAACGATTTAATTAGTTGATTATGGTTAATTAATCTAAACAAATGAATATATACCTTGATTTGTTGTATACTGTATTTGAAGATTTATGAATTTCAAGGTTATGCATTAAACTGTGAATAAATTATACAAATATCAAAACATATATGTATGAGAAAATGAGTGCAGAGATAGATTTAAGGGAAGATGAATAAAATGTTGGAAAGCATTAATTTGCATTGATTCAATAATGTTGTTATTATATCAATTTACTACACCATCAAGCAAGTTATACAATTATAGGTAGCAACCATATAACGTTATATAGTTATGGGCAGCAACCATATAACGTTATACAATTCTGTTTATAAACTAAAAAATATAATATGTTATGTGTATAGCAATGATACCGCTCTATTAACTTTTCAATAAATAAACCTATTAAACTATTTATGAGTATTAGATATCACCCGGTGGCATATACCATGTATAACGTTACATAATAAATATTTGACCATATAAGTCGGTTAAGATTTCTATAGACCGTAAAAAAAACTCCCAACTCCTATCCAAAAGTTTCTGAATCAACAAATGAGTTAAGATGTTGCGGATGAGTTAGAGTAGACATGGCATGCATATCCATAACCCTTAATCGATCCAATATAAAAATATTCAAACTTCATAACACAAATATAGTGTTGTAGACATATCCATCGAATCCTATAAACATCACTCACTCTATCCATCCATATTTACATCTCTTTATTTCCTTATTCCTTTTCCACTTCTCTCTCCTATCACCTTTATTCAAATCTCTCACCACATCTGTTTCTTTTTGGATATATCTACCGAATCCTATAAAAGTTGGCAGTTCTAACACTATGAGATCACACAAACAAGATAGTAACAACAGAAATATTCAAAGAAAAATTTATCTTGCTAACTTCACTACAATAAATACATACCATATTAGAAAATATAAATGAAGAAACAGTAGAATGACAAATGAAGAATTACAATGGACAAGTATTGCTTGAAAGTAACAAGTTCTAACACTATAATATCTACTATGATATAAATTGTTCTATTTCCAATTTGTTTTCCATATTTGACAAATTACGGGAATCAGTTAATAACTTCTCCTTAATAAAATTGGATTAGATTTAAATCGTCCAAATTTAACATTCCTCGTCGATTTAAACATATTCATCAATCAACTAAATTGGCTGTTGGGTCAGCGCCTCATGGTGCTAAGTATCTCATACCTAACTAATCAAGTTTGAGCAAGGCTCAAACTTGTCCTTTGGAATCGACTTTGTCAACATATCGGCTAGATTGTCTTTCGAGCGTATCCTTGATAGTTTTATCTTATTTCTCTCTTCTTCAAGCATTAGAAAGAAACTCCTAACATCAATGTGCTTTGTCCGTGAGGTATAGGCTTGATTCTCAACAAGATGAATGGTTCTCTTATTATCCGAAAACAACTCCACCGTCTTCTGTATCATTAATAAATTTTCTAGAAGCTGCAACATATACAATCCTTCATTGATCGCTTCCACAATAGAAATAAACTCTGCCTCAGTGGTTGATAAAACTACAATGGCTTGTATCTTTGATCTCTAAGATTTCGGGCTATGTTTATATACTTGGCATAGGTCCGATTTCTTGGAGATCCAAGCTACAATCCGTTGTAGCTTTATCAACCACTAAGACGGAGCTTATTTCCATTGTGGAAGCGACCAAGGAAGGACTGTACTTATTGCAGCTTTTGGAGGATTTATCAATGATAAAGAAGATGGTGGAGATGTCTTCGGATAGTCAGAGCGTCATTCATCTTGTTGAGAATCAAGCCTACATCTCACAAAAAAAGCACATTGACGTAGGAGTTTCTTTCTCATGCTTGAAGAAGAGAGAAATAAGATAAAGTTATCAAAGATATATACAAAAGACAATCCAGCTGATATATTAACAAAATCGGTTCCAAAGGACAAGTTGAGCAGTGCTCAAACTTGATTAGTGTGGTATGCGATACTTAGCCCATGGGGTGGTGACCCAACAATCAATTTGGTTGATTGATGAATATATTTATGTCAAGGTGGAGTGTTAAATTTGAACTAATAAAATCTATAATAAATTTATGAAGGAGAAGATATTAATTCATTCCCATAGTTCATCAGATATGGGAAACAAATTGTAAAAAGGATAAATTAATATCATAATATATATTAACTGATTTAAGGAAACAATCAGATAAAGATATATATGGAAGCAAACACAAATATGCTAGATTTGTGTTGAAATCAATTCAAGCGAATCCGGAAATAGTTCATCCTTATCTCTAAGGCAATCCTTTTCTATTCCAAACTTCAAGCTAAGATTGCACAATGCTCCAACGGAGATCGGACTACACCTCAAATCAGGCACATGTCTCACATCACATAAAGTACGAACAACACCATCCAATATCTTGATCTTCACCGTTCCAATAACAATCATGCAACAAGTAGCATTATTTCTCATGAGAACCTCTCCTCCATCAAACTGAAGATAAGTGGAAAAAGAGTGTCTATCGAGTGTCATGTGATAGGATACTCCAGAGTCAATAATCCACACAGTACTCTTCATAGAAGAGGCGGAAGCTGTAAAAATGCCAGGATCATTCTTTGAATCTGATGTTTCGACTGTGGTAGCGGAAGCCTTTTCGGTAACGAATTTGTTTTTATTCTCTAACTTGGGGTAACTTGAAATATAATGTCCAGGTGTTCTACAACATTGACAAACTTCCTTCGAAGCTCCCATTGACTGAGATCTAAAGTTGGCTCTATATCCACCATATTTGGGTATACTCTTACTTCTTCCCCTTTGTATAATAAAGCCTTTGGAATCACTCTCCATGCTCATGTTTGCTAACTTTCCCTTTAACATCTCGTTATGCAAATTTATCTTCACATCCTCCAATCAAATAGAAGAGCGTCCACAGATCATAGAGTTAACAAAAGTGTTATACTCCGTAAGCAAAGAACATAAAAGAATGAAAGCTTGCGCTTCATCCTCAATTTTACTTCGGTTGCTCGAAGATTCATAATAAGTGTGTCTTCAAACAGGACAACAAGCTTCGATGCCAAACCATGGAGAAAAATAAGAGTTTTAGACAATGGAAATAGAACACCCAATGATCTAGTCTGCTAACAATCTCAACAATTCCAATCCAACAAAGAGAATAAAAAGGAAAATCAAAGTGCACAGATGATAGATAGATGATAAAAAAGGAAAGAACGCACCGATGTAACGAGGTTCGACTATGCATACGTCCTCAAACCCAACAATCTTTGTTACTCTTCATTTCAAGAGGGAGTACAATATGAGAAGAAAAAAAATCACTCACTATAAATTTCTCACCCTACAATAGATACAAAAATAGGGATCTTATTGAAGATATTTTGTGAAAACTCTCTTGTTGTCATGTGATGATAAAAGATGAGCAAAAGTTTTCATATTTATAAGAGCAAGAATGAAGATTTCCTTAGAGATAAGGATGAACTGTTTCCAGATTTTCTTGATTTGATTTCAATACAAATCTAGCATATTTGTGTATGTTTCCACATATATCTGTATCTGATTGATTCCTTAAATTAGTTAGTATCTATCATGATATTAATTTATTCTCTTTCCAATTTGTTTCCCATATTTTATGGATTATGGGAATCAATTAACATCTTCTCCTTAATAGATTTGGAATAGATTTAAATTGTCCAGATTTAACAAGTGTCTGATGAAACAACTTGGCATAGTTCATTCATTAACTGATTAATGTGTGTATATTTGTATTTGAGGCAAATATACATGTGTGAAGAATTTCAACTTAGAATTACATTAACCACTGACAATGATTTAAATAGATATGATATGAAATATTATAAGATTTCACAATTACAAATGAAATGTTATATTTATCAAATTACCATGGGAAGTTTCACTGGAAACATCTTTAATAGTTAAACCTTATTGCACACCCCTAAATTGATCAATAAAAAGCGTATGTGTGTGTAACCGAATAATTAAATATATGCATGCAAACATACACACACACATGTATGTATATAACATTTGTTTAAAATTTATGTACGAACTTAAATTTAAATTTATTAGATTTTACTATGAAAATTTAGATCTAAGATTTAGAATTTGAATTTATAATTATTCATATTAAATTTACAATCATTACATATTATAGTAGTAACTATTTATATATATACATATATATTTACATTTTACATAGACTTGTATTTTGAGCTATTGAGGCTTGGATACCTTGTAAATCCAGAATTCATTGAAGTGTATGTTACATTGAAGATCTTACATCTAATGCATAATAGATAAATAAATAAATGTAAATCATGTCATATCACATCTCTACAATTTTACAAATTTTTGTGTACACAAAATGTTGTTTTTAACATAATACTGTATGTATAATCATTGATTCACATGTCCATAATAAATTATATAATATATTATCATAATTTTTTTGAGGGAGACTATATACTAAATTGAGACCTTAATATGCTTATTTTAATATTAACCCTAGTAAGATTTATCTAACTCTGTGAAGGATAGTATTTAAATAGCCTAACCCAATTGAATGCCTTAATATACTTGTTTAAATATTAAACCTAGTAAGGTAGAGAATTTTCTAATACTATCAAGAGTATATGTAAATAGTCATTATATTAATAGTTCTACATATTTATGATACTTAGGTTATTTACATTACATCCTTAATAGTGTTAGAAATATCTTTATCGAGATTAATATTTAAACAATTATATTAAGATCACAAATTTAGTATATGGTTGCCCTACCTTAATATTCTTTTAAAAATATTAAATTTAGCAAGGATTTAACTAACACCGTTAAAGAAATTATGTAAATAGCCATTATATTAACAGTTCTATATATTTATGATACTTAGGCTATTTACATAATATCCTTAATAGTGATAGATAAATCCTTAATAGTATGTTTAAACAATCATGTTAAGGTCTCTAGCTTAGTATGACATAAAAAGAAATGAAATTTTATTTTCCACACAAATTCAATTATGCAAAAATAACATCTCATGTACAGTACCAAGCAATTTGAAACTAAAATGGACGGTATTATATCAAATAACTTGACCTCATGTGATATCCCAGAATTTTTGGCAATATAAATTTAATAATCTATGTTAAAATTTAATAGATTTGATAATAATAAATTTGAATTGATTTAATAATTTTTCTTTTAAATAGGTGATTTTATCTTTTAAAAACTAATTAATTTGTTTCTATTTATAATGTATATATATTTGTATATATTGTAAATAGATAAGTTTGTTTTTAAAGTTTACAAATAAAGACATGTTTTCTAATTCTAATAATCTTTGGTAATTTAGAAATTTAATATTAAGCCATTTGATAAATAACCATATGGTTTTAAATTACTTAAGTTAAAACTTTATAACATTAGCTAAAACAACTTATATTGTGTACATAGAGTATAAAGCAAGATAGGCAAAGTAAAATATAAAGAATGTAGCCTGTAGATATGCAGGCAAGGATGGAAAGATAAAACAAAATATGTATGTGAAGTTAGAAATGCAAAGTATTAAATAAAAATATCTATGTACTAAAATAAGATAAGTATGAAACAAAACAAAAAAATAAATATGCAGGCAAGTAAAGTATGTATGCAAAATAAATATGCAAAGCAAGAAGAAGTATAAAAGAAAATATCTATAGACAAAAATGGATAAGTGAGACATAAAGTACATGAGCAATAAATGCTTCATCTCAGCTCTAAACATTTTAGTCAACTCGAAATCTTACAAAACAATTCAGCCTCCATATTTTAAAAAAAATCTCTGACCAAACAAGATTATAAGTTGTACCAGTAAATGCTAAACCAGTAAACACCTACCTCTTACAATCTTTTCTTCCTATTTATATATCTACTTATTTTAGTTCGTTCACTGGACTTAGCAAACCAGGGGAAAGAAATTAGCATTTTTACAAACTTCAAATATATTTTTCCAACTAGAAAAAGCAAGATGATTTAAGGGAAGATTAAAGCAAAAACATTTCCAGATTTAAAAGGTTAAAAGTTGTTTGCAAACAATTGTGCTCAGTTCATCTTCTATATTGTGAGTATTTCAACCCAGTTCACTCTGTTTATTTTTGAGATGCCTGTGAGTAAACTTCTCCCTTTAATGTTTGATCTGATGCTTAATCATTTGAGTGAAGCATGAATATGGGTTTGCATGGATAAATTCATATGTTAATAAGTATTAAGTGAAAGGATATATACACATTTGTTTATATATAAGCATATATATCTCTGTCATACAGAATTTTCCAAGCTTTGTTCATACATATTATAACAGTAAGTAAACAAAACCACATCTGGTTTTTATTTAGTGTATATGATGACTTTACGGAATAAGGATGTAGTAGTATATTGCATTTATGAATTTAAACCTGCATATTATAAATATAAAGTGATAAGTGAGTGCATGTTTGATTTTATCTATGCACCTCTATTCCCAAGTTACAGGTTTTAGAAATCTAGTGAAATTCAATACTCCTTAACAAATCTATTATAAGTATTGATATTTATTTGAGTTGTGATGGTTTAAAATCTAAACTAAGTTTTTAAAATATATTTACACAAAATTTTGTTGGAATTTTATCTGGAAATTTTGTAAGCAGTGGAAATCTGGTAATATGGTAAAATCAAAAATCATGATTCTGCTGATTCAAGCATGCCACCTAAATTTTCCTTTGAAACAAGGATTTTTAAAAGAAAAATCAAAATTTACAATATTGCGTCGGGTGAGGAATTTGTGGTCGACTAGATTTTGGGTTTTGGGGTCTTTCTGGGAATAGGGGAACTCGAGATGGTCAGGATTGCCACCGGAGGTAGCTAGGAGGGTGGTGAGTGTGGGAAAAATGGAGGTCGATTTTATTATTAACAGTGGTGGCCGAACAGGAGCAAACTAGGGTTCAGTGACTCGAGTTGTTAGCGTTGATATTTGAGCTTGGTGCGACGATGGTGAAGCATCGGAACCGTTCGCTTGAGGAGGAAATCAAAGATTGGAGGTCGATGTAACTTAGGTGATGATGGCAAGAGTTCGCGTGGACGAGTTCGTCGGCAAATCGTATGTTTTGGGTGATCGGGTTTTCCAGTTGGATTCGAAA
The DNA here is from genome assembly GCA_030765085.1 of Allium cepa. Classification (NCBI taxonomy): domain Eukaryota; kingdom Viridiplantae; phylum Streptophyta; class Magnoliopsida; order Asparagales; family Amaryllidaceae; genus Allium; species Allium cepa. The sequence continues at coordinate 845,921,084 of CM060943.1, forward strand.
TTGTTCATTTTCAATCCTGAAGGTCGAAACTTGTTCTGGGTGGACGGAGCTGTTGAACGTGTCAGCGATGACATGCGAGAGGTAGAAGGGGTGTTCGAAGCGGCGGCGTAAGGATGTGCATGTGCACAAGAATCAGAAGTTAGGGTTGATTGGGCCGCTTCATTTCTTTTTCGTTGTTTAGTTTGGGTTTCGGCCCAATTTGGGCTTGCATTTATGATGGCATTTGGAAACCATTTGTGATGGCTTCGATTTTCAGCCCAACAAAATTTTGTAAACAAAGAATTTACACTTTAAAATAAAAGAGAAGAAGAGTAAAGTCTCGGGGATTGAGTGTGGATTTCTCAGGATTTACTCGAGCCAAATGATAAAAGATTGTCAAGTTATTGGTTAACCAAAAATCAAGTTTAAATTTCCTAAATTATTATTCTTAATAGTAACCGTTTAAAATCGGGTAATTTATTTTAACTTAATTAATAAAGTTCATTTTTAAGTTGTTTTAAACCTTAATTAATTATGTAAGTAAAAGGTAATTAAGGAAATAGAATGTTTTATCATTAGTTAAACTTAAGATCTTGGATAAATTGAAGTTAATTAATCCAAAGTAATTAAGTAAGGATAAGGTTGATAAGTTATTTAAGAGGAATTAATTAATTAATGATTGAGAATTAATTAATTAAGGTTAATAAATAAATATGTTTAATTGAAGATTAATTAATTTATGTAATTAGTTATAGTTAATTAATTAATAAGGATAAATAAAGGTTAATCAATGTAAGTGATTATAGGATTTGAGTAACTAAAATAAGGTAAGTGTAATTAATATGGATGGGTGAAGAATAATTAGTTTGTATTATTAATTAAAGGTTAATTACTTAATGTACTTAAAAGTGATAATTAAGGATTAATTAATCAAGGTTAATAAATTAAGAAATAATTAAGTAATAAGTAATTAAGAGGTTAATTACTTAAAGTAAAAGAATTATTAATTACTTAATGAAGTAATTAAAGGAATTAATTACTCGATGTAATTAATTAAGTTAATGGGGACGACTTTAGTTAATTAATTAAGTGTAATTAATTAAAAATAATCATTTGATGTTGGATTAAGTATAATTACTTAAGGTAATTAATGAGGTGTAATTACTTAGTGAAGTAATTGGTGGATAATTACTGGATGTAATTAATTAAAAGGAAATCTCATAATGGGAAGTAATAAAAGGATAATTACTTGGTGGGAAAGATTAAGTGTTAATTACTCAGTGTAATTAAAGGATTAATTGATAAAATTAATCAAGGAGTTGGTTTAATTGATAGAGTAATTAAAGGAAGATAATTTATGATTATGATCAATAAAGGTTGATTAATGAATGGAATTAGGATAAAGGTTAATTATTAAATGAAATCTAAGAATAATTAACTAATGAAAGTAATTAGAGGATCATTAATTAATGAAATTTATGGAAATGATAAATCTTGCTTATGAATGATTGAATGATGATAAGTGCTTTGGATTGGTTGATATCTCTGATATGAATTGCTTTGTGACATGATATGTTGGATGAACAGTGATAATGTGATTATCTATCAATTATGAATTACTATGTAAAAGTGTTATCCAATAATTAAAGTTGAATTGTATCTAATTGAATAACTTGGGTTAAGATGACATTGGACTCGAAGAGACCAGAGTCGGGTAATTGTAAATATCCGAAACCACTTCGATTCTTTGTAGATTGTTATGTGAGATCAATAAGCTGAAATGGAATAATTTAAGTGAATTGGACTATTTAAATCAAATTTTTGGTACTTAGAAATTGATGTGTGAAATAAATGATGTCTTTAACAACTTGTGAAGTTGTATATTGATGCAAGTTACCCGGGTTTATATGAGTTTGTATGTTTTGTATTCTATGTTAGATGGGTTTACTCACGCTAGTTTCCAGCCTGACCCGGGTATTACTTTGATGTAATGCTCGGGTCAGACCGAGTATTACAGATTTTCAGGTAAGGACATTATGGAGTTCAGGAGGCGAGCTGGATGGCAAGAGCGTATAGAATATTTTCCGCTGTATTTATATTATTGTATATCTGCGACATGATGATTCTGTATTTTTAGTGACTGTATATAATGTGTAACTCTGATGTATTAAAATGTAATCGACATATATAGTATTCTTTTGTAAACTATTATTACTTACTATTATATTTTATCCGCTGCGAATGTGAGATGTTGTTGTATCTGTTCTTCTTCTTCTTCTATCTCTTTCTTTCTTTTTCATAACTATCTGGAATTTTCGGGTTTGAAAACTCCGGGTCATTACACTTCAGCAAGAAATAATAGCTCTCCCCATTATTCAGCTGGCTTGTTGCCTCCATGTAGCTCCATATGAACACAAATTATACTTTCATGAGTATGGGAAAGCCTTCTCAACAAAACAAGTAAAAATTAGCTTAGTTAGGAAACATTGCAATTGTAGCATCTCCTACTCTACCTACTAACCGTCGATACATCTTATGGAAAATCAATTTCTGTCATTCCAATTGCTTACTACATACTAAAGGCAGTAATGATTGCATCTTCTTAATTTGATCATTCTTATTCAATACTAACATGATTTTACTCCTAAATCATGTTAATTTTAGATGAGATTGAACATGATTAAATTAAGAAAACACAATTATTATCATTATTTGCTTTAGTAGAAAAGTTCAACACGTCAGTTTTAAAATTTATATTTGCAAGAGTAAAGCTGCAAGAATCTCTAATGTCGGGTAGTAGTGAGAGAGAGATTTCTCCATGCGGTAATAACTATTTTTTTCACGTAGAAACAGAGAAAAAAGATGAATTAGGAACAGCTTCCAAGTGGACGGTGTAGGCACTCAGGTCTAGCTTGCTTCCACTAGATCTGAATTAGCTAAAGCTTGGTAGAATTTACCATTTTGAAACCGTTGGTAACTAAATATGTTTCATAGTTTACTTTATATTGCTAAAATTTCTTACAGTTTCTCTTATAAACCAAAAATTTTATGGCAAAGATTCATGTTCACAAAGAAATAGACTAGTCAACAAACAAGTCCATTAATAAAGGTGATTTAAATGAAATGAAACATGAAAGACTTCGCGTTAAATATTTTACAATGATCAATTATGTTTCAATGTTACATTGAGCCAACTTATTTTTCAAAGGGTAGGAAAATATAATAGCTTTCATGCAACATTACAAAACCATTGATAATGCAGGGAAAATAGTACAAAGTAAAAGGACTATATTAATGCAATAGGTGACCGTATACCAACTAGCTGATATTGCAAAGATAACAGGTATTGCATATACCTTTTTGTAATTTACACTGGTAATAAACATTTGACTAAAATAACTAATGCCAGAGCATAAGTGCATCCCAAGTTCAAATTCTTCTAGTAAAACATTTTCATAGGGCCAATATAAAGATTCCACTAGCCTTAAAAAAGAATGAAAAATTAACTACAAATAGATAAAAAGTTGGCGATTCTACTCCTATGAGATCACACTAACAAAAAGATAATCGCATAAATCTTCAAAGCAAAACTTTTTCATACTAATTTGCACTGCACTAAAAACATATGATATGTGACATTATGAATGAAGAAACAAAAGAGTGATTCATGAAAAATTACAATAGACTAGCATTGCTTGAATATAATAAAGTTCATTGGAAATTGAAATGTCCCAAGGATGAATAAAGAAGCGAAATATAATACAAAGTTATTCGGTATAAACAGTAATTGTAAAGAGAAATGTACTTCTACTGCCTACATACCACCAAAATATATTAACAAAAATTCACGAAGGCTTTAAAATATAAATAAATAAAAAACCTCAATTGCAAAATAAAAGTAAAAATAACCTTTGCTAGCACTAGAGCATACGGAAACAAATGTAATTTGTATGGAAATTTCACAGCATTCATGTGTAATAAAAACTGTTGTGGGGAAGCATTTATATTGCTTTACGTTTTTAAAAGACTGTTTTGAGAAATTCTCTGTATGAGTCATATCGATTTAAGGAAATCAACATTCCAAAAATGGAAATGAAGAAAGATACTCGAACACTTAGATGATCAGTGATTCTATATCGTCATATTCATTATAGAAAGATACCCATATCAGTTGTTTGGACATTCTATTTCCAATGAATACTCTTAGGTCTTAAAGAAATGTTAATCGTTATAATTATCGAAATGCTTATTCTTCATTCATTACGTATATTTATAGTTCTTCATGTAAGCAAAAAAATTCTAGTTTATTTGTATGTAATTCTAGTAAGACGAGTAGTATCGGGACTACATTGGATTTTGTACGTAAAGAAGAAAGATATCTTTAATGAAAACCAGTATTTCAAAAATGTAAATAAAGAAAGATACCCAAACACTTAGACGATCAGTAATTCTGCATATTCATAATCCATTACAAATAAGTATAATTAATCCTCAAGACAAATCCAGCGTAATTCCACCACTTTCCATCATATAAATGTAACATACAACTCTTCAATAAAATTTGCAATATCTTTGATGCCACACTTTTTTGCATTATCGCGAACTATCAAAAATGCTCATCTATCTTAATATCACTTGAAAATTAGATCTAACATCTTTTAAAGAAATCAAAATTCTCCTATACAAATATTATCAAATCTTAGCATCACTTAAACACAGGATGCACTACAAGAAATTTTATTTTTGGTGGCGCACAAAAAACGCTACCAAAACTTATGGTAGCGTTTGGATAAACGCCGTGATAAATCCTGCAACTAAAAATCCATGATTTTTAGTTGCATTTATTTCAACGCCACTATAAATCCTTTTGTTGCGGCGTTTCTCAAACGCGACCATAAATCATTTTGTAGCGTTTTAAAGACGTCACCAAAAGGTTTTTTGGCGCTACCAATAGAATTTCCATCCTTACCCCTACTTTACGGTTGCGTTTACTTAACGCACTATATGTATTTCTGTAGCGTTTTTCAAACGCTACTAAAAATTGATGATCATTTTGCACTATTTTTTCATGCTATTATTTCCTGTTGATGGCCTATTTTGTTTCTACTATATCAATCAACAATCGCTCACGTAATCAGCATATTCAAATAATTAAAAAAAATATTAATCATATAATCAAATAGGATATCCATAACCATTCTAATACAATAGTTTTTTGATAAAATAACCAAACTCACATACAATAACCATTCGTATACAAATTTACACACCAAGTACTAATAAAATGTTATACCAAACTGGTGCTAACAAAACGCTCGATTACCCATAATTCTTTGTTGCATGCATAAGTGAAAGCTAGAACCATAAAAGTCCAACCTTACTCTCTTCGGAAATCCAATGTCTGCACAAGTGAAAGCACAACATATAGTCAAACAATTATGTTAATTCGTAGGACTTCAAATCTGATATCAAACATCTATAGCATTGTATAAGCATATCATACTATAAATAACGTCATATAAATAATCAAAGATATAAACGAAATGAAATAAATAAAGTCCAATCTTACATAAGGCCCAATCAATTTCACTATGAATACTAAAATTTAAGCCACCTCTCGACGTAAAGAAATTACCAATGGAGTGTACTTTCTGAAGACCAGTAATGGATATGCAAGTTTGGAAGTCAGTGTCTACAACTAAATTATTAGCATTGGAGGTTCTTTCATCATTATTTAACATACAATTGAAATCCCCTTCTTGTAACCAAGGCATATTAATATGTTGTGATTTTTTTTGTCAGGAGGTCCCATAAAGAAGTTCTATCAGCGATAGTATTTTTGGCATAGACTACAGTGAATTTTTTTTAGTACCTCCCACTATTATTCACTATGCATGTTGTATGTTGATCTGATTTGTGAATTACCTGTAATTGTTATGCTGTTATACCTACAAAATGAAAATTCTACCTCTTGGATCAATTTATTATTGTAGACATATTGCTAATTTATATTTCACAAGCTGTTAAAGGATTTTAGCCTCACTCAACTTGTGTTCTACTAATCCAGCAATAGTAATATTAAGCTTTGAAAGATGTTGTAACACATCTTGTTTTCTGGTGAAAGAGTTTAACCCTCTCACATTCTAGATTAGGAATGAGATTAATCCGCGTCAGTACTCCTAACAATAAAGCTGTTGGGAGTAGTAGCGCTTAACTTACCTTTTTAATTTTTTTTAACCTTATTCTTAATTTATTTGCAAATTTGTCCCAGTTTGGATTACCAGTGACATCTACATTGCTAGTAGATTTAAAGTCAAACTCCTTTTCGTCACTTTTGGTTTTACGCGTGAGCCTCTATTTACTTGTATTCCTATCACTGATCAATTCGGGATTCAGATTTGGAAGATGGTTGTTATCTTGCTACGATTGAGGTGTTATTAGTTGTTCCTTTTACATTTACATCTTCTTTTATTTTCTTCTTTTGTACATTGAAAAATAAAGAGTTTTTAACTGTTTCAAAACTTTGCACTACAACTCCAACTTCTGACCATCCCCTGCCTGATTTCATACCTCCTCCTTGCTCTGCCCGCAAACAAGACAACTTCACCACTCATCATACCACATACAACCGAACCACAAATCTCCACAAACTCCTTTTCATTACCCTGCAACAAGCATTTCATATAATTTCAAAAATCACCACAAACATTCACACAACTGCTCCTGCATACAACAGACCTTTGCTTCTCCATATCATCAAGCCTCGAACCGTCCACACCTAATATCATCAAACAAGTGACCAAGTTCAACAACAGTCATTGCGTTGATTTAAATACCACTGTGCACATTTCTATGCCATTTCAGTGCACACTTCTTTACTTTAACCTCTATCATATCTATTTCATAGCGTAACTCTATCACTCTGTCACTCTGTTCATATACATCTATATCCGGCAGTTCACCCAGCTCTTCATATACCCAACAGTTCCACAGTCCTCATTTCAACTTCATCAATTACCATATCATAGTTGTTGTTCACCTCAACGGTGCCTTCAATAATATTCATAACTTCCATCATCTCCCACAACACTTAACCGCCTTCTTCATTACCATCCGAACTGGATCAAACATCTGTACTCCACCATACTCATTCACACTGCACACTCCAATCAACAAACCCCTTCAAACAAGCCACTACATCCACAAACTGGTTCAACACTCCACTGCAACAGTATATCACCGACATCACCAGAAACATCACCTTCAACCACTCCAATATCAGTTCCTTTACATCACTACTACGCAATCCCCACCTTCTACCAACCGCTTACATACAACAGCCATCAACCAGTAAACTTTCTCACAACATTCACTGCAAAACACTTCTGCCCTGAACATCATCCAAACTTCATCGAATACCCAGTCAACTGTCATTCCATTTCATCAACATACTACTTCATACAACAACCCCCTTCCGCCTTTAACCACTTCCAGTCACTCAAAACCCCCATTGCACAGTTTCTGTTCTGACCATTACATTGCTTCACCACCTCATACACATCATTTCATCATATACCACTTACAAACTACACATCACTTCATCAACATCTCACTAAAACATATCACAAACTTCACATTTCAACATTCACAAAACTTTGTGCATATTAGTTGATGGCGGCAGTGTACACACTGCCCATAGGTAGTAGTGTGGTATACACATTGCCGCCATGAGGCAACACCACGATTTAACATGAAATGAAACGCAAATATAAGTGAGATTGAGGATTACACAATCAAAAACTAATTTCTTCTATGATTGAGTACAAATTAGTTTAATGTTTTTTATTTAAAGCCAACCAATGATGATGTATATATGTTGCATATGTTATACCATAGCTCATGTTTGGTTATAGACTAGTAGATGTATGTTAGGCTAGGTCACATCATGTTACACCATTACATCAAGTTCTACTGCATCATAACACATTTTCAAAGTGGTTGATGCAGCTGCAAACGTTGAAGTGCACCATAGATGAAAATTACTTGAAGAAATTTGATAGCTGCTATCACAAACTATATTAGCTTTTATACATTAAATTGCTTTTATAGTCAAATCTTGTTTTTAGTGCTACCTTGTCGTCCTAATTGAGCTTATCTCAAGCTAATTTGTTCAATAAAAAATATTAGGTCTGTTCTAGTCTGGGTCTTCTTATCATCATTCATGACGAGCAATATTTAATCTGTAAGCAAAGTTCATGTATCGATGATTTTGAACTTTTCATGTTTTAATCTATTTATCTTTCGCATCTAACAATGAATACCGAGTAGCTTAATATTGCATAATTTACCAGGAGATGTTCCACAACAGAAGGTTCGGTCATCGATATGCTCGACATTCAAGCCAAGTAACCATGAACCTAAAGATACATCTTCATTTGCATATCTGTGCAATATTGGCCTGCCAAAAGATAACATATTATATTGAATAATTTTATTTGCTACCAATCTGCCAATTTTTATCTTGATATATCACTTAATGTGGTTAGTTGTCCCAAAATAATGACAACGTGAAAAAAGAGACAACTCGAAAATATGACGACCTATAGTAACAAAAAAAGGAACCATAAGAAGTAAAATTTATGCTTACGCATTGATTGAAATGTATGCCACAAGATCCTTGGAGACTGCATATATCTGACCAGTTGCATGTCGAAAATATTTATTTCCTTCTTCTCCAAATTTCCAGTATTCTGGTTCATGATATTTTACTCCCCTGCAAAAGCACAAAGATGCTCCATTACGCACATCAATTATAACTAAATTTAGTTAATAATGTTACATACCACGATAACATAACTAACTCATATTTGTACACAAAATACCATAACTAACTAATATTTGTACACACACACACACACTGTGAATTTCATTTAGGAAAGGTGAAACTGTGCCCAAACATTATACATGAAAGCAACTATACATAAATTTATTATACAACCATAGAGTCGGAGAGGAAAGTTGAGCATACTTATGAGATAGGACTTGGCCAAACTTCATGCATCCAATGTTGTTAACATTGAATTATATTATTTATATTTCTGCCTATGTTGTTTCTAACTTTATCTATAAGTTTAACCAATGATATATGTTCTTAAATATTTCAAAAATTAAAATTATAATTGAATTATTGATCTGAAGAGACAAAACAAGTTTGTTTCCCCTTTTTTGATTTTTGTTATGATGAAATATGGAAGAATAATCCAATACTAACTGGCATCTCTTTTTCTTTCATTCGACAACCTCGGACATGAATCTGTGGTTTTCTTCATCATTATAATGTTAAAAAATGGAACTCGCCAAGATTGACATGTACATCGTCGTCAACTTTTACGTAGAAATCTATATCCCAAGTGGCAACAGCTGTTGTGAAATAAACCCTTGTTTTTTGCTTGAGATCCACCTCTTCTTCTCCAAAAATCTCTAGGCCCAAAAACATTTTAGAAATCAAAGTGGAAATGTAAAAAACATAGATTTGAGAAAACTTACTTCTTCATCTGTAACGAAAACAACGAGAATTAATCAGGAATTTTGGAGTTCGTTTTATTAACCTAACCGCACCTGATTAGAAGCTAATTAACCTAATCATAAAACCAATTAACTTTAATCACAATAACAAAATTGATTTATAAAAATCATACCTAAAATTTTCTACGATGATGAGAAAATCATCGATGGGGAGAAAACCACAGAAGAGTAGAAGCAATGATGACAATAAACTACAATGTAGAGACGTGTTGCAATGACGATGCAGAGAGAAGAATGGGAATCGACCTTTGTTTGTTTGCTTTTGTGGAAGCAATTTGGGATTAGGTTAAAATTTACTAAGTGAGAGAGCACAAACATACTGGTTACGTTTATTGTATTTACACGAAAACATTTTGGTATGCGTGGGATAGTGAAATCATTTTGCCACGTTTATAATACAGGCTAAAATGTTATTGGTTGCATTTAGGGAAAAAGGCCACCATTTTATCCAACCAAAGACTGATTTTCTTGTAGTGATGTCAATAGATTTTTGAATAAATCGCAATCCAATCTCATTTGCATTCGAAAAAACATATTCGATATCTGAAAAAGGTGTGTATATATATGTATATATATATATGAGAATATCATGGTATCTACGTCAAAAAAAATTGCCCACCCAATTTTTTCAACACACTAGTTTAAATTATGTGTACCATAGTATAACTAATGATAGATACTTATTTTAGCAAAATAATAGTGCATATTATACATGAATAAATATACCTACACTCATATACATATACATATATGTATCTCTCCCTCTATACACACACATATACATATATGTATACGTATACATGTATATATGTGTAGTACATCTATATGTGTGTGTGTGTGTGTGTGTGTTTGTGTGTATGTATGCAAAGCTCTAAATTACTTCTATAAATTATGTGGTCTTTAGATTTGTTAATTTTAATTGAACAGAATAACATTTGAATGTATTAATATTAGCAAAGTGCAAATACAAATATTTGAGAATTATTTTGAACATTGATGCAATATTACACTACCGGCATTCAAAAATATACTTTGACAAAAGATTCATTCAGGGTTGAGAATTTGAAATGCTATATTCATTTAGTGTATCCACAAGAGATAAAAGCCATTATATGATAAAAATATTACAGTGCCATATGAATTCAATGGTATTAAGTTATAAACAAATTAGAAAGATTAGCAATCAACGAAAAAATGATGCTTATTTTCTACTGAAAGCAAAGTAATTAATAGATTTCTACATACTCAAGGAGGTGTATTTGATAAAAAAAATTGCTCTAATTGATGGGAAGAGTAAGTAAGTAAAGTAAATATCAACAACCAATAAATTTTAAATACCTTTCTAGCAACATATAAGTGTTTTTTTCAATTAATGTTAAATACCAGTTATTAACATGTAAGCGCCCTTTTTCATTTCTTTTATTTGTTTAGGGGTGTTGGGCACATAATTTAATCTTATTTGATGGAAAGGGTATTCAAATAAACTACATAACAATATCAAAACCTAATAAATATAGATGCCACTTTAGCAATAATGTGTTTTCTTTTCATTCCTTGAAATATAATTGCATGCAATCCCAATATTTTTCATCATCGGAATATGAAGAATAAATCACCAAGAACTGTAGCAAACTAATACAGATTCAAGCATAGGAATTCGTTAGGAACCGAATGTCCAAATGACAAATAATGAAGCAACCATAAAGAACCTACCCATAAATCAATACCACATACAAAGAATGTCATGAAAGTGGAAAGTGTAAAAAAGCCTCAACATAAATCAATGCCGTAGTGGAACTCATGTGTAGACCCTACATGTTCTCTCTTTGTGACATTGATTTACAAGAGATTTTGTGGTAAGACAGTATATTTCCTAACATCATTTATTTCATAATAGGTAAAATAATTAAATTACAACTTCCCATAAAATCAAAGTTACTAGAAACATATTTCGTAGCACCTTTTATTTTGGAAGTTATGAAGAACGTTCTTGGGATATCCTTTCTTTTAAATTTTGTCAGTTTTTCTAAAAAGAATACTATTTAATCATCAAAAATTACAAAAATAAAAGTCAAAAAGTTAATCAAAGAAACATTTTTGAAATTTGGAAGAGGCAAGCGATGTATAAATTTAGAATATTAAAATGTGGTATAAGATAGGTGAAAATAATAAATTTACTGCTTGAGAATAGGTTAAATTATAAATTACAGCTAATTAGCATTCGGACATGCAGAAAAGCAATAAAAAATTGCTGAATCGCTTTTGCTGAAAAAAGTGTCATATTCAATACTTGCAATCAAAACATTCTTTCAACATGAATCTCTCGTTTCAATCAACATTTGGCCATTAATTTTTTCAAACAAACGCACATTAGCCATCTCAAATATTGTATCCACATCTATTTTTTTTCATATCTGTCAAACCTAAAGCAAATATACTAAAATTTCTATTGTTATTATAATAGCTAAGCTTAATAAAATGACGACTGAAATATAACATCTAAAAGGGATTTTGTTAAAGAGACCTATATAAAAGGAAACCGTGAATCATACATATTAAGAAAATGAAATTTAGCTCCTTAGATGATCAAAGAATGCATTATAACTGCATATTATTATAGATTTATGCAGTTAATCATCAAAGCTGTCATTTGGTTATCAAATAACGATTGGAAAATTAACTTTTGTATGCGAATCTAAAGAAATATTAAAAAAATGAAAATTCAAGGAGATGATTTCATTGGGAATTTATTGTCCTGATGACTGGATAACAAAGTAATATCATTCGTTATTATTGATCAAAGATAAAATAAAAGATGGTATATGTACTTTTACCTCCAAATTTTAAGATTATTGGTGGACGATAGAAAAGGAAAAATTGACCTTTTGTCGTAGCATCAATGGAATGAATCAATCAGGTAACTATAATCTACACTTTCGAACGGACTATGAAGTATTCCAATCAAATTTTGGACAAAAGCGTAAATAAAAACTGTTGGAATGCTTTTTTGAAAGGAATTTACGAGGATAAATAGGGTTAGCAAGAATGGAGGCTGAGGTTAAAGCAACGTTGGATGTGAGCATATTTATAAAAGGTGGATTAGGGTTTCGCTTTTAGTCTAGGAAAATTAGGCTAATTGTGTCTATGCCAGTGTATTTAACTAGGAAGAAAAATTATAAGCCCATAAAATAAATAAGACATAGGCTAGCGGCCGACATTTATTTTTCTCTACTCATCTTCGAGCTTTTTGTAATTTCCGAATAAATAACATTGGGCAGTTTGGAGTGAAAGGTTTTTTTTTTGGCATAAATCCTAACTTCTATTTTAACTTTAAAATCATAAAAAATTGTTGCTTTATTGAAAAGAAATGCATAATTCCACGTATAACTGTAACATACAAATTTGAACGGTTTCATTAACTTTTATGCAGTTTTTAGAAATCCACATAACATTGTAATTCTTATATTATCCTGTATAAATAGAGCTCCTCGTTTTTTAGGACAAGTTGGTGACGCAATGAAATTAAACATTAAATTGTTGCTTGATTTCCACCCTATATAAGGACAAAAAGATCTAACAGTTCTGTTCTATTGTGTTACTGATTATGTTTTATTTTGTGTCTAAATAGTTGATTTTATTTTTATAGCTTTTTATTTCACCTTATTTACTTACCATATTAAAAAAATGAAAATAAACAAAAATATATATTAAAGTTGATAATAAAATTCAAAATAAAAATCTTATTGAAAACCACAATCCAGTTGTAGACCAAAATCTAGTTCAAAACCAAAATAATGGTGCAGATGTTCAAAACACGACCACTTTTAGAGTAAGCTTGATTCCATATCGTGGATAATTCCGCATATATCGAAACATTATTCTCCCAAGTCAAGTTCAACGTGGAATTCAAGCATTTATAGAAAAAGTAATAGAGGATGTAGAAATTAAGGTGTTTCATTTAATATAATATTTTACCAAATGTAATATTTTATCTAACGTGATGTTTCATCCGATATAGTTTGTTCTAGTATTTCAGTTTCTTTTATGCATTGTTTGAAATTTATTAATGTAGTTTATATTATAGCGCATTAGCAACTAAAATAATAATTTATTAGTTACTAATTGAAATTTTATAATCATTTATTGACTTATAATTACTGGTCATTTATTTTTGAATTTTATTAAATATTAACTATTAACTAAAATATATTAATTATTAGTCAAAATGTACTAATCAATGTTTATTAATTAATATCCACTAGTAACAACCAATTATATTTATTAAATAACAAAAGTTCTTGTATTCGAATTGAGCTATCGGTCAGAAAGTGATAGAAAATGGATTCTCAGTGAAATACCATTTATTGAACTATTGTTTGAGAAGGAAACATAAATCTTATATGAACTTTCTTTTTTTAGAATAATCGATTGAAAAGTCCTTCAATGTGCCTTCGGTGTTTTTTTAAACTGTACTAGTTCATTAGCTTCTTTTTTTAAGGATCCATATGTTTTAATCACATGGTCAAATCTCTTGGATTAGGCGTTCTAGTAGCTCACACGATCTACACACACGTGAAAATGGACTCCTTGGACAAAATCCTAAATGTACCACTTATATCATTAAATGAGAAAATATGATGAGTTACACCATCGAAGAATCATCATAATCTGATTTTTTGGTAGGCCATACAACAACAAAATGTGAAATTAATTATTTAAATAAAGTAAATAAAAGCTCAAACCTCCACCTCTTTCACTATAAATACTATCATGCTCTTGTATATGAGAGGATGGTTTCCCATGTATGTTCCCTCCCTTTCCTCTATGAGTCACAACTTCCATCCAATCTTCCCTTTTCTTGGCCATAGAGCAAGCATTTGGGAGATGTAAAGAGGTGGGTTTCCTTATTTTTAGAGAAAAACCCAACCATGACCTTGGTTTGATCTATCTCCACCTATGGTGGATAAAAACTACGAATCCAGTGAAGGAAGTAATTTTGAAGGTGAACCCGAGTGGAATTGGAAGGCATGGTTATTTCCATCGCTGAGGGAGGTGATTGTAACATCCACCATCTGGAGGGTCGAAGCTAAGCGCTATAGATGCTGCAGTCATCCATAGTTTTAACTTCCGATGACCAAATACGATAATGTTAATGGTATCATAATATCAGAAGCACATAGTATGAACCAAAACCACAGATTTTAAAAACAACTTTTCTAATTACATTTCACAAAACAAGTTTCATATTCCATTATAATATCCCATAATCGTTTCCCAAGTAAAGATCAAATATGATTATTGCACAAATACGTCAAGAGCGACATATAATGATGCCCCCTTGGTTGACCAGAGTACTATATAATTATTATTGACTTATTACACGCAGCGGAATCAAACAAACTAAAACAGCAACTCCTAAATAGCTATCCGTCAGCCACCTGTTCGTCTTTGGAAGCTTGATTCGCCAACCTACTAATAACCTATAAAACTCAACCCTCAGCCTACTCAAATTAATTTTGGCACCTGAAAATTTAAGGGGAAAAACACAAACTTCGAATCATACATAAATCCTGTATGAATAATACTATGTATCTCGGTTATTTAATGTTAAGCGAGACCATGCCACTTAGCGGAATGGGTTTCCCCTCACTAACATTCTTTTAAAACATATCTTTTGCAGATCTTTTCCCTACAACCAAAACTGGTTAATAACTGTAAAACACTATTATGTAAACATACATATCAGGTAATAAATGAACTATCTGCTAGAACACTATAGTTTTGTTTGGCTAACTACTAACCTTTGGCTGACTCGGGTCTAGCAGACAATATAAACAAAATTTATCTATCATCTATTAGACACTTCACTTCTGGACGATCTGTCCTTAACTATTTGTTAAATGCTCCTCTTTTGGACGGTCTGTCCCAAACTTAACATCTCCTAGGGTCAGCTGATCCTAATGATTTTGCAGGCTCACTAATAACCTATCTGTATACAAATATATATATTCCATTATGTGTGTAACCATAATTTTAGTCTTACCTATGAAAAGGTCCTACACTAGAATTTTGGACAAAATTAGCTAGGGTTAATAGCTAATGCATAGGGCGTGACCCTATACCAGTCCCATCTGGTATTCTAATATCTGAGTTATTTTACTTCAAAGAACCTTCCCTTAAATTTTCCTTAGAAACCATTTAAAAATGATTTAAAACCTTTAAATCAAACTTAAACAAGGAAAATATCTAATTTCTATGCTTTACTCAAAATCACATTGACATGTTATATATACGCTTTACTCAAACCTTAGTTGATGAAAATATTTAAACCTTCGAAAGTATCCCTTTTGAGTCCATTGAGATTACCCCTTTCGAAACCAAGTAAAACCCTTTATTTAACCTAAGTCAAAAGGGAAAAACATTCCTTTCAAAACCATTCTCAAAAAAATCTTTTGAAACCATTGAAAAACCTTCTTTTTGAGAGTTTTTAAAACCTTAGACATCTTTCTCTTAAAACCTTTAAACATTGCATTTTGAAACCCTTGAAAAAACCATTCCTATCAACCCTTTCGAAACAATCAGAAAAACCTTCCCTTTCGAAACCTTTGGGGAACCACCCCTTTTGAAACCATTCTTTAAAACCTTTCAAAAGCATCAAACCTTTATAAACGCAAACCTTTCGAAAGCACTTGGGTTCAATTTAAAACCTTTCGAAATCATTTAAACCATCTCTTTCGAAACCATTTGGGATATACTTCAACAGAACAAAAATTAAAACCATTTAAGACGAAAGCCTATCTTTCGAAAGAATTCCTAAGCAAAGAAGTGATGGTGTAGAAACCACCCTTCCAAAAGCATTGGAGAAGTTGCCAAGTTTAAAACAAAGTATACCTTCCGAAACCAGTGACTTTGAAAGGTAGAAAAGCGGCAACCAGGGGTTTTGACCCCTTCGAAAGCATTACTTAAAACAAAAGGGTGCAACCCACACGGAACCATTCCTTTGAAAACGTTTGTCCAGGTCAGAAGCCAATCCAGTCGATAGTAAACCCTTCGAAAGCAGAGCAGGCGCAACTTCATTTTAAAACAAAACAAGCTTCGACCCTATCGAAACCCTACGTTTCGACCTTGTACCTTCCGCCTCTATCCAATTCGCTGCGTATCAAGTGTTATCTCATTTTAAAACCCAAATAATCATTTTCTACAGTAGAAAATTTATATAAAATCCAAAATAATTTAGAAAATTATAAAAATTGAAACCCGTCTGACTGCCTTGTTTTTATTTCATGTTATCTCGTTTTGATTTACATGGCATGACTACCTCTATTAATCACACATCTCAATCCCCTAATCATCACATTACATTATTTTATTTAATCTAACTAATTAATTATCCTAAATAATGTTGCTAAAAACACCAGGTGTTACAGACTCCCCTCCTTAAGGAATTTCATCCTTAAAATTACAATAAGGTATATATCTTAACAATCAAAGGTAAAACATACCAACAAACAAATTAGGATAAGCATATCTAATCTTGCTCTCAGTCTTCTAAGTACAGTCTCTCTTGTCGTCGCTCCACTGAACTTTCACTAATCTGACGGCCTTGTTTCTAGGTCTCTTCTCATCTCTCTTGACTATACGAAGTTGGCTTTCTAACTATAGTCAAGTCCGGCTCTATTACTAAATCCTCTAACACAGTTGGCGCCATAGTAGTCTCCTGGTATTTAACACACTTTCTAAGATGAGAAACATGGAAAACATCGTGGACTCCAGCCATACTGCTTGGTAACTCCACTCTATATGTGGGTTTTCTGAGCCTCTCTATAGTATGAAAAGGTCCAACGAATCTCGATGCCAACTTTCCTAATTTCCCAAATCTAATAACACTCTTCATCGATGACATCTTAATAAACACATGATCTCCAACTAAGAACTCTAATTCTTTCCTTCTTCTATCTACATAACTCTTTTGCCTAGACTGAGCATCCTTCATTCTAACTCAAATCAGCTCAATCTTCTCTGCAACTTCTCTCACTAAATCTGGACCAAGAATCAACCTATCCCCGGTCTCTAACCAACAAATGAGAGATTTACACGGCCTTCCATACAAAGCTTTAAACAGTTTCATCCCTATACTAGTCTAATAACTGTTGTGATATGGAAACTTGACTAAATGCAGATGGTCTTCCCATGATCCCCCAAGATCAAATACACAAGCTCTTTACAAATCTTCCAAGATTTTTTGAACTTTTTCTATTTGTCCATCTGTCTGTGTATGGTAAGCGATACTCGTCTTGGGCTTGGTTCCTAAAATATCCTGTACACTCTTCTAGAACTCACTAATGAACAAAGAATCTCTATTGCTAACTATACTACTAGGAATTCCATGCAGTCTAACTACGTTCTTCATAAACAACTTCTCTAAAACATGTGTCATCCTAGTTGACTTAACTGAAATGAAATGGGCACTCTTGGTCAGTCTATCCACTATGCCCATATACTTCCATTTTCTGTACTAGATCTTGGCAATTCGTCAATAAAATCCATAGAAATAGAATCCCACTTCCATATCGGAATATCTAGTGCCTGAAGCAACCCACCTGGCTTCTGATGCTCAGCCTTTACCTGTTAGCAATTCAAGCACTGCTTTAACCATAAGCCAATATCCCTCTTCATACCTTCCTAGAAGAAAATTCTCTTTATATCTTGATACATCTTAGTTCCTCCTGGATAAATAGTGAATTTCGAACGATGGCATTCATCCAAAACTTCTTTCTTTATGTCCCATACATTTGGAACACATAACCTACCTCTCTTTCTCAACCACCCATTCTAGTCAAGACTGAAACCCTTCAAGTCATCGCTCTCTGTTCCATCTCTTAACTTCCTGATTCGTTCAACTAAAGCTGGATCCTCCTTCTGTTTAGAAGCAATCTTCTCAATCATTACCGGTCGGACTTCTAAATAGGATAGTATAATGGTTTCTTCACTAGACCAACCTCAGATCTACACTGCACTCTACAAGCTGACAATGCTTCCAAGTCTTTCCACTCGGCAATCATAGCCAATATTGTATTTTGATGCTTCCTGCTAAGTGCATCTGCTACCTTATTTCCTTTCTCTGAAGTACTCAATCCCAAAGTCATAAGCAACAATAAACTCTAACCATCTTTGCTATCTCATGTTCAGCTCATTTTGAGAGAACAAATACTTCAACAACTTATGATCTGTATAAAGCACGAACCTCTCTCCCAATAGGTAATGCCTCCACACCTTCAATGCGAATATCACTGCAGCTAGCTCTAAATAATGCGTTGGATACCTAACCTCATGTGGTCTAATCTGTTGAGAAGCATATGCAATCGCTTTACCTCTCTACATCAACACAGCTCCTAATCCAGTTCCATACGCATCTGTATAAACTACCAAATCCGGATTATCTTTCAGAATAACCAACATAGGTGTATGGGTCAATAAGTGTTTCAAGCTCTGGAATGCTTCCTCATACCTATCGGTTCACATAAACTTCACATCCTTTAGCATTAGCTTGATCATCGGCGCTGCTATCCATGAAAAATCCTTTATAAACCTCCGATAATATCCAACCAATCCAAGAAAACTCTTTATCTCGGTCACTATCTCGGGTCTCTTCCAATTATTCACTGCTTCAATCTTAGTCGGATCTACAGACAACATGACCAAGAAACTTCACTTCCTTCTTCTAGAAATGGCACTTCAAAAACTTCACCTTTAACTGATGTTACCTCAGTGTCTCAAGCACCATTCTGGGATGAACTTCATGCTCCTTCTCATCCTTAGAGTATATTACAATATCTTCTATGAAAACTAACACGAACCTATCCAAGTGCTCTCGGGAAATTCGGTTCATCAAACCCACAAAGAATGTCAGCGCATTAGTTAGTCCGAACGGCATAACTAACCACTCGTATGATCCATATCGAGTCTTAAACACCGTCAAAGGTATACTATCCTCTGCTACTCTAAGTTGATGAAAACCTTTTGCCAAATCCAACTGAGAAAATATCTTTGCTCCGCTCAACTAATCAAACACATCGCCATCTAGGCAATGGATATCGATTCTTTATCGTCCTCTCATTCAACTTACAATAATCGATATATAGCCCTAATGATCCGTTCGGCCTCTTAGCAAACACTATTGCTGCTCCCCAAGGTGAACTACTCGGTGTAATAAAACTCTTGCCCTCTAAATTCACCAACTGCGCCTTCAACTCCTTCATTTCTGTAGGTGTCATCCTGCTTGACGGTATACTCACCGCTTCTGCTCCAGGCATCAAATCTATCTAAAACTCAATGGCTCGTTTTGACGGCAATCAAACTACCGCCTCGAAGACATCTGCGAATTCTATAACCACAAAAACTCGATTCAACTCGTCTTCCAACTCCACAACACCCAACAAAGCATTGACCTCACAACTAGGGTTTTCTACTGTATAAACTATTCATTCACTACAGTCAGGGTGTCTAAGTGATATTTTCCTATCATGGCAAAATACCTTAGCATTATACTCACTTAACCACTCCATAACCAATATAGTTCCGAACCCTACAATGTCAAACACATGCAAACAGTAGACAAAGGTATGACCTAACAAGTCAACTCTAAGTTGTCACACTTTATCCCAAGCGTCGCATACCCTCCTATCAGATTTGCAACCCTTAAGGAAGTAATTAAGCATGAGGGTTTTAGGTTAAGCTTATCTTCCAAACATCGAGATACAAAAGAATGTGATGCGCCAATATCGAATAGAATACTAACAGACATACCAAGGATCTGAAGCATACCTCCTAACACCACCTTACCTTTTTCCTATATTGTTGGCTTTGAAGTAGTCGGCTCCAATGCTTACACCTTGCCCTTTCCATCCCTAGTGGGCTCTTTGCATTGATTCTTATAATGGTCTATCTGGTCGCAATTGAAGCACTTGATGTTCTTCTTCCCGGTCACTTCTTTCGCCTTTCTAGTATGACACTCATTAGCAAAATGTCCCTTCTTGTCGCACTTAAAACAAACCACCTCAGATTTTCCTTTCTTCGCTGCTCCATCCTTTTTAGCACTCTTCTTATGAAAGAACTACCTCTTCTGACTTTACCCAACCCAGACCACCATCTCCTTTTTCTTCTCCAAACAAGCAAGCATCTCTTCGTGTCTCAAAGCCATCTCCACAAACACATCACAAGGGTCTCTAATATGGGGTAAGGTAGCCCTAGCCAACTCAGGCTTTAACTCCCTGATGAACTTCTCATTCCTCTTCATCACCGTATCAACAGTGGCATAACCATATCTAGCCAACTCTTCAAATCTACTAGCATACTCAAAAATAGACATCTCCCTTTGCTTTAGCTTAGCATACTTTCAGATCAAAACAGACCGCGCCATCATCGATATGAACCTCTCCTGAAACCTCCTCTTAAAGTCAGCCCATGTTATTGTCTCTTCATCCACACTAGCTGTCACACTATTCCATCAAAATAAAGAGGGTCCTTGAAGTTGTCTCGAAGAAAGCCTACTCTTCTGCTCATCATTGAGCCCCAAGTTAGCAAAAATCCTTTCATAGTGCAAAAACTGGTTTTCTACTTCTATAGCACCTTCATCCCCGATAAATGGCTCCCCTTCAAGCTTAGCGTAATCTTCGCTCAATTTAGCATAATCATTGACAACTGGAGCTTCTTGAACTCCTACTCCTGCATTCCCTCCAACAACTCCAGCAGTAATTCTAGCTTGCATCATGTTCATGAAAAGCTGATACGTAGCTCTCATATCCACCCGTGGGACTCCAGCATCGATATTTTTAGCTTGAGCCTGATCTTGGATCCTCCTCGTATTGGGTCGGGCATTTCCAGTAGTGGTTGTTGTAACGAATCTTATTTTTAACTATTTTAAATTATTAAATTTAATGTGGTTATTGATGGTTAGAAATAAAATTTAATAATTTATTAGTGGCATTATTGAATATGTACTTGGATAAATCTTGAAATAAACAATTTTGGAAATTTAGGAATTATTTATATTGAGATAAAATTTTAACCAATAGTTAGAGTTGGGTCATAAGTGTTGAGTTATTTAGATGGAAATAATTATCGATAACTAAATTCATTTGGAAATTTATGGTCGTTAATATAATTTATTGCATAATTAAATTGTTTAAACTTAATATTGAAAATTTTGTAAATAATTGAATTCTGGATTTTTAATTGTAAACTAAAAGTCAATTTGATTGTAACATAAAAGTCAATTTTGAAGACTTGAATTTTTAATTGTAAACTAAAAGTAAATTTTATTTAAGTGATTTGAATCGATATTTTGTAAATCAAACACGGAATTTATATAAATCGAAATGGTTTAATTTTAAGAATTGAGTTGAAATTTAATCCTTGAATCGGACGGTTGAAATTTAAATTAAATTGGAATTGGAATTTAAATTAAATTGAAATTGGAATTGGAATTGAAGTTAATTTGGAATTGGAATTGAAATTTCTTTCGAATTGAAATTGAAGTCAAATTGAAATCGAAATTGAATCGACTAAATCGAAATGGAATTTTGAAATAGATTTGAAATGGGAAAATTGGATATTGAATCAGTTTGACTTTGAAACTAATTTCAAATAAATTATTTGAATATAAATGGTTTAAAAATCTATCTTCTTAAATGTTCAAATAATTTGACTTTCCAAACTATTTATTACATAAAATATTTTCAACAATCAAACTATTTTCTATTAAACTATTTTAACTATTTAAGCTATTTCAAAACTATTCAACTATTTTCTTAAAATTCAAACTAGTCAAAAGGTGAAAATTTTATATTTAAAACTTCGGTTTAAATACGAAATGGGTTAAAATGAAGTAATAACCCAAATTGAAGTTCGAAACAATTTTGGATGTGAAATCGAGATATTGGAGTAAAATGATACTTTCAAGTGAAAATGACGTATCGAACTAAATATGATTTTTGAAGCGAATATGATGATTTCGGAATGGATTAGATTTTGAAATGAATATGATATTTTGATATCGAGTACGAATTGTTTTTGAAATATAAAAGAACCAACTGGTGTGTAAAACGATGTTTGTTTGTCAAAGAGACCGGAGCCTCTTATTGGCGTGCTCTCTTTCAATATTGGAACCACTTTAACAACTGTGTACATGGTTGATGATATCCAGAATGTAGTGGTTGAATTGAAGAATGTTTACTGGAATGAAGTAAGAGAACGATGAAGGATAGCTTTGACACTCATGTCATAATTAAAATGAGTAAAACAGGAGCCTATGTCTGGCTAATGAGTTTAGCTACCTCTAGCGACGTTGGTCACTCGTATTACTTTTGTGATTTCATATTCGATTGGTGCACCTTTTTCGTTTGAATTAATTATCGCGGTCGGCTACGGATGGGTTATGACGAGCCAGAAAGGGTAAACTGGCAGAATCCTACCTTGGACATTGCCTCACGTTCCTTGTCGTACTTATCCTTATACGAGCCCGTTACGAATTTGGTTTAGTACTGTACCTATAAGGGACTCACTGGCTACCGATGTTACTGGTTGTGTTACAGGACCTGCATAGACTAATGCTATAAAAATGTGTTAAGGGAGATAATTTAAAGCCTTAACGCTATTTTGACATTTATTTTACTGATAGACATTATCAATTATAACGTACACTATTCATAGTTTGACGAATCCTTAGGAGATGGAAATACCCATAACATCTCTTAAGTTATTGCGCTCATATTTCATGATATTGATTTGACTTACATAAGAGTATTTTAGTCCCGACTCGAGTGTTTTGTCTTTACATTATGCTCAGGTCAGTCTTGAGTTTTTCAGCGTATTGAAGATTATTCTCTGGAGGACGATGACGAAGATTTGGTATATTACTATTATTATTATTCCCTGCATTATGTTGTTCTACTGTATTGATTATTTATCCCTGGTATATATATATATATATATATATATATATAACTCTGATAAATGTGTATAAATTATAATCAAATGTATAGTAAACCGCTTCATGAACTATAATTTGATTATTCTATTTTGTCATTCCGCTGTGAGATTCTGTGTTTGTACTCGTTTTCTTTTCTTATTTTTCTTATTTAATCCCATTGATTATCTACATTTTGGATTTTTTAAGTTGGACATGTGTGGATTATTATCGATTTGAACGTTCCGAAATGTGGGTCGTCACAGTTGGTATAAGAGCTTAGGTTTAGGGATAACCTTGGCTTTGTGGGGTTTGACTCATTAGAGATAAGGTAGTAATACCCTAGAATAAGTATGTTTGAGTGTGTATATATATGAGAGAGCATACTTGTTAGTGTTATAAAATATTTTATATTGTGTTTACTTATCTGTTGAGTTGTTTAAAAATTCTGATCGGTGCGTGGGACGCCATGTTATCGATATGGGTTTTTAAAATTAAAACGAGTCAAGTCGACGTAATATTTTTTTAAAAATCGGGTTAATGAAATAATTTTACCTAAATTATATTATATATATAAAATGTTAGTTATTAATGAATGTTAGTTGTTAGGCGATGATAATATTTAGTTGTCATCGATTATTGGTAGAATTAAAATAAAACGAATACTTAATGAATTTTATTTTAGAAAGCATTTGATAATTAGATTAAATTGAAATCTAATTATAATATGAATTATTAGAAATAAAAAATTTGTAAATTAGGAAATATTTTCATAATGAAGTAATGAAATTGTATGAGTATATTTAAATATAGAGTACAAATAGAAGAGATTTAAAAGCTGAGAATTTTATAATTTAAACCTTGTCGATTTTTCAATATTATTTTCGAAGCCTTCATGATTAATATTAAAATTATTTGAAAGAGTTTTGACTAGAAAAATATATTTTGAAAGGATATTTAAAAGAAATAAAGCATTGGACTCATTTAGTCATTGGGAAATAATTCTAGGGATGACTACAACATCGCCGGTATTTATTTTTGAGTTTCTGAGTGAGAATTGCTACCAAAAGAAATTTATTTTTGATTAAAACATGTTTCGATTGTGAAAAATATTCTAAGTATGACTTAATAAATATATGAAAATAGTTTTGAACTTATAATTGAAAATAGTATATAAGGAGTAAGTGTATAACTTATAAATTTAAAATAGTGTAGAAAAGAGATAAGTTTGTAACTTATAAATTTGAATAAGAAAATAAAACAAAATTTAAAATGGTTAAATTTTGGTTAAGCAAACAAAATAAATTTTGAATTTGAGATACGAAATAAAATAATTTACTTAAGAAATGTTAAATTGATTTAGTGAAATGAAGTAAATAAAGTATAGTTTAACTCATGAAAGCTTACACAAAAATGAATTGCATTTGAAATTAGTAGATAAAACAACGAAATGAAATTTAAGGAAATTAATTTGTATAACTTATTGATTTGAGAATTAGTAAGATAAAAACAAATTTACATTTGTTGAATGTGAATGATAAGGAAATTTAACCTGAATAAGATTAAATAAAATGAGTAATGGATTAAAATGAAATGAAGTTTAACTTAATATTAAATAAATTGAATTAGATATTAAATGAAACTGGATAAATTAGTAAAGTGAATTAATTCCACTTAATCTATAAATGAACTAATAGAACGAATATAACTTGAATTATAATATAAAATGCAATTTGAATTGTGGAAGAAATTGAATAAAAATAAATGAGTGCTAGAAAAAGTAATGTGAGTAATTGGATTTAATTTAAAATTGGATGAAAATAAGTTAAATACAAATGAAATGAGTTTTAGATAAATCGAATGTTAATTAATTACATATGAAATAAGTTAATGAAATAAATTAAAGGATGGAAGTTAACTTAAGAAAATTAAATGAAATAAACTGTGATAAAAATAAAATTTTGTTAATATGAATATGAGTATATAAACAAAAATTCACTTAAGAAATTTTTTAATGATATGGATTCGAATATGAACTATAAGATGAAGTCAAGAGAAGCTGAATGAATTGATTGTGATAAAGAGAAAAATTATTAATATGAATCGAGTTATAAAATAAAAATTATCGAAGTAAAATTATTAAAATTAAATTAAATTTATGAAATAAACTAATTAATTGAATCAATGGATTAATATAAACTTAGGTTATGGAATAATAATAAAAATGAGTTGCAATTTTATAAAATGTTTATAATAAACTTAAATGGTTTATAAATAATATTTTTATTAAAATACTAAGTGATAATGAAATATATTTAACTTAACAAGGTTAAACAGAATGAAAATTCATTAGATGATAAATAAAATGAATGTCATTAAAATAAGTATTAATCAATTGAAAGTAAATCAATTGAATGTAAATACATTGAATTGTAATCAATCAAATGTGAATGCAATGAATTTTGGTTGGTTTAATAAAAATGAATTGAAACCAAATTAGTTGAATGTAAATCAATTAAAAGCTAATGAATTGAATATAAATCCATTGTATGATTAACGAAATGAATATTAATAGGTGAATGTTAATCAAATAAGAAGTAAATAAAGTGAATGCAAACAAATTGGATGAGAATGTAAATTGATTGAAACTGAGTCAATTAAATGTTAATGAAATGAATGTTAATAGAATGGAAGTGTTCAAATTGAAATGTTGACATTGAATAATAGTATGGTTATGAATAAAACTTGCAAGAATATGGTTGTTTGGATGTTCTTTTATTGCATGGCTATGTTTGCTTATATGGTTGTTGTATAGTTATGTTATATATTGATTTCTCCTTCCATATACATATTCTCATCTATTATTGAATGTTTAGTAGGTATCCAAGGGCGTATGCTAGCTTTTGGAGCTCGCTTGCGCGTATTTTGCTTTTGCTTGCTTAATACGAGCAAACTCGCTCGTATTATTTAATGAGGCACGTATCTCGGATTACATACCATGATTTTATTTTTTTTCCTTCGGGATACCTCATCATTGAGAGAGATGTATATTTGATATATATTGGGTATATTTGTTTTATATATAATATTGTAAAAAAAAATTTGATTGAGCCGCGTAAAGAAGACTCTGCTGAAATTTTTCGTAAATCCGGGAGTTAGAAGTGTTTTTGGGGTTTTAAAATTATATAACTTGTTTTGATAACTAGCTTGTAATTTCCGTAAAACCAATATTGAGGTGATGTAACGAGAGCATGGTAAAGGTTTTCTAATAAGATGTTTATGTTTTATAAGTGATTATTTTGAATAAGAAAATATTGTATGTTAAATATGTGCTTAGTCCTTTTTCGAGGACAAACAGATTTGAGTGGGGAGAATGTAACAGCCCGTATTTTTAACTATTTATTAAATTTAATGGGCTTATTGGGTAAAAAATGGTTAGGAATAAAATTTAATAATTTATTAATGGAGTTGTTGAATATGAACTTGGATAAATATTGAAATAAACAATTTTGGAAATTTAGGAAGTATTTATATCGAGATAAAATTTTAACCAATAGTTAGAATTGGAAAAGAAGTGTTGAGTTATTTAGATGGAAACAATTATCAATAAATAAATTCATTTGGAAATTTATGATCATTAATATAATTTATTGCATAATTAAATTGTTTAAACTTAATATTGAAAATTTTGTAAATAGTTGAATTTTGGATTTAATGTGCATGAAAATGGCATCAAAAATTGATTTAAATTTTATATAAATATGAATGAAGGTTTTTAACTTTTAAAATGGAATTTAAAGTGATTAGATTAAATTTTGGAAATTGCTCGTTTTAATTAACGAGAAGAAATAGCCATTTTGGCCACTGTCTCGGATTTCGACGAAACCAGTTTCATCGGAACCGTAATTGTGAATTATTGTAGAATTTCAAGTTTCTTAGCAATCAGGGTTGTTTGGCCATGCAAGCTTGAAACGCGTAGAAGTCAATTTCAGGGATTCGATTAAAATCAACTGATTTCGAAAAACTATCTTCTGAATACGATTGAATTGGCTTCCGAAACAAGTTCCATTATATTCAAAATAGGGGTAAAATGCTGTAAACGTCTGACAGCACGTCTCGTTTGGAGCTCGAGAAATTTCGGATGTTAAACATTAGATATTTTCAAATTAATTAATAATATAAATATCTACATTCAAACCCACGTTTTTTAGCCGTATATCACTCCTTCCTCCCCCTTTTATTTTAGATCGTTCAGAAGAAAAAATCATTTAAATCAAAGAGAAAAAAATGAATCGATCTCAATAAAAAAAATAACGATCGAATCACGATGTGGAGGTGCGCGCTTACGCGAGGGAAGAGCTTGCTAGGTTCTCAATCGTAGAGGTATCGCGACAGCTAGTGGCGAAGGCAGTGGCCGCGGGTCTTAAGTGATGCCGTGTTTAGGGTTTAGGCGCGGCGGAGCATGGCGATGTGGATTGGATAGCGCGCATGAGTGGTTAGGCTGAGCGCGGCGGCTAGCTGTTATAGTGGCGATCGTTGGCGTTTGGAAAATAATAATAGTAAATAAATAGTAGTGAAGTTGCTTGCGATGGGAGAGGGAAGAGGAGGAACAGCTCTTAAGTTATTGGGTTAAGTTGTTTTAATTAGAAGTATATTATATCGTTATGTTAATTAAGTTTTAATTATATTGATATTAATTATCATGTAATTTTTGCATGCAAGGTCCGTTTTGGACAAAATGAGTCGAAGTGCGATTGTATCGATGTCGTCTATAGTTTGGAGTCGAAGTGGTATTTATTTGAAGCTGAGAACATTTTTAGTTTCAAATGAAAGGTGTGTGTTTATACGCTCACAAGTATTAAATATTATTTTTATGTTAGTCAAAATTTATATTGTGTAGTGATTTAAATTTTTGACTGTTGTTTGGTAAAATTTAGCTGACATTTAAATCGATATGAATTAAATGATAGGAATTTAAATTGATAGTTAAAACTTGAAATGAAAATTATATTACTAGTAAAATTCTCGATTTTTGATAACTAGTAAATTGTTATGATTTTTTGATTGTTGGTTATGATGGATGCTATTGATTGATATTTTGGATAATTTGGATGTTTAATTATTTCATATATATAATGTTATCATCCTATATATTATTTACAGTAAATAATTGTAAATTGAATTAGTTTGAATAAATTAAGAAATATGTTGAAATGGTATATACCCATGGCATTTATTTTGGATTGAAATGATATATACCCATAATTGGAATTAAATTAAAATAATGATTCACTTGGCCATATGATAGAGAATTATATACGGATGAATTATATACGGACACCGGATTGGTTAAATTAAATGATTTTGAAATTTTTGTTTTGAAATTATTTAAATGATTTGATTTTAATAAATAAAAATGAAATTTATGGAAATCGAATTATTTTCGACGAAGCTCGAAATATTGAGATTTAAAGTTGGTAAACAAAATTATTTGAATAATCGAAGTTGAGATTTTGAAATTACAATCGAAATATGATTTGAATTTCAAAATTGATGTGTTTTAAAAGATTGGACTTTTATGCGGACTTTGAATATTGCTAAGTAAAAGAAAATAAATGATATTTCAAAGTTTATCTTCGAAATGAATTATATTTAAAGATTTGGATTTTTAATTGTATACCGAAAGTCAATTTGATTTAAGTAATTTGAATCGATATTTTATAAATCAAATTCGGAATTTATATAAATCGAAATGGTTTAAATTAAGAATCGAGTTGAAATTTAATCATTGAATCAGATTGTTGAAATTTAAATCAAATTGGAATTGGAGTTGAAATTAATTTGGAATTGGAATTTATATTAAATTGGAACTGAAATTAATTTGGATTTGGAATTGACTTTAATTTCGAATTGAAATTGAAGTCGACTTGAAATCGGAATTGAATCGATTAAATCGGAATGGAATTTTGAAATTGATTTGAAATGGGAAAATTAGGAATTGTATCAGTTTGACGTTGAAACTATTTTCAAATAAATTATTTTAATATAAACTGTTTAAAAATATACCTTCTTAAATGTTCAAATTATTTGATTGTCCAAACTATTTATTACATAAAATATTTTCAACACTCAAACTATTTTCTATTGAACTTTTTTAACTATTTAAGCTATTTTAAAACTATTCAAGTATTTTCTAAAATTTCAAACTGGTCAAAAGGTGAAATATTCATATTTAAATCTTGGATTCGAATACGAAATGGGTCAAAATGAAGTTATTACCAAAAGTGAAGTTCAAAACAATTTGGATGCGAAATCGAGATATTGGAGTGAAATGATATTTTCAAGTGAAATGTTATTTTCAAGTGAAAATGACGTATCGAACTGAATATGATTTTTGAAGCGAATATGATGATTTACAAATGGATTTGATTTTGAAATGAATATGATATTTTGATATCAAGTACGAATTATTTTTGAAATATAAAAGAATCAACTGATGTATAAAACTACGTTTTGTTGTTATAGAGACCGGGCCTCTTATTGGCATACTCTTTGTCAATATTGGAACCACTTTAACAACTGTGTACGCGGCGGATGATATCCAAACTGTAGTGGTTGAATTGGCGAACATTTGCCGGAATAAAGTAAGAGAACGATGATGGATAGCTTCGACACTCGTTTTATAATTAAAATGATTAAAACGGGAGCCTATGTCTGGCCGATGAGGTTAGCTACCTCTAGCGACGTTGATCCCTCGTATTACTTTTGTGATTTCGTATTCGATGGGTGCACCTTTTTCATTTGGATTGATTGCTGCGGTCGGCCACAGATGGGTTACGACCAGCCAGAAAAGGTAAACTGATAGAATCCTACTTTGGGCATTGCCTCACGTGTCTTGTCATATTTATCCTTATACGAGCCCATTACGACTTTGTTTAGTACTGTACCTATATGGGACTCGCTGGCTACCGACGTTACTGGTTGTGTTACAGGACCTGCATAGACTACATGCTATAAAAATGTATTAAGGAGGATAACATAAAGCCTTAACGCTATTCTGATATTTATTTATCGTTAGACATTATCTATTATAGCGTACACTATTATATATAGATAGTTTAACGGATCCTTAGGCAAAGGAAAAACCTGTAACATCTCTTAAGTTATTGCACTCATATTTCATGATATTTATTTGACTTATATAAGAGTATTTTAGTCCTAACTCGAGCGTTTTGTCTTTTCTTTACACTCGGGTCAGTCATGAGTTTTTCAGTGTATTGAAGATTATTCTCTAGAGGACAAAGACGAAGATTTGGTATATTACTATTATTATTATTCCCTGCATCATGTTATTCTGCTGTATTCATTTTTTTATCCCTGATATATATATATATATATATAACTCTGTTAAATGTGTATAGATTATAATCAAATGTATAATAAACCGCTTCATGAACTGTTATTTGATTATTGTATTTTATCGTTCCGCTATGAGGTTCTGTGTTTGTTTTCTTTTTCTTTTCTTATTTTTCTTATTTAATACCATTGATTATCTACGTTTCGGATTGTTTAAGCTTGACATGTGTGGATTTTTGATTTAATCCTTCTGAAATGTGGGTCATCACAGTGGTGTTGTCCCCTTCTAGGTTAGCTCTTCCTCTTCTAGCATCCATATCTATATTCAAGCCTTGTGAGATATGGAATAATGTCCTAAGGGGATAGAAGAATAGAGATATAGCGTATACTTATATATTGCAAATACAAGTGTGTTAC
Organism: Allium cepa; assembly: GCA_030765085.1. Lineage (NCBI taxonomy): Eukaryota > Viridiplantae > Streptophyta > Magnoliopsida > Asparagales > Amaryllidaceae > Allium > Allium cepa. The sequence continues at coordinate 845,952,387 of CM060943.1, forward strand.
TATAGCATTATCCCATACCTCGATCTTACTCTATTTCCTTAGGATTATGTTTTCAAAAATCATTTTTAGTTAAAGTATTTCATAAACCTATGCTCTGATACCAAGCCGTAACATCCCCAACCTGGAGACCAGAAGCTAAGCGCTATAGATGCTACAGTCATCCATAGTATTAACTTCCAATAATCAAATATGGTAATGCTAATGGTATCATAATATCATAAGCACGTGAATATGAAACAAAATCACTGATTTAAAAAAAAACTTTTCTAATTACATTTCACAAAACAAGTTTCGTATTCCATTACAATGTCCCATAATTGTTTCCCAGGTAAAGATCAAATATAATATTGCATAAATACACCAAGAGCAACATATAATGATGCCCTCCTGGTTGACCAAAGTACTATGTAGTCATAATTGACTTATTACACACAACGGAATCAAACACACTAAAACAGCAACTCCTAAATAGTTATCCGTCAGCAACCCGCTCGTCTCCAGAAGCTTTATTCGCTAACCTACCAATAACCTGTAAACTTCAACCCCCGGCGTACTCAAATTAATTTTGAGCACCCGAGAGTTTAAGGGGAAAAATATAAACTTCGAGTCAGGCATAAAGCCTGATGTGAATAATATTATGTACTTAATGTTAAGTGAGACCATGCCGCTTGACAGAACAGGTTTCCCCTCACTAACATCCTTTTAAAACAGATCTTTTGCAAATCTTTTCCCTGCAACCAAAATTTGTTAATAGCTATAAAGCATTATTATGTAAACATACATATAAGGTAATAAATGAACTATCTGTTTGAATACTATAGTTTTTTTTGGCTAACTACTAATCTTTTGCTGATTCAGGCCTACCATACAATATAAACAAAATTTATCTAACATCTATTAGACACTCCACTTTTGGATGGTCTGTCCTTAACTATCTGTTAAGTACTCCTCTTTTGGACGGTCTTTCCCTAACTTAACATCTCCCAGGGTCACCTGATCTTAATGGTTTTGTCGGCTCACCAATAACCTCTCTCTATATACAAATATATATTCCCTTTTATGTGTAATCATAATTTTAGTCTTACCTGTGACAAAGCCCTACACACTCGAATTTTGGACTAAATTAGCTGGGGCTAATAGCTAATGTATACGACCCGACCTTATACCAGTCTCATCTGGTATTATAATATCCAAGTCATTTTACTTGGGGAAATCTTCCCTTAAATGTTCCTTGAAAACCTTTTCAAAATGATTTAAAACCTTTAAATCAAACTTAAACAAAGAAAATATCTAATCTCTATGCTTTACTCAAAATCACCTTACCATGTTATATATAAACTTTAATCAAACCTTAGTTGATGAAAACATTCAAACCTTCGAAAGACCCTTTTGAAACCAAGTAAAACACTTTATTTGTTAGGTCGAAAGGCCAAAACTTTCCTTTCGAAACCATTCTCCAAAAAACTTTCAAAACCATTGAAAACCTTAATTTCGAGAGTTTTAAAAATCTTAGACATCTTTCTCTTAAAACCTTTAAACATTGCCTATTGAAACTCTTTGAAAAACCTTTCCTTCCAACCCTTTCGAAATAATCGGAAAAAGCTTCCCTTTCGAACCTTTTGAAACCCTTGGGGAACCACCTCTTTCGAAACATTCTTTAAACCTTTCGAAAGAATCAATCTTTATAAATTCAATCTTTTCGAAAGCACTTGGGTCAATTTAAAACATGTGGAAAAACACTTTTCGAAACCATTTAAACCGTCTCCTTCGAAACCATTTGGGTTATACTTCAACAAAACAAGAGGGTCATTAAAACCATTTAGGTCAAAAGCCTATCTTTTGAAAGCATTCCTAAGCAAAGAAGTGATGGTGTCGAAACCACCCTTCCGAAACCATTAGAGAAGTGGCTAAGTTTAAAAAAAGTGTACCTTCTGAAACCATTGACTTCGAAAGGTAGAAAAGTGGCAGCTAGGGGTTTCGACCCCTTTGAATGCATTACTTAAAACAAAAAAGAGCAACCCATTCGAAACCATTCCTTTGAAAACATTTGACCAGGTCGGAAGCCAACCCTGTCGAAAGTAAACCCTTTGAAAGAAAAGCAGGCGCAACTTCAGTTTAAAACAAAGGCATGCTTTGACCCTATCAGAACCCTACGTTATGATCCTGTACCTTTCGCCTCTATCCAATTTGCTAGGTATCAAGTGTATTGATACCATGCGCATTGGTTTAGAAAGCAATGTTGGCGAAAACGTCGAGGTCGGAATCCCTGGTGTCGAAATTGGCGGAACATAACCTATTATGTTTGTCAAATTTTCATTGGTTGCTGAATTTCTTTTTCAAATGTGCTGCTAAGATTTCAGAAATAAACGATAATTTTATTTTACGAAATACCCCTTCTCCTTTTACAAATAATTGAAACATTCAAGTATCACATCTCAAATAATTTTATATATTCATTAAAACACTTAGGAAAAATCTAAAAAATTCTAGAAAATCATTTTTAATATGTTTTCTAACACATATAAATTTTAGACCCAAATAATTATATTTAGCCATAAATAATATAAAACCCAAACAATCATTTTCTAAAATAGGAAATTTATATAAAATCCACACTAATTCAAAAAATTGTAAAAATTGAAACCTGTCTCTAAAATATTATTTTTGATCTAAATCTAAAATCGTAAGGCATTTGGAAGTCATTTAATAAGGTTTTTACATCAAAACATATCATAAAATCTATCTGAACAAGCGTAAATCGTCAACAAGCATATATAAACATTTAATCCTTCAATTATGGAAAAACTTTGCAAAACACCTCAGATTTAACTTAAAACTGAAAACATTTAGGAAAATGAGACGTAGCCATTATTCACCTTAGCTTGAGATTAAAGATTCGAGATTTGAATAGCCTTTGATTTGATTAATTTTCTTCCTTAGCTTTTTCTCTATCTTTTTCCCTCTTGCTCTTGTTAATGGTGGTCGGGGTCAATATTTAGTTTTGCAAATGTGAATGAAAGTTAGAATACATGGCTAAGGGGTTTAGTTATAAGGATTTTCCTTGTTCCTATTTTGCCCTTACCTATTTCCCGACACATTTTATTTCATGTTATCTCGTTTTGATTTACATGGCACCGCTACCTTTATTAATCACAAATCTCAATACCCTAATCATCATATTACATTATTCTATTTTATTTAGCTAATTGAGTATCCTAAATAATGTTACTAATAACATCGTGTGTTATAGTGATGAATGGCACTAGTTTATTGAATACTTCCTTTTGGAGTTCCACTGTCTACTCCTTTTCTTTAGTCTGCTAACTTGAGAGTTGGCACTACTAATGGTGGAGAAAGGCCGACCTATAGGTAGAAAGACAAAGAAAAGGGGTAGGTAATTATGCGGGATGGCTACTGTGCAGTTAAACCACTACTAAAGCCTCGCTAACGTCCCGTTAAAGCGCTTAGCGCACTTTGACCGCTATGCATTTTCAGTTTAATGCTATTAAATAGTAGATCCCCTTAAAGCTTCGCTATTGTCCACTACTCACTAATTCAAGAGGTTTTATCGCATGCTTTAACAAAATTAATATAAGAATACAATTTTTTTAAATTTTTTATAAACCAAATCAACAAATTTAGGGTATAGGTTTAAGTTCAAGTCCTAAGCGCTCAACATACATTAGAATTCTATTCTATTCAGAAAATCTGAACTGCATGGATAATGATATTCTTCAGTTTGGTTATAAAAGAGTGAACAATGTTTGTTTATTTTATTTTGAAGATAACAATGTTTATTTTTTCTACACAAATAATATGAAAATTAGAATAAAGCAACTTTGGAGAATTATTTATCTCCAATAAAGATTATTACACCTAGTTAAAAATACATCTCCACTTTGTCCTTGCTATAGCTTTTTGCATCTCCATCGCTACGTCAAGTGTTTTAACTGCATCCGATGGCTATTCTATTTATGGACTTGAATCACTACCTTTTTCTCCTTCATTTACTCTAGATCAATGGACTCGGTTCAAATAATTTCAACCTCTCATTTGAACAAATTTGGTCGGCCCTAGGTAGGTAGATATTTTCCAAGTCAAACATTCCATTGACCCCTAACCAAATCTCCTTTTAATTAATTAATTCCAGCTCATTTGTCGAACGAACTATTTGGAACATATTAAGCCTATGCAGTCAAACTGTTTTTTCTAAATCCAATCTAGTTAATTAAATTAAACCAATTTTTATTCAATTTCATAATTTAATTGATAAATTAAAAAATTGTTATAACCAATTTTTATTCAATTTTTATTCATATTAAGAAAAATGTTAAAACTATTTTTTTTATTCAACTATAAGGATATACATATATATTATATAACATAAATTATGAACATAAACAATAATAATAGGGTAGTTTGTAAATCAGTTATAATCCGTATATATCTAGAATATATATATATATATATATATATATATATATATTACAGAATTCAGTTATTAACTTTAATAACCGTAGAGGCCTTAAATGACTTTTTTTAATATAATAAACAGTAAAATCTAAATTTTAGGTATTACACTATCGATCTGTAAGCAATCTCTATAAATTTCAACTATAATGTAATTTCAACCATAGTATTTGTATCATATTCTCTCATTGTCACGAATAAAATTACATACGAAAATAAGGAATACTGTTTGTTGCATTTTACAAATACTTTTGTTACACGGTCGACACTTTACTTGAAAAAATATTATATTTTCAATTTGAATTTTACACTATTCTAATCTATTTATCGTGCTCCGTATAAGACATATTACCATGTTCCAAAATGTGAACATTTCTTAAACATTTTAGATTGGCAATGTACTACCCTTTTATGTAAATTAATTTCTTCATTATAAACAATTAGAAACCACCATTTTCTTAGTAAAGTGCCAATGAGAGGAAAATAATTACATGGATGACATTTTGAAATAGGCTGACTAATATTAAAAGTTAGGATTTTTCCTAGCATCCCTACATAATTAGACTTTAGAAGATATAAGAAATGAAGAAAATATTGGCAAACAAATTCCTCCAAATAAGATTTTTATCAATTCACCCAAAGATTAAAAAAAAAGCCTAAAAATTGAGAAGATATGTCAATCCCCAAAACAAAAACAAAAAACCTTTTCCCCAAACATATCTAATGATCCCTATACATGTCTATTTTTAATTATTGGGAACAATGAAACTTCGGTTGAGTCGTGTACGTTGTCATTCTCTTGAAGACATTTCGACGTTCTGCTCGAAGGTGTAAAGCAGTTCTGAAAAAACAAACATTGCCACCTCTAGGATAAAACAATCTATCTAATCTGAAAAATATCAACATGTTTGCATTGACAAAGTCGATTTTGATTTGCACTCTGAAATACTGCTCAAGGTGTTTAGTTTTTTTGAAGGAAGAAGAAAAAGAAAAATGTCCGTTATTCTTACCATTTCTCTTCTGTGCACCTATCATTTAAATAGGTAGAATGAAAATTGTATACGTTACTAAAGTGGTGGAATGTTAATGGATTTTAATTTATTCTCATTTAAAACAATATTGTAATACCATTAGCTTTTGTAGCAGCTCGATAATAATGTCACATAAATATATTACCCTTATGCAAGTGTAACGGCTCAATTATAATAATGATTCATAAATATATTACCATTATAAATTTGCAACGGCCCAATTATAATAATGGTTCACAAATAAATTACCATTAACCTATTTTTTATTTAATTTTTTAATAAATTCACTTCATAAATAAAAACATTTCCAACAATCCCCCACTTGAAATTTTTTTAAATATTTTTCGAGCAGTTTCTGAAAATATAAGATTGTGCATAAATAAAGGTGTCTTCCGACTTGAACCTTTGCATAGTGGATATGATTCAGTTTTTACTAAAGTGACACGTAGTCTTGAACTCTATTCCTTACATCAGACCACACACAATCTTTCTAGTGTGCAATCAAATAAGCCCGTGCATTTATGTCCATGCACGTCTACCCAAGTTTAGTGAATGCTTTAGGAATTTTCCCCAAAACTCCATAGGAAATGGCCACATTTCCACATTCACACAGGCGAGTCTATCAAGAGTACTCCTGAAGGTAGGTACTCCACTCCAAATAGAGTATAGATCTCATTAAGAGTTTCTATTAACTCATCCTATAATCACTTTAGGAATACATGCTTCTTAATAAAATAATAGCATGTTCAACTAATATCACTTCGCGGCTTGTTCTTACCCATTGAACCTAGTTCTTGGGATCTTCAGTCATTAGGTCAGGTTACCATTGTGCGTGACTCAACAATCTAAGGGCAATACTCTCATTCTTTTAGAAGTTCTAAGGACTTCTCTTTGGCCAGTCCTTTTGTCAAAAGATCTGCCTAATTCTCATCATTGCATATCTGATCCACTTTAACAACACCTGAAGAGAGTACCTCCCTAACAGTACTGTGCTTACGATGTATTTATCGTCTCTTACCACTGTAATAACGGTTATGTACTTTTACAATAGCTGTGATACTATCGCAATGGATCAACACAGCTGGTATCGGTTTTTCCCATAAAGGAATCTCAATTAGCAGATTTCTTAATTACTCTGCTTCTTCACTAGCTATGGTTAATGCTATCATCTTAGAGTCTATAGTAGACTGAGCTAAAATTGTCCGTTTCTTGGATTTCTAAGAAACAGCTCCTCCAACAATGTTAAAGATATAGCCACTGGTTGCTTTTGAATCATCGGATAAAGTATTGCAGTCTGCATCAGTGTAACCTTCAATAGAAGCTGGAAATTTTTCATAATGTAACCCAAGGTTCATGGTTCGTTTTAGGTATCTCATGATCCTCTCAATAGCATGCCAATGCTCTATACTAGGTTTACTAGTAAACCTGCATGATAATCCCACGACATAGGCAATGTCGGGTCTAGTACAATCAGTGGAATCCGAAGGTTCCAATGATGCTCGCATAATCAAATTGTCTTACACCTTCACTAGTGTTCTTAAATAGTTTTACACTAGGATTATTGGTGTACATGCAGGTTTACTGTCCAAGTAATTGTATTTCTTTAGAATCTTCTCAATATAATGAGATCGATCCAAAGAAAGTCCCTTTTTGGACCTAGTAATCTTAGTACCAAGGATTACACTTGCTACATCTAAATATTTCATGTCGAAATTGGCACTTAACAAAGGTTTAATAGAGTTTATGGCATGAATGTTTGACCCAAAAATAAGTATGTCATCTACATACAGACATATGATAGTGCAAATGTCATTGTCAAATTTATAGTAAATGCATTTGTCACTTATATTAACTTTGAAACCATGTGAGATTATTAAGTTATCAAATTTTTCATGCCATTGTTTAGGTACTTGTTTTAAGCCATATAATGATTTATCCAACTTGCAAACTTTATGTTCTTGACCATGAACTACAAATCCTTTAGCTTGGTCCATGTAAATTTCCTCTTCTAATTCACCATTTAATAAGACAGTTTTAACATCCATTTGGTGTATTATCAAATTATGAATAAATACAAATGAAATTAGTATTCGAATGGATGTAATCCTAGTTACAGGTGAAAAGGTGTCAAAAAAGTCTACATTTTCACTTTGCTTAAATCCTTTAGCTACTAAGCGGGCTTTATATTTATCAACCGTGCCATCATGTTTTAATTTCTTTTTAAGTACCCATTTACAGCCTGTAGAATTACAAACAGGTGGTAGATCTACTAAGTGCCAAGTCTTATTGGATTCCAAGGAATCCATTTCATCATTTATAGTCTCTTGCCAAAAGTCGGCATCTAAGGAAGATAAGGCCTCTTGGAGGTTTAAGGGATCCTTCCCTATGGTAAAAGCACAGAAATCTGAACCAAAATCTTTTGCGGTTCTTGCTCTTTTACTTCTTCTAGGTTCATTTTCAGAAGACTCATTAAGTTCTGTTTTAATAGGCATGGTGTTACTTGATGTGCCCCCACTATTCCTCAATTTAAAAGGAAATCTAGATTCATAAAAATAAGCTTCACTAGATTCTATTATATTATCTGTATTCAGGTAATAAAATCTTTATGCTTTGCTATTAATAGCATAGCCAATAAATACGCATTCTTATACTCTACTTCCTAATTTTATTCTTTTAGGGTCTGGTATACGAATATATGCCAAACATCCCCAAGTTCGAAAATAAGGCACATTTGGTATATAATTTCTTAAAATTTCAAATGGTGAGATTTTATTTTTTGATTTAGGAATTCTATTCAATAAATAACATACTGTTAATAAAATATTCCCCCACTAATGTTTTGCTGCACTCGAATTCAATAAGATAGACACAACTAATTCGGTAAAGGTTCTATTTTTTCTTTCAGCTTTACCGTTCATTTCCGGTGAATAAGGTGTAGCTCTTATGAACTATACCATACAAATTATAGAAATCAAGAAATAAACTAGACTCATATTCTATTCCTCTATCACTAAGAAGTCATTGTTGTCTGGATCGTCTTTAAATTATTGGGAGTAACGAAACTTCGACCGAGTCATGCACGTTGTCACTCTCTGGAAGATGTTTCGGCATTCTGCTCAAAGGTGCAAAGCAGTTCTAAAAAAACAAACGTCGCCGCCTGTAGGATAAAACAGCATCTCTAATCTGAAAAATATAAACTTGTTTGTACCGGCAAATTCGATTATGGTTTGCACTCTGAAATACTGCTCAAGGTGTTTATTTTTGTTGAAGGAATAAGAAAAGGAAATATGTCTGTTATTCTTACCATTTCTCTTCTGTCTATCTATCATTTAAATAGGCAGAATGGAAGTTGCATACGTTAGTAAAGTGATGGATGTTAATGGATTTTAATTTATTCTCATTTAAAACAATATTGTAATACCATTAGCTTTTGTAACGACTCAATAATAATGTCACATAAATATATTACCATTTTGCAAGTGTAAAAGGCTCAATTATGATAATGATTCATAAATATTTTACCGTTATAAACTTGCAACGACTTAATTCTAATAATGGTTCGTAAATAAATTACCATTAACCTGTTTTTTATTTAATTTTTTAATAAATTCACTTTATAAACAAAAATATTTCTAACAATAATGGTCTTAACAAAATATTTTTTAAAGAAGCTATTGAATATTTTCATAGATTTTTCGCATGTAGAAAATTCATTGCCCTTTTTAAAACAATAAAATAAGCAATGAATTTGAGTCACAGTCCCATATAGACTCAAATATCTCCAATTATTTATTTAATTTAAGTTAATTACTTAATTAAGTAAAGGCTAATTATTTATTTAATTATTTCTTAATTAAAGTTAATTTTAAAATTTTAATTAATTATGATTAAAAGGATTTAAATTATTATTTAAGTTTTAATTAAATGTTATTTAATTATTTAATTGATATTAATTAATTATTAATTATTAATTAAGGTTTAAATTATTATTTAATAATTTAATAAAGGATTAAATAAAGATTTAATTATTTATTTAATAATTAATTATTGTTATTATTATTTTTTTGGCAAGGCCAACCGGTTTTATAGTGGATAGTCCACTTTTTATTACGAACGTAATAAAAATTTGAAGTACAGGAGAAAGGCCAAAGCGCCTTAACTATTAAATAGGAAAATAAAGCATGGGAATGTGACCGACATGCCACAGTTACTAAAAATAACATTAAGTCTAAGACTCCTCTGAAGAGGTAGAATCACCATCTTCCACAGGTACTTGGGAAGAGTCCATAAGGACTTTTCCAAGTAAACCAGCATAAGGGCGGAAGAGGCTAGCTAGACAAGGATCATAATCAGTAGTATCAGGAGAGTAAACAAAGGAACGATCCCAAGAAGAATCAGCTAACATGACAGCATTCGATCTCGCATACAGACCATCCATATCAAGGACTAAGGAATCACCAAAAGGAACATAATGAAGGCATCTAAGGTCCAAATGATCATCGAAAACAAATCTAAAAAAGGAATCAGCAGCGGGATTAAATCTCACATCAGACTTGAGATCAACCCAACACCTTCAGACTCGTCCCAAATAATAGGCAATCGCGACGAAGCTGGAACCGGAGCAGGTAAAAGAATTGCAGAATCATCACAAGAGACAACATGAGCAGAAAGAGAGGCATGCCTATCAACAGGATAAGGAGGCGAACCCGGGACAGATAATGGAACTGCAGGAGGAGGGACAGAGGCAGAAACCTTAGGAACCCATTTCCGGAGCGGGGGGCGAGGCAAAGGGATCTTAGGAGTAGTCGCGGAGACAATAGAGTGCAAAACGACCAAAGGGATCCCTTTTAAATTATTGTTATTATTTATTTAAAGTTTAAACTATTTCTCAATTACTTAATTAAATTAAGTTAAGACTTAATAAAGATTAATTATGATTTAAAAAAATATTTAACTTATAATTTAATATTTTAAAAGAGTTTAAAGTTTTAAATTCTTTGTTTTTCCAAGAATCAATTTTTTTTAAAGAAACTTATTTTTCAAAGATGGTTTTGAATTCAAGGAATTCAAGTGTCGATACAACTAAGGAACCATATAACTGTGAATGAGTTATAATGTGAATTGTTGGATTGTGTGGACATGTGTTAGCAGAATAAATCCTCATTCTATTATAAATTGATTGTTTGTTTATTGTGTGGACATACGTTGGCAGAATAAATCCCCATTCCACTATAAATTGGTTGTTTGTTTGTTGTGTAGACATGTGTTAGCAGAATAGATCCTCGTTTTGCTATAAATTGATGGTTGGCTTGTTTTTGTGTTTGTGTGGACATATGTTAGCAGAATAAATCCTCGTTCTTCTATGAATTGATTGAATTGTTTGGACATCTATTTAGCAGGACAAATCATCATCCTGCTATTATGTTATTTGAACATGTATATGCTAGTTAGTTCATATTGACATGTTAATCCTTTATTAGATGTGAGTAGTATTTACACATATGTTGATCTATGTAAATAACAGATGAGTGAATTGGAATTGAATGGTAAATTGAATTAGTACCATTGGGATTGCTAAGCATCGTTTTGAAATTATAAAGAGTGTTTTTGAGTTAACCTAAATTCTTTGACCAATTTGGGTTTAAAATTTATGAATGATTTCAAGTTATTTTATAAGGTTATTTTTAACTAATATCTTATTTATCAAAGGGGTTTTACTAGAATGTTTGCTTAAAGTGGTTTTGCAAAAGATATTTTGTAAATGATATTTTATAAATGATTTATAAAGAAGTTTTATAAATAGGTTTGAATTAGAAAGTGATTTTATAAACCATTTTAGAGATTTAAAAGAAGTTTTAAATCTAGTTTGAAAATTTATAAGAGGTTTGAAACGTGAAGTGAACTTATAATAGTATTTTATAAGGGATAAGTGAATGTGTTTTATAGTAAAAGATGTTTTGGAAAGGGAATTACTTGACAACTTAGTATGGAATTTTGAAAGAGGAAAGTTTTTCGAAAGCTTTTAAGTATAAAAGAGATGTTATGGGTTTTGGAAAAAGTGTTTTTGAAGGGATCTATCGATCAAGTTTTATAAAGTGATTTTATTAATTAAAGTTTAATTAATAAAGGCTTAGAGGATCTCATATGGGATTGAATCAATGTCTGATTGTTATTTAATTTGATAGTTAAATCACCGACTATCAAATCTAGACTGAAAACGTAACTTTGGAAATATCTAGGGAAAGCATGAGAATTATATGGTACAGTTACCGTCGAAGGTGTTATACTGTACATATAAACTCGTTTCTTCTTTTAGGATAAAGGATATAGAAATCCATCCATAAACAGTTTGGAGGTGAACTCCGCTCTTATCTTTATCTATTTATTTCCTAAAGAACCAGGGATGAGTTTATCGAAAATAACGAATGTTGTTTTGAAGAGACCGAAATTGGATATGTTATCCGAAAACCACTTCGATCCAACGAATGTGTTTCGAAGTGAAGACATTGTGAAGAGCATGGAATGAAAGATAGAGATGTGAATTACAAGGGCTAATCGCTACTAATCTTGAGGATGATTCCAAAATGGATGTAGTAGGAATAATGCTTTTGGTTTCGTTCAGACCCAGAATGAACTTGTATGGATGAATGCTATCAGCACATTGTCATTGTAGGGCAATGAGCATTCAAAGTGTGAATTTCTTGAAATGTAATCATAGCCTCAAGCCTCATCAACTGGGAATGACTGAAAATCAAGGGAGATGCAGCAAGGCTAAGTCGATCGCACCCATTAGGTTATGTTGTCACCCTTCTAGATACACCTACATATTTGTGGATTGTTTGTGCATGAGATCTAGGTAAAAAGGGTTGCAAAGCAACCAAGGTGATGACGTATTCAATACTATCTAGGTTAGGAGTAGGATGGTCTTGTATTGGTAGGGAATCCCGGCGAGGTCCTCGGTACATTTTCTAGACGTGTACTGTGGTAGGTGGTACCCTAGTGCCTAATCATTATATGGAGTCCATTCTGCAATACGAGCCTTTACGGCTTTGATTGAAGAGCCTAGTATGTTGAAATTTAATTAATATAACAATTTCGGCTATTTTAATAAGTATTTGTACTTATACATTACAATAATATCACTGGATTTTTATATAAAAGTGTTTTGGTTACCCTAAGGTAAAAACCCGTCTGTGTTTATGTGCGCATGGTCTTCCGAGAAACCTTTGATTTTAGAAGAGTTTTAAAAGTAATAATTTAGTTGTTTTGAGTTTACTCACACCAGACCCATGTTTGACCCAGATTTTTATTTTCTTTCGCTAAGACTCTTGGGTGCTCATATTTTTACAAGCAGCTAAGTAGTACAGGTTTTCTTCGGATGCATTCTGGAGGAGCTTGGAGCAGGAGGCTTCATCGATAGCTAGTTATTATCAGTTTTCCACTGTATATTATGTACTCTATATTCGATGTATAAGGATAGATCGTTGTAACTGTCCTAGGTTAAAATTGTATTAATGTAACTTTGATGTATAAATTTTGAAATGACTTTGTAAAGTATTATGTGATTAATATATGTTATTCCGTTGCATTGTAAGATTCTATGATTTTTTCTTTCTTCTTATCTTCTATCTCCTTTCTTTCCTCTAATGAACAGTGTTTCCTGCACTTGAATAGTCGGTACGCTATAAAGTGAACGTATTAGTGTCGATTTTCGAGGGTAGAAAATCTAGGTCCTTACAATTGGTATCAGAATTGAAGGATAAGCGAGAACCTTGGGCTTTGGTGGGGTTAACTCATTAGAGTTAGGATTAGTAGAACCCTAGACTAAGTTTGAGTGTATATTATACACAAGCGTGCATTTGTTAGTAATATAATTTTTTTTATTGTGCTGTTTGATCTGTTGAGTGGCTTATGAATTCTAGTCGACACGCTTGATCAACGTTGTCGATGAGGGTTCCTAAACACTTAAACTAGGCAAATCGACACAATATGGTTTTGAAAATGGGTAAATGAAATAATTTTACCTAGGATATATTTTATATATAAAGATTGATTTCTAAAATAACATAGTATTTTTGTGACGACCCAGAATTTTGGACAATTTAAATTGGGATATTTAATTGATTTTAATATTTAAAAGTTAGTTTGTAACTTAAATTTCAAATATCACCATTATTTGGAAATTTAATTATTGGAAAATGGGTTAAATGTTGAATCTGGAGTTTTAAGCCTGTTAAAAATAATTTAAGGGTTTGTAAAATTTATATCGATAGTACTGAAAGTAGTAAAAGTGTTAAAAGTGAATTTGGAAGTGCTTTGTTAAGTTTTGAAATTTTATCGTTTAAATTGAATTTTAAAATAGCCTTCCGAGGCACAGTCTCGGTATTCGACGAAACCACTTCCATTGGATCCGTAATATTGTATTATTTTCGGATTTCAAATTTTGTAGTGATTGGAGTTGTTGTGTGAGCATACGATATATATAAACGCGCTGGAATTTTATATCAAAAATTTAATATAATAACTGGATCCATAAAGCTGTATTCTCCATACGATCGAATTAGAACTCGAAAACTTTTCCATTGTGTTCGAAATAGGGGTATAACATTATGAACGCCTAGCGGCATGCCTCGATAGGGGTTCGAAATTTTAGAATGTGTGTAATGAAACGATTTGAATTTAAATTTAAAACATTTAGATATATATATATATTATATTGGCCAATTTAAGTCCTCTCATGTCAAACCTTATTCCTACAGCAGCTTTTGCTTTTCAGAAAAACACTGTTCTAAGCCGACACACAAAAGAAATTTTGCACGCTAACATCATTTCTTGTCTCTTATTTTCTTATTTTAAAAGGAAAAGAATACATAAGCGAACGACAATCTTCTTCCCCCAATTTCAAATCCGTTCGTTTATAAAATGGCCGCCTTCATTTTTCTGTCTGAGCCACTTCACTTCCCTTTTTAAGATCGAATCTTTTCCCTTTCCTTATTCACAAATAACACAAGATCGAAATCATGGCCGGGTCTCTGAAATCGAGTCAAGCTTGTTCATTGACTAGAGAGGATTGAAGCGCGATTCTAGGGTTTCATGTCGGCCCGTGTTCGTCGATTGGTGGATTGGGAAGCGTGGCGGTGTTCTCAAAGGGAAGCACGCTCGTGTGATAGGAGCTAGTGTGACGACCCGACTTTCCACTCCCGGAAAATCGCATCACTAATTAAGAAAGAAAGGGATAGAAGAAGAAAAGAAAGAGAAGAAAGAGAAAACAACACATCAGAATCTCACAGCGGAACGATTTAAATATAATATAGAACATATACATAGTATCATATACATCAGAGTACACAACTAAACATCTCAATTTAGATAGTTATAACATTTCTGTCTAATACAATACAAGAACATCATCACAGAATAACACACAGCGGAAACACTAACTATATATCTATACGCTGAAGCCTCCTGCTCCATAGCTCCTCCAGATTTCATCAAGAGATAACCTGAATCACTTGACTACTCATACAGAATATGAGTACCCAAGAGTTTAATAAAACAGAAAATAAACACTCGGGTCAGACAGGGGTATGGTATGAGTAAACGGTTTAAGATTGCTTAACTTTAGAAAAACCTTTGAAAAGAAAAGGTATCACGTAAGACTTCCCACACATAAACATGGAAAAGTTATTAACTTACGCTAACCAAAACATTTGATAGGAAATCCAGTGACATTATAATAGTGTCTAGGGTTTTCAAATAAATATGAAAATAGCTGAAATTGTTACATGATTAAATTCCAGCTACTAGCCACAAAAGTGGGTAATACAAACAAAACCGTAGGGTCTCGTAGGGAAAATGGGTTTCCATCAATGGCAGGGCTACTGGGGTACCGCCCGTCACAGTACGTGGCCTAGATCACCGTACCGAGGATTACTCCCTTCATCCCCTGCAACACAAGGCCGGAACCATTCCTTACTGAACAGTTACGAACAAGACTACCCCGCAGTTGGCTGCAGTTCCAACCGCCCACAAAGCCGAAATAAAAAGGAACATCTAGACAGGGATGTATCTCGCTCTCCAGTGGGAGCGACCCACGAAGCCTTGCTGCACCTCCCCTGTTTTAGTCATTCCCGGTTGATGAGGCTTGAGGCTGCGATTACCTTTATAGGACCAATTATCTTAGAATGCTCATCATCCGCCTGACGATGTGTTGAAAGCATTCAATCCATACAAGTTCGTTCCGGGTTCGAACGAAACCGAAGGCACTATTCGTTGCACTCATTTTGGAATCACCCTCAGAGTCAACAACCATAGCCCTTGCATTCTAAATCTCCATCTCGAATCTATAAGCACTATTCCGTCAAACTCATTACAGAATCACCCACAGAGCTATACTGACGTATAGCCCTTACACCTCGAGTCTTCACTTGCTCCACTTGGATTAACGACCAAACGTTTAATTGGAATCGATGTGGTTTTCGGATATCCAAATATGGAAACCCGATCCCGGTCTCACCGAAACCAAATGCCATTTTAATGTCCAAGTTATACTTAAGGGATTTAAACAATAGATATTTAGAAATATCACTTAACATAAATGGGTGTATTCATATTACACAGATAGATAAGCATCTATTATCACATGTATCTATACATATCACAAAGCAGCATATATATCACAATCAGATATAGCATATTCACATCATCACCCATCAATCAATGTCAACAACCAATATCATTTACTCCTCCAATGATATATCATCCAATCATTAATCATTCATAAACAAGTTTGATTCAAACTTGATTAATTTAATTAATCCTTAAATTAAATACTTGGATTATCTTCAATCCAACTCCTTATTCATTAATTAATTACAAATTAATTAATTAACTAACATTACTTAATTATCCATTTCAATAAATCCTCCCTGATTAATTATCACTTAATTGCTTTAAGTAATTATTACTTAATTATCATATTAATTAATCATCCTGATTAATTACTTACAAATTATACTAAGTAACTACCTCTTAATTACCTTTTAAAATTAATCAATCCTTGATTAATTATTGTTTAATTATCCTGATAATTATTCCTTAATTATCCTTTAATCATACCCGATTAATCACTTTTAATTAATCACACTGATTAATTACTTTTAATTAATCATATTTAATTAATTATTTTTAATTAATCACTTTGATTAATTACTTTAATTACATTTAGTAATTAAAACTAAATTATAAATTAATTATTCTTAAAACAATTAATTAATTATTTTCATTAGTTAATGATTACTTCATTAATTAAATTTCTTCCTTAATTAATTACTTTAACATGTAATTAATTACTTAATTAATTACTCTTAATCCTTTATTTAATTAATCATTAATCAAACAATTTAAATCTTTAACCAATTATTAATTAAGTCTTTAATTAATAACTAAAGTGATTAACTCTTAATCATATTTACTTAATCACTTTTAATAAAGTAATTATCTTTATTTAATTACCTTTAGTAATTAACCACTTAATTACTTTCCCAAGTAATTATATAAGATTATCTCATAAGTGATTATCTAAATTAATTACTAGTTAATTACTTAATTAACTATTTAACTTAATCATTTACAAATCATATTATCTTTGTTTTAAATTTTAGAAACCTTACTGTAAAATATTTTAAAACTTTTTAAACTAAAACTTTAAACTGCAGAACCCACAACAAAAACACGCTCATCAACCCGAGCAACCCACAAAACTCACGCGTTAACCTGAGCAAACCTACCCCTAACCTGCTTCGAGCCTAAATAGCAGTTACACGAAGAATACTCCGAGTCTTCCTTCGAGTTCTGACCAACCTCTTCCCAACTCCAAACCATACGACACCTGATACCCACAATCGTGCACGTTTATGTGCACGACCGCGCCGAACGCTGGCGAACTCTACGCCAGCCACCTACAAGTCACACTCCACCCCTACTACCCATCGCACCACCCAGTAAACCAAACTTTGATCGAAATTGAAATTTCGATATCAACCCCAACTGCCTAAACCCAAGATCATCGGGAACTTGATCACCGCCGATGCTCCTATCCACTAGACGCCACGTCCTCCTTCTAGAAGCAGCATCTCGCTGTCCTCCGTCTCCAGAACCATACGCCGTCGGCTCCGGTCGCTCCATGTCGCCGCAAAATCCATATGAACATCATCGGCACACACAGCATAAAAACCCTACTCTATTCAATTCCAACCATTCCCTTCATCTAAAAATTCCATAGTGATTTTTCCGATGATCACTATCTTCCCCTCCACCTTCATGTCCAACGGCAAAACCCAATTCGCCATGGATTGCCGTGATTTGGCCGAAAACCCCAAATCATTAAATTCCAAAATACTCACTAAATACCCCATTAAAAATTATAACAATCACACTAAAATTCATGATTTTCAATTGCTATTTCATACATGCAATCAAAACTCAAAATTGATTTAATAAATTTGACCCCATTTACCATTTTACTGTAAATTCAAAGTTTTTAAGCTAATTATCCATTTTAAAAACCTAAAATTATTTTTAGATGATAGCCTATTTGATTTCAAACAACATTTATTTACAAAACATAAGCAGATTTGAATTCAAATCCAAGTTATGGAATTTATTTTGGAAACCTGTTATAGTTTACAGAGCAAAATTTTGATAACAGGCACCTCAATATCATCAATCCTTTATACTCAATCATGCAACAGTTAAATCCAAGAATTCTAGTCAATCCATCAAGTTTCCATACACAATTACAAGATGAAATTTAAAATTTAAAACTGTTTTTTTAAAAAATTATTTACTCACCTTAGATGGAAGAAGACAGAACTGCATGTTTCCAGGCTTGAAAATTTTCTGCATTCTTCCTGAATTTGCTGCTTGATTAACATTAGTTGCATGTTGATTTTAATCCTGAATTGTTTGATTCCAGTATTACTTGAATTGCTTGAATTATTCCAGTTGCTTGCCTCTAATTTCATTTGAAAATCTTGCATTGAATTATCCCCTGTTTGAATTTCCAGATTTCTTCCTATTTCAGGTTTTACAGTTTTCTGCATTTATCTCTTTTGATTTACAATTTTCTTTCAGATTTCTTCTTTCTGATTTTTTATTTAGTTTGGTTGAGATGAAGATAATATTTTTTTTCTTTATTAGCTGAAGAAAACTTTTGTTTTATATTTACAAGTTTAAATTTTAAATTATATTTACAAGAGAATGCCATTTGTCACAATGAAACTCTAATTTACTTACACCTATGTAAATATGATTACAAGTGTTTTAACATACATTAATATACTTACAAGTGGTTTTAAAAGTGTTATTAAATTTTCTTTTAAATGTTATTTTATCCTTAATAATTTATTTTAAGCTTATATAAATATTTATGAAATGTTTACATGATTATAAGATGTATGTATTTTATAAGAATAAGCTTTGGATTTCAATACATATATAAAAGTGAATTCATGTTAGCAATTATAACTTTATTTATACATTTGAATTAAATTGTAATGGTATTATATAATGAAACTTGAGAAATTGATTTTAACTCTTTATAAAAAAATTTAAAACAATTTTATCTTATTAAAACAAAAGCTAAAATATATGTTTATAAAATAAGAAATTAACTTTATTACTTAAAATTTAAATTCCAAATATCATTTCAAAGACATTAAATCAAATTATCATTTCAAATTCAAAACTAAATATATATCTAGATAAAGTTTGGAAATACTTATTAAACTCAAATTAATAAAAATTCCTATTTAAAACATATATATACAAATATATATACACATTTCAAATAGAAACATTCTAACATTAAATTTATTAATTTCCATATTAAATTTTAAAACAAATATCAAATCACAATATATACATTTATATATATATATATCACAATTTGAATATAAAGTTTTATTACAAACTTCTTATTTACCAAAATAAATGTTTTCCAAATCAAATTATTATAAACTTTCAAAAGAATTTAAACTAGCCTATTCATATTGTTAAGAAAATATTAATAGACATTATCAAACTATTATTATTAATCTTTAAAATAAATTTAACTTGTCAATTTATAATATAAAATGATCAAATCAATTTAATTATTAACAAAGATTATTAAATTGATATTGCTCAAAATTCCGGGTCGTCACATTCCTCCCCCCTTGAAAGAATTTTGTCCCCGAAATTTAAAAGCAAAGATAATTTAATAACCCAGCTAAAGAATGTAAATTTTAAATTAGCAATCACACAATCAATCATAGCAACCAATTTAAACAAATAATTTTATCTATCCAGAAAAATTCTGAATAGAACTTCCTAATATTATCAAGAGTTTCCAGATACCTATACCGGAATACTCGCTCTACAAATCTTAAGTAACTACACTATCAAAACAAAGAACTCCCTCATCTGATCCTACAACTTTGAACAAGATATCAGACTAAACTCAAAACCAGCCCAACTACCAAATCCCCCTTAACTACTGATCCTATCACTCAAAGAATCTACATATATTCCTCAAAGATATGTGAAATACAATGAATTCCAGCTATCTGAACTGGCAATTCAATCCTGTAGATCAAAATCAAATCTTCAGAGAACACAGACAACTCAAAATACTTCCAGAGCGAACTCTCCAGTTTTACCCATTCTTGTATCTCCTTTGATTGGATAAAACTAAAACAATATCCAAATTCTAACTGCACAACTCTTCAGATGCTCTGAGTCACCTCCAATATTCCTGATCAGCCTAACCCTCGCTGATTGCGTCAAGAAACAACATCTCCAACTCAAACCAAAACTCCAGATCCTACTCAACAAAATCGCTGTCCAAAATAATAATTTGTTGAAATCCAAAAACACAACTTTATACCACAAGCATCAATGGACTTCAAACCTATCTCTCTTATCTGGAATATCCAAATAGTTGCACTAGACAACCTTACCTACCAAATCCAGAAAATTCCTTCATACTTGAATTTCCAGTAGAAATCCCTAACTGCAACTCCTGGTTGCTCCCATTCTAGAATAACTCCCAACTCGCTTCCGCTGCACAACTCTGATCTAGAGCAGATAAGAATGCTATCGAAGAACACGAGCACAATCTTTCTCCATACACAGTTCATCCGACTCATAAAAATCTTAGTGACAATTCCACTTGGTCAAAACATCTCAACAGAGTCTTCACTCAGAATAAGATGATCAATCCTTCTCCAAAGATTCCTGAGCTGCCTCACCAAACTCTTCTCGCTCCAAGAGTCATCCTACTATATGGTTGAACCATCAAAATTACTCCTGAATTCCAAGTCGATAAGAAAACTCAATCTCCGATTCGGGTCAACTTCTGATTTTCTCAAAAACATCAAGAAAATCTCTGACTACTTCCAAAGCTTTCACCTCTACTTGAGATGCCTCAATCTCAAACCAAAAATACTCAAAGATTCCCAAACTAATCGCAAGTCACTTTTGCGATCCCACTCAGTTCTGATTCTAAAGAACTGTCTCCCCAATTAGAACAGCTTTTCCTATTCCAGATAAATCTTCAAGAATGGCTTACCCATCAGAAAAACTGATAGATCACTTCCAACAGATATCTCGCTCTGCTGAGCCTCCCAAAGAAATGAATAAGCCTTCACTACTGCCTGGTCTGCTGATAGTAGAATCCCCAAAGATTACTGAATCATCGAAGAAACAGATCCATGCTGCTGCTTCCAAACTTCACTTCAATGATACAGCTAAGCCATAAGATCTTCCTTAACCACCAATTCCTGAGACTCAAAACTATCACCCAATTTTGCCAAAAATCCTTGAGACGAGTCGACATCTTCTCAAGAAACTCAGCTCCAAACCAATTACCAACCACTTATCTTCTTAAGAAAACAAATGAGACCTTGTCCGAAATGAGGTAACTCATCGACCTTAGTCTCAAACTTCAATATGGACAAGACATCCTTACTTGAGATCTAGAGAATCTCTAAACATTCGAATCTTCATTGCAGTAGGCATCAATGCTCTTCCAACACCATCTAAATCTGGCTCCAAAAGAATCATCTTCAGAACCATCAATGGATACTGCATCTCATCACACAGCTGTTCTTACCTGAAGCTATCAAAATACCACCACTTGCTTCTCCTCAGCGGACAACTCAACTCTTGGAAATCCCTGCTCATTTGAGAGCAAATCAACCTCACACTTCAAGAATATACAGCAATTCTTGAAAATACTTCCTTTGGACTCAAAGAAATCCTTTCACCAATCTACAAAACTTATTCGAGACGGTAATAGATCTACAATCTCGATAAACACCTCCAACCACAACATATAAACCTCTTCCATTAGTGGTAGTCGTGTTCCACACACTTCTACCTTATCTACCTTTATAACTTATGTTGGAAAATCCGAACAGATAACCCAACAGATTAGGTAGATATATAAATATATATTTATATATAAAAATTACAAGTACGCTCTCTCAAGATAGACACCACTCTAGAGCCTAGGTATTCACTCAACCTAATGCTCTGATACCAGCTGTGACGTCCTAGGCTTTTCAACCATCAGCAACGGCTCACGACCGGTAGGCTTTTCAACCATCCCAGTCCCGCCGTGGCTCATATTGGTACCTCGGGTTTGCTTTTACGGCCAGCCTCTCGACTCGCAACCAACCCCGCAAGACCTTATACTATCCCCGAGGGCATGTAGGGGTAAGAATCTCCCGTTCGCCACCTAACGCAAAGCGAGAACCCCCTATCACGCTGTAATGTAGCAAACCCGATCATGGTCTCACCGAAACCAAACGCCATTTTAATGTCCAAGTTGTACTTAAGGGATTTAAACAATAGATATTTAGAAATATCACTTAACATAAATGGGTGTATTCATATTACACAGATAGATAAGCATCTATTATCACATGTATCTATACATATCACAAAGCAACATATATATCACAATCAGATATAGCATATTCACATCATCACCCATCAATCAATGTCAACAACCAATATCATTTACTCCTCCAATGATATATCATCCAATCATTAATCATTCATAAACAAGTTTGATTCAAACTTGATTAATTTAATTAATCCTTAAATTAAATACTTGGATTATCTTTAATCCAACTCCTTATTCATTAATTAATTACAAATTAATTAATTAACTAACATTACTTAATTATCCATTTCAATTAATCCTCCCTGATTAGTTATCACTTAATTACTTTAAGTAATTATTACTTAATTATCATATTAATTAATCATCCTGATTAATTACTTACAAATTATACTAAGTAACTACCTCTTAATTACCTTTTAAAATTAATCAATCCTTGATTAATTATTGTTTAATTATCCTGATAATTATTCCTTAATTATCCTTTAATCATACCTGATTAATCACTTTTAATTAATCACACCGATTAATTACTTTTAATTAATCATATTTAATTAATTATTTTTAATTAATCACCTTTGATTAATTACTTTAATTACATTTAGTAATTAAAACTAAATTATAAATTAATTATTCTTAAAACAATTAATTATTTATTTTCATTAGTCAATGATTACTTCATTAATTAAATTTCTTCCTTAATTAATTACTTTAACATGTAATTAATTATTTAATTAATTACTCTTAATCCTTTATTTAATTAATCATTAATCAAATAATTTAAATCCTTAACCAATTATTAATTAAGTCTTTAATTAATAACTAAAGTGATTAACTCTTAATCATATTTACTTAATTACTTTTAATAAAGTAATTATCTTTATTTAATTTCCTTTAGTAATTAACCACTTAATTACTTTCCCAAGTAATTATATAAGATTATCTCATAAGTGATTATCTAAATTAATTACTAGTTAATTACTTAATTAACTATTTAACTTAATCATATACAAATCATATTATCTTTGTTTTAAATTTTAGAAACCTTACTGTAAAATATTTTAAAACCTTTTAAACTCAAACTTTAAACTGCAGAACCCACAACAAAAACACGCTCATCAACCCGAGCAACCCACAAAACTCACGCGTTAACCTGAGCAAACCCAACCCTAACCTGCTTCGAGCCTAAATAGCAGTTACATGAAGAATACTCCGAGTCTTCCTTCGAGTTCTGACCAACCTCTTCCCAACTCCAAACCATACGACACCTGATACCCACAATCGTGCACGTTTACGTGCACGACCGCGCCGAACGCTGGCGAACTCTACGCCAGCCACCTACAAGTCACACTCCACCCCTACTACCCATCGCGCCACCCAGTAAACCAAACTTCGATCGAAATTGAAATTTCGATATCAACCCCAACTGCCTAAACCCAAGATCATCAGGAACTTGATCACCGCCGATGCTCCTATCCACTAGACGCCACGTCCTCCTTCTAGAAGTAGCATCTCGCTGTCCTCCATCTCCAGAACCATACGCGGTCGGCTTCGGTCGCTCCATGTCGCCGCAAAATCCATATGAACATCATCGACACACACAACATAAAAACCCTACTCTATTCAATTCCAACCATTCCCTTCATCTAAAAATTCCATAGTGATTTTTTCGATGATCACTATCTTCCCCTCCACCTTCATGTCCAACGGCAAAACCCAATTCACCATGGATTGCCGTGATTTGGCCGAAAACCCCAAATCATTAAATTCCAAAATACTCACTAAATACCCCATTAAAAATTATAACAATCACACTAAAATTCATGATTTTCAATTGCTATTTCATACATGCAATCAAAACTCAAAATTGATTTAATAAATTTTTGAACCCATTTACCATTTTACTGTAAATTCAAAGTTTTTAAGCTAATTATCCATTTTAGAAACCTAAAATTATTTTTAGATGATAGCCTATTTGATTTCAAACAACATTTATTTACAAAACATAAGCAGATTTGAATTCAAATCCAAGTTATGGAATTTATTTTGGAAACCTGTTATAGTTTACAGAGCAAAATTTTGATAACAGGCACCTCAATATCATCAATCCTTTATACTCAATCATGCAACAGTTAAATCCAAGAATTCCAGTCAATCCATCAAGTTTCCATACACAATTACAAGATGAAATTTAAAATTTAAAACTGTTTTTTTTTTAAATTATTTACTCACCTTAGATGGAAGAAGACAGAACTGCATGTTTCCAGGCTTGAAAATTTTCTGCATTCTTCCTGAATTTGCTGCTTGATTAACATTAGTTGCATGTTGATTTTAATCCTGAATTGTTTGATTCCAGTATTATTTGAATTGCTTGAATTATTCCAGTTGCTTGCCTCTAATTTCATTTGAGAATCTTGCATTGAATTATCCCCTGTTTGAATTTCCAGATTTCTTCCTATTTCAGGTTTTACAGTTTTTTGCATTTATCTCTTTTGATTTACAATTTTCTTTCAGATTTCTTCTTTCTGATTTTATTTAGTTTGGTTGAGACGAAGATAATTTTTTTTCTTTATTAGCTGAAGAAAACTTTTGTTTTATATTTACAAGTTTAAATTTTAAATTATATTTACAAGAGAATGCCATTTGTCACAACGAAACTCTAATTTACTTACACCTATGTAAATATGATTACAAGTGTTTTAACATACATTAAATATACTTACAAGTGGTTTTAAAAGTGTTATTAAATTTTCTTTTAAATGTTATTTTATCCTTAATAATTTATTTTAAGCTTATATAAATATTTATGAAATGTTTACATGATTATAAGATGTATGTATTTTATAAGAATAAGCTTTGGATTTCAATACATATATAAAAGTGAATTCATGTTAGCAATTATAACTTTATTTATGCATTTGAATTAAATTGTAATGGTATTATATAATGAAACTTGAGAAATTGATTTTAGCTCTTTATAAAAAAATTTAAAACAATTTTATCTTATTAAAACAAAAGCTAAAATATATGTTTATAAAATAAGAAATTAACTTTATTACTTAAAATTTAAATTTCAAATATCATTTCAAAGACATTAAATCAAATTATCATTTTAAATTCAAAACTAAATATATATCTAGATAAAGTTTGGAAATACTTATTAAACTCAAATTAATAAAAATTCCTATTTAAAACATATATATACAAATATATATACACATTTCAAATAGAAACATTCTAACATTAAATTTATTAATTTCCATATTAAATTTTAAAACAAATATCAAATCACAATATATACATTTATATATATATATATATATCACAATTTGAATATAAAGTTTTATTACAAACTTCTTATTTACCAAAATAAATGTTTTCCAAATCAAATTATTATAAACTTTCAAAAGATTTTAAACTTGCCTATTCATATTGTTAAGAAAATATTAATAGACATTATCAAATTATTATTATTAATCTTTAAAATAAATTTAACCTGTCAATTTATAATATAAAATGATCAAATCAATTTAATTATTAACAAAGATTATTAAATTGATATTGCTCAAAATTCCGGGTCGTCATAGCTAGGGCTCGATGTCGATTTTAGTAACCCAGGGTTTGGCGAGTTCGTCATAGGCAGTTGCGTGCGTTAAGGAGGGTGTGATGGCGTTCGATGGTCAGGGCCACGAATCAGGATTCGTGGTTCCTGCACTCGCGTGCGTAAGGGATCTGAATCTCAGTATTGCACCGGCTCTGATGGAAGAGAAATCCCAGAGAGGCGAAGGAATTTATGGATGCAGGAGTTGTGCAGTTTGGTTTTGAGATGCTGTCAGAGTTCTGATTGGGTCGTCGGGATTTGGGTTTTGGATGATGTGGTTAAAGTAAGTATTGCCAAGTCTGATATCGGTCGATGTGGGTTGAGTTAAGATATCAGTTTGTTGCTGCTGAGAAGTGCTTCTTTTTTTTATGATCTTTGGTTGGCTAAGGTATGATGAGAGTCTGGGTGTGTTGCATGTGTTTCAGTGAGGATTTCGCATCTACGGGCGTTCGATCGTGAAGCAAGGGTTCGACATCGTATCTAGGTTTGAGCTAAGGCGATATAGAGAGTGGGCCGGCTCATTTCCGTGATAGGGTATTGTTTCTTTATTTCTATTCTTTTCAGTAATCAAGATTATCCAGTAAATTTTAAACTTAAGTAATATTATTTAAGGGAATAAAGAATTTACTTTAAATTCAAGGTTTAAAATTTGTTTAGAATGATAAAGAAGCGATTAAACAATTTATTTCAGAAAATACATGTCTGGGAATTTCTCATTTAAAATTTTATACCATTTCAGGGAATCATTATCAACCATAATTATTTCATATTTAAAATCAAGTGAATGAACTATTGTTTCGATAATATCATAGGTTTTTGTACCAAATATGAATTAGGTTGGTAAATTATTATTATAAACCTAGCTAAATAAATTAAACTATTAAATGGAAATAGGTTGTTGATGTGTTCAATTATTGATAAAACACTAAAAATGTTATTCAAGGTTTGGAAACCAAGTCGAGTGGAAGTGGACGGCAATCTAAGGACAAAGGTGAGTTAATCTCAGTCTTCTGGATAATTACTTAAATTTAAATGGTTAAATTTAAATATTGGTTGAATGATTAAATTGATTTGATGTGCTATATTATATAGTAGTATATAGTATATATTGGAGTGATTGATTTCCCGCATTATATAACGGATGAGACCCTATGTGCCGCATAATAGCGGATGATATTATATTCATTCCATATACCGCGATATTCCACCTCGAAGTGGAATTAGTATTGTGCTAACATCTGTGGATGCAGGGAAATAGGTTGGAGGGATCCAACTGGGTTCCTCAAAATTTATTTAGAATATTTAATATTCTCTATTATTATTATTTGTTATCCTGTGATGAATTATATTGATAATTGGGATATTGGATGTTATGGTTTGAGTTAATATATTTCGGTATACCGAGTTATCAAAATTTATAAAAATGGATTTTTGAAAAGAAAATAAAGGAGTGGATTTTTAAGTAAAATAATTATAGAGCATCTGGATAAATTTAAGAATGAATTGGAAAAGAATAAAAGTGATTTTTAATCTTAATTAATAAATTCTGAGTATGGAAAAAGGGGATTTTGAATAAACAGAGAGAGAATGAATTGTAAACCTAAAGTGATATTATTTAAAGTAATAAAAGAATTTACATTAAAATTCAAGGTTTGAATTTATTTGGAAGGATAAAGAAGAAATTTGGGAAATATGAAATTGGTATTTTCAGTTAACAAGATTTTAAATTATAATGAAGAAATAAAATCTGAAGTTAATGGGATTTTGAAGTAAATGAGTAAGTAAGGAAATTTATTTAAAAATAGAGTAATTTGGAAATCAATTTGAAGATTTATTAAATGTTTAAACCGGGATTTTTAAAAGAAAAGTGGGACTTTGGAATTTATGAACTGGGTTTATAAAGGTGAAGTAACATATCAGTGGATATTTGGAAGAATAAATTCATGGTGGGAATTTATTAAAGGAATGGGTAAATTTGTTTAAAAATAAATAGTGTTTTATTTTTAAAAGATGTGAAAGAGAAGTGTATTTCCCTGGATAGCCAATTACGTTTTCGAAGCAAATTTTGTTAAAAGTTTTAAGTTGTTTAAAAAGTATGTTTAGAAAACTTATTATTTCTAAATGTTTAAATTCTAAAGTAAGTATTTTCTTTTAATCTATTTATAGCAGTAGTTATTTAAAGATGGCTTGGTATTATGTTTTAAAAGTTAGAAATTCAGTTTTATATTGTACAAAGTAGTTTAATATTAAATACTCTTAAAGTATATAATTTGAATAAGTATTAAAGTAAGTTTTAATTTAAATGTTTTAAAGGATATTTTATGATAAAGTATTTTTTAATTATTTTAAAATCTAAAGTTTTTGTGCTTGGTGTTTTCAATGGAAATAAATATTTGGGAATTCATTCCATGAGAAGAGTGTAGTTTGAAAACTGTTGTCAAAGGGTTGTAAATGGAAATATATTTTGCGAAGATATTTTGAGATTAATAAATAATTTGGAGAAATTATTTATGTTTGACGGTTGTTTGTAAATGCTAATTGATAGTAAAATAACTGACTATCAATATTGGACAATGCACTGATCGTTTCGAAGAGATCGGGATCAGGATTTATTTCCTGAAAACCACTTCGATCTGGTTTGTACATTTTCGTGAGGAAGACGAGTTCGAATTCGAAGGTGGAGCAGTGAAGTGCAAGGGCTAGTCGCTACTAATCTTGAGGTGGTTCCAAAATGGATGTAGTAGGAGTAGTGCCTTCGGTTCCGTTCGAACCCGGGACGGACTTGTATGGATGAATGCTTTCAGAACATTGTCAGATGGGCGATGAGCATTCTAAGAGATGTGTTATAAAAAGGTAACGCTTAGCCTCAAGCCTCATCAACCGAGAATGATTGAAAATCAGGGGTTATGCAGCAAGGCTAGGTGGGTAGACCCATTAGGGTGAGGTCATCCATGTCTAGATGTCCCTTTTATTTCAGCTTAGTGGTGCGGTTGCTGATCCCAACCGTATGGTGATCTTACTAGGAATTATCTAGTAAGGGATAATCCCGGTCTTGTATTGCAGAGGATTGGGAGTAATCCTCGGTACGCTGATCTAGGCCACGTACTGTGACAGGTGGTACCCCAGTGCCTAGGCATTAGTTGGAAATCCATTCTCCCTACGCGACTTTTACGATTTTTGTTTGTATTACCCACGATTGTGGCTAGTAGCTGGAATTTAATAGATGTAACAATTTCGGATATTTTAATAAGTATTTGTAGATAGACCCTATTATAATATCAGAGGATTTTAATAAAAAGTGTTTTGGCTATCGTAAGGTAAAAACCCGACATGTTTATTTGTGGCGTGGTATTACGAGATGCTTTTGATTTCAAAGGATTTTTGAAACTTTAATAATCAATTTGAGTGTGGTTTTCTCACGCTGACATTCCAGACTGACTCGAGTGTTATTTAACTATAATGCTCGGGTCAGGCCGAGTATTATAGGATAAAGGAAAGGATGCCGTGTAGCTCAAGAGATAGCTGGATGGCGATACATACTTCTGTATTTGTGTTAAATATTCTGCTGTGTGTTCAGATTGTGAGGACAGGTTATGATTACTGTTGTGTGTTATGTATACTCTGATGATGTAATGTATAAACAGATTTGTTTTTGTGTAAAGATCATTTATTATATGTTATATTTTATTCTGCTGCGATGGTTAGATTCTGATGTTGTTTTCTATTTTCTTCTTCTCCTTCTTCTTCTTTAACCCAAATGGTTCGTATTTCCGTTCACATTGAGTTGATTGATGGAGAATAGTGTCGACTCAAGGGGTACGGGTTTGCGGGCTGTTACACTTGGTACCAGAGCTGAAAGGTTAAGCGAGAACCTTGGCTCTGTTGGGAATTACTCATTTGAGATAGAGTCAATAGTACTCCAGAATGAGTTTGAGCGTATTAATATTTATGAGTGCGTATTTGTTAGTGGATATAAAAATGGTTTTATATTGTGTTGATTGATTTATTGAGCGGCATATGAACCTTCATCGACACAGTCTGGACAACTGTATCGAAAGGGTTTCTAAACACTTGAATAGAAGAATTCGACGCAATATTGTTTTCGGAAATGGGTAAATGAAATAATTTTACCCAAAAATATTTTTTTGATATAAAGAAAATATTTTCTTAAATTGTTATATAACTTGGATGTTTGGATGATAATATTTTAGACAAATAAGATTATAAAAATTTCAATGGCCTGTATAATCAAATGAAAATTTATATGAGCATAAATTATACAGATGGATTATAGTTAAAATTGGAAATTTAAATCTCGTGGATTTTGGAAGTGTTTTCCGTCGTATTTTGAAAGGAAAATAATAATATTATTTTGGAAATATTTTTGAAAGAAAATGGTTTTAAATAAGCTTTGGAGATGTTATAGCATTGAAATCGCTACGGTCACTGGAAAATAATTCCGATGATGATCGCGACATCAGTGGTGTTCATTTTCGAGTTTCTAAGTGATGGATTGCTGTCGAGGTTATTATTTTAGAATGTTTGGGAAAAACAAGTTTGTTCTTGAAATTTCAAAGAAAATTTGGTTTAAAATTTAAGAAGTATGATTTTGAGATAATGGTGATTTCAAATAATTTGAAAGCCAAAAGCCGGGTGTTTAAAAATCATGAACTCCTTACTTAAATAATTCAGAGATCACCAGGAGATAAGTTATAAACTTATAAATATTGAATGATTTTGGATGAGGAATATGGGAATTGGATTTTTGGAATTAAAATTAAAGGTAAGAGTTAAAAATGAGAATTTTAACTTGGATTAAGATTAAACTTTGAAATTTAATTGATGGTTGGAAGAAATAATTAGTAAATCTTGAATGTGATTGGAATGGAAAAATTAAAATTAAATTTGGATTGAGAAATAAAATTAATTAAAATTTAAATTAACTTAAGCAAATTTAATAATAATGAGTTGGATTTGAAGTAAGTTGAAAAGAATTGAAATGAAATAAAAGTGAATTATGTGGGATGATATTAGATGAAATTAAGTCCTTGCTTAATAAAATTCAAAAGAATGGTATGTGGCTAGATTTAACTGGAGTTAAGTTAAATAAAATTGAATTGAAATAAATTCAGTTGAGTTATAGATAATATTGAATGGAATAAAATTCTCACTTAAATAAATAAGCGTAAACTAAGTAAGTATTGAATTGGGATAAATAAGCTTTGGAGGCTTATAAAAGAATTGAAAAGCATTGAAACTTAAATATAATCCCTAGTTAAAAGTAAGGTGAAAATGTGATTGATTGTAAATGGATGGAGAAGTATGAATATTAATAAGTGAGTAACTTATAAAAATTAAAAAAAAAGAATAAATAAGCCGAAATAAAAGTGTTGGAATTTTGGAAAATGAAAGAAAATCCAAACTTGAGATATAAAATAAGATTGAACTCAGGAAAATTAAATGAAGTGATTTTTGAAGATAAAAATTAAATATTGAATTGTAAGTTGGAAGGGGACTAATTTGAAATAAATAAGTTAATTGGATAAGTTATTGAAGTTTAAATTGGTTAAATAAAAGTTGAATAGTAAGTTAATAAAATTGGTTTGTGAATTAAAAGGGAATGATAGAAATAGAACTTGAGTATAAATAATATTCATCACATATTGTAAGTGGATTAATTGTGAATCAAAGTTGTCAAATAAAATGGAACGGAATTAAATATAAATCGAGTCAGAATCAAGTTAAATTGGTTATAAATAAAATTCAACTTGAATTGGGAATAAATTAAATGTAAGTGGAAATTTTGTCAAATGGAATGGAATTGAATCAAAATGGAGATGATTTGGGTTGCAAATAAATCCAATTCAAGTGTAAATGAGTTAAATATAAACTTGGATATGATTTTAAAAAAATGAGAATGGGTTTAAAATTAAAGTAGATAAAGAGTGGGGTAATTGAATTTGATGAGAATCAAATTAAATAGAAGTGAGCTTAAGTTAGGAAGTTGAAATAATTTAAAGAAAGTAAATTAACTTAAGTTTAAAGTTAATAGAATTTTGGCTTCGAGTAAAAGTGGAAGTCCATTAAATAAAAATTCGGGTTAAATTAATTTGGGAAATGGTTATTAACTTATAAGTATTGAATGTGCCAAGCTTAATAAAATGTCTTTGAATGACATAATTGCAGAAATGGAATGAAATGCAGGTGTATGAGTTGTAAATAAGTTAATATGTGAAGAGACTTTAATAAAAATTGTCTTTGGAATCAATTGAAGTGAATTGGGTTAGTTAAAAAGTAATTGAATATAAGCGATTGAATAATAAACCATTCTAACTAAATAAAAATTTGGTTGGAAGCTATTCGAATTAATGTCGAAATCTTAAAAAAATTTACTTATAAGAATTGTTTAGTATGCATTGCTTATTCCATGTGCTAGATATTGAAAATGAGTGAAATGTGAATAAACTTCATATATTTTATACTTACATGTTTAAATTAAGTAAGTATGGGTACAGAGAAGCCGTTTGGCTGGATTTGGATGCGCTAATTGCTAAAATAATAAGCCGCTTGCTTAAAAATGCTAAATAAAGGTACGCCTACGTAATAAAAATAGGAAATATGATCTGTTTTTGTTTTCCGACCGTGTGGGTCGATGTATATATATTTATATTTCTTGTCAAATTGCAAAAGCTCCTCCGTACAAAGGAGACTCTGCCAAGAAGATTTGAAAATTTTGGGAGTTAGAGAACTTTTGAAAATTTTTGAAATTTTTTTCATTAGCAACAAAACGATTTCGTATTGGAATTGAAATAAGGGATTTTGAAAATGGAGATTGTAACTAATTGTTTAGTTGGAACTAAAGGATTGAAAAGATGAATATGGGATTTTCGCTAAATGGGTTTTAGTAAGTTAGGGGGTTTGGGACATTCTTCTACCTTAGTAATTTTGGGGACGAAATTCTTTTAAGGGGGGAGGAATGTGACGATCTGGAATTTTTAAATTAGGATATTTAATTGATTTTAATATTTAAAAGTTAGTTTGTAACTTAAATTTCAAATATCACCATTATTTGGAAATTTAATTATTGGAAAATGGGTTAAATGTTGAATCTGGAGTTTTAAGCCCGTTAAAAATAATTTAAGGGTTTGTAAAATTTATATGGATAGTACAGAAAATAGTAAAAGTGTTAAAAATGAATTTGGAAATGCTTTGTTAAGTTTTGAAATTTTATCGTTTAAATTGAATTTTAAAATAGCCTTACGAGGCATAGTCTCGGAATTCGACGAAACCAATTCCATTGGATCCGTAATATTGTATTATTATCGGATTTCAAATTTCGTAGTGATTGGAGTTGTTGTGTGAGCATACGATATATAAACGCGTTGGAATTTTATATCGAAAATTTAATATAATAACTGGATCCAAAAAGCTGTCTTCTCCATACGATCGAATTAGAACTCGAAACCTTTTCCATTGTATTCGAAATAGGGGTATAACATTATGAACGCCTAGTGGCACGCCTCGATAGGGGTTTGAAATTTTAGAATGTGTGTAATGAAACGATTTGAATTTAAATTTAAAACGTTTAGATATATATATATATATATTAGCCAATTTAAGTCCCCTCATGTCAATCCTTTTTCCTGCAACAGCTTTTGCTTTTCAGAAAAACACTGTTCAAACCTAAGCCGACACGCAAAAGAAATTTTGCATGCTAACATAATTTATTGTCTCCCCTTTTCTTCTTTTAAAAGGAAAAGAATACATAAGCGAACGACATTCTTCTTCCCCCAATTTCAAATCCGTTCGTTTATATAATGGGAGCCTTCATTTTTCAATCTGAGCCACTTCGCTTCCCTTTTTCAGATCGAATCTTTTCCCTTTCCTCCTTCACAAATA
This sequence comes from Allium cepa, assembly GCA_030765085.1. Classification (NCBI taxonomy): domain Eukaryota; kingdom Viridiplantae; phylum Streptophyta; class Magnoliopsida; order Asparagales; family Amaryllidaceae; genus Allium; species Allium cepa. The sequence continues at coordinate 845,986,336 of CM060943.1, forward strand.
ACGCAAGATCGAAATCGTGGCTGGGCCTCTGAAATCGAGTCAAGCTTGTTCATTGACTAGAGAGGATTGAAGCGCGATTTCTAGGGTTTCGTGTCGGCCCGTGTTCGTCGATCAGTGGTTTGGGAAGCGTGGCGGAGTTCTCAAAGGGAAGCACGCTCGTGTGATAGGAGCTAGGGCTTGATGTCTATTTCAGTAACTATAACATCCCAAAATTTGTTAATTTGAATTTAGTGACTTATTTGGATTTTTGAAGTTTAATTTGAAAGTTAAATAGATAAATATGACAAAACAAGAATTTGTATTAAACAATAAAATAAATATATGAAGTGAAATAAAATACAAACAAAATATACTTATAAAATAAAAAAAAAACACGTCTTATATATATATATATATATTCTTCAACACTAGAAGTTATGAAATTTACATAATTATAACAAACATACGTTGAAAATTAAATACTAATGGTTAAAACTTTAAATAGGAATTCATTTATATTACAAAGTAAACAGACAAAAGAAAAGAAAGAATGTACATTCAAATATAGACATAAGAAAACGATAACTATAACAATCTTCCTTCTTTCAGCAAAGAAAACCAGATAAGTAGGTTGTGAACAAAAATATAAACAAGGAAACAATGGAGTAAAAGTATTGTATTCAGCAACAAAACAAAGTCTTATGCAAGAAGGAAAAAAAATCTTCCAAACCAAAACAAAAATTGCACATACAAGGAAGCATGAACATTAAATGCTATCATTAAATGCTTTCTTCTCAGCCACCCTTGAAAGAAGGAAGAAAGTCTTCGGTTGCACAAAGCAGTATAAAGAAATTATACAATATAATGATACTCTGTACTCTACTTGAGCCTGCACATCTCCTTTATATACATGGATACTTGTTCTATTTCGATCAGCAGAAAAAACAATATAAAGATCAGAAAATAAAAAGACATAGAAGAACATCACTTTATATTCAAGTTTGAAAACAATTTACTGAAGAAAAAAAAGAGAAGAAGGATCAAACTATTTTTCACAATCCAGAGTAGCTATCTGTTTCAAAATAAAATAAGATGAGTAAACTTATTTTTTTGAAATCTAAGTACTTAGTTTAAGAATCTTGTGTTTTTGTTGTATATAAACAAAAATTATTGTTTTGTATGTTGTTCTGTGTTACTGGAAACTCTTGTAGGCTCTGTTCTTCAATATTCTTGTTTCAGAGCAAGTGACTTAGGAAGAATTTAAATAAACTTCACACAATCCTTTTAGCTTAGGGTTTTAAATAAAACAAGTTGTTTAAACTTTAATTACAGTTAAAAAAAAATGTTTCAAGCTTGAACAGGAAGTATCTTTCTTTGTAACTTAGAATTTACAGTAAAAACAGAAGCATGTGATAAACTCGAGTATGTTAAATCATTGTTTTGATCATATAACCTGAATAAACACACAAAGAGATGATTTTTAAAACAAGAATGATGATATTTAGATAAGTATACTAGGTGCGGTTTATAAAGGAACCAAAAATGCTTTATCATCAATTTCTGTTGATTTAACGAATTTTAGATGTTGAAATTTGAGGTGAAGTTAGCTTGAAGATTTTCGAATCCAGGAAAAATGCTAAAAAAAATATCTATTGCATAAATTGTTTGGTCAAGTCGAGTTTAGGGTTTAAGCTCAAGTTTTGTTGCGGTCTGGAAATGAGGTGATGTCGTCACCTCTGGTGCATCGAGTCGCTCGAGTTTCAGGGAAATGGTGGCGCGGAGGATTGGCGAGGTGAGGACGGAGTTATGGCGCCTCAGGTGAACAACGTAGGTGAGGCGAAGCATTTCTGTTTGATGAGTTCGACTTCCAGTTTTTGAACTGAATGTTGGTTTTTGATCTGAGGGTTCTGGCATCGAAACGACTTTGGATATTGAGTGTAGTGGTGATTTGCGACTCGTCGGAGGACGAGAGGTTCGCCAAGGTGGTGGTGAGGCTACGTGCACGTGCACGGCGTTGATATCGTGCCTGGAAATTTCTGGGTGGTGGACAACTTGAGTTGGTATTCAAGTAGGTGGAAAGCTTGCTTCGTGATTGTCCTGAGTGCGTGCATATGCTTCCCAGTTTATTTTAGTTTAAACTTAGTCTTCAACTTAAAAAAGAAGAAGGAGAACAAGTGTATGCAAGTGGGAAGGAGAGACACTTGGGGAATAATAGAAATAAACTCGAGTAAACATCCGGGTTTACTCGGGTTTGCTTTTATAATGGGTTAAGCCAACCAAAATTTCAAATTAACAATGTTAAGTTAATTTTTGGCATTTACAAGGTAACTAATGTTGATTTTGTTAAGTTAACAAAAAAACTTACTATAAGTTTAAATTTGTTAACAATGTTTTAAAATTTAATTAACCCTTTAATTAAATAATTAAATTTAAAATAAGAATTGGAATTAATTTACATTAAAACTTTCAATGGAACAATAAATTGATTTCCAAGGAGTAAAGAAGTTTTTCAAATGATAATTAAGGTAAATAATTTTTATTAACTAATGGTTTTGAAAAGTAGTTAAGAATGATTTAAAATTCTTAATTAAAATTGATTAATAAACAGTTAAGTGTCTAAATTACTTATAATTAAGAATTGTTAGTTAAATAATTTAAATTAGTCAATTCATAATTTGTAGCTAACTAAGTTAATTGATTAAGGAATAATTTATTACCAAAGTAATTGAGATTTAATTAATTTAATTATCGTTAAGAATAATTGATCATTGATTAAAATAATTGTGTGGTTAATTTACTTAAACCACATTGGAAAATAATTAACTAGTGTTGTGCACTAGATTGATAGTTCTGTTCTGATTGTGATACTGTGTGATGAGATTGCCATGTACTGCACCGTGATTGTGATTTGTTCTGTATTGATGTGAAAACCCTCTTTGCCCGTAAAACGGCATTTAAACTTCGACGCGAAAGGGAATCGTATTTCAGTTAGTTGTGAATGACATGTCCACATGTTTTAAAAATTAACGCGCACTATTCGGTTTAGCCGGGGGATGACCTTTGTGTCGTATAACCCATTCTGAATATGTGATTCGATGTTATGGATAACATTTGAAGACTGGTGGTGAAGACCGAGGATCTTCGAAAACGATAAGACAACCTATCGATTGTCTCTGCACTGAGTTGCTCTGATATAGAGATTCCCTAAGTGATGGGAAGTCCGATCGGGATTGTGGACGCCCGGATTGCAAGGACTTCTTCGGAAGTGCCTTCAGTTCTGCTCGAACCCAGAACAGACTTGTATGGATTGTATGTCTGACATTACATTTTGAGATATAAAGCAGATTTATTTCAAATACATTTCTGTTCGTGGCGGAGAATTTATTCTCTTAGCTTAACACCCTTCTTTGAGACGTACAAGCTCAGAGGTTATGTAGTTGAATGTTATTAGTAATATATTCCCAACTTGGTAATGTGGCATGCTGATTGCTGCTGATCATTTGTTGATCAAAGCATGGCTTTTTGAAAAGCGTAGCTTTGTAGACGAGACTTCGTCGAACCTCACAACCCGGCAATGGTCGAAACAGGAAAGATGCAGCAAGGTTATTGGGGGTACCGCCCCTTAGGGTATGTACATTTCCTTCTGGATAGAAGTGGTATCATGGTATGGAGCCTAGATACTTAACTTATGTGGATATCGCAAATATATATATATATATATATATATATATATATATATATATATATATATATATTACTTTGTGATTGTTGTTGGGGCCTCGGATAAAGGTTGGCTACAACCGGGAGATGACATACTCGTGTCAGTAGTTACCTAGTATAGAGGTAACCTGGCCTTGTGTTGGCAGAGATCCGGTTAGGTTCTCGAGTCGTCCCTCCAGAGGCGTACCCATGTGGCCCAGGAAGTTCCTTAGCCTGACCATTTGTTGGAAATCCAATTACCAATACGAACCCAGTATGGTTTTAGTTGTATTACCTGCCATTTACTTATGGTGGTCAGCACTATTTAGATGGTAGCTATAGTAGGCATAGTACGGAATATCTATGCTGGCTAAGATTTATATTCTATTTTCGAAATGCTTTCTACACTATGCACTAGTAATAGTATCAAAGAAATTTTCCGTACCAAGCATATTTGACTATCATAAGAAGAAATCTCCACCAATTCTGCGGTTGCATTGTGTGTGTGGCGGGAGGTCTTATGGTAGTTTCATTTTTCAAAAGCACACCGGAATTCTTTCTAAATCTAGTTTCTTTAAAAGCAATGGTTTTTGTTTACTCATACCAGTCCCATGACTGACCTGGAATTTATTGTTTCTTTCCTAAACTCTGGGTGCCGGTAATTTCTACACGGGCAGCCTAGTAGCATGTTTCCGTGTTCTAGAGTTAGCAGTATTTTGGAGCTTTTTGCTTAGGAGATATTTTGAAAGCTTTTGGGGATCTCGGGTGTTTAGTCTTTGGAAGTTCGTTATCAATTCATTCCTTTGAAGACTTTTTGGATATATGATCACTGTTCTAATATTATGATGTTTATTTGGAGTTGTGGTGTATGTATAAAATACTCTGATGTAGTAATGGATATTATGATGTTGTATCTGTAATGATATGTATAATGTTCATTCTGTCCCCTGTTTTATATTCATCTGATGTTGTTATAAGCTCCATCCGAACTGAAATTTGACGTTCGAATCTCCGGCAGTCGAATACAAGTGAGGTATTTGATGTCGATTTTTGAACGCTGGATTTTGGGTCATGACAGTAACTTTGGGTTTGGCGAGTTTGTCGAAGGCAGTTGCGTGCGTCAAGGAGGGTGTGATGGAGTTCGATGGTCAGGGCCGCGAATCTGGATTCGTGGTTCGTGCATTCGCGTGCGTAAGGGATCTGAATCTCAGTGTTGCACCGGCTCTGATGGAAGAGAAATCCCAGAAAGGCGAAGGAATTTGTGGATGCATGGGTTGTGCAGTTTGGTTTTGAGATGCTGTCAGAGTTATGATTGGCTCGTCGGATTTGGGTTTTGGATGATGTGGTTGAAGTTGGTGTTGCCAAGTCTGATATATGTCGAAGTGGGTTGAGTTAAGATGTCAGTTTGTTGCTGCTGAGAAGTGCTTCTTTTTTTATGATCTTTGGTTGGCTGAGGTATGATGAGAGTCTGGGTGTGTTGCATGTGTTTCAGTGAGGATTTCGCATCTATGTGCGTTCGATCATGAAGCAAGGGTTCGACATCGTATCTTGGTTCGAGCTAAGGCGATATAGAGAGTGGGCCGGCTCATTTCCGTGATAGGGTATTGTTTCTTTGTTTCTATTCTTTTCAGTAATCAAGATTAGCCAGTAAATTTTAAACTTAAGTAATATTATTTAAGCGAATAAAGAATTTACTTTAAATTCAAGGTTTAAAATTTGTTTAGAATGATAAAGAAGCGATGAAACAATTTATTTCAGAAAATACATGTCTGGGAATTTCTCATTTAAAAATTTATACCATTTCAGGGAATCATTATCAACCATAATTATTTCATATTTAAAATCAAGTGAATGAACTATTGTTTCGATAATATCATAGGTATTTATACCAAATATGAATTAGGTTGGTAAATTATTATTATAAACCAAGCTAAATAAATTAAACTGTTAAATGGAAATAGGTTGTTGATGTGTTCAAATATTGATAAACACTAAAAATGTTAATCAAGGTTTGAAATCGTGGAAACCAAGTCGAGTGGAAGTGGATGGCAATCAAAGGACAAAGGTGAGTCAATCTCACTCTTCTGGATAATTACTTAAATTTAAATGGTTAAATTTAAATAATAGGTTGAATGATTGAATTGATTTGATGTGCTATATTATATAGTAGTATATAGTATATATTGGAGTGATTGATTTCCCGCATTATATAGCAGATGAGACCCTATGTGCCGCATAATAGCGGATGACATTATATTCATTCCATATACCGCGATATTCCACCTCGAAGTGGAATTAGTATTGTGCTAACATCTGTGGATGCAGGGAAACATGTTGGAGGGATCCAACTGGGTTCCTCAAAATTTACTTAGAATGTTTAATATTCTCTGTTATGATTATTTGTTATCCAGTGATGAATTATATTGATAATTGGAATATTGGATGCTATGGTTTGAGTTAATATATTTCGGTATACCGAGTTGTCAAAATCTATAAAAATGGATTTTTGAAAAGAAAATAAAGGAGTGGATTTTTAAGTAAAATAATTATAGAGCATCTGGATAAATTTAAGAAAGAATTTGAAAAGAATAAAAGTGATTTTTAATCTTAATTAATAAATTCTGAGTACGGAAAAAGGGGATTTTGAATAAACAGAGAGATAATGAATTGTAAACCTAAAGTGATATTATTTAAAGTAATAAAAGAATTTACTTTAAGATTCAAGGTTTGAATTATTTGGAAGGATAAAGAAGAAATTTGGGAAATATGAAATTGGTATTTTCAGTTAACAAGATTTTAAATTATAATGAAGAAATAAAATCTGAAGTTAATGGGATTTTGAAGTAAATGAGTAAGGAAATTTATTTAAAAATAGAGTAATGTGAAAATCAATTTGAAGATTGATTAAATGTTTAAACCGGGATTTTTAAAAGAAAAGTGAGACTTTGGAATTTATGAACCGGGTTTATAAAAGTGAAGTAACATATCAGTGGATATCTGGAAGAATAAATTCACGGTGGGAATTTATTAAAGGAATGGGTAAGTTTGTTTAAAAATAAATAGTGTTTTATTTTTAAAAATTGTGAAAGAGAAGTGTATTTCCCTGGATAGCCAAATACCTTTTCAAAGTAAATTTTGTTAAAAGTTTTAAGTTGTTTAAAAAGTATGTTTAGAAAACTTATTATTTCTAAATGTTTAAATTCTAAAGTAAGTATTTTCTTTTAATCTATTTATAGCAGTAATTATTTAAAGATGGCTTAGTATTAATTTTTAAAAGTTAGAAATTTAGTTTTATATTGTACAAAGTAGTTTTATTTTAAATATTCTTAAAGTATATAATTTGAATAAGTTTTAAAGTAATTTTTAATTTAAACGTTTTAAAGGATAGTTTATGATAAAGTATTTTTTTAATTATTTTAAAATCTAAAGTTTTTGTGCTTGGTGTTTTCAGTGGAAATAAATATTTGGGAATTCCATGAGAAGAGTGTAGTTTGAAAACTGTTTTCAAAGGGTTGAAAATGGAAATATATATTGCGAAGATATTTTGAGATTAATAAATAATTTGGAGAAATTATTTATGTTTGATGGTTGTTTGTAAATGTTAATTGATAGTAAAATAACCGACTATCAATATTGGACAATGCGTTGATCGTTTCGAAGAGACCGGGATCAGGATTTATTTCCTGAAAACCACTTCGATCCGGTTTATACGTTTTCGTGAGGAAGACGAGTTTGGATTCGAAGGTGGAGCAGTGAAGTGCAAGGGCTAGTCGCTACTAATCCTGAGGTGATTCCAAATTGGATGTAGTAGGAGTAGTGCCTTCGGTTCCGTTCGAACCCGGGATGGACTTGTATGGATGAATGCTTTCAGAACATCGTTAGATGGGAGATGAGCATTCTAAGAGATGTGTTATAAAAAGGTAACGCTTAGCCTCAAGCCTCATCAACCGGGAATGATTGAAAATCAGGGGTTATGCAGCAAGGCTATGCGGGTAGACCCATTAGGGTGAGGTCATCCCTGTCTAGATGTCCCTTTTATTTCGGCGTAGTGGTGCGGTTGCTGATCCCAACCGTGTGGTGATTTAACTAGGGATTATCCAGTAAGGGATAGTCCCGGTATTGTGTTGTAGGGGATTGGGAGTAATCCTCGGTACACTGATCTAGGCCACGTACTGTGATTGGTGTTACCCCAGTGCCTAGTCATTAGTTGGAAATCCATTCTTCCTACGCGACTTTTACGATTTTTGTTTGTATTACCCACGATTGTGGCTAGTAGATGGAATTTAATAGATGTAGCAATTTCGGCTATTTTAATAAGTATTTGTAGATAGACCCTATTATCATATCAGAGGATTTTAATAAAAAGTGTTTTGGCTATCGTAAGGCAAAAACCCAACATGTTTATTTGTTGCGTGGTCTTACGAGATGCTTTTGATTTCAAAGGATTTTTGAAACTTTAATAATCAATTTGAGGGTGGTTTTCTCACGCCGGTATTCCAGACTGACTCGGGTGTTATTTAACTATAATGCTCGGGTCAGGCCGAGTATTATAGGATACAGGAAAGGATGCTGTGGAGCTCAGGAGACGAGCTGGATGGCGATACATACTTCTGTATTTGTGTTAAATATTCCGTTGTGTATTCAGATTGTGAGGACATGTTATGATTACTGTTGTGTGTTTTGTATACTCTGATGATGTAATGTATAAACAGATTTGTTTTGTGTAAAGATAATTTATTATCTATTATATTTTATTCCGCTGCGATGGTTAGATTCTGATGTTGTTTTCTATTTTCTTCTTCTACCTCTTCTTCTTTAACCCAAATGGTTCGTATTTCCGTTCATCTTGAGTTGATTGATGGAGAATAGTGTCGAATTAAGGGGTACGGGTTTGTGGGCTGTTACACTTTGTATCAGAGCTGAAAGGTTAAGCGAGAACCTTGGGAATTACTCATTTGAGATAGAGTCAATAGTACTCCAGAATGCGTTTGAGCGTATTAATAGTTATGAGTGTGTATTTGTTAGTGGATATAAAAATGGTTTTATATTGTGTTGATTGATTTATTGAGTGACATATGAACCTTCATCGGCACAGTCTGGACAACTGTATCGAAGGGTTTTTTAAACACTTGAATAGAACAGTTCGACACAATATTGTTTTCGGAAACGGGTAAATGAAATAATTATGCCTAAAAATATTTTTTTGATATAAATAAAATATTTTCTTAAATTGTTATATAACTTGGATGTTTGGATGATAATATTTTAGACAAATAAGATTATAAAAATTGCAATGGCCTGTATAATCAAATGAAAATTTATATGTGCATAAATTATACAGATGGATTATAGTTAACATTGGAAATTTAAATCTCGGGGATTTCGGAAGTGTTTTCCGTAGTATTTTGAAAGGAAAATAATAATATTATTTTGGAAATATTTTTGAAAGAAAATGGTTTTAAATAAGCTTTGGAGATGTTATAGCATTGAAAACGCTTCGGTCATTGGAAAATAATTTCGATGATGATCGCGACATCATTGGTGTTCATTTTCGAGTTTCTATGTGATAGATTGCTGTCGAGGTTATTGTTTTAGAATGTTTTGGAGAAAATAGGCTTATTTTTGAAATTTCAAAGAAAATTTGTTGGGGATAAAAACCAGGATTGGTTTAAAATTTGAGAAGTATGATTTTGAGATAATGGTGATTTCAAAATAATTTGAAAGCCAAAAGTCGGGTGTTTAAAAATCCTAAACTCCTTACTTAAATAATTTAGAGATCACTAGGAGATAAGTTATAAACTTACAAATATTGAATGATTTTGGATGAGGAATATGGAGATTGGATTTTTGGAATTAAAATTAAAGGTGAGAGTTAAAAATGAGAATTTAACTTGGATTAAGATTAAACTTTGAAATTTAATTGATGATTGGAAGAAATAATTAGTAAATCTTGAATGTGATTGAATGGGAAAATAAAAACTAAATTTAGAATGAGAAATAAAATTAATTGAAATTTAAATTAACTTAAGAAAAGTTAATAATATTGAGCTGGATTTGAAGTAAGTTGAAAAGAATTGAAATGAAATAAAAGTGAATTATGTGGGATGATATTAGATGGAATTAAGTCCTTGCTTAATAAAATTCAAAAGAATGGTATATAGCTAGATTTAACTGGAGTTGAGTTAAATAAAATTGAATTGAAATAAATTCAGTTGAGTTATAGATAATATTGAATGGAATAATATTCTTACTTAAATAAATAAGCGTAAACTAAGTAAGTATTGAATTGGGATAAATAAGCTTTGGAGACTTATAAAAGAATTGAACAACATTGAAATAAAAATATAATCCCTAGTTAAAAGTAAGGTGAAAATGTGATTGATTGTAAATGGATGGAGAAGTATAAATACTAATAAGTGAGAAACTTATAAAAATTAAAAAAAAGAATAAATAAGCCGAAATAAAAATGTTGGAATTTTGGTAAATAAAAGACAATCCAAACTTGAGATATAAAATAAGATTGAACTCAGGAAAATTAAATGAAGTGATTTCTGAAGATAAAAATCAAATATTGAATTGTAAGTTGGAAGGTTGAAGTTTAAATAGGTTAAATAAAAGTTGAATTGTGAGTTAATAAAATTGGTTTGTGAATTAAAAGGGAATGATAGAAATAGAACTTGAGTATAAATAATATTCATCGCATATTGTAAGTGGATTAATTGTGAATCAAAGTTGACAAATAAAATGGAATGGAATTAAATATAAATCGAGTCGGAATCAAGTTAAATTGGTTATAAATAAAATTCAACTTGAATTGGGAATAAATTAAATGTAAGTGGAAATTTTGTCAAATGGAATGGAATTGAATCAAAATGGAGATGATTTAGGTTGCAAATAAATCCAATTCAAGTGTAAATGAGTTAAATATAAGCTTGGATATGATTTTAACAAACTGAGAATGGGATTAAAATTAAAGTAGATAAAGAGTGGAGTAATTGAACTTGATGAGAATCAAATTAAATAGAAGTGAGCTTAAGTTAGGAAGTTGAAATAATTTAAAGAAAGTAAATTAACTAAAGTTTAAAGTTAATAGAAGTTTGGATTCGAGTAAAAGTGAAAGTCCATTAAATAAAAGTTTGGGTTAAATCAATTTGGGAAATGGTTATTAACTTACAAGTATTGAATGTGCCAAGCTTAATAAAATGTCTTTGAATGAAACAATTGCGGAAATGGAATGAAATGCATGTGTATGGCTAGTAAATAAGTTAATATGTGAAGAGACTTTAATAAAAATTGACTTTGGAATCAATTGAAGTGAATTGGGTTCGTTTGGATTAAAAAGGAATTGAATATAAGCGATTGAATAATAAACCATTCTAACTAAATAAAAATTTGGTTGGAAGCTATTCGAATTAGTGTCGAAATCTTAAAAATTTTTGCTTATAAGAATTGTTTAGTATGCATTACTTATTCCATGTGCAAGATATTGAAAATGAGTGAAATGTAAATAAACTTCATATATTTTATACTTACATGTCTGAATTAAGTAAGTACACGTACAGAGAAGCCGTTTGGCTGGATTTGGACGCGCTAATTGGTAAAATAATAAGCCGCTTGCTTAAAAATGCTAAATAAAGGTGCGTCTATGCAATAAAAATAGAAAATATGAACTGTTTTTGTTTTTTCAACCGTGTGGGTCGATGTATATATAATTATATTTCTTGTCAAATTGCAAAAGCTACTCCGTACAAAGGAGACTCTGCCAAAAAATTTCGAAAATTTTGGGAGTTAGAAAACTTTTGAAAATTTTTGGAAACATTTTCATTAGCAACAAAACGATTTCGTATTGGAATTGAAATAAGGGATTTTGAAAATGGAGATTGTAACTAATTGTTTAGTTGGAACTAAATGATTGAAAAGATGAATATGGGATTTTCGCTAAATGAGTTTTAGTAAGTAAGGGGGGTTTGTGATATTTTTCTGCCTTAGTAAATTTGGGGACGAAACTCTTTTAAGGGGGGAGGAATGTGACGACCCGGAATTTTGGACAATTTAAATTGGAATGTTTAATTGATTTTAATATTTAAAAGTTAGTTTGTAACTTAAATTTCAAATATCACCATTATTTGGAAATTTAATTATTGGAAAATGGGTTAAATGTTGAATCTGGAGTTTTAAGCCTATTAAAAATAATTTAAGGGTTTGTAAAATTTATATCGATAGTACTAAAAACAGTAAAAGTGTTAAAAGTGAATTTGGAAGTGCTTTGTTAAGTTTTGAAATTTTATCGTTTAAATTGAATTTTAAAATAGCCTTCCGAGGCACAGTCTCGGAATTCAACGAAACCAATTCCATTGGATCCGTAATATTGTATTATTATCGGATTTCAAATTTCATAGTGATTGGAGTTGTTGTGTGAGCATACGATATATAAACGCGCTGGAATTTTATATCAAAATTTTAATATAATAACTGGATCCAAAAAGCTAACTTCTCCATACGATCGAATTAGAACTCGAAACCTTTTCCATTGTGTTCGAAATAGGGGTATAACATTATGAACGCCTAGCAGCATGCCTCGATAGGGGTTCGTAATTTTAGAATGTGTGTAATGAAACGATTTGAATTTAAATTTAAATTTAAAACATTTATATATATATATATATTATATTGGCCAATTTAAGTCCTCTCATGTCAAACCTTTTTCCTACAGCAGCTCTTGCTTTTTAGAAAAACACTGTTCAAACCTAAGCCGACACGCAAAAGAAATTTTGCACGCTAACATCATTTCTTGTCTCCCCTTTTCTTCTTTTAAAAGGAAAAGAATACATAAGCGAACGACAGTCTTCTTCCCCCAATTTCAAATCCGTTCATTTATAAAATGGCCGCCTTCATTTTTCAATCTGAGCCACTTCGCTTCCCTTTTTTAGATTGAATCTTTTCCCTTTCCTCCTTCACAAATAACGCAAGATCGAAATCATGGGCGGGTCTCTGAAATCGAGTCAAGCTTGTTCATCGACTAGAGAGGATTGAAGCGTGATTTCTAGGGTTTCGTGTCGGCCCGTGTTCGTCGATTGGTAGTTTGGGAAGCGTGGCGGAGTTATCAAAGGGAAGCACGCTCGTGTGATAGGAGCTAGGGCTCGATGTCGACTTCAGTAACTTTGGGTTTGTCGAGTTCGTTGAAGGCAGTTGCGTGCGTCAAGGACGGTGTGATGGCGTTCGATGGTCAGGGCCGCGAATCTGGATTCGTGGTTCGTGCACTCGCGTGCGTAAGGGATCTGAATCTCAGTGTTGCACCGACTCTGATGGAAGAGAAATCCCAGAAAGGCGAAGGAATTTGTGGATGCATGGGTTGTGCAGTTTGGTTTTGAGATGCTGTCAGAGTTATGATTGGCTCGTCGGATTTGGGTTTTGGATGATGTGGTTGAAGTTGGTGTTGCCAAGTCTGATATATGTCGAAGTGGGTTGAGTTAAGATGTCAGTTTGTTGCTGCTGAGAAGTGCTTCTTTTTTTATGATCTTTGGTTGGCTGAGGTATGATGAGAGTCTGGGTGTGTTGCATGTGTTTCAGTGAGGATTTCGCATCTATGTGCGTTCGATCGTGAAGCAAGTGTTCGACATCATATCTAGGTTTGAGCTACGGCGATGTAGAGAGTGGGTCGGCTCGTCTCCATGATAGGGTATTGTTTCTTTGTTTCTATTCTTTTCAGTAATCAAGATTAGCCAGTAAATTTTAAACTTAAGTAATATTATTTAAGGGAATAAAGAATTTACTTTAAATTTAAGGTTTAAAATTTGTTTAGAATGATAAAGAAGTGATGAAACAATTTATTTCAGAAAATACATGTTTGGAATTTCTCATTTAAAAATTTATACCATTTCAGGGAATCATTATCAACCATAATTATTTCATATTTAAAATCAAGTGAATGAACTATTGTTTCGATAATATCATAGGTATTTATACCAAATATGAATTAGGTTGGTAAATTATTATATAAACCTAGCTAAATAAATTAAACTATTAAACGGAAATAGGTTGTTGATGTGTTCAAATATTGATAAAACACTAAAAATGTTATTCAAGGTTTGAAATCGTGGAAACCAAGTCGAGTGGAAGTGGATGGCAATCTAAGGACAAAGGTGAGTTAATCTCACTCTTCTGGATAATTACTTAAATTTAAATGGTTAAATTTAAATGATTGGTTGAATGATTGAATTGATTTGATGTGCTATATTATATAGTATTATATAGTATATATTGGAGTGATTGATTTCCCGCATTATATAGTGGATGAGACCCTATGCGCTGCATAATAGCGGATGATATTATATTAATTCCATATATCGCGATATTCCACCTTGAAGTGGAATTGGTATTGTGCTAACATCTGTGGATGCAGGGAAACAGGTTAGAGGGATCCAACTGGGTTCCCCAAAATTTATTTAGAATGTTTAATATTCTTTGTTATGATTATTTATTATCCTGCTATGAATTATATTGATAATTGGAATATTGGATGCTATGGTTTGAGTTAATATATAACGGTATACCGGGTTATCAAAATCTATAAAAATGGATTTTTGAAAAGAAAATAAAGGAGTGGATTTTTAAGTAAAATAATTATAGAGCATCTGAATAAATTTAAGAATGAATTGGAAAAGAATAAAAGTGATTTTAAATCTTAATTAATAAATTCTGAGTATGAAAAAGGGGATTTTGAATAAACAAAGAGAGAATGAATTGTAAACCTAAAGTGATATTAATTAAAGTAATAAAAGAATTTACTTTAAAATTCAAGGTTTGAATTTATTTGGAAGGATAAAGAAGAAATTTGGGAAATATGAAATTGGTATTTTCAGTTAACAAGATTTTAAATTATAATAAAGAAATAAAATCTGAAGTTAATTGGATTTTGAAGTAAATGAATAAGTAAGGAAACTGATTTAAAAATAGAGTAATTTGGAAATCAATTTGAAGATTGATTAAATGTTTAAACCGGGATTTTTAAAAGAAAAGCGAGACTTTGGAATTTATGAACTGGGTTTGTAAAAGTGAAGTAATATATCAGTGGATATTTGGAAGAATAAATTCATGGTGGGAATTTATTAAAGGAATGGGTAAATTTGTTTAAAAATAAATAGTGTTTTATTTTTAAAAGATGTGAAAGAGAAGTGTATTTTCCTGGATAGCCACGTACGTTTTCCAAGTAAATTTTGTTAAAAGTTTTAAGTTGTTTAAAAAGTATGTTTAGAAAACTTATTATTTCTAAATTTTTGAATTCTAAAGTAAGTATTTTCTTTTAATCTATTTATAGCAGTAATTATTTATTTTAAATATTCTTAAAGTATATAATTTGAATAAGTATTAAAGTAATTTTTAATTTAAATGTTTTAAAGGATATTTTATGATAAAGTATTTTTTAATTATTTTAAAATCTAAAGTTTTTGTGCTTGGTGTTTTCAGTGGAAATAAATATTTGGGAATTCATTCCATGAGAAGAGTGTAGTTTGAAAACTGTTTTCAAAGCGTTGAAAATGGAAATATATCTTGCGAAGATATCTTGAGTTAATAAATAATTTGGATAAATTATTTATGTTTGATGGTTGTTTGTAAATGTTAATTGATAGTAAAATAACCGACTATCAGTATTAGATAATGCGCTAATCGTTTCGAAGAGACCGGGATCAGGATTTATTTCCTGAAAACCACTTCGATCCGGTTTGTACGTTTTCGTGAGGAAGACGAGTTTGGATTCAAAGGTGGAGCAGTGAAGTGCAAGGGCTAGTCGCTACTAATCCTGAGGTGATTCCAAAATGGATGTAGTAGGAGTAGTGCCTTCGGTTCTGTTCGAACCCGGGATAGACATGTATGGATGAATGCTTTCAGAACATCGTCAGATGGGCGATAAACATTCTAAGAGATGTGTTATAAAAAGGTAATGCTTAGCCTCAAGCCTCATCAACCGTGAATGATTGAAAATCAGGGGTCTTGCAGCAAGGCTAGGTGGGTAGACCCATTAGGGTGAGGTCATCCCTGTCTAGATGTCCCTTTTATTTCGGCTTAGTGGTACGGTTGCTGATCCCAACCATGTGGTGATCTTACTAGGGATTATCCAGTAAGGGATAATCCCAGTCTTGTGTTGCAGGGGATTGGGAGTAATCCTTGGTACGCTGATCTAGGCCACGTACTATGACAGGTGGTAACCCAGTGCCTAGTCATTAGTTGGAAATCCATTCTCCCTACGCGCCTTTTACGATTTTTGTTTGTATTACCCACGATTGTGGCTAGTAGCTAGAATTTAATAGATGTAACAATTTCGGTTATTTTAATAAGTATTTGTAGATAGACCCTATCATAATATCAGAGGATTTTAATAAAAAGTGTTTTGGCTATCATAAGGTAAAAACCCGACTTGTTTATTTGTGGCGTGGTCTTACGAGATGCTTTTGATTTCAAAGGATTTTTGAAACTTTAATAATCAATTTGAATGTGGTTTTCTCATGCTGGTATTCCAGACTGACTCGGGTGTTATTTAACTATAATGCTCGGGTCAGACCGAGTATTATAGGATACAGGAAAGGATGCTGTGGAGCTCAGGAGACGAGCTGGATGGCGATACATACTTCCGTATTTGTGTTAAATATTCCGCTGTGCATTCAGATTGTGAGGACAGGTTATGATTACTGTTGTGTGTTATGTATACTCTGATGATGTAATGTATAAACAGATTTGTTTTTGTGTAAAGATCATTTATTATCTATTATATTTTATTCCGCTGCGATGGTTAGATTCTGATGTTGTTTTCTATTTTCTTCTTTTACCTCTTCTTCTTTAACCCAAATGGTTCGTATTTCCATTCATCTTGAGTTGATTGATGGAGAATAGTGTCAACTCAAGGGGTACAGGTTTGCGGGCTGTTACAATTTTTGAGTTGTTGTTTTCTAAGAGATAATAATATTTGTTGTTATCATTTAGGGTATGTTTAGTCATGCTTGTCCGGTTTAGGCATTGACTATTGTTAGTGTGTACGAGTAGCTCCCTCCTTAAGATTTGTGTTGGGTACATAGGAATTGGGTAAAACATTGAAAAGAACACCTTGTGAATATAATTTCAGAATTTAACCATAAGGCGTTCGATGTTAAGGTTGAGTTGAAATTTGATTAAAAATGTTAGCAAAGGTCATAATATTTTGAAATAAATATTTATAAATGGATTAATAAGAATGGGTCTTTTGATTAAAAAGAAATTGGATTGAAAACTTGAGAACCTAAATCCTGGAGTTTTTGAAAAATGGCCTCCAAGGTTTTGGAAAATAATAAAAGTATTTGAAAGTAATTTTGATTTAAGTATAAATTTTTGGGATTGAAAATGTTAAGTAAAGGGTGTTTTCTTTAGGATAGTTTGGGAAATAAGTCTTGATTATTTTATGATGATCGGAATAATCTTCTAAGTGACAGTTAGATGTTTTTCTAGACGAACATTGAAGTGCACTTAGTAAATTATTCTCTTCATCATTGTACGATCAAAACATATTCAAACCATCAAAACATATTCAAGCCCGAATGAAACCAAATCAAGTTGTGAAAAATGCTTTGTGGGAAAAATAAAAGGCATTGTTTCCAAAAATGAGATTTTGGAAATAAAGAAATATTTTTAAGTTACCTAGTTTGAGTGGCTCGAAAATAACTTAAAATTGGAAAAGAGATGTGTTCGGATGGTAAACACCTCCCGTGAGTATTACCCTTCATGGTGACGGAAAGTACGATACAGTTTGTTAGTACCCAGTCCCTTAGTATTATTTTAGAGTTATTCGAGCTATATATATTCTAAGATTTAAATATAGTGCTTCATTTCATAAAGGTTTTTTGAAATAAAACCCAGGGATTTGGATCTCGTGTTTTCTTAAGGAGATAAATTCAAAATGGAATAGTGGAATCAGATAAGGGTATATATTCTTAATCTGTAATGGATTATTATCCAAGTTGAAACTAAAAGTAAGTTATGAAATGTTTTCATAAATAATTTTGGGGGGTGGGGGGAAAGAATTGGTATTAGGCATAACCAATTAAGTGAGTGTGTAGGATGGGCGATTTGTCCTTTTTATATGGTTTAGATCTAAGATTCGAGTATATGACTTTGAGGTGTTTGCACCATTTCAAATAAGTATTTATTACTCGACTTTGACGGCGAGCACTTAATGAGAATTCTCGGTGTGGGACAAAAGTTTTCTATCATAGTTACGACTATGTAAGGAGAACAGATGTTCCAAAACAAGGAGCCTGATCGGAGCCCGCATTAGAAAATCGGCTAAGCGATACTAGTTCGGAGGTGAAGTTATTTATTCGAGTGAAATCGAATCAAGTTTTAAATATGAATAATCTATGTTCATCATACGAAATGATGTATATTGTTAAGTGTTTTTGGATATGTTTGTGGTGTAATTTCGGGGACAAAATTCTTTTAAGAGGGGAAGAATGTAACGACCCAGAATTTCACTACTTTGATTTGCAGATATTTAATTAATTTTAAATATTCAAATATATAGTTTTATAATGAAAATAAAATTCTTTTTAATGAAAAATAATGAGGATGATCAAAATTTGTTTACAAAAATATATAGTTCGATGAAAAACAGAAAATATGACCTGAAACTATTTTTTGAATTTTCGACGTTTCATCATATAAAAGTTGTCTGAAATGTTATGATCTCTTTTGTATAATTATACGCGTTAAAATTTAAATAAACTAGGGTTAGATTATGTTTTCATGACCTCGATCATCACCTCCGACCATACCATAGATTCCCCTCAACTTCTAGCTTCGATCACCCTAGACCGGTCCAACCCGGTTCCATGACGACGACGATTCTCCACTTCAACCTTCGACGAGTAAAACTATGCCCTAAACCCAACAAATCCACCGTGCCGCCACCACCACCGATCTCAGTTAAAAAGAGAATTAAAGAATCAACTCATCGATTTTCTTCGCCACAACATGGATGTATTTGCATGGACGCACGCTGATATGACTGGAATCTCCCCAAACATAGCATGCCACGCACTGAACATCGATCCTACCAAGGTACCGGTAAAGCAAAAGAAGAGAAGAATGGGGGCAGAACGATCAGCAGCCCTCGAGGAAGAAGTAAAGAACTTACTTGCCAATGACTTCATACGTAAAGCCATCAGAAAAAAATGGAAATTGGTCAGACCGAGGAGAGACAAAAAGGACCTAAGGTACAGGGAAGGAAAAAACATGTTTAAATATATTATTTTCTGATTTTAGGATGGGAAACAAGGCTGGGTGATGTGGCATGTAGTGGTGGAGGGTAAAGGACGAGGGGCGTTTAGGTAATTTCAACTTTTTCTTGTCTATAAATATCACTTTTCATCTCCAATTTTCACTCTACTTTATTCGGTCATATCTTCTTCATTTATGACTCAAATTGTGATTTTCTTTTTTTAAAGTATGTTAAATTCCAGTGGCTATAAATCTCTTTTAGACCATTTCTTCAAAATTTGAGTGTAGCTATTCCAAAAATTTATCTCTTTGAACCCTTTTTCGGACTCAGAAATCCAAGTCAGAAAATGATCCTCTTTGTTTCGATCATAACTTCTCCAAAATTTAATATTATTGAGTAAAAAGTTTTTTTACATGATAAAGAAAAGAAAAATCTAAAACTTTTCTTTTTATCACTTTACCAAACTCAGAGAGTAAATGGGCCAAAAGTCAAGTGCAAAATGACAGATATTCAAAAAGAGTTTGTGGTTTCTCAAGCTTTCCAAACACTGAAGTATTTCAAGTTTACAAAAGTTTTGGTGAGTAAAGTTCTTAACATTTTCAAAATAATTTACTTATATATATATGTGTGTGTGTGTGTGTGTGCGCGCGCGTGTGTGTGTTTATATGTGTTGATTATGTGGCTATATATATATAAATGGTTGGCTTGGATTGTTTCGGTATGTTAGTTATAAAAGTTGTGATGTTGATTATATTTGGTTCTTAAGATATGTGCTTACTTATGTGATGAATATGGTTTATTTTTCTTTGGGTTGGTTGTGATATAGAAGTGGAAAATAAGTTGGAAATTATGGGTATCATCGCGACTATACGTATCCATAGCGATAGTAGCTATGGATTCAGTTTGGATTTTCATAAATTTCAAGTTTAAATTTCTTTAAAATGTTTTGGAAATCTTTTCAAACTAAGTTAGCGATGCTTAAATTAATTAAAACTTAATTAAATATGTTTTTATTAATTAATGACAATTAATTATCAATTAAGGTTAAGTAATTAATATAAATTAATACCGATTAAGTAAGTTAATCATCTATTAATTAAGAAGTTAATTAATAGTTAAGTAAGTTTTAAAAAGGTAATTAATTTTTAATTAATCGTGTTTAATTATGTTAATTATTTATTTAATTTAAGTTAATTAATTGATTAATAATTTTTAAAGGCTAATTATTTATTTAATTATTACTTAATTAAAGTTAATTTTAAAATTTTAATTAATTATGATTAAAAGGATTTAAATTATTATTTAATTTTTAATTAAATGTTATTTAATTATTTAGTTGATATTAATTAATATTCAATTATTAATTAAGGTTTAAATTATTGTTTAATTAATTTATAAAGGATTAAATAAAGATTTAATTGTTTATTTAATAATCAATTATTGTTATTATTTAAGGTCAAATTATTTATTAATTACTTAATTAAATTGAGTTAAGATTTAATAAAGATTAATTATGATTTAAAAAGGGATTTAACTTATAATTTAATATTTTTAAAAGAGTTTAAAGTTTTAAATCCTTTGTTTTTCCAAGAATCAAATTATTTTAAAGGAACTTATTTTTCAAAGATGGTTTTAGATTCAAGGAATTCATGTGTCGATACGACTAAGAAACCATATAACTGTGAATTAGTTATAATGTGGATTGTTGGATTGTGTGGACATGTGTTAGCAGAATAAATCCTCGTTCTGCTATAAATTGATTGTTTGTTTATTGTGTGGACATATGTTAGCAGAGTAAATCCTCGTTCTGCTATAAATTAATGGTTGGTTATTTGTGTGGACATATGTTAACAGAATAAATCCCCATTCTGCTATGAAATTGATTGAATTGTTTGGACATCTGTTTAGCATGATAAATCACCATCCTGCTATTTTGTAATTTGAGCAGGTATATGCTAGTTAGTTCATATTAACATGTTATTCCCTTATTGGATGTGAGTTGTATTTACATATATTTTGATCTATGTAAATAACTGTAAGTGAATTAGAATTGAAATTGAATGGTAACTTAAATTAGTACCATTAGGATTGCTAAGCCTATTTTTGAAATTATAAAGTATGTTTTTGAATTAACCTAAATTCTTTGACCGATTTGGTTTCAAGTTTATGAATGATTTCAAGTTATTTGATAAAGTTATTTTTAACTAATATCTTGTTTATCAAAGGGGTTTTACTAAAAAGTTTACTTAAAGTGGTTTATAAAATATATACTGTAAATGATATTTTATAAAGGATTTACAAAGAAATTTTATAAATAATTTTGAATTAGAAAGAGATTTTATAAACCATTTTAGAAATTTAAAAGAAGTTTCAAATCTAGTTTGAAAATTTATAAGAGGTTTGAAATGTGAAGTAAACTTATAAAAGTATTTCATAAGGGATAAGTGAATGTGTTTTATAGTAAAAGATGTTTTGGAAAGGGAATTACTTGGCCATTTAGTATGAATTTTGAAAGAGGAAAGTTTTCCGAAAGCTTTTAAGTATAAAAGGGATGTTATGGGTTTTGGAAAAAGTGTTTTTGAAGGGATCTTTTGATCAAGTTTTATAAAGTGATTTTATTAATTAAAGTTTAATCAATAAAGGCTTGGAGGATCCCGTATAGGATTGAATCATTGTTTGATTGTTGTTTAATTTGATAGTTAAATCACCGACTATCAAATCTGGACCCGAATCGTAACTTTGGAAATACCTAGGGAATGCATGAGAATTATATGGTACAGTTACGGTCGAAGGTGCTACACTATACATATAAACTCGTTTCTTCTTCTCGGATAAAGGATAAAGGATAAAGAAATCTTTCCATAAATGGTTAGGAGGTGAACTCCGCTCCTATCTTTGTCTATTTATTTCCTAAAGAATTAGGGTTGAGTTTACCGGAAATATCGAAGGTTGTTCTGAAGAGACCGGGATAGGATATGTAATCTGAAAACCACTTCGATCCAACAAATACATTTCGAAGTGAAGACATCATGAAGAGCATGGAATCAAAGATAGAATGTGAAGTGTAAGGGTCAATCGTTACTAATCCTGATGGTGATTCCAAAATGGATGCAGTGGAAATAGTGCTTCGGTTTTATTCAGACCCAAAACGGACCTGTATGGATGAATGCTATTGGCACATTGTCATTGTTGGGCAATGAGCATTCTAAGTGTGAATTTCTTGAAAGGTAGCCGTAGCCTCATCTACCGAGAATGACTGAAAATCAAGGGAGATGCAGCAAGGCTAAGTCGGTCGCACCTATTAGGGTATGTTGTCACCCTTTTAGATATATCTACATATTTATGGATTGGTTGTGCATGAGATCTCAGTAAAAAGGGTTGCAAAGGAACTGGGGTGATGACATATTCGGTAATATTCAGGTCAGGTGTAGGCCAGTCTTGTGTTGGCGGGGGATCCGGGCGAGGTCCTCGTATATTTTCTAGACGTGTACTGTGGTAGTTGGTACCCCAGTGCCTAGTCATTGTATGGAATCCATTCTTCCTTACGAGCCTTTACGGTTTTGATTGAAGAGCCTAGTATGTATGTATTTTTACTTGGACATCACTATAATATCACTGGATTTTTAAGTAAAAGTGTTTTGGTTATCGCAAGGTAAAAACCCGTTTGTGTTTATATGCGGCGTGATCTTACGAGATACCTTTGATTTTAAAAGAGTTTTAAAAGTAATAATTTGGTTTTTTTTGAGTTTACTCACACTAGACCTATGTCTGACTCGAAGTTTTATTTTCTCTCCTTGAAACTCTTGGGTGCTCAAATCTTTATGAGCAGCCAAGTAGTATAAGTTTTCTATGGATGCATTCTAAAGGAACTTTGGCAGGAGGCTTCATCGATAGCTAGTTGTTATTAGTTTTCCACTGTATATTATGTGCTCTATATTTGATGTATAAGGACAAGCTGTTATAACTGTCCCAGGGTAAAATTGTATTAGTGTAACTCTATGTATAAATTTTGAAATGACTTTGTAAAGTATTATGTTATTAATACATGTTATTCCGTTGCATTTCGAGATTCTATGATCTGTTTTGTTTCTTCTCATCTTCTATCTCCTTTCTTTCCCTTAATGGACGGTGTTTCCGACACTTGAATGGTTGGCACGCAATACAATGAATGTATTAGTATCGATTTTGAAGGTTGAAAATCTTTTTCGTTACGGTATTTATCGGATTTTTCCCTATATTGGACAAGTTACAACACAATATTAATTACATTTCGAAAATTACTTCATTCTAAACGATTCAACAAAATTTCGACAGCGCTTCCTTTTTGTTCCTTGTGTATGTGCATTTGTATATGTTATAGGGAACAAAGGGGAAGTGCTGCCGAAATTTTATCAAATCGTTTAAGATGAATGATTTGCGAAATGTAATTATTATCGTGTTTGTAATGAAAGCAGGATGAATGATCTTCAAAAGTAAAAAATAAAAAGGTGAAAATATAATATTATGTTTATAATTTGTTAAAATTGAAAATAAGGTTTTATAAAAAAGTAAAAAGAACAATATATGGTAAAATTAGTAAAACATTAAAATGTATAAATGAATTGAAAAATAAAATATCAATCCAAAAGAAATCATAACTTTTCGAATTTTGCTATATTTTTTTTAAATTTCTATCATATTTTTTGAAATAGGAAAAAAAGATCAAATATTTTATCGAATGGAGAAGCTGAATGTATGATCGAAAGAAAGACCCAATAAAGAAACATTTATATAATAGTGCACATGAATATATTGAATTCATTTAAGTAATAATGGAAACGATGAAGAAAATGCAAAAAATTTACCGCAATACAATTTCAAACATTAGAAAAGGAAAAAAAAAGCCTGACTGGATGAGTGCAACCGTATGGGAAGCTTTAAATGCTTAATAGAAAAGTCCAGAAGTGATTATAAGTTAATAGTCTCGTATATTTATTAAAAATTTAGTAGAATTGGTATAATAACTGCATCAATTTACACGTGAAATAAATTTACATGCAAAATCTAAGCGAAAATCTACAAGTAAGAATAAAACATCCTATTACACATCGTGGGAATTTAAAGTCATTCCCGCGTTGCTGTTAAGAGCTGGTAAATTTATAAATTGCGATTTTAAATATTTATAACATTGTATATTGTTATATATATATAATAATAATAGTAATACATATTAATTATTTCAGGAAAGAGAACGTGGTTGTCCCGTCTCCTACTTGGAAGTTTTTACTCGTACTCACGTCGTCGAGCATGCCAATGAAGATGACTCAAAAACATACACATGGCATGACACAAAATCATGAGTAGTCATGGTAAATATATTTTAAAATATAATTATTAATAATCACTTTAAATTATAAGGTATAAATAATTAAAGTAATGTAATACGAATTTAATTATAATTCTGTTTTTAGTCGTAAGATAAATGTTGAATTTTGACGACACTATATGGAGAATTGAAGTGGTTGGAAGTAGCTTGGTGACGGAGAAGACGGTTCGCGAATCAGAGCTCGAAGGTAGAATTTATGGCGAAGAGAGATGAAGTGCTACTTGGAGCAGCAGCACAGACGTCTGTCGTGGAGGGACAGATGTCTGTTGCTTTAGGTTTGGAACCCAAACATTATAATAGACGTCTGTCACTTGAGGACAGACGTCTATGGCTTCAAAAAAAGTTTCCTAAGATTTCTAACAAATGCTTTCACCATATGACAGATGTTTGTGCCAAGGATTCCTACAGTTTGGGTCCGGGCTTGGTGTGATGATTTGTGAAGCTTCAAGGGGCATTTCAAGAATTTGCCAAGGAAAGATCTCTCCTTATATAAGCTATTTTCAGAATTCAAAACAATGGTGGCTGCAAGGTTTTATCCTCCATTAACAAGGTTTTAGCAAAACCTAGTTTTCTTCAATTTTCTTCTCCACAATTCTAATCTATTTGAATATTGATAATTGTAATCAATCTATTGCACTCTTCTCATTGGTATTAATAAAGGTTCACTCTTAAAGTGGATGTACACTAACAAGGCGTTAATGGAACCACTATAAATTTGTGTGTGATTTACTTTATAGTTGTTGCTTTGGTTTTCTATTACTTGTTTAGTGATTGTGATTGATTTTGGATTGGATTGAGATTTTGATTGGTTGTTTTTGCACTTCTTACCATGACTCATTTTCTGTTGTGCTTTAGAGTTTTTATTTGAGGGGTCTCGAGTTAGAATTTCCATAACATTTGGTGTCAAAGCTTTGGAGTTGGTAGATGGTTGTAGAAATGTCAGAATCGGATAATACCTCGAATAGTCCTTCAATGGTTAGTCCAAGTGATGTAGCACCACATGTACATGAATCGTATGCTGCTTCGGGATCATAATTGTTTATAGACAAGATGAATGTGCTGAGTCCCTGATCAAATAGCAAAATCTACAAGTCAAAAATTATGATTTAGCTAGATCTTGAATCTGGCTCAATCATAGTTATTTGCAGATCATAATAATTTATTATGCCATGTCTCTATTCTTAGTATAAATATTCTTGTACTTGATTTAAAGACAATATATATGTTAGCAATATTCTTGAAGATAAATATTTGTTTGCCTTTGAAAATATGCTTGCAGTATTACTGGGTGTTTCAATGAACACAGTGACATGTTCACTTGTCTATCTGATGATAGGATTAAACAAATACAAATTAGTAAATGAACTAGGAACCGTGAGCCAAGAAGGCCGCTGGAATGCTTGTCATATTTGAAGTATGCAAGTTGGCACATGGTTTGTTTAAGCCCTGAGATCTTTGTGCAATGATGTGAATTAGTTCATTGCAATGTGTCCCTGTGATTCCTTGATAGCAGATGAGGCTAGGATTTAAGTTGATATATATAAACAACCTATGAATGTTGAGATAGGAACATGAATATTTCCTAAATTTGGTTGGAATGGAACCATGGCTGTTCCAGTATGTATATATATATATATATATATATATGCTACTGATTAATGAGTATGTTTGTATAACTATGATTGTGTTAATAGTTGATTTAAGAAGATATTAAGCCTGCACAATATTCATCTGAAGCATAATATAACAGTTGATTTAAGAAATTGCTAAGCAACTGGCTAGTACACATGTATTATTTATTTGCTTAATATCATGAATATATTGATGTTTCTCATACCAGATCATAGATCTGACCCTTGTTTGCTCATGGCATATGGGGGTGTCTCATTTTAAATGAGGCAGCCACCAGTGCTCTTTCAGGAAATGCAGGAACTAAGTAGAAAGTGAAGTTATAGCTAATGAGAAGGAATGAATGAACATGCTTACTAGTTTTAATAAGATCCTATAATGATTTTATCTGCATGTATTCATGAGAGTTGTGTTTGAATTTGCTGTTATGTAATGAACTTGCTATGTTGATTAAGCTAGTTACTTATGTTGAATTCTGTGATTTGAAAACTAAAAGAAACATTTGAGTTGTGAAAAAGAAAAGAAGCTTAAAATATCATCTATGAAAATCTGGGAAAAGAAATATATATTTGTATTTGATAAATTTTCATATAAAACCTATATTATGTAATAGACAGGCTTGAATCGTTTAAAAGCAGTAAGTTTTGAAGTATAATCTGGTCTTAACTTAGAGTAATCTTTTGGTATTTCGTCACTTTTCTTTGATATATCTTGTGAAAGAATTCAAGTTCATCTATGAGTTGTTTCGCGAAGTATACATATACCTTAAATAGGCTTCAAGTAATTTTTGACATGGATTAAAGTGTGCGACTAGTTGACACAGCCACATGGTTTAGCCAGCTTCAAAAGAATGGAGTCTTGGTTGATCATGTTGCTCTGTAATATGAAAGTAAAATGTATTCCAAAATCCTTTGTTACTTTAGCAAGTGCTTTATCAAAACTCTCTTTCAAAAACTAATGACAAATATGCATTTTAACCGGTTAGTATCATCAATCCAGGAATCATTTTGAATTCAAACCTGGTTCACTTTAAAAGACCTAGTGATTGCATACTGTTAAAACATTTACAAGTCAAGTGCTCTAGGCATAGATAACTCAAAAACAAGTAATCAAATGATCAACTCATGATATGTCATATTGATTGAGCCAAGAATAAGAGAGGCTCAAAGAAAACTATGAATTGAAAATGATAAATGCAAATATCATTTTCTGATTTTAAACAAATAGCAAATATTTGAAATGTACGGTAAAAAGGCTTTAAATTATGAGATTATCCCATCAAGAAAAATCATTAGTAAATCTTAGTTAAAATGATCAAAGTTATTACTATAAATAAACATGAGCAGGATCTACTCATATATTATAAATATCAAAAGAATATGGAAATTAGTTATGGATAGATTAATTCAAATTCAAATCAAACAGAACATGCTCTTGTTTAATTACCATAACTCTGATTAAACAAGAGGGACACATGCATCTTCATATGTATGTGCATATCTTTTTTGAACACACTGATGTATTTATATTGGTAAAAATTTGGATCCTGGATAATTGATTAAAAAGGAAAATGACTCTGAGAATTTAAACTAAGTTTATATGTGCAAATATGTACATATATACATGAAAAAAAATCCTTTGAATAATTAAGGTAAAATTGAGGGTCATTTCAGTGTCCGAACAAGGAGAATGCAAAGAAGGAAGTAGCATCTTCATCTGTAGCGGTAGAGAGTGGATTTGGTGAGAAAGACGTAGATGTTTTGACGGCGGTAGAAAATTAGATGTTTCGAATAGCGAATGGATGCTAGATTTAGAGATGTTTTATCGTATGACGCCAAATAGGAATTTTTTTCCTTCTTATGGCGACAAAGAAGGAAATTCAATTGTTATGGGTAATAGTGTTATTTGTAAGTCAAAGGGCATTGGCTCCGTACAAATTCGGATGTTTGATGGAGTGGTTTGTACTCTCACTATTGTACGCTATGTTTCGGGACTTCTGAAGTCTCTTATCTCTTTGGGGCAATTGGATTCTTTAGGATGTAAAATCACTATTGAGAGTGATAGCTTGCGGGTTTTGAAGGGTGTACTTGTGGTGATGAAGGGTTCTAGGACTCATGGTGTTTATTTGTTTTAAGGAGTGACCATTAAAGGTGAAACTTGTATAGGTGTTGATAGTTCTCGTGGCTTGGATGCAATTAGGTTGTGTCATTTGAGGTCAGGTCATGTCTCGGAGAGGAGTTTGGATATTCTTCGGAAGAGGGAAATGATCGATAGACATAGTTTCAACTAACTATAGTTTTACGAAGAATGTGTTATGGGCAAGCAAACTAAAATATCATTCAGTGAAGGAAAAAATGATTCGAGAATGGTTCATGAGTATGTTCATACGGATGTTTGGGGACCAGCATCGGTAGCTTCCTTGGGAGGAGCAAGGTATTATATTTCTTTCATTGATTATTTTTCTCGGAAGTGATAGGTGTATGTAATGAAGGCCAAGTCGAAGGCATTTGCAAAGTTCGAAGCATGGAAGACTCTTGTTGAGAATAAGAGTAGTAAGTCTTTGAAGGTTCTAAGGTCCGACCATGGCAAGGAGTATGTTCCTAGAGAGTTCTTAGAGTTTTTCAAGCATCATGGTATTCGGAGGCATTTTACTATACCGAAAGGTCTATAGTCGAATGGTGTTGCTGATAGGATGAATTGTACTCTACTTGAGAAAGCTCGATGCTTGAGATTAACAATGGGTTTGTCTAAGGATTTGGGCTGAAGCGTTGTTTATAGCGGTGCATATTGTTAATCGAATTCTGTGCTCATCTATTGGTAACAAAGTTTCGAAGTAAGTGTGAAAGGGAAAGAGCATTGACTTGATTTGTCTTCAGGTGTTTGATAGTCCGGTTTATGTGTAAGATCCGAGAAATGATACGGTTGAGCCTAAAGCTTTCAAAGGGGTCTTGCTTGGCTACACGGACGGAGTAATAGGCTATCGGATTTGGAATCCAGAAACGAAGAAGGTTGTGAATTCTTGTCATACAACTTTTGATGAGTCAGCTTTGTTCAAGGACAATGAGAGCTCATCGGATGTTCTGGATTTGGTTCATGGTGAATCAAAGGAGAAGGAAGTTATTTCCACCTTTCGTCCAAGGAGTAGAGTAGTTGGAGATGCTAGTGAGGAGGAAGTGGTTAATGTAACATCACATAGCCCACATGGTGCCTCTAGTAGTGTTGGTGATATACATGATTATAGAGAGGATTCGGTTCAAGGTGCGCCTGAAAGGAGTTTAGGTGATAGTATTGCTACTCGGGTTGGTCGACATGCTATAATGCCACTTGAAAGATATGGTGATTGGAACTATCTTAACTTCTTTGATAATTTGGACTGTGCTCTTCATGTAATTTAAGATGAGCCAATGGACCCTGATGACGTCATGGATTCGAGTGATAGCTCGAAGTGGATTTGTGCCATGGAAGAAGAGATGCAATCGTTTTTGAAGAATCAAACTTGGCATTTGGTTCCACTTCCTAAAGGAAACCGTGCTATTAGGTGCAAATGGATATACAAGGTGAAGAACGATGAGAGATATAAAGCGAGATTAGTGGCTAAGGGTTTGCAGAAAGGAAGAGGAGTATGATGAAATATTCGCACCGGTTGTGCGCCATACTTCAATCCGGATATTACATGTTATAGTTGTTATTCACGACTTCGACTTGGAGCAACTTGATGTGAAAACCGCCTTCTTGCATGATGACTTGGATGAAGACATCTACATGGAGTAGCCGAAATATTTTGTTGTAGATGATAAGCCATATTTGGTTTGCAAGTTAAAGAAATCACTATATGGTTTAAAGCAATCACCTAGACAATGATACAGAAGATTTGATTGTTTTACGTCTGAAAATGGTATTGATAGAAACATGAAGAATACTTGTTTATATTTCAACAAGTTGGAAAATGATTGTTGGTTGTATTTACTCTTGCATGTGCATGACATGCTCATTGGTTCAAAAGATAAGAATGAAATCAACAAGTTAAAATTGAGTTTGAAATTGGGGTTCGAAATAAAGGATCTTGCATAAACAAAGAGGATATTGGGCATGGAAATGGAAAGGGATCGAAAATGATTTGAATTAAAGTCGACTCAAAAGCAGTATACTGAGAAAGTGCTTTACCGGTTTAGCATGGAGAATGCAAAGGTGTCAAATATACATTTGCCTTTGCATATGAAGCTTTCGAGTAAGGGATCACCTATCTTGGAGAAAGACAAGGCTTATACGGCAAAGGTGTCATATGCCAGTGCGATTAGAAGTTTAATATATGCTATGGTATTTACAAGGTCTGATATTGCAAATGTTGTCGGGGTGGTTAGTCGATATATGGCTAATCCAGGGAAATCACATTAGAAAGATGTGAAGCTTATATTGAGATACCTTAGAGGTAGATCATCTCATTGTCTAGTTTTTGGCGGTAGCGAGGGGATGAATTGCAAGTTGGTTGGTTATTATGATTCCGATTACGCCGATGATAAGGATCAGAGAAAGGCAACTTCCGGATATGTCTTCATACATGTTGGAATGACCATAAGCTGTAGATCGAAATTGCAAGCCTAGTTGCTTTATCCACTATGGAGGCGGAGTTGATAGCCATGGTGGAGGCGGCAAATGAGGCACTTTATTTGAGGCGATTGTTGTGTGACTTGGGATTCGAGCATAAGAGAATCGATGTTTGATGTGATAGCCAGAGTGCTATTCACTTGGTGGAAAATTTGACGTTTAGCTCACGGACTAAGCATATTGAAGTGAGAGAGTCGTTTTTAGTAGCCATGGATGAAGATAAGCAAGTGTATCTTCGGAAAGTGCACACAAAGAATAACATGGCGAATATGTTCACTAAGGCATTGCCGGTTGGGATGTTCGAGCATTGCTCGAACTTGATTCGTTTGTTGAAGTGCTGGGTTCCACGAGGTGGCATGGTTGACGGAAGAGATTGGTTATGGATGAGGAAGAGTATCGAGGAGAGATTGTGATTTTATCTTCTCGATGGGTACTAGTATGAACTCCTTGGTACATCTGTGTTTTGGTAAGACGGTTTTGGATTTGGGTGCTTCCATCATTTCGTTAGTGGGCAGGGACTTTGCCTAAGCTTGTTGATGGAGTGCAATAGGCTGTGGCTTTGCGAAGCTCACTGAGAAAGCATTCAAGCTTACTTGGTTGAAGGTGGGAGTGGTGATAGTTTGGTACTACCGGTTGTTGATGATGGAGATGGATATAGTGTCGAAGTGGAGCGTTGAATTTTGACGACATTATATGCTGAACTGAAGTGGTTGTGAGTAGCTCGGTGACAGAGAAGACGATTCGCAAATTGAAGCTCGGAGGTAGAAGTTATGGCGAAGAGAGCGGAAATGTTGCTTGAGCAACAACACAGATGTCTGTCATGGAGGGACGAACTTCTATTGCTTCAGGGTTTGGAACCCGAACATTGTGAAATTCGCTTGAGGACAGTCATCTGTAGCGTTAGAAATCTTTTTCCCGAGTCTACTAACAGACGTTTGTCACCATATGACAGACGTCTGCGTCGAGGATTTCTGCAGTTTGGGACCCAACTTGGTGTGATGATTTGTGAAGCTTCAAGGGGCATTTCTAGAATTTGCCAAGAAAAGATCTCCCGCTATATAGTCTATTTCCAAAATTCAACATAAAAATGTTTGAAAGGGTTTAACCAAGGATTTACCCTTCATTAACTAGGGTTTAGCAAAACCTAGTTTTTTTTCAATTCTTTTCTTCACAAACCTATTTTATTTGAATATTGATCACTGTAATCAATCTCCTGTGCTCCTCATTGGTATTAATAAAGGTTCTCTCCAAAGTGGATGTACACTAATAAGACGTTAATGCAACCACTATAAGTCAGTGTGTGATTTATTTTATTGTTGTTGCTTTGGTTTTCTATTACTTGTTGGTGATTGCAATTGATTTTGAGATTTGGATTGAGATACTGATTGGTTGTTTTTGCACTTGTTATCGCGATCTCATTTTCTACCGTTCTTTGGGGTTTTGATTTGAGTGGTCTCAAGTTAGAATTTCCATAACAATAAATTCATAATAGAACGAGACAAACTGCTCGAGGGAACAGATCGAGATGAGCTGACCATTGAGGAGGAAAATATGATTGTTGATGCTATCATGAAACCGCCAACACGGAATAGGCGCTATGGTTTTGAAAACCAAGATGTAATAACATATGTCACATGATTTTGTTAATCCACTATATGAAACTCATATACTTTGGTTAAAAAATGTTACAGACAAAACGAAAGCAAGGCAGCTATAGAAGAGCTTAAGACAATCAGAAGATTGCAGACTAAAGAGCTCAGATTGCTGACCTCGAAGATCGAGACAGGTGTCGGACCACAGAGACTTACCAAATGCTGGATGAGCGCATTGGTGCATACACACAACATGGTAGATTGTCTTCACCACTAGGATCTGGATGCAATGAAGAGTAGGTATGGTTTTTTTATGTTGAGATATCGCATATATATGCACTTTGATGTTGTGAGGTGATATGAGTGTTTTATACACTTTAAGATGGTTGAGTTTGATTTGATGTGATGTATGATTTGAGATGGTTCATTTTAATGTTGTGAGGATGTTTGAATTTTGTGGTATATTAATGAATGTTTGAGGTTGGTTTATTATATATATATATATTTATTTATTTATTTATTATTGATGTGATATATTATATGATATATATGTGATTTGTGGGATCTGGACTTTAATATATATGACCGATATATGTAAAATTAGGCTACGATATGTATTATATGTGTTGTTTGAGGATTTAATAGAGGTATAGAATAATAAAAAGTTTGGCCAAAGAACAGTAACTTCCATGGTTGCCACGTTTACTCAGCGAGACGACGAAAGCCGTCAAACAACCTGACGAAGACGACGAAAGCTGTTGACGGAGCCGTCAAAAAATTGATCGATAAATAGTTGCTCGACGACAGTTATTTCGACGGCTATTTCCGATAGCTAGCGACGGCCGCCAATGGAAAATAGCCATCGAAATGAATGTTGTGAAAAATTCTTCGACGTTTTAGATTCTTAGTATGTTACTCTTTTATTCAAATTGATTTCTACATCATAAACAGTAATAAACGACCATTTTCTTAGTAAAGCATAAATGAAAGAAAAGATGGATGACATTCTGAAATCATGCAGACTAATATTAAAGTCGCAAAAACACAACTTGGACAGCGTATTGAACATTCGAGATGACATAAGTATACAAAATTATAGTACAATTTTGCAAGTAAAATGTGAAAATAAGCTCACATGATATATACACGAATTTCCGTGGCGTACAAGATGTAACATAATATATAAGACATAATTTGTATGTGTGCATGATTACATCACATGTTAATTACAAATATTAACATCTCACAGGATCAAAATCTTAAGTAGTTCAAGAAGTACACTTTTCCCCAAGCAAAAAAAAATAGCAGCTAAACATAGCGATCCACTTAAAATCAGCAATACAATGCACATACAATGAGAGAAGCTTTGTATTTACCATACATTTTAGAAGTTGTATATTCATTTTACAGGTGTAATTATACAAGACATGCGTTAATATGACACCAAACATTCTAAAACGATGCTTATTTAAAGCAAAGAGTAATTTTTTAAATACTAGTGGAAACATTTTATCAAACTTTTTTGGTACCAATGAATGTTGAACTTCTTTTCTCGCTGCTTTTTGCCTACATATATTACAAACGAAAAAATTCTTTCAACCCATTCTAAGATGATGCAATAGCACTTTTTGTTGTATGTTAGAACGCTTGATTAAGTATTTATCGATACGAGTTGAAATCTTATACAAATTGTAGTCTCTATGCATAACCAACAAACAACAATAGAGTATTTGTCCTACAATATTATACATTTAGCCTGTATATCGTTTATATCTATCCGTCCTCAAGTTGAAAGAATACTGGTATACAATATTTCATAGAACATTAATAACAGCATAACACATTCAGTTTGTATTGGTTTCTTATTTTTGACGTACTGCCTTTATCTACAATAACAGATATCTAATAATAACCATTTTTTCTGCAAAGCTCAGCACATTTCAAGGATGAGCAGCACTTTTTAATTTTCTTAATACGAAGATGATGAAGTGTGACGACCCGTAAATCCGTACCCTTGAGTCAACGCTATTCTACATCAATCAACTCAAGACGAACAGAAATGCGGACCATTTTAATTAAAGAAGAAGGGGTAGAAGAAGAGAAAATAAAAAACAACATCAGAAACTAACCAACGCAGCGGAATAAAATATAATAGATAATAACTAATCTTTTCTCAACAGAAAAATATATATGTTTATACATTACATTCATCGGAGTACATCATCAGAGTACAACAACACCAATAACATACAACTGAATACACAGCGGAAAAATAATAGCAAGTACGAAAGTACGTATCGTCATCCAGCTCGTCTCCTGAGCTCCACAGCATCATATCCTGTATCCTATAATACTCGGTCTGACCCGAGCATTACAGTTAAATAACACCCGAGTCAGTCAGGAAAACCAGCGTGAGAAAACCACACTCAATTGATTATTAGAGTTTCAAAATTCTTTTGAAAACAAAAGCATCTCGTAAGACCGCGCCACAAATAAACATGTCGGGTTTTACCTTACGATAGCTAAAACATTTCTTATAAAATCCTCTGATATTATAATAGGGTCATTTACAAATACTTATTCAAATAGCCGAAATTGTTACATCTATTAAATTCCAGCTACTAGCCACAAAAGTGGGTAATACAAACAAAACTCGTACGAGGCACGTAGGGGGAATGGATTTCCAACTAATGACTAGGCACTGGGGTACCACCTGTCACAGTACGTGGCCTAAATCAACGTACCAAGGAGTACGCCCGCTCCCCTGCAACACAAGACCGGAACCATCCCTTACTAGACAGTTCCGAATAAGATTACCCCGTGGTTGGGATCAGCAACCGCACACTAAGCCAAAATAAAAGGGACATCTAGACAGAGATGACCTTACTCTCAAGTGGGGGCTACCCACGAAGCCTTGCTGCATAACCCCTGATTTTCAGTCATTCCCAGTTGATGAGGCTTGAGGCTAAACGTTACCTTTAGAACGTATCCCTTAGAATGCTCATCGTCCACCTGACGATATTCTGAAAGCATTCATACATACAAGTCCGTCCCAGGTCTGAACGGAACCGAAGGCACTACTCCTACTACATCTATTTTGGAAATATCCACAGGATTAGTAGCGACTAGCCCTTGCACTTTACTGCTCCATCTTCGACTCCGAACACGTTTCACGAAACGTACAAACCGGATCGAAGTGGTTTTCGAAAAACAAATCCCGATCACAGTCTCTTCGAAACGATCAGCACATTTGGCCAATATTGATAGTCGATTATTTAACTATCAATTAACATTCACAAGCATCCATCAAACAATAAATAATTTTCAAAATTATTTATTTATCCAAAATATCTTTACAAGATATATTTCAGATTTTAACCCCTTTTGAAAACAGTTTCAAACTTATTCCTTTCCCGGGATAATTTCCCAATATTTATTTCAACTGAAACACCAAGTATAAAATACTTTTAGATTTTAAAATAATTTAAAAGCACTTTATTATAAAATATACTTCATAACCTTAAAAATTTAAAACTACTTAAATACTTTATTAAAATATATACTTTAGGAATATTTAATAAATGAGGCTACATTTATAAAATATAAAACTAGATTTTTTTCCTTTAAAACAAATACCAAGTCATTTAATAATTACTTCGAGAATAGATTTTGAAAAATATTTATTTTAGAATTTAAACATTTAGAAATGATAAATTTTCTAAGATATGCTTTTTAAAACAACATTAAAATCTTTAACTTATATTTAAAATTGCTTGAAAAATCGTACTTGACTATCCAGGGAAACACTCTTCTCTTTCACATCTTTAAAAAAAAAGATAAATCACTATTTATTTTTAAACGAATTTCCATTCCTTTATAAATTTCCACTTTGAATTCATATTTAAAATATCCATCGATATTTTATTTTACTTGATATCCCAGTTTAAAAATTCCAAAATCTCACTTCCCTTTTAAATTTCAAATCCTAAAACACTTTAATCAATTTACAATTTATTCCCAATTTACTTTACTTGAAATAAATTTCTTCCTTGATTTACTTATTTCAAATTTCAATAACATCTAGATTTTTATTTCCTCATTTTGAGTAAAAACCTTTTTAACTGAAGATACCAATTTCAGATTCCCAAAATTCCTTCTTTATCTCTTAATTAAATTTAATCCTTAAATTTAAAAATAAATTCTTTATTCTTTCAAATAATATTACTTAAGCTTTATAATTTATTATTACCCCTAATAATTTAAATTCCTCTTATTCCAACTTTGTCAGAGCTTTGCAATCACTTTTATTTTATTTTATTTTCAATTCATTATTAATGTATTCCAATTCACTAGAATTATTTTACTTAAAATTTTACTCTTTTATTTCTTTCAAAAATCCAATTCTAGAAATTTGATAATTTATTTTACTGAGATATTCAATCCAACCATACCATTCAATACTCTAGTTATCAATATAATTCATCACAGGATATCAACATTCATTTCACAGAATATTAAATAAGTAAATAAAATTTTGAGGAATCCAGCTGGATCCCTCCAACCTGTTCCCTGCATCCACAGACGTTAGCACAATACCAATTCCACTTCAAGGTGGAATATCGCGGTATATGGGTTTTTTAAATAAAATCATCCGCTATTATGTGGCGCATAGAGTCTCATCCGCTATATAATGCGGGAAAATCAATCATTCCAAGATGTAGTATATACTATAACATAGCATAACAACCAATTCAACCATTCAACCAATTATTTAAATTTAATCACTTAATATTTAAATTAAAATTCAATCGAGTGAGATTGACTCACCTTTGGCCTAAGATTTCCATTCACCTCTAACTCGTCTTGTTCCCGCGATTTTTAACCTTGTACAAACCAATTCACGATTCATTAATATTCGAAATATAAATCGAACCCTTAATTTCCATTCAATTAAATTTTGAACTAATTTTCCTTTATTGAATCTTTTAGTAACAAAAATGGTTTAGATAGGTCGACTTACACAAGTTAATTCCTATAATACGTTATTATAAAACGAATCAGTAGAATTATATTTATTTTACTTATGAACTATACATTAGTGAAATGCCTTATATAGATTTCAAAGAAAATCTAATTCATATTAGTTTGCAAACACAATTTTTTATTATTATTAAAATTGTACCTTCAAAATTATATTCCCATATATATATATATATATACCCATTACTGTTTACAAATATATACAGAACCTTACTGTTTTAAACTCTTCTTTTTTTTGTTTAAACATTTCCTTTTTACAGTATACATACTATATAAATATTTGTTAATTTAAAAACAGAATCAATTTTTCCTTACAATAAATATTTTTCGTAAAATAATCATCTGGTTCTTAAAATCCCTTAATCTTTTTTTTCCCGTAAATGAATATGATTAAATAAAAATCGAATCGTACCTCCTGTAGAAGAAACCCTAGCATTCATCTCCCAAAATCGCGACCGTCAGCATGAACAAATGGAGCCTCCCTCCCCCTCGCGAACTCCACTATCAACATGAAACCCCGGCCTCGTCATCGTTACTTCTCTCGTCGCGGCGACGGTGAAATAAATGAAGACGCCTCATAGATGAAAACCACCGAGGCTAGATCGAATGCCTCCCACTCGAGCCTTAACTCACATCGCGACTGGACCACGAACCCTTCGATTCCCCCAAACTCGAACAACTGCTTGATGAGGAAGCCCAAAAGAACGTTGTCAGCTTCCTTCTAGCGACCACGACTGAGATTCCATGACGTCTTCCTCTTCGTTGTCGAAGTCGACATCCCTCACGTGCTTCGATCGAACGATGGTTTGGGCTGTTCGATTTGAGGAGCGGTAATGGTTTCAATTGAACTGAAATCGAATTAGAAGAGAAGAAGACTGCCATCTTTTTTTTAAGAATTCGATTTGAATTCGATGAAGGGAAAGGCGGCTTCGAATTGGGGAGAGGTAAGTCGTAAATTTTCGAGCGAAGGTTTTAAGTGAAGGCACGCGATTAAAATTTAAAGAATTTTGCTCCGCCATTTTCTCGTTTGTGAATTCTTTTTTTAGAACAGACGAAGGAAGAGAGGGATTTAAAATCGAAGGAGGCATGCTTTGCACGATTCTATCTTTGTTATTTTAGGCGCGATTAATGGAAATGCTGAGAGGATGGATTTTCGGCTGAAAGGAGATAGACGAGACAATCTTTATTATATTTATTATATTATCTTTTTTTTAATTAAATTTACAGCGCATTACTTATCGTATGCTCACACAACAACTCTGATCGCTACGAAATTTGAAATCCGACAATAATACAATATTACGGATCCAATGGAACTAGTTTCGTCGAATTCCGAGACTGTGCCTCGAAAGGCTATTTTTAAATTCAATGTAAACGATATATTTTTAAAATTGAACAAAACACTTTCAAATTCAATTTTAAAAGTTCCATCACCTTCAATATTATTAATACGAACCTTACAAATCTTCAAATTATTTTTAACTGGCTTAAAAGTCCAGATTCAACATTTTACCCAACTTCAAATTATTTAATTTAATAATTAAATTACCCACTACATATTGATATTTGAAATTCAAGTTAAAAATTAACTTTTGCATATTTAAAATTAATTAAATATTCTCATTTCAAATGCACAAAAATTCTGGGTCGTCACATTCCTCCCCCCTTAAAAGAATTTCGTCCCCGAAATTACTAGTTAGGAAGAATGATCTATAACCCATTACCTATTCCCTCAACCCAAATAGTTTTTTTAACAACTTACCAAAACCATCTTTTATCAAGGACACACTAACCCTTTTCCTAACCTTTCAAACTTATCCATAAGTCCCAAACAATATCACTTACTTAACAATTCAAATTTAAAACCAAATTTGAATTATCAAAATTTTCCCAAAATTTTTCTAACTCTCTAAATTTTCGAAAAATTTCGCCAGCGTCTTCTTTGCGCGGCTAGCTCGGTACAACTACAAAATGGCTCATCGGCCTCCCAAATCCAAAAAGAAAACAAAAGGCCAAGTGGCTAGATCAAAAACCCAATCAAATTTCATATAGAAATTTAAACACATACCTTTTTGTCGGGCCATTTAATTTTATCTTCTAAAATAAAAAACCCCAATTTATCCATTGCTTTTATACACATGTATATCCTACTAAGCAATAATATCCAATCACAATTCCAAAGTCATTTTATACATTTCTTTACAAATTTTCAATATTTGTTTTACTTAAGTCCGTACGATGTACATATATCATCCGTACGCAATATCAAATTCGATCGCTCACTCGATCACACAATTTCACTTCCGAACTAGTATCGTCCACCCGATTTCCTAGTGTGGACTCAGATCTGGTTTCTTGATCAGAAACCGTCATTCTCCTTGCATAGCCGTAAACTATAATACAGAATTTACAGAATCAATCAACAATCCATATCCAGGTTTGCCGTTGAAAATCGAGTGGAAAATCCTAGCTCGGATCGATAAAACTATCTCGAAATTCTGTGCTCGAATCCGGATCAAATTGCTTATGCGAATAAAATAATGTACGTACTCTCTACGTACTTACATTCATTGATTATTAACTATCAATTTCCTTTTTATTCACATTCATTTTGATTTCTATTCACTTATCCACAACAATCCCACTTCACAATTTCAGTTGAAATTTTATTCAATTATTCACTTGGAATAATTTTCTCCATACCAAATTCACTTAAGAATTTCACCATTCATTTCTTAAGTTAATATAAGCATTCTATACACCCTTATATTATTATTCTATCACTTTAGCTTTTTATTCCCTTAACTTTAAACTGACTTTCCAATTCATCTATCCCGAACAATATTTAATTTATCATTCTTTAAATTAGTTTCAACTACTAATTTATTGTTAAATCCCAAACAAAAGTTTATATGCCAACTTTTACGTTCTTTAATTCCCTCGAACAAATTCTCCAATTTGAAATTGCTTCGTCGTTAACAAAAATTTTCAAAAAAATCCAAAAATATTCTAACTCCCAAAATTTTTAGAAAATTTTGGCAGAGTCTCCTTCGTACGGAGGTGCTTTTGCAATTTGACAAGAGATATAAATATATATACATCGACCCACACGGTTCGAAAAACCAAAAACAGTTCATATTTCCTATTTTTA
The DNA here is from genome assembly GCA_030765085.1 of Allium cepa. Taxonomy (NCBI): domain Eukaryota; kingdom Viridiplantae; phylum Streptophyta; class Magnoliopsida; order Asparagales; family Amaryllidaceae; genus Allium; species Allium cepa. The sequence goes on from CM060943.1 coordinate 846,026,640, forward strand.
TTGCGTAGGCGTACCTTATTTAGCATTTTTAAGCAAGCGGCTTGTTATATTAGCAATTAGCGCAACCAAAACCAGCCACACGGCTTCCTTGCACCTGTACTTACTCAATTTAAATATATAAGTGCTAAAATCATGTAACCTAACAGCAATTTTCATATCTAACTAGCAACATACGAGTTTTAATAAGCAATGCAGGTTAAACAATATTTATAAGCAACTCATAGGGTTTTTAATTGTTTACAACCCATTCAATACAACTTTATTTAATATAATTGGTTTACAGCTCAGTTGCTTACATTCACTTCATTTATAATCCAAACTAACTCATATTCAATTCAGTTGATCTCAAATCAATTTATTTAACTTCTATTAACTCATAGAATTTTAATTACTTAAGTTTCATAACCAATTTAAATTGATTCCAATTCAATTTATTTTTTTAACTCCATTCCATTTTTAAATTTAATTGGGATATTCAGTGAATCCAATATAAATTCTAATTCATATCCAATAATTTATTTCTGAATTGAATTATATTAATAACAAGTCCACTTCAAATCATTTCTACTCACTTGAATTTATTTACAATTCAAATCATCACTACTATAATCCAATTTCATCATTCATTCATACTTCCAACTTTTATTTCCGAATTTAAATCCCAATAACATATTCAAGTTACTAATTTATTCCAAATTAGTACACTCCCATTTTATAATTCACTATTTGATTTTTATCTCCAAAAATCACTTTAGTTGATCTTCTCGAGTTTAATCTATTTTATAATTTATGTTTGGGTTTTATTTCATTCTGAAATGCCAAACAAATTTATTTTGGTCCTTATTTCACTACTCAAATACAACTAAAATTTATTTCCAGTTTAATTCAAATCCAACTCAAAATTAAGCTTAGTTTAAGTTCCTTCATCTCAACTTAATTTTATTTCTCCATCCAATTCGATTTCATTTTATATCCAAACTTTTTAATCCATTTACTTTACTTGTAACGTATACGGATTTTCGTTGCCGAAAAAACCGAATAGTTATGGGTTTAAAAAAAAAAAAAAAAAAAAAAAGAAAGAAGAGAGAAGAGAAGATAGAAAAAGAAAAATAGAGGGAAAAGAAGATAGACAATTTTTAGAAAACAGAGAATTAGAAAAACAGAAGATAGAAAATTTTAAAAATAGAACGGGACAGAAAGGGAACAACAGAACAACAACAGAATCTCACAATTCGCAGCGGAACAACATATAATAATAAATGAATAATCTTTAAACAAAGAACTATATCAGTTATTACATCACGTTTCATTTCATTACATCATATCATCAGAGTGTACAACAACATACAACAACAACAGTGCAGCGGAAAAGAAATACTATATAAATAATACGCCATGCCATCCAGCTTGCCTCCAGCAACTCCAGAATATCCAGAATATCCTGATAAACCTAACTCTTAACTGCCCATGTGGAAATTGGTGGGCACCCAGAGTTTAGGAAGGAAAACAATAAACTCCGAGTCAGTCATGTGACTGGTGTGAGAACTCAAAACAGTTTATTTAACTTTAAAATCAAAATAGAGGAATATTTTTAAATTCAATTCGCAATGCTTTTAAAAATGAGACTACCATAAGACCTCCCACCACACACACAATGCAAACGCAGACTTGGAGGAGATTTCTTCTTATGTGAGTCAAAGATGCTTGATACGCATTTAAAATAACATTTGATATTATTACTAGTGCATAGTGTAGAACAAATCATTTCGAAAGTAAAGATATAAATCATAGCCAGCATAGGTACCATTATATTATGCCTACTATAGCTACCTCCTGAGGAAGCAGGTTCTACAACTAAAACCGTACAAGTCACGTATTGTTTCTTTGGATTTCCAACGAATGATCAGGCCAAGGAACTTCCCATTGCCACATGAGAATGCCTCTGGATGGACATCCCCGAGAACCAAACCGGATCTCTACCAACACAAGGCCGGGTTACTCCTAACTGAGTAACAACTGACCGAATATGCCATCCCCCGGTCCTTTGGGACCTTTTCACCGAGCGCTCGTAATCAATTCACACAATCATAAAGTGTTTTCAACATGAGTAAGTATCTGGGCTCCATACCATGATACCACCCTTTTCCAAAGGAAATGGACACATCCTAAAGGGTGCTACCCCTCATAACCTTGCTGCTTCTTTCCTGTTTTGACCATTCACGGGGTGTGAGGCTCGACGAAGTCACGTCCACAAAAACATACTTTATACAAAAGCCATGCTTTGGGTCAACAAATGATCAACACAATGATCACTAAGATAGACGATCAAATAAATGATCCTATCACAAAAAATCAACACAATGATCATTTCAGCATCACTAAGCATGTCACATTACCAATTTGGGAATATATCGCTGATAACTTCAACTATATAACCTTTGAGCTCGTACGTCTCAAAGAAGGGTGTTAAGCAAAGAATAAATTCTCCGCCACCAACAGAAATATATTTGAAAGAAATCGGCTTTATATCTCAACTTGTAATGTCAGGCATACAATCCATACAAGTCTGTTCCGGGCTCGAACAGAACCGAAGGCACTTACAAAGAAGTCCTTGCAATCCGGATATTCACAATCCTGATCGGATTCACCATCACATATGGAGAACTCAATACCGGAGCAACTCGGTGCAGAGTCAATCGATAGTTCATCCTATCACTCTCGCAAATACCGGTCTTCAACACCGATCTTCAAATGCGATTCACAACGACGTATCACATATTCGGAGTGGGTTATACGACCCCATGGTCCTTTCCCGGTTAACCCGAATAGTGAGCGCTTATTCAAAAATAAGTGTGCATTCAAATTCAATCAATTCACATCAAATACCCATTCAAAGGGAAATACTGATAGTCGGCTATTGAACTATCACTGGATATGCACACATCACCAGATTCCAAATAATTTTCCAAATTATTTATTTTCCAAAATATCTTTACAAGATATATAATTTCAACACTTCAAAAATAAATCAATATTTATTTTTAACAAGTTTCACTTTCACATATAAATTCCTTTGTGAATTTATATTCCAAAATATTCATGCATATACGATTTCAATTATCCATTTCAATTTATCTTCAAAAAAATAAATTCTAATTATTCACTTCATATTGGAAAACATTTCCATACTTATTATTCATAAGTAATTCACAAAACTTTTTATTTTCAACCTTGGAAAATATTCAATATACTTAAATCGAATTAAGTATATAATTCATTCTTTAAGAAAATCATTCACTTAAACATATTTATTTGGGCCAAAACGAATGTTGCGTAAAACATCGTTACGACAACCCAAAATCACTAGTATAGGGATTCGAAATTAAAATAGATATATAAATCCCAATACTATACAAAACATTTCCTTTCGGAAATCATTTACTATAACAACAGTGTTATAGTCCACCATTTCCTTTTATTTCTCGAAAACGTCTATTTCAACAATAAATGTTGAAATCTATGGTTTCGAATCTCAACACCTTTAAAACATCGTTAGATCGTTTTAATTCTGTTTAAAATATCACATTCTAAAACATTTTCTTTAACATGTTATTCACTATTCAAAAACGTGAATATACTATGTTAACAAATTTCATCCTTTTTATACTTTTTAACTTAAAGGATTATTCACAGTCTAAAACGTGAATATAACTCCATTTATAAGTTATAACAATTAACTTATCAAAATAAGTCGTTTGCGAATTCATAAAACAACGTTTATAAATTCTATTTCTATTTATTTATAAAAACTTCTTTTTTATAAATTCCTTTATTAACATATTTCAGTTTATAACTCAATTATAAACTAAATGTTTATATTATAAGTTAAATACTTATAAAACGATTATTTTATAAAATCGTTCTTTAAACTTCATAATTATAAATCTTATAACTTATAAGATTCATTTATTTAACCAAATCTATTCTTCAATTAACTTCACAAATTTATAAATCTTACTATTTATAAATTTCATTTATAACTTCACAGTTTATAATTCTATAAATTTCATTCATTTATGAAATTCATTTTCACTACATTCAAACACTTATAAAAACTCGTTTTATAATGTCTATATTTCAATTTATAAATATCCATTTATAAATCTCTTAATATAAATCAGTTTATATTATTATTCTAAAACGTCTTTAAATTCCTTTATAATTTCATCATTTCGATTTATAAAATAATCAAATTTTATAAATCCTATATTTAAACTTTTATCATATATTCAAAAATCCAATCTAAATTATTTTATAAAATCATTAGTTCATATTTCTCAAAAATCGACTTTTAATCGTATTTCTAAAAATCAGCTTTTTAACTATATTTCACAAAAACCATAATTTTTATAACTTTAAAAATTATAACGTTTATTTATTTATAATGGATCAATTCCAAAAATATAGTATATTTTTAAAAATCACTTTAAAAATCATTTTAAAATCCCAAAATTTGGGTCCAATGATGCTACACACCAAATAGTCAATCACAACAACAACGATATCATATATCGATATGATAATCCATCAAATATCAAAATATCTGAAATAAAATAAATACTGTTGAGGAATCCAGTTAGATCCCTCCAACCTGTTTTCCTGCATCCAAAAACATTAGCACAATACCAATTTCGCTCCAGTACGAAATTATCGCGGTACATGTTTTTAATAAATATTATCCGCTTACTAACGGCGTAATAGGGTCTCATCCGCTAAACAAAAAATGCGGGAAATCAACAACTGCAATATATACATATGCCAATATATATATATTGATATTATATATAATACCAATTTCACTGTTTATGAAATATTCGCGGTATATGTTTTTAATAAATAACATCCGCTTACTAACGGCGCATAATGTCTATTTTAACAATCAATAATTTATAGTCATCATTCAAACATGCATTCAAATATTTTAAATCTAACTATTTAAAATAAAATCGAAACCTATTCGATTGAGTGAGAAGTTCTCACCTTGGTTTTAATTTCCGTTTTAGCTTTTTATTTCGAATAAAATTAAACGCGCGTTTAATTTTACCCGAAATTCTCACTAACTCCAAACGACTCCAAACCAACTCCATCGCGTAGTGCTCGTCCATACGATTCCAACGCAACTGAGTTTGCATTTTTTCGACCTCGTATGAAAAAGATACAATTATTTGAAGTTTGCTCGATTTTTTTTATATAATAAATCACAACTTAAATAAAAATTTTAAACCCCACACATCACAGCCCTCCAATGCAGATCTAACGGCCCCCAAATCATCTTCCCCATTCACGCGCTTCACGTCTACAGGCAACATGAATTTAAGGCCGAACCCACTTTCTAAACTAGGGTTGATTAATGCTCTCTCCACACTCGATGATATCTCGATCAGGAAGTTGCAACACCTAGCTCTCCCCCTCCTCCACCTTCGGCCCTAGGCTCGGCACACTCGGCCCCACCCTGACACGCGCGCACGTCCATGAACAGCCCACGCACGCGACTCCTTATCTCCTCCTCTGGTGCTCCATTTTAGATCATAGCCGTTCAACTTGTAGCTCTCACTCCCCTCTCCAACCTTCATGTTGATGATTTCGCGAATCGATTGTTGGATGAAGAGAAAAACGAGGTGGAAGTTGAGAAAATTCTGGCCCTTGAAACCATGGGTGGCGGCTACGTTAGTTTAACCTAGGGTTTTTTTTTTTTTTAATTTATTTGTGAATTCAACTTCTATTTATAGAAAAAGCTAGCGTAAACACTATTCATCCCGGGAATTCCGAACTCCGATTTAGACGCCGTAACCAGCGTACCTAGGATTTATCCCGCGTTCCGGACACAATGGAACAGGTTTCGGAAGCTAATTCGGAAGTATGTGCGAGTTATGGCTGAAAACGTTCAATTTAAATTAAACCGATTTAAATCGATTTCTAGGCGTTTTAATCTGTACCGGACAAACGGTAAATCCAATTGACTTGAAATTTGAAACCTTACAATAATATCACATTACGGATCCGATGAAACTGGTTTCGTCGAATTCCGAGACTTTTTGAAAAATGGCTATTTTGACTCGCCAAATTTAAATTAAAAATAAATCGATGCGTTTCGAGCTGCCACGATCAAACGATAACTCCGATTGACACGAAAATTGAAATCCGATAATAACTAACTATTACGGACCCAATGGAACTGGTTTCGTTCAATTCTGAGACTGTTCAAAAATTGGCTATTTTACAGTCGATTATTAAATATTAAAATATTCAATTTTCACAAATTAACTTTAAATTCAATTTTAAAAGTTCTAAAATATCATTCTAACTCCAACATGATAAAATAAAATTTTAAAAATCATTTTCAATCATATTTAACTCAATTTTCAATTATTTCCATAATTTAACGTATTAAATTATCGATTTAATTATCCAATTAAATCCAATAATTCAAATAAAAATTTATTCGACTAATAAATTCACTTATTAATATTTAAAATTAATTAAATATTCAAATTTTAATTAAATAAAATTCTGGGTCGTTACAATCTTTCCCACTTAAAAGAATTTCGTCCTCGAAATTACAAGTAAGAAAAGTCATAGAATCTATTAACTTTCCCAAAATCCATAATTAAATTTCTCACCATACTTTACTAAGTTTCAAATCATACTTAGTTATCTTTTCAAAAACTACTTCTAATGTTTAACTTTCAACTCCAAAATAAAGTTTAAAGTTTTCAAAATTTTCCCATTTTCTCAAAATTTTTCTAACGCCTTAAATTTCCGGAAAAATTCGCCATAGTCTCCTTTGCGCGGCTCGATCCGAAAAAAAAAAATGACAGTATATATATCACAAATATACATCTCATCAAGTAATGAGGCATCCCGAAGGGAAAAAGTATAAAAGTGCGATATTTAATCCGAGATATGTACCTTATATTTTATTAGCAAGCATATACGGCTAATATAGCGCTAAAGCGAACTCCAAATGCGAAGCAAACGCGATCCGCACCTACTAAACTCAACAAACAACATGAGAACATGCACATATGCAAATAATCTCAATATACAGCATATAGCAACATAATAACTATATATGTTACATAGCAAATGCAACAATAGCAATATACATTCAACCATCAACCTACTACATCCAACTAACATCCATAACCAATAAATATTCATTTATATTCTCATTAATATTTAATGAAATGGTTTTCAATTTAAATCACATTTGATTCATTAATGTTGGAATTTACTAACATTCATTCTCATTAATTTCAATTAGTTAACATTCACTAATTAAATCCAATTCACATTCAATTCTATTCAAATTTATTTATCTTTAATTTGAATTTCAATTACATAGCTTCCAATTTCATTAACTCTTAATGAATTTTATACAACCAATCAACAATCATATAACAACCAAAGTATATTAATTTCAACCAAATTCCTTTGCTTATATTCATTCATTTTTTTATTCAACTTCTAATAACATTAGATTTCAATGAATTAATACTTTCATTCATTATTTTATTTAATCCATTTGATTATTTACAACTCATATTCATAAATATATTAACTTCTTATATATATAAGTTTATTTCACAATTGTAAATCACTTTAATTATAATTCAATTCTTATAATTCTTTTACTTATACAATTATCCTTTAATTTAGATTATTCAAACAACCTAACAATCAACTTACATACACTTTAATAATTCTGAAAAATTATTTCTTTATATATAAAATATAATCAAGGCAAAATTATTCCATTTACCCAATTTAAAATCAATATTGTGCCGAATTGTTCTATTCAAGTGTTTAGAAACCCCTTCGGCTCAGTTTCGAGGCTGTGCTGACGAAAGTTCATATACCACTCAATAAACCAATCATCACAATATAAAACAATTTTATATTCACTAACAAATACGCTCTCATAGCTATTATTACACTCAACTCATTCTAGAGTACTGCTGACTCTATCTCTAATGAGTAATACCCTGCAGAACCATGGTTGTCGCTTAACCATCAGCTCTGATACCAAATGTAACGTATACGGATTTTCGTTGCCGAAAAAACCGAATAGTTATGGGTTTTAAAAAAAAAAAAAAGAAAGAAAGAAGAGAGAAGAGAAGATAGAAAAAGAAAAATAGAGGGAAAAGAAGATAGACAATTTTTAGAAAACAGAGAATTAGAAAAACAGAAGATAGAAAATTTTAAAAATAGAACGGGACAGAAAGGGAACAACAGAACAACAACAGAATCTCACAATTCGCAGCGGAACAACATATAATAATAAATGAATAATCTTTAAACAAAGAACTATATCAGTTATTACATCACGTTTCATTTCATTACATCATATCATCAGAGTGTACAACAACATACAACAACAACAGTGCAGCGGAAAAGAAATACTATATAAATAATACGCCATGCCATCCAGCTTGCCTCCAGCAACTCCAGAATATCCAGAATATCCTGATAAACCTAACTCTTAACTGCCCGTGTGGAAATTGGTGGGCACCCAGAGTTTAGGAAGGAAAACAATAAACTCCGAGTCAGTCATGTGACTGGTGTGAGAACTCAAAACAGTTTATTTAACTTTAAAATCAAAATAGAGGAATATTTTTAAATTCAATTCGCAATGCTTTTAAAAATGAGACTACCATAAGACCTCCCACCACACACACAATGCAAACGCAGACTTGGAGGAGATTTCTTCTTATGTGAGTCAAAGATGCTTGATACGCATTTAAAATAACATTTGATATTATTACTAGTGCATAGTGTAGAACAAATCATTTCGAAAGTAAAGATATAAATCATAGCCAGCATAGGTACCATTATATTATGCCTACTATAGCTACCTCCTGAGGAAGCAGGTTCTACAACTAAAACCGTACAAGTCACGTATTGTTTCTTTGGATTTCCAACGAATGATCAGGCCAAGGAACTTCCCATTGCCACATGAGAATGCCTCTGGATGGACATCCCCGAGAACCAAACCGGATCTCTACCAACACAAGGCCGGGTTACTCCTAACTGAGTAACAACTGACCGAATATGCCATCCCCCGGTCCTTTGGGACCTTTTCACCGAGCGCTCGTAATCAATTCACACAATCATAAAGTGTTTTCAACATGAGTAAGTATCTGGGCTCCATACCATGATACCACCCTTTTCCAGAAGGAAATGGACACATCCTAAAGGGTGCTACCCCTCATAACCTTGCTGCTTCTTTCCTGTTTTGACCATTCACGGGGTGTGAGGCTCGACGAAGTCACGTCCACAAAAACATACTTTATACAAAAGCCATGCTTTGGGTCAACAAATGATCAACACAATGATCACTAAGATAGACGATCAAATAAATGATCCTATCACAAAAAATCAACACAATGATCATTTCAGCATCACTAAGCATGTCACATTACCAATTTGGGAATATATCGCTGATAACTTCAACTATATAACCTTTGAGCTCGTACGTCTCAAAGAAGGGTGTTAAGCAAAGAATAAATTCTCCGCCACCAACAGAAATATATTTGAAAGAAATCGGCTTTATATATCAACTTGTAATGTGAGGCATACAATCCATACAAGTCTGTTCCGGGCTCGAACAGAACCGAAGGCACTTACAAAGAAGTCCTTGCAATCCGGATATTCACAATCCTGATCGGATTCACCATCACATATGGAGAACTCAATACCGGAGCAACTCGGTGCAGAGTCAATCGATAGTTCATCCTATCACTCTCGCAAATACCGGTCTTCAACACCGATCTTCAAATGCGATTCACAACGACGTATCACATATTCGGAGTGGGTTATACGACCCCATGGTCCTTTCCCGGTTAACCCGAATAGTGAGCGCTTATTCAAAAATAAGTGTGCATTCAAATTCAATCAATTCACATCAAATACCCATTCAAAGGGAAATACTGATAGTCGGCTATTGAACTATCACTGGATATGCACACATCACCAGATTCCAAATAATTTTCCAAATTATTTATTTTCCAAAATATCTTTACAAGATATATAATTTCAACACTTCAAAAATAAATCAATATTTATTTTTAACAAGTTTCACTTTCACATATAAATTCCTTTGTGAATTTATATTCCAAAATATTCATGCATATACGATTTCAATTATCCATTTCAATTTATCTTCAAAAAAATAAATTCTAATTATTCACTTCATATTGGAAAACATTTCCATACTTATTATTCATAAGTAATTCACAAAACTTTTTATTTTCAACCTTGGAAAATATTCAATATACTTAAATCGAATTAAGTATATAATTCATTCTTTAAGAAAATCATTCACTTAAACATATTTATTTGGGCCAAAACGAATGTTGCGTAAAACATCGTTACGACAACCCAAAATCACTAGTATAGGGATTCGAAATTAAAATAGATATATAAATCCCAATACTATACAAAACATTTCCTTTCGGAAATCATTTACTATAACAACAGTGTTATAGTCCACCATTTCCTTTTATTTCTCGAAAACGTCTATTTCAACAATAAATGTTGAAATCTATGGTTTCGAATCTCAACACCTTTAAAACATCGTTAGATCGTTTTAATTCTGTTTAAAATATCACATTCTAAAACATTTTCTTTAACATGTTATTCACTATTCAAAAACGTGAATATACTATGTTAACAAATTTCATCCTTTTTATACTTTTTAACTTAAAGGATTATTCACAGTCTAAAACGTGAATATAACTCCATTTATAAGTTATAACAATTAACTTATCAAAATAAGTCGTTTGCGAATTCATAAAACAACGTTTATAAATTCTATTTCTATTTATTTATAAAAACTTCTTTTTTATAAATTCCTTTATTAACATATTTCAGTTTATAACTCAATTATAAACTAAATGTTTATATTATAAGTTAAATACTTATAAAACGATTATTTTATAAAATCGTTCTTTAAACTTCATAATTATAAATCTTATAACTTATAAGATTCATTTATTTAACCAAATCTATTCTTCAATTAACTTCACAAATTTATAAATCTTACTATTTATAAATTTCATTTATAACTTCACAGTTTATAATTCTATAAATTTCATTCATTTATGAAATTCATTTTCACTACATTCAAACACTTATAAAAACTCGTTTTATAATGTCTATATTTCAATTTATAAATATCCATTTATAAATCTCTTAATATAAATCAGTTTATATTATTATTCTAAAACGTCTTTAAATTCCTTTATAATTTCATCATTTCGATTTATAAAATAATCAAATTTTATAAATCCTATATTTAAACTTTTATCATATATTCAAAAATCCAATCTAAATTATTTTATAAAATCATTAGTTCATATTTCTCAAAAATCGACTTTTAATCGTATTTCTAAAAATCAGCTTTTTAACTATATTTCACAAAAACCATAATTTTTATAACTTTAAAAATTATAACGTTTATTTATTTATAATGGATCAATTCCAAAAATATAGTATATTTTCAAAAATCACTTTAAAAATCATTTTAAAATCCCAAAATTTGGGTCCAATGATGCTACACACCAAATAGTCAATCACAACAACAACGATATCATATATCGATATGATAATCCATCAAATATCAAAATATCTGAAATAAAATAAATACTGTTGAGGAATCCAGTTAGATCCCTCCAACCTGTTTTCCTGCATCCAAAAACATTAGCACAATACCAATTTCGCTCCAGTACGAAATTATCGCGGTACATGTTTTTAATAAATATTATCCGCTTACTAACGGCGTAATAGGGTCTCATCCGCTAAACAAAAAATGCGGGAAATCAACAACTGCAATATATACATATGCCAATATATATATATTGATATTATATATAATACCAATTTCACTGTTTATGAAATATTCGCGGTATATGTTTTTAATAAATAACATCCGCTTACTAACGGCGCATAATGTCTATTTTAACAATCAATAATTTACAGTCATCATTCAAACATGCATTCAAATATTTTAAATCTAACTATTTAAAATAAAATCGAAACCTATTCGATTGAGTGAGAAGTTCTCACCTTGGTTTTAATTTCCGTTTTAGCTTTTTATTTCGAATAAAATTAAACGCGCGTTTAATTTTACCCGAAATTCTCACTAACTCCAAACGACTCCAAACCAACTACATCGCGTAGTGCTCGTCCATACGATTCCAACGCAACTGAGTTTGCATTTTTTCGACCTCGTATGAAAAAGATACAATTATTTGAAGTTTGCTCGATTTTTTTTATATAATAAATCACAACTTAAATAAAAATTTTAAACCCCACACATCACAGCCCTCCAATGCAGATCTAATGGCCCCCAAATCATCTTCCCCATTCACGCGCTTCACGTCTACAGGCAACATGAATTTAAGGCCGAACCCACTTTCTAAACTAGGGTTGATTAATGCTCTCTCCACACTCGATGATATCTCGATCAGGAAGTTGCAACACCTAGCTCTCCCCCTCCTCCACCTTCGGCCCTAGGCTCGGCACACTCGGCCCCACCCTGACACGCGCGCACGTCCATGAACAGCCCACGCACGCGACTCCTTATCTCCTCCTCTGGTGCTCCATTTTAGATCATAGCCGTTCAACTTGTAGCTCTCACTCCCCTCTCCAACCTTCATGTTGATGATTTCGCGAATCGATTGTTGGATGAAGAGAAAAACGAGGTGGAAGTTGAGAAAATTCTGGCCCTTGAAACCATGGGTGGCGGCTACGTTAGTTTAACCTAGGGTTTTTTTTTTTTTTAATTTATTTGTGAATTCAACTTCTATTTATAGAAAAAGCTAGCGTAAACACTATTCATCCCGGGAATTCCGAACTCCGATTTAGACGCCGTAACCAGCGTACCTAGGATTTATCCCGCGTTCCGGACACAATGGAACAGGTTTCGGAAGCTAATTCGGAAGTATGTGCGAGTTATGGCTGAAAACGTTCAATTTAAATTAAACCGATTTAAATCGATTTCTAGGCGTTTTAATCTGTACCGGACAAACGGTAAATCCAATTGACTTGAAATTTGAAACCTTACAATAATATCACATTACGGATCCGATGAAACTGGTTTCGTCGAATTCCGAGACTTTTTGAAAAATGGCTATTTTGACTCGCCAAATTTAAATTAAAAATAAATCGATGCGTTTCGAGCTGCCACGATCAAACGATAACTCCGATTGACACGAAAATTGAAATCCGATAATAACTAACTATTACGGACCCAATGGAACTGGTTTCGTTCAATTCTGAGACTGTTCAAAAATTGGCTATTTTACAGTCGATTATTAAATATTAAAATATTCAATTTTCACAAATTAACTTTAAATTCAATTTTAAAAGTTCTAAAATATCATTCTAACTCCAACATGATAAAATAAAATTTTACAAATCATTTTCAATCATATTTAACTCAATTTTCAATTATTTCCATAATTTAACGTATTAAATTATCGATTTAATTATCCAATTAAATCCAATAATTCAAATAAAAATTTATTCGACTAATAAATTCACTTATTAATATTTAAAATTAATTAAATATTCAAATTTTAATTAAATAAAATTCTGGGTCGTTACAATCTTTCCCACTTAAAAGAATTTCGTCCTCGAAATTACAAGTAAGAAAAGTCATAGAATCTATTAACTTTCCCAAAATCCATAATTAAATTTCTCACCATACTTTACTAAGTTTCAAATCATACTTAGTTATCTTTTCAAAAACTACTTCTAATGTTTAACTTTCAACTCCAAAATAAAGTTTAAAGTTTTCAAAATTTTCCCATTTTCTCAAAATTTTTCTAACGCCTTAAATTTCCGGAAAAATTCGCCATAGTCTCCTTTGCGCGGCTCGATCCGAAAAAAAAAATGACAGTATATATATCACAAATATACATCTCATCAAGTAATGAGGCATCCCGAAGGGGAAAAGTATAAAAGTGCGATATTTAATCCGAGATATGTACCTTATATTTTATTAGCAAGCATATACGGCTAATATAGCGCTAAAGCGAACTCCAAATGCGAAGCAAACGCGATCCGCACCTACTAAACTCAACAAACAACATGAGAACATGCACATATGCAAATAATCTCAATATACAGCATATAGCAACATAATAACTATATATGTTACATAGCAAATGCAACAATAGCAATATACATTCAACCATCAACCTACTACATCCAACTAACATCCATAACCAATAAATATTCATTTATATTCTCATTAATATTTAATGAAATGGTTTTCAATTTAAATCACATTTGATTCATTAATGTTGGAATTTACTAACATTCATTCTCATTAATTTCAATTAGTTAACATTCACTAATTAAATCCAATTCACATTCAATTCTATTCAAATTTATTTATCTTTAATTTGAATTTCAATTACATAGCTTCCAATTTCATTAACTCTTAATGAATTTTATACAACCAATCAACAATCATATAACAACCAAAGTATATTAATTTCAACCAAATTCCTTTGCTTATATTCATTCATTTTTTTATTCAACTTCTAATAACATTAGATTTCAATGAATTAATACTTTCATTCATTATTTTATTTAATCCATTTGATTATTTACAACTCATATTCATAAATATATTAACTTCTTATATATATAAGTTTATTTCACAATTGTAAATCACTTTAATTATAATTCAATTCTTATAATTCTTTTACTTATACAATTATCCTTTAATTTAGATTATTCAAACAACCTAACAATCAACTTACATACACTTTAATAATTCTGAAAAATTATTTCTTTATATATAAAATATAATCAAGGCAAAATTATTCCATTTACCCAATTTAAAATCAATATTGTGCCGAATTGTTCTATTCAAGTGTTTAGAAACCCCTTCGGCTCAGTTTCGAGGCTGTGCTGACGAAAGTTCATATACCACTCAATAAACCAATCATCACAATATAAAACAATTTTATATTCACTAACAAATACGCTCTCATAGCTATTATTACACTCAACTCATTCTAGAGTACTGCTGACTCTATCTCTAATGAGTAATACCCTGCAGAACCATGGTTGTCGCTTAACCATCAGCTCTGATACCAAATGTAACGTATACGGATTTTCGTTGCCGAAAAAACCGAATAGTTATGGGTTTTAAAAAAAAAAAAAAAAGAAAGAAAGAAGAGAGAAGAGAAGATAGAAAAAGAAAAATAGAGGGAAAAGAAGATAGACAATTTTTAGAAAACAGAGAATTAGAAAAACAGAAGATAGAAAATTTTAAAAATAGAACGGGACAGAAAGGGAACAACAGAACAACAACAGAATCTCACAATTCGCAGCGGAACAACATATAATAATAAATGAATAATCTTTAAACAAAGAACTATATCAGTTATTACATCACGTTTCATTTCATTACATCATATCATCAGAGTGTACAACAACATACAACAACAACAGTGCAGCGGAAAAGAAATACTATATAAATAATACGCCATGCCATCCAGCTTGCCTCCAGCAACTCCAGAATATCCAGAATATCCTGATAAACCTAACTCTTAACTGCCCGTGTGGAAATTGGTGGGCACCCAGAGTTTAGGAAGGAAAACAATAAACTCCGAGTCAGTCATGTGACTGGTGTGAGAACTCAAAACAGTTTATTTAACTTTAAAATCAAAATAGAGGAATATTTTTAAATTCAATTCGCAATGCTTTTAAAAATGAGACTACCATAAGACCTCCCACCACACACACAATGCAAACGCAGACTTGGAGGAGATTTCTTCTTATGTGAGTCAAAGATGCTTGATACGCATTTAAAATAACATTTGATATTATTACTAGTGCATAGTGTAGAACAAATCATTTCGAAAGTAAAGATATAAATCATAGCCAGCATAGGTACCATTATATTATGCCTACTATAGCTACCTCCTGAGGAAGCAGGTTCTACAACTAAAACCGTACAAGTCACGTATTGTTTCTTTGGATTTCCAACGAATGATCAGGCCAAGGAACTTCCCATTGCCACATGAGAATGCCTCTGGATGGACATCCCCGAGAACCAAACCGGATCTCTACCAACACAAGGCCGGGTTACTCCTAACTGAGTAACAACTGACCGAATATGCCATCCCCCGGTCCTTTGGGACCTTTTCACCGAGCGCTCGTAATCAATTCACACAATCATAAAGTGTTTTCAACATGAGTAAGTATCTGGGCTCCATACCATGATACCACCCTTTTCCAGAAGGAAATGGACACATCCTAAAGGGTGCTACCCCTCATAACCTTGCTGCTTCTTTCCTGTTTTGACCATTCACGGGGTGTGAGGCTCGACGAAGTCACGTCCACAAAAACATACTTTATACAAAAGCCATGCTTTGGGTCAACAAATGATCAACACAATGATCACTAAGATAGACGATCAAATAAATGATCCTATCACAAAAAATCAACACAATGATCATTTCAGCATCACTAAGCATGTCACATTACCAATTTGGGAATATATCGCTGATAACTTCAACTATATAACCTTTGAGCTCGTACGTCTCAAAGAAGGGTGTTAAGCAAAGAATAAATTCTCCGCCACCAACAGAAATATATTTGAAAGAAATCGGCTTTATATCTCAACTTGTAATGTCAGGCATACAATCCATACAAGTCTGTTCCGGGCTCGAACAGAACCGAAGGCACTTACAAAGAAGTCCTTGCAATCCGGATATTCACAATCCTGATCGGATTCACCATCACATATGGAGAACTCAATACCGGAGCAACTCGGTGCAGAGTCAATCGATAGTTCATCCTATCACTCTCGCAAATACCGGTCTTCAACACCGATCTTCAAATGCGATTCACAACGACGTATCACATATTCGGAGTGGGTTATACGACCCCATGGTCCTTTCCCGGTTAACCCGAATAGTGAGCGCTTATTCAAAAATAAGTGTGCATTCAAATTCAATCAATTCACATCAAATACCCATTCAAAGGGAAATACTGATAGTCGGCTATTGAACTATCACTGGATATGCACACATCACCAGATTCCAAATAATTTTCCAAATTATTTATTTTCCAAAATATCTTTACAAGATATATAATTTCAACACTTCAAAAATAAATCAATATTTATTTTTAACAAGTTTCACTTTCACATATAAATTCCTTTGTGAATTTATATTCCAAAATATTCATGCATATACGATTTCAATTATCCATTTCAATTTATCTTCAAAAAAATAAATTCTAATTATTCACTTCATATTGGAAAACATTTCCATACTTATTATTCATAAGTAATTCACAAAACTTTTTATTTTCAACCTTGGAAAATATTCAATATACTTAAATCGAATTAAGTATATAATTCATTCTTTAAGAAAATCATTCACTTAAACATATTTATTTGGGCCAAAACGAATGTTGCGTAAAACATCGTTACGACAACCCAAAATCACTAGTATAGGGATTCGAAATTAAAATAGATATATAAATCCCAATACTATACAAAACATTTCCTTTCGGAAATCATTTACTATAACAACAGTGTTATAGTCCACCATTTCCTTTTATTTCTCGAAAACGTCTATTTCAACAATAAATGTTGAAATCTATGGTTTCGAATCTCAACACCTTTAAAACATCGTTAGATCGTTTTAATTCTGTTTAAAATATCACATTCTAAAACATTTTCTTTAACATGTTATTCACTATTCAAAAACGTGAATATACTATGTTAACAAATTTCATCCTTTTTATACTTTTTAACTTAAAGGATTATTCACAGTCTAAAACGTGAATATAACTCCATTTATAAGTTATAACAATTAACTTATCAAAATAAGTCGTTTGCGAATTCATAAAACAACGTTTATAAATTCTATTTCTATTTATTTATAAAAACTTCTTTTTTATAAATTCCTTTATTAACATATTTCAGTTTATAACTCAATTATAAACTAAATGTTTATATTATAAGTTAAATACTTATAAAACGATTATTTTATAAAATCGTTCTTTAAACTTCATAATTATAAATCTTATAACTTATAAGATTCATTTATTTAACCAAATCTATTCTTCAATTAACTTCACAAATTTATAAATCTTACTATTTATAAATTTCATTTATAACTTCACAGTTTATAATTCTATAAATTTCATTCATTTATGAAATTCATTTTCACTACATTCAAACACTTATAAAAACTCGTTTTATAATGTCTATATTTCAATTTATAAATATCCATTTATAAATCTCTTAATATAAATCAGTTTATATTATTATTCTAAAACGTCTTTAAATTCCTTTATAATTTCATCATTTCGATTTATAAAATAATCAAATTTTATAAATCCTATATTTAAACTTTTATCATATATTCAAAAATCCAATCTAAATTATTTTATAAAATCATTAGTTCATATTTCTCAAAAATCGACTTTTAATCGTATTTCTAAAAATCAGCTTTTTAACTATATTTCACAAAAACCATAATTTTTATAACTTTAAAAATTATAACGTTTATTTATTTATAATGGATCAATTCCAAAAATATAGTATATTTTCAAAAATCACTTTAAAAATCATTTTAAAATCCCAAAATTTGGGTCCAATGATGCTACACACCAAATAGTCAATCACAACAACAACGATATCATATATCGATATGATAATCCATCAAATATCAAAATATCTGAAATAAAATAAATACTGTTGAGGAATCCAGTTAGATCCCTCCAACCTGTTTTCCTGCATCCAAAAACATTAGCACAATACCAATTTCGCTCCAGTACGAAATTATCGCGGTACATGTTTTTAATAAATATTATCCGCTTACTAACGGCGTAATAGGGTCTCATCCGCTAAACAAAAAATGCGGGAAATCAACAACTGCAATATATACATATGCCAATATATATATATTGATATTATATATAATACCAATTTCACTGTTTATGAAATATTCGCGGTATATGTTTTTAATAAATAACATCCGCTTACTAACGGCGCATAATGTCTATTTTAACAATCAATAATTTACAGTCATCATTCAAACATGCATTCAAATATTTTAAATCTAACTATTTAAAATAAAATCGAAACCTATTCGATTGAGTGAGAAGTTCTCACCTTGGTTTTAATTTCCGTTTTAGCTTTTTATTTCGAATAAAATTAAACGCGCGTTTAATTTTACCCGAAATTCTCACTAACTCCAAACGACTCCAAACCAACTCCATCGCGTAGTGCTCGTCCATACGATTCCAACGCAACTGAGTTTGCATTTTTTCGACCTCGTATGAAAAAGATACAATTATTTGAAGTTTGCTCGAATTTTTTTATATAATAAATCACAACTTAAATAAAAATTTTAAACCCCACACATCACAGCCCTCCAATGCAGATCTAACGGCCCCCAAATCATCTTCCCCATTCACGCGCTTCACGTCTACAGGCAACATGAATTTGAGGCCGAACCCACTTTCTAAACTAGGGTTGATTAATGCTCTCTCCACACTCGATGATATCTCGATCAGGAAGTTGCAACACCTAGCTCTCCCCCTCCTCCACCTTCGGCCCTAGGCTCGGCACACTCGGCCCCACCCTGACACGCGCGCACGTCCATGAACAGCCCACGCACGCGACTCCTTATCTCCTCCTCTGGTGCTCCATTTTAGATCATAGCCGTTCAACTTGTAGCTCTCACTCCCCTCTCCAACCTTCATGTTGATGATTTCGCGAATCGATTGTTGGATGAAGAGAAAAACGAGGTGGAAGTTGAGAAAATTCTGGCCCTTGAAACCATGGGTGGCGGCTACGTTAGTTTAACCTAGGGTTTTTTTTTTTTAATTTATTTGTGAATTCAACTTCTATTTATAGAAAAAGCTAGCGTAAACACTATTCATCCCGGGAATTCCGAACTCCGATTTAGACGCCGTAACCAGCGTACCTAGGGTTTATCCCGCGTTCCGGACACAATGGAACAGGTTTCGGAAGCTAATTCAGAAGTATGTGCGAGTTATGGCTGAAAACGTTCAATTTAAATTAAACCGATTTAAATCGATTTCTAGGCGTTTTAATTTGTACCGGACAAACGGTAAATCCAATTGACTTGAAATTTGAAACCTTACAATAATATCACATTACGGATCCGATGAAACTGGTTTCGTCGAATTCCGAGACTTTTTGAAAAATGGCTATTTTGACTCGCCAAATTTAAATTAAAAATAAATCGATGCGTTTCGAGCTGCCACGATCAAACGATAACTCCGATTGACACGAAAATTGAAATCCGATAATAACTAACTATTACGGACCCAATGGAACTGGTTTCGTTCAATTCTGAGACTGTTCAAAAATTGGCTATTTTACAGTCGATTATTAAATATTAAAATATTCAATTTTCACAAATTAACTTTAAATTCGATTTTAAAAGTTCTAAAATATCATTCTAACTCCAACATTATAAAATAAAATTTTACAAATCATTTTCAATCATATTTAACTCGATTTTCAATTATTTCCATAATTTAACGTATTAAATTATCGATTTAATTATCCAATTAAATCCAATAATTCAAATAAAAATTTATTCGACTAATAAATTCACTTATTAATATTTAAAATTAATTAAATATTCAAATTTTAATTAAATAAAATTCTGGGTCGTTACATTACTATAATTTTCCGTTCAAGCCACAATTAATTAAATTTTCCAATAATTTAATTTCTTTACCATTATCCAAGTTTAATTGTTTTAACTCTCTTATTCTTCCTTATTTAAAAACCATCGCAATTTATAAGTTTATAACTTATTTCATCAAGATTCTCAATTCAAATAAAGATTTAGGGTTTTTATTTACTCGGATTTTAGTTTCCAATCATTTTGATATCACCATTTATTTCAAAATCACACTTCTCAAATTTTTAAACCAACCCTTGGTTTTTATTTTCAACAAATTTCCTTTGTAATTTCAAAAACAAAACTAGTCTTTTTGAACAAATCAATTTGGCTGCAATCCATCACTTAGAAACTCGGAAATGAATACTGATAATGCGGCCGTCATCATCAGAATTATTTCCCAATAATCCAAGTGATTTCAATGCTATATCACTTCCAAAACCCATTCTAAACATATTTCCTTTCAGAAATACCTTCAAAATAATAATGCTATCATTTATCTTTAAAACATTTCGAAAACACTTCCAGAATCTCCGAGATTTTAAATTTCCAAATCCTGTTTAAATCAATTTTAATTATAATTCATTTGCATAGTTATGCTCATACCAATTCTCATTTGATTATATTTCAATTTATAAACCACATTTATAATTCATACTGTTAACGCTTAAATTTGAACGCTAACACCCCGGTGTGTGAAGTGTAGTTGTGAAAGCACCACCCGATAGATCGGGAAAGAATTACAAGCAAGTAATAGCGGAAAAGCAGTAAACAACAGCAATTTTATAGTGGTTCGGCTTATGGGTATAGCCTACGTCCACTTTAAGTACTTTTATTGATGATCACGTTACAAGTTGATACAAATCTTCTCAAGTACAATACACTTTGAATTACAAAATACTTAGAGCAAGTAGCTTAAACTTCAATGGAAATGAGAGTCTTCGAATCCATGTTGGATGTTTACGATCTCTTTTTGAAGTTGTATGTAGTGTTCCTAGTGTCTCAAGAGCTTCAAGTGTTGAATTGGTTTGGAATGCAGCAGAGTATCAGCGCTTGAAGAGAATGTGCCAAAAGTCCCTTTCTAGTTGGAGTTAGTGCTGTATTTATAGGCGTGATTTTCTGGGCAGAATTTATTTCCAAGTTCTAAGTCGCGGCCGACTTAGTATAAGCCGTGGCCGACTTACCATATGTCGTGGCCGATTCACCGAGCCAAGTCCATGGCTTAACGGAAGCAAGCTTGCCTGAACTCATACCATCTGTCTTAAGTCGTCGCCGAGATAAGCTAGGTTGTGGCCGGCTTAAGGCAAGTCGCGGCCGAGTCACCTGGCCCTTCTACGGTTTCACCTAGGTCGCCCCCGAGTCAACATAGCATTATCTCCATAACACGGCATCGGACTTGCATTTTAGTAGCCTTTAGGTCGTGGACGGCTTAGCATACGTTGTTAAGTCGGTTGCCGACTTAAGTATAGGTCGTGCACCTTTCCAAGTCCTGATCAATTAGGTCGGCAGCTTCCTTAGGTAATTAGATCAACACTCAATTTAGGTCGGTAGACTTCCTAAGTCGGTACTCCTTAAGGCATTAGGTCGTTATCCATTTAAAGCCTTAGGTCGGAAACTTTTGTAAAGGTATTTGAGTCGCAAAGTACTTTGAGTCGCTGTCCCTTCTGAGTTATTAAATCGGCAACCATTGAGTCGTCATTCGTTTTAAGTCGGCAATGAGTTAAGGTTGCTGGGTCAGTTCACCTTTTAAGTCGTAGGTCTCTTGAGTCGTGGGGGCCTTAAGTCTTATGTTGGCACATTCATCAGATCACTGGATCGGCATTTCTCTTAAGTCGGTAGCCCTTTTTGAGTCTTATCTTGCTAGGTCGTTAGCTCCTCAACTCGTGGGCGAAACGGGGTTAACATTTGCCCCTCGAAGCACACGCTTAAGTCGTAAGTCGTGTGCTTCGACTTATCATAACCCGGTTGCGCCGATTTAAGTTCCAGTGCCTCCTGATATAAAAGCTTAAGTCGTTCCTCCTATCTCACTCTTCTCATTGCTTATCTCCTGAACCGTTCCTGCCATTGACTCATCTTTAAGCTTTCAAAGGCGATCTCGATCAATTAACTACTGACAACCTCTGTTATCCACTGTGTAAGTAAACATCCCTCTTCCCTGATCATAGATTATCGTTGATTCATGAATTCCGTCTCCCAAAATCAAACCGCCTCTTCGTACGATGCTTCATCATGAATCCCATCGCATTCATAGTTGATGAAACTTAGGTTGTAAAGTTTTGGCTTCAGATTGGTCGTTGAGGCGATGAAGACGGTTTACTACCTCAAGCTCGATTCCGAATCGTTCAATTGGGTGGTTCGACAGCATGAGTAGAAGCGGGTGTTGAAGGAATGGCTATTGGGTTATCGGGTTTTTTGGCTCGAAGGCGAGTTAGTGGATTTAGGTGGCTTAGCCTTCGACCGACCAAGCTTTTACACGACCCTAAATCGTGGTTGAGATAACGCTTGAAAGAATCCTGCCGACCTAAACATTAAAGCTTAGATCGTGACCGAGTTAATACTTGGAGAAATTCCTGCCTTTCGACTCGGAGCTTGCCTTCTTATCTCCCCCATGCGAACTAGAGGAAAACTATTTGGATTCTGACCCGCTACCGACCTAACCTTATCCCGTAAAAGACTTTTAAAACGTAGCCGAGTTGGTACTTAGGCTTTAGACGTGTTGACATTTAGGAACATAGACCAACTTTATGCATTTTGACTTTGACTACCGGACTAAGTTGAATAAACTTTGAATTGTGGTCAAACTTTGAACAGGGATTAAAATTTGAACTGCCCCAACCTTAAATTTGTTTGAATGTCATTGTGTTACTTCACAGATCATTTTCACTTTTAAGCTGTAAACCTGTTGAGAATAACAGACAAACAAAGAAAACCAAGGCGCACATACTGCCATTGACTGCCCATATCAAATGACAGATTAGTCAAGGCAAGATAAGAGACATGAATATATTGCATGAAATGTTGTGAATTAATCGACTAAAGTAAAATATTAATGCAAAGTATCAACAATTTGAACTGATTTGTTTGCATCAACATCTTACTTGCATATTTAGGCTTAAAACAATAATCCCTGAATTTCATAACTAACAAATGTTTGCTAGTTTTATTCCAGTTATATTTGTTTACCGCTTGATTGATTCTACACAACAATTCACACACTTTTAGGAAACGTGCACCTTCATGTTTGAATACCCAGTTGTTTATGTAGAATGACTTCCCATCGAGAAGAAGAAGTGGTAACTCAAGAAGAAGAAACTTTCCCGACAACAGTTCCGATAGAGAATCCTCCGGAAAGAACTTCGACTATTCTATCTTTGAGAACATTTATTCAGCTGCGCACTCAATTTGGCTTTGCTGAAAACGATGTCCTATTCCCTGGATCAAATGATACTGCTGATAATCCTCCCTATGGTTTCGTTGCAGTCAACCGCCACATGTGCTTAAGCGGGGCGATTCCTCCTTTTAATGACTTCCTTCGAACTCTTCTTCTCCGGTTGACGATCTCTCCATTTCAACTTCATCCTAATGGTTATGCCATCTTGATGGGGTTGTGTGTTTTGTTTAGAAGAACTCTTGATCGCCTACCGAGTTTTGAAGAAATTCGTTATCTGTGCTCGTTTACAAAGAGTAAAGATCATCCTTCACTCATTATTGTGAGAAGTGCTAGAAACCGCAAGCTCCTTTCCGATCTCACTGAAAGTGTTCATGGATTTTTGAACCAGTTTTTCTTTGCTCGCTGCCCTCCAGGGTTTTATGCCATCTGGAGAATAGGAAGTAAGACTAGTGTTTCCATTTTTTCGTTTTTGAAACTTTTTCCGAGATCCGAACTTTCAGTTGCTAACTTCATTTTTTTGCTCTTTTCAGCACTTCCTCTCCCTTCTAGAGATCCGATTCATAAACAAGTTTTCGAGAGGTTGAGTGCCGTGGCTGCGGAAGAAAGGAGCATAAAATTTCTGCTGAAGGATGAATTTTTACACCAATACGGGCTTCTACACGCTTCTCGTTCTACGCATGCTCATGAAGTTCCAACAGAAGTTCCCGATTCTCCGACGAAAACTCCTGACGCCCCGGTTACTGTCGAACAACTCACATCAAAAGAGTCTAATATTGAAGCTTCATTGGTGAAGTGTTCCACTCCTACCGACATTATGGGGTCATCCAGTAAGACGGTGCTTGCCCCGATCGAGGAAGAAGAAGAACCTTCACGGCCTCTCGGGGAATTAGCTGATGTAGGAATTGAGAAAACAAGTCCCACCAAGCATGATGGTGACGATGTTTACGAGGGGTTGAGCGACATAATAGTGACTTCGCAGGAGCTTTTTAGAGATGACGTATCTAAAACTATCTCTCCTGTAATTGAGGCGACGTCTCTTCTTCGACAAACACCAACACAAACATCAACTCCTCATACCCAAGCTATCATCACCTCTGCACCAAAGAGTGGTTTGTAGCTTAATGCGTGTAGCTTGCACATCACACAACACTTAGGATTTTCCAGCACATTTATGCACTTATCTTCTTATACTTTAAAGATTTCTAAAGCTTATCTTTTCTTATTTCAGATTCTTCAATGACACGCGGCGGGTCATATTATCAGGATTTCCAACGCTACGGGGGGCGTGGCCAATATGATTATCGGCGTTACTTTCCTTCCTATAGAGAGTCTGACGAAGAGAGGGCTGCTCGAAAGGCTCGTGAAAGGAGGGATGCAGAAGAGCGTTATGACAGAAGGGATAGGGATGAGCACCATGATTCTCTGCAGAGAAGTGATGACTCTCACAAAAGGAAATCTCACGACGACCGG
Organism: Allium cepa; assembly: GCA_030765085.1. Classification (NCBI taxonomy): domain Eukaryota; kingdom Viridiplantae; phylum Streptophyta; class Magnoliopsida; order Asparagales; family Amaryllidaceae; genus Allium; species Allium cepa. The sequence goes on from CM060943.1 coordinate 846,052,263, forward strand.
GGAAAAGGTCATGTAGCTGAAGATTCAGGCAAACGAGCCCGACATGGTGAGAGACATGCTTCCACTATTCTCGAAAAGCCTACTGCCCCTGCCCCTCTTGACATTACTTCCGACTCTCCTGCTCTTGGGAAGGAGGACATCCAGACAATAATAAGCAGGCCTAAATTTCAAGTGGGACCGGGCCCAGCCACTTTACAAAGTCGTTTTCCGCAGTGGTGTTTAAAGGGTGTGAGGTTCGATCTCGACCTAGTCCCTATTGACAAGCCTGCTATGCTACGAAATCTTGACGCCGTTAAACTTGATATCGAGAGGATGTCAAACTGGCAAAAGCTTGTTGATGAGCTTCAACGAGTTAACCGCGCCAACTTAGAGGCTATGCTCACCATGGAAAATGATAAGGCTGAGTGGCAAAAGGTCCTTGAGCAGCACGACACCGAAATGAGGAGCATTACTTCCTACAACGAGGAGCTCGAAGCAAAGGTTGAGAAGTTGAAAGATGAGCTTGCTGCTTCCTCTACTTCATACTCTCAAAAAGAAGAAGTGCTTCTCAGACAAGTTAGAGATGCTCATGCCAGTCAGAGGGACGCTGAGGACAGGCTTGAAGCACAAAAAAGAATCAGTGACGGCTATGTCTCTGATATTGCTGAGCTTCAAAAGAAAAACAACTCCCAGGAGGCGGAGATACAAATGCTTAAGCTTCAGCTTGCCAAAACTGAAAGGGAGCGCGATGAGGCTGTCGCCGGCAAAATCGCAGCCGAAGAATCTCATGAGGCGACCAAAAACAGCTTCGGCTCAACATTATTCGACTTCTACTTGCATAGCGTCTTGGGTCGTGGAAGCCTCGCCTTTCTTGGTCCCAAGTATGAGATCACTTTAGCTGAAGTGTGGGAGGCCGCTCTTGAGATGCTCGGTGCTGAAGCTGCCGGTTACGACGAATCAGCCCTGGAAAGGCATTATTTTGATGAAGACGCTCGCGCTGCTCTTGCCAGGGGAAAGGAACAACTTGCCAAACTAAGAACCGAAGTGCCGGAAGGGGACCAGCTGGGGAAAACTACTTCAACTACTCTAGTCCAGCCACCTTCTTCGTCTGAAGTTGACATTATTGGTTCCAGTTCCCATCTCGCATCTCCCACCAAAGTTACCGCTGATATTACAAGCACACAAGGCGGAGACGAGGGTGAAGAGAGTGCTGATGCGCAAGCTTATGAAGTCGATATCAGGAAACCAGCTTCTCCAGGTAACTTCACTGTTAATCTCGCTACTGTCAATTCTGCTCAAGCGGGTTACTCGTTTATTTCACATGAGTTTCACGAGCTCCTTGGCTATTTTCTCAACCTTGACGAGCCTTCATCTCCTCTCTTTACTGACTTCATTGGTGAACCTTCATCTCCTCTTTTTACTGACTTTAACCTTTTTTCTTCTGTAGAGAAAGTACCAAGCACTGCTCAAACTTCTACTCCTCCGGTCATCCTTCCTTCATCTCTTCAGGCGGTGCCTCCTTCTGCCTCGCAACCTGGATCACAGGAGGAACAAATAGAGGCTCTTCACGGCTTGGATGATCCCATCACTTCGCAAGAGCAGAAAGATGAGAGACCTGAGGGAGGTGACATATCCCCGGAACGGACTCCTTCTGACGACATTGTTCTATCAAAACTTGTCACTCCGGGGAGTGAGTCTTCCTCACAAAGGAGAGAGAAGCGTGGGATATCAAAGAGGAGGGGGAAGAAAATCACCGCCACTGAAGAGGAGCCGGAAGTTGAACCGGTTACACCTACCTCTCCTACTTCCCTTATACCCACAGGCCGACCTGGAAAGCTGGTCATTCGACCGGGTAAAGGGTCTAAAGGAGGGAAGAAGAAGTGAAGATTTTAGCTTTTTGTCTTTTATATGAACTGGCCGAGAGTTGTGCGGGCATCGGCCCCCGCTTTTATTTTGAAAACCTGTATCTGCATTATAGTTGAATAAAATGATTCTTCGTTTGTACAAACTTCTGCTTGAATTTGAGAATGCATTTACTATTTATTTTTGCACAAGTTTGTTTATATAACATTGCAGCGGGCTTATGGTATGTTGTTTGAGTATTACTTTACTGATGCATCTATACTACTATACCATGTTGCCCCCATACCTTAAGCTTGTTGCAATATTTTATACTTCGAGGGGACTTGCACTCTTATTTGTTAAAGAATAATTATTTTATTCTTTAAAGAAAATTTTATAGAGTACAACTCCTTTCGTATAAGTTTTTACGCTTTGTCGTTCGAAGAAATCACTTTTTTCTTTTGCTTATGTGCATATTTTACCAAGTGAATTCCTCTATGTGGTAAAGCGGACCTCTGAGGGGTACTTTAACTTCTTTTCTTTTTACGATCATTTTCCATTTGAAAGTTAAAGTACGCTTTTGATGAGGATTTTTTTTTTTTTTTTTTATACAAAATTGTACCTCTGAGGAGGGATTTTCCACGTTTCAACACTTGGAAGTTTTATTTCAATCTCGGTGAAACGTGTACCCCCAAAGAGTTGTGCCTTCGAAGAAAGCCTTTTCACGTTTCAACACTTGGAAGTTTTATTTCAATCTCGGTGAAACGTGTGCTTCCAAAGAGGTCTTTTTCTTGATTGTGTCCCCGGGAGGGGGTCGTACCTCTAAGGAGGGATTTTTTACGTTTCAACACTTGGAAGTTTTATTTCAATCCCGGTGAAACGTGTACCCCCAAAGAGTTGTGCCTTCGAAGAAAGCCTTTTCACGTTTCAACACTTGGAAGTTTTATTTCAATCTTGGTGAAACGTGGGCTTTCAAGAAGGTCTTTGTTTTTGCATTTCAACTTTGGTGAAGTGAAATTCCGAAGAGCGGTTGCTACACTTCAACTCCTGGCGAAATGTGCCTCCGAAGAGGGCTTTTATTTTGTTTACATTTCAACTCTGGTGAAGTGAAATCCCGAAGAGCGGTTATAACACTTCAACTCCTGGTGAAATGGGCCTCCGAAGAGGGCTTTTATTTTGTTTACATTTCAACTCTGGTGAAGTGAAATCCCGAAGAGCGGTTATAACACTTCAACTCCTGGTGAAATGGGCCTCCGAAGAGGGCTTTTGTTTTGTTTACATTTCAACTCTGGTGAAGTGAAATCCCGAAGAGCGGTCATAACACTTCAACTCCTGGTGAAATGTGCCTCAGAGAGGGTTTTCATCGCCTGGAAGTTACTCTCTCATGGTTGGAGGGTCATGACTCCTCCAATCTTTTTTGTTGAGTAGAGAACTTTCTTTTTTGTGGCGTATGACCCATTAGAGGTCTTTTATCCTCCGAAGAGTTGCGCCTCCGAAGAGGACTTGTGCCGCTGATGGTAGCTTTGGTTGTTCCTCTGTTCACTTGCTTATGCCTTTTCAGCGATCCTCTTTTTTTTTTTTTTTTTTTCAAGTTTTCATTCCCCTTTCTCTCACAAGTGGCTTGTTTAATCCAAGGAAGTGTACTTCATTGCCAGGCAAGTTCGTGAGAACGGGCACTAGCTTCCTAATTGGATGTTTGTTTGTTCAAACGATCTCAATTTATCAGCAAGGGCTCGTTTCTATCGAAATCATTAGCCGTTCAATTGAAGTATTTCCTATCTAGGATTTGAATTCGGGGTCTTTGTGACTTGAAATTTGCTTGTTGAATGATGGTGAGAATCGCTCGGTCTTATTATGCGCAAGTTTTATCTCCATTGTCTGCAAAAATTTAAATCGATATTTCAGCAATACATTTTATGTATTTTTATATCGAAAACAAAGCAAACATATAATGATAATAAGGAACACAAGATTTATAGTGGTTCGGCCATGAAATTGGGCCTACATCCACTTTATATTCTTTCATTATTTACTTGCATCAGTTTCACAATTGCTTTTAATTACAAGAATCATTCATTCATAATTCTTTTTACAATGTTTCAACAAAATTTTCAAGTAAAGTATGGACGCAAATGGTTGCTGTTCCATGCCCTTAGAATTTGATCTCCATCAACAGTGGTGAGCTTGAATGTGCCGTCAAGAAGCTTCTGACCTATTACATATGGTCCTTCCCAATTTGGCCCAAACACACCTGTCGCGGTCATAATTCTTTTCAGGACTAGATCTCCAATTTCAAAGCTGCGTTGACGAACTTTGGAATTGAAATGTCTGGCTATCCTTTGCTGATGAGCTGCAACTCTGAGGTTAGCTTCATCTCTTTTTTCATCAAGGAGATCCAGCGCTTCAAGTTGCAGCTTTTCATTTTCTGCTTGATTGAAATGGATTCTTCTGTGTGAAGGGACCTCTGCTTCAACCGGGATCATTGCTTCCGATCCGTATGCTAACGCAAAAGGAGTATGCCCAGTTGCAGTTTTGTGAGTAGTTCTGTATGCCCATAGTGCAAGTGGTAGTTTATCGAGCCAACCACCTTTTGCTCTTTCGAGTTGCTTTTTGATGGTTGATTTGATGATCTTGTTCACTGCTTCCCCTTGCCCGTTTGCCTGCGGATGAGCTACTGCCGAAAAGCTTTTCTGGATTTTGAATCGCTTGCAAAAATCCTGGAATTCCTCGCTTTCAAACTGAGTACCATTGTCTGTGATTATTTTCTGAGGCACACCGTATCTGCAAATGATATTCTTGGTCACAAAGCTTATCATTTTCTTTGAAGTGATCGTAACCAATGGTTCAGCTTCAGCCCACTTAGTAAAATAATCAATTGCAACAATAGCATATTTAATCCCTGATTTAGCAGTTGGTAGCGGCCCAATGAGATCCATTCCCCAAATTGCAAATGGCCATGGACTGACCATCTGTGTGAGTTCGGTAGAAGGTGCTCCAGGAATTTTGGCATATCTTTGGCATTTGTCACATTTTCGGGAGTAATCTGCAGCATCCCGAGTAATTTCTGGCCAAAAATATCCGTATCGGAGAATTTTCTTTGCTAATGTTTGTCCACCTGAATGATCACTGCATTCTTCTCCATGCACTTCTGCTAGGATTGTTTTGGACTCTTCCCGGGATACACATCGAAGCAATGGCATTGAGAATCCCCGTCTGTACAATCGGCCATCCTGAATCACATAGCGGGAGGCCTTCCTTAGTAGCTTTCGTCTTTCTATCGAGTTTTCTGGCAGAGAACCTTTGAGTAGGTAATCCAGTATTGGAGTCATCCATGACTCTTGTTCTTGAGATACATTCATAATCCAGTCTATATCCATCTCGTCTATACTTGGCGCTGAAAGGACTTCTACAGGGACCAATCCCAATGGTTGAGCTTCACCAGAACTTGAATATTTTGCGAGGGAATCTGCCTTCATATTCTCTTCCCGAGGAATGTGGCTTATTGAATAGTGATCGAGTTCACATAGGAGTTCCCAAGCCTTTGACAAGTAGGAAGGCAGGTTTCCACCTTTTGCTTGAAATTCCTTCTTGACTTGGCATACAATAAGCTGGGAATCACTGAAAATTTGTAGTGCTCGAATGTTTAGCTCTTTAGCGATTTTCAGACCTGCAATAAGAGCTTCGTATTCTGCTTCATTGTTTGTTGAAGGAAATTCCAGTCTTAGTGCATAACATAATGATCGACCTTCAGGAGTTTCAAGTACCACTCCGGCTCCAGAACAGTAGTCATTTCTTGCGCCATCAACATACATCTTCCACTGGTTTGGAGAATCATTGATCGCTTTTTCCTCACCATTATCTTTCTCTGTGAATTCTGCAATGAAATCAGCTAAAGCTTGTCCGTTGATTGCTTTTCGGGGGTGATAGGTGATGTCATATTGACTAAGTTCAATGTTCCATTTTAGAAGACGACCCGAAGTTTCAGGGCGAAATAGGACTTGCTTTAGAGGTTGATCAGTGAGTACTTTGATAGGATGAGCTTGGAAATATTGCCTCAGTTTCCTCGATGCAACTAGTAGGCAATAGGCGAGTTTTTCCAACTTGGAGTAATTCAGCTCTGCCCCAGTGAGTCTTTTGCTGATATAGTAAACTGGATGTTGAATCCTTTTGTCTTCCCGTATCAGCGCTGCACTTAGAGCATGAGATGATACTGCCAAGTATATAAGAAGATCCTCACCATTGCCTGGCCTAGAAAGTATCGGAGGCGTTTCCATATGACGGATCAACTCTTCAAAGGCTTTTTGGCGTTCGGGAGTCCATTCAAAGTTCTTCTTTCCTTTTTTCAGGGCATCGAAGAATGGGATGCATTTATCAGTAGCTTTGGAAATGAACCGACTCAAAGCGGCGACCTTTCCGTTGAGACTTTGCAATTCCTTCTTCGTTCTAGGAGCTTTAACTTCTTTTAAGGCGGTAATTTGAGCTGGACTGGCCTCAATGCCCCTAGCACTGACGATAAAACCTAAGAACTTTCCGGATTCGACCCCAAATGTACATTTCAGAGGGTTAAGTTTCATTCTGTATTTCCGGAGGACTGCGAACATTTCTGCTAAGTGTTCAATGTGATCCACTGCTTTCCTGGACTTCACTAACATGTCGTCGACGTAGACTTCCATAGTTTTGCCCAATTGCGGTTTGAACATAGCATTAACAAGTCTTTGGTAGGTTGCCCCTGCGTTTTTCAATCCGAAGGGCATAACTCTGTAGCAATAAAGTCCAACATCTGTGATAAAGCTTGTATCCTCCTGATCCGGCTCATGCATCATGATTTGGTTATAACCGGAGTAGGCATCCATGAAGGATAACAATTCATGTCCCGCAGTTCCGTCTACCAGTTGATCGATCCTGGGTAATGGGAAGCAATCTTTGGGGCAAGCCTTGTTTAGATCAGAAAAATCGATGCACACTCTCCATTTTCCATTAGCTTTCTTGACCAACACAGGATTTGAAACCCAATTCGGATATGTAGATTCTTTGATGAAGTTATTTTCCATGAGTCGATCAACTTCTTCTTTTAAAGCTGCTGACCTTTCTGGACCTTGGGTTCTTCTTTTCTGTTTAACTGGCGTAAACTTTGGGTCAATATTCAGAGCGTGTACTGCAACTTCTGGGGATATCCCACACATATCGGCATGAGTCCAAGCAAAGACATCCAGATTTGCTTTCAGGAAAGATATCAAGACATTCTGAATTGACACATTAAGCGGTGAACCCACATTCAACACCTTATTTGGGTCCTTCGGGTCAACAGGTACCGGAATTGTCGTTTCCACCGGTACTACTCTATTCTCCCCTGTACTGGCTTTTCTGGGATCCATTTCTTTCCGTGCCCCGCTGTGCTCGCCAGTGCAGGGTCCGCTCTGTAATTGCTACAAAGCTGGTTCCTTGATGCGGACTGGAGTTGCCGCATCCTTTCCCATTTCTCTTTTTCTTGACTCTCGCAGCTCTGTCCAATAGCATTCTCGCGCAGCATTTTGATCCCCTTTTATAACTCCTACTCCATTGTCAGTAGGAAATTTAATAGTGAGGCACCACGGGGCTAGGATAGCTTTGAATGCTGCGAGTGTTGAACGGCCAAGAAAAGCATTATAAGCAGAATATTCGTCGACGATCACAAAGGTTTGCTTTCGGACCACTTTCCTTTCTCCTTCCCCAAGTTCTACAAACAGATCGATGGTTCCTACTGGTTGCTTTGGCACCCCAGTGAAGCCAACGATTTTCTGTGATGAGGCTTGCACATCGATCATAGGGATTTTCATCTGGTCAAATGTCTTCTTGAAGAGAATATTACATGATGCTCCGCAGTCAATGAGGACTCTTCTGACAATGGCTGGTCCAATACCAGCCGAGATGACCAAGGGATCTAAAGTAGGAGCTTCAATACCTGTGGAATCTCTGGCTCTGAAAATAATATCATCACTGAAAGTTTTCTGTTGTTTAAGGGGCGTAGTGTCTTCTAGAACAAAGACGTCTTCTTCGGCTGGAGCATATTTCAAAGCCCTGGAATATCTCTCCATCTCACCCCAACTTTTGCCAGCTGGGTGAGGTCCTCCTGAAATGACATTGATAACGGGCCTTCCAGATTCATGCCCCGTAGCTTTCTCTCCTGCCCCAGGCTGATGAACAGGAGCCCGCTGCCCCTGACTCGACGATGCAGGATTGTTGCTATTCTTTTTCACGAATTGCTGCAACTTGTTTTCTCTTAGCAACTCTTCAATCAGATTTTTCAGCTGGCGGCATTCATCAGTTTCATGACCTGGTTGATTGTGGAAGCGGCAGAATTTCCCACTTTGTATGGCTTTTCTCCCAGTTCTCAAAGGGATAGGTTTAGGGAAATCGACGGAATCTTTAGTGGCAAGGTAGATGTGCTCCGGCGTATGTGATAATGGAGTATATTCTGATGGCTTGAAGGACCGGGGCTTTTTCAGATTACCCTGTTTCTTTCCATTATTATTCTCCCTTTTCTGCCCCACCGACTCATTCTTGCGTGGAGCGACAGTGTTGTCTTCAGCTTTTTCCAACACTGCCTTTACTGGCAAAGGACGACTTTCCAAGCGAATGAATTCGTCTGCTTTTTTGTAGAACTTCTCGAGAGAGGTTGGCTCCTTCATATTTAACCATTTCCCAAATTCGCTTGACTTATCAATAGCCCTCATCAGATAAGTCAATATCATTCGTGGTTCAGCATTGTCCACCTCAGCCAATGCTATATTGAAACGGTTCAAGAAAGATCTGATAGACTCACCAGGATTCTGCTCTAAACTGGACAATGACATGATATCCTTGGCCTTCGAAGCATATAGCCTAAACTGCTCCTTGAATTTTCTGGTCAAGTCTGAAAACTGATCGATAGATCGAACTGACAACTTGGTGAACCACAGTAAAGCCACGCCTTCCAGGTATACGGGGAAATATCGGCACTTTATTTCGTCGGAGGCCCTGGCACCTGTCATGTGCCAATCATATTTATACAAGAACTCATTCGGATCACTTGTCCCTTTGTAAGCTGGAATAGTTGGAGGGACAAACTTCCTTGGAAATTCCGCCTTCAAGATTTTTTCAGTAAACGGAGTTTTACTTGGAGCGAAACCCCATTCCTTCTCATCTTCGACCCTTTGCATACTTTCTTTCATGATCTGCCGGACCATTCCAGAAAGATATTCTTCATCATGTCGAGTTCTAGATCCATCGGCCTCAGGTACTGCCTGCTCAAAGGGACTAGTAGGCCTTTCAGGAGCATTTCTTTCATTAACATCATGAATGTTGCCAGCATAGTTCCTTTCATTACCAGCCGGTTGATTGTTTGCCCCAAGTAAGTCGTTCAACTTATTCAGAATCAGAGCATTCTGGGCACTTTGAGCCTCTAGTTGTGCATTTTGGGCGTTTATCTGCTGGTTTAGCCCTAGAATCACAGCATCCAATTCCGCTTTCGTAACTCCAACAGATGGAGTGGGTAGATTAGGTATAGGGGAAGCGGAGGTTCCCTCTTGAATGTTCCCAGATCTGATAGATCTACTTTTCCTTCCAGGAGCCATAATCTCAGATATACTTCTGGTTTTTAAGGAAATTCTTTCTTCAAATCTCTGCGAAGCAATGATGACAGCTGTCCTGAGTTCAGTTCTCAGTGAAAGCACCAAAAATGTTAACGCTTAAATTTGAACGCTAACACCCCGATGTGTGAAGTGTAGTTGTGAAAGCACCACCCGATAGATCGGGAAAGAATTACAAGCAAGTAATAGCGGAAAAGCAGTAAACAACAGCAATTTTATAGTGGTTCGGCTTATGGGTATAGCCTACGTCCACTTTAAGTACTTTTATTGATGATCACGTTACAAGTTGATACAAATCTTCTCAAGTACAATACACTTTGAATTACAAAAGACTTAGAGCAAGTAGCTTAAACTTCAATGGAAATGAGAGTCTTCGAATCCATGTTGGATGTTTACGATCTCTTTTTGAAGTTGTATGTAGTGTTCCTAGTGTCTCAAGAGCTTCAAGTGTTGAATTGGTTTGGAATGCAGCAGAGTATCAGCGCTTGAAGAGAATGTGCCAAAAGTCCCTTTCTAGTTGGAGTTAGTGCTGTATTTATAGGCGTGATTTTCTGGGCAGAATTTATTTCCAAGTTCTAAGTCGCGGCCGACTTAGTATAAGCCGTGGCCGACTTACCATATGTCGTGGCCGATTCACCGAGCCAAGTCCATGGCTTAACGGAAGCAAGCTTGCCTGAACTCATACCATCTGTCTTAAGTCGTCGCCGAGATAAGCTAGGTTGTGGCCGGCTTAAGGCAAGTCGCGGCCGAGTCACCTGGCCCTTCTACGGTTTCACCTAGGTCGCCCCCGAGTCAACATAGCATTATCTCCATAACACGGCATCGGACTTGCATTTTAGTAGCCTTTAGGTCGTGGACGGCTTAGCATACGTTGTTAATTCGGTTGCCGACTTAAGTATAGGTCGTGCACCTTTCCAAGTCCTGATCAATTAGGTCGGCAGCTTCCTTAGGTAATTAGATCAACACTCAATTTAGGTCGGTAGACTTCCTAAGTCGGTACTCCTTAAGGCATTAGGTCGTTATCCATTTAAAGCCTTAGGTCGGAAACTTTTGTAAAGGTATTTGAGTCGCAAAGTACTTTGAGTCGCTGTCCCTTCTGAGTTATTAAATCGGCAACCATTGAGTCGTCATTCGTTTTAAGTCGGCAATGAGTTAAGGTTGCTGGGTCAGTTCACCTTTTAAGTCGTAGGTCTCTTGAGTCGTGGGGGCCTTAAGTCTTATGTTGGCACATTCATCAGATCACTGGATCGGCATTTCTCTTAAGTCGGTAGCCCTTTTTGAGTCTTATCTTGCTAGGTCGTTAGCTCCTCAACTCGTGGGCGAAACGGGGTTAACACATACTTATAAATTTCATTTTATAATTGAATTTATTTCCTTAATCCTTTGGTTAGATTTCAATTTCTAGTTAAATTTTTACACAACAATGATAATAATTTAATATTATCATTCCTAACATCCATGCAACCATATATTAGCTAAAATAGTTTACAAAACCCTTCTTTTATATCAAAATATATTTTTGGGTAAAATTATTTCATTCACCCACATTTAAAACAATACCGTGTCAAACTGTTCTATTCAAGTATTTGGAAACCCCTTCGATACAGTTGTCCAGACTGTGTCGACGAAGGTTCATATGTCACTCAATAAACCAATCAATACAATATAAAACCATTTTTATATCCACTAACAAATACACACTCATATCTATTAATGCGCTCAAACTTATTCTAGAGTACTACAGACACAAATTTAAATGAGCAATTCTCACCAGAGCCAAGGTTATCACCAACCTAAGCTCTGATACCAACTGTGATGTCCTAGGCTTTTCAACCATCAGCAACGGCTCACGATCGGTAGGCTTTTCAACCATCTCAGCCCCGCTGTGGCTCACAGTGATACCTTGGGTTTGCTTTTACGGCCAACCTCTCGACTCGCAACCAACCCCGCAAGGCCTTATACTACCCCTGGGGGCATATAGGGGTAAGAGTCTCCCGTTCGCCAGCTAACGCAAAGCGAGAACCCCCTATCACGCTGTACTGTAGCAAACCCGATCCCGGTCTCTTCAAAACGATTAGCGCATTTGGCCAATATTGATAGTCGGTTATTTAACTATCAATTAACCTTCACAAACATCCATCACACAATAAATAATTTTCCAAATTATTTATTTATCCAAAATATCTTTACAAGATATATTTCAGATTTTAACCCCTTTTGAAAACAGTTTCAAACTTATTCCTTTCCCGGGATAATTTCCCAATATTTATTTCCACTGAAACACCAAGTATAAAATACTTTTAGATTTTAAAATAATTTAAAAGCACTTTATTATAAAATATACTTCATAATCTTAAAAATTTAAAACTACTTAAATACTTTATTAAAATATATACTTTAGGAATATTTAATAAATGAGGCTACTTTTATAAAATATAAAACTAGATTTTTCCTTTAAAACAAATACCAAGTCATTTAATAATTACTACGAGAATAGATATTGAAAAATATTTATTTTAGAATTTAAACATTTAGAAATAATAAATTTTCTAAGATATGCTTTTTAAAACAACATTAAAATCTTTAACTTATATTTAAAATTGCTTGAAAAATCGTACTTGACTATCCAGAGAAACAATCTTCTCTTTCACATCTTTTAAAAAAAAGATAAATCACTATTTATTTTTAAACGAATTTCCATTCCTTTATAAATTTCCACTTTGAATTCATATTTAAAATATACATCGATATTTTATTTTACTTGATATCCCAGTTTAAAAATTCCAAAATCTCACTTCCCTTTTAAATTTCAAATTCCAAAACACTTTAATCAATTTACAATTTATTCCCAATTTACTTTGCTTGAAATAAATTTTCTTTCTTGCTTTACTTATTTCAAATTTCATTAACATTTAAATTTTTATTTCCTCATTTTGAGTAAAAATCTTTTTAACTGAAGATACCAATTTCAGATTCCCAAAATTCCTTCTTTATCTCTTAATTAATTTAATCCTTAAATTTAAAAATAAATTCTTTATTCTTTCAAATAATATCACTTAAGCTTTACAATTTATTATTACCCCTAATAATTTAAATTCCTCTTATTCCAACTTTGTTAGTGTTTTGCAATCACTTTTATTTTATTTTATTTTCAATTCATTATTAGTTTATTCCAATTCACTAGAATTATTTTACTTAAAATTTTACTCTTTTATTTCTTTCAAAAATCCAATTCTAGAGATTTGATAATTTGTTTTACCGAGATATTCAATCCAACCATACCATTCAATACTCTAGTTATCAATATAATTCATCACAGGATATCAATATTCATTTCATAGAATATTAAATAAGTAAATAAAATTTTAAGGAATCCAGCTGGATCCCTCCAACCTGCTCCCTGCATCCACAGATGTTAGCACAATACCAATTCCACTTCAAGGTGGAATATCGCAGTATATGAGTTTTTTAAATAAAATCATCCGCTATTATGCGGCGCATAGGGTCTCATCCGCTATATAATGCGGGAAAATCAATCATTCCAAGATGTAGTATATACTATAATATAGCACAACAACCAATTCAACCATTCAACCAATTATTAAAATTAAAATTCAACCGAGTGAGATTAACTCATCTTTGGCCTAAGATTTCCATTCACCTCTAACGCGTCTTGTTCCTGCGATTTTTAACCTTGTACAAACCAATTCACGATTCATTGATATTCGAAATATAAATCGAATCCTTAATTTCCATTCAATTAAATTTTGAACTAATTTTCCTTTATTGAATCTTTTAGTAACAAAAATGGTTTAGATAGGTCGATTTACACAAGTTAATTCCTATAATACGTTATTATAAAATGAATCGGTGGAATTATACTTATTTTACTTATGAACTATATATTAGTGAAATACCTTATATAGATTTCAAAGAAAATCTGATTCATATTAGTTTGCAAACACAAAATTTATTATTATTATTATTAAAATTGTACCTTCAAAATTATATTCCCATATATATATATATATATATATATATATACCCATTACTGTTTACAGATATATATAGAACCTTATTGTTTTAAACTCCTTTTTTTTGTTTAAACATTTCCTTTTTACAGTATACATACTATATAAATTTTTGTTAATTTAAAAACAGAATCAATTTTTCCTTACAGTAAATATTTTTCGTAAAATAATCATCTGGTTCTTAAAATCCCTTAATCTTTTTTTTCCCGTAAATGAATATGATTAAATACAAATCGAATCGTACCTCCTGCAGAAGAAACCCTAGCATCCATCTCCCAAAATCGCGACCGTCAGTATGAACAAACGGAGCCGCCCACCTCCTCGCGAACTCCACTATCAAGCACGAAACCCCGGCCTCGTCATCGTTACTTCTCTCGTCGCGACGACGGCGAAATAAATGAAGACGCCTCATAGATGAAAACCACCGAGGCTCGATCGAATGCCTCCTACTCGAGCCCTAACTCACGTCGCGATTGGACCACAAACCCTTCGATTCCCCCAAACTCGAACAACTGCTTGATGAGGAAGCCCAAAAGAACGTTGTCAGCTTCCTTCCAACGACCGCGATTGAGATTCCATGACGTCTTCCTCTTCGTTGCCGAAGTCGACATCCCTCACGTGCTTCGATCGAACGATGGTTTGGGCTGTTCGATTTGTGAAGCGGTAATGGTTTCGATTGAACTGAAATCGAATTAGAAGAGAAGAAGACTGCCATCTTTTTTTTAAGAATTCGATTTGAATTCGATGAAGGGAAAGGCGGCTTCGAATTGGGGAGAGGGAAGTCGTAAATTTTCGAGCGAAGGTTTTAAGTTAAGGCATGCGATTAAAATTTAAAGAATTTCGCTCCGCCATTTTCTCGTTTGTGAATTCTTTTTTTAGAACAGACGAAGGAAGAGAGGGATTTAAAATCGAAGGAGGCATGCTTTGCACGATTCTATCGTCGTGATTTTAGGCACGATTAATGGAAATACTGAGAGGATGGATTTTCGGCTGAAAGGAGATAGACGAGAGAATCTTTATTATATTTATTATATATTTTTTTTTCAATTAAATTTGCAGCGCATTTACTTATCGTATGCTCAAACAACAACTCTGATCGCTACGAAATTTGAAATCCGATAATAATACAATATTACGGATCCAATGGAACTGGTTTCATCGAATTCCGAGACTGTGCCTCAGAAGGCTATTTTTAAATTCAATTTAAACGATATATTTTTAAAATTGAACAAAACGCTTTCAAATTCAATTTTAAAAGTTCTATCACCTTCAATATTATTAATACGAACCTTACAAATCTTCAAATTATTTTTAGCTGGCTTAAAAGTCCAGATTCAACATTTTACCCAACTTCAAATTATTTAATTTAATAATTAAATTACCCAATACATATTGATATTTGAAATTCAAGTTAAAAATTAACATTTGAATATTTAAAATTAATTTAATATTCTCATTTCAAATGCACAAAAATTCTGGGTCGTCACATGAAGTTACCATTATATATAGGATCATCTTGAAAGAAATGAAATATAATGATATCATCTTCAAAGAAATGAAATATAATAATATCAATAAATATTCTCATGCCAAGCTAATGGATAAAAATGCCTTCCGATAGAAAACAAGATGGTAAAAAATTGTAGTACTCTTAAGAACAAAATAAGAAGTGAAAACACTAACTACTGTAAATCCATATACACAGTTGCACCTACCATAAGACCAAATCAATTCTAAAATTGCACATAGGTTAAGCAATATCATTTCATAACCAGTCTAAACTCAAAATTGAACCCCATTAGTTGTAACTCGTGGACAACTAAAAAACTAACTTGAAATACAACACCTTATATTGCAACTACAATAAAGATATCATCTCCAGGTCACACGCTTAAATGTAGTTGTGTGTAATTCCTACATTTTTACTTATCGAAATCACATACAAATAAACTAAAATGGTTTTGTTTAGCGATTAATGATACAAAGCTGTAATGAATGAAGCATAAGCAAATTAAGAATCACGACGATTAACATTGCTTAATGATAAGAGTTTATAAGAAATAGAATGCCTAAATGAAAAGGTAATGAAGCAAACATATTTCTTATGTGAGCACTCCATTAAGAAATTCTCTGTACGAGTTCATAGTCATACCGATTTATAGAAAATTAACATTTCAAAATGTGATGAAGAAAAGATACCTTAGCCACTTGGATGATCTGCATATCTGTAATTAATTAGAGATTAGTATATATTTATCACTAAAAAATAAAATCTAATAAATATATTTGTCTCTAATATTTTTCAACCTACTAGAATTATATTTAAATATACTAAAACGATTTTGCTTTAACGGAAATAATACAAATCTGTAATGAATAAAAGATATGCACATCAAGAATCATAGCAATAAACGTAGTTCTAAGGTTAAGAATTAATTAGAAATAGACTGTCCAAACGACCAAATAACGAAGCAAATATACCTTTAATAACTAAACAATGCAACATTACCTCTATCCATGCAATGGATATCCGAATACCACATTCCTATTTGAAAAACAAATAAATATTCGATATAGAAAACTAATCTATTTGAGAATATGACGCTACCTATGTCAAAAAGTTATCATTCCAGTTTTTTCAGTATAATAATTTAAATTAGATGTAGTATACAACATTATCTCCGTCAAAATGCTATACATCCTATATTTTTTTCAATATAAATAATTCAATTACGTGTGTTCTTTTAATAATATAATAGTGTATGTTATACATACACATACGTATGGAAAAATATCTGAATACAAAAATAGAAAAATATCTAAAATTATTTTGACATGGATGCGATGTATATATACATACCAAAAGATTTATGCAGGGTTGATAATTTGAAATGCTATATTCAGTTCACTGTAACCTAAGATATAGAAGCTATTAGATGATGAAAAATAATACACTACAAACAAACCTCAATGGTATTACACTACAAACAAATCAGAAAGATTATGAACCAATAAAAAATTAGGTCGATTTTCTAGTTGGTGTTTTCGTCAATTTCTAGGTGGTGCATTAGATACAGAATTTTTCTTTAATTGATGGGAAGAGTATTTAAATAAAATAAATATCAAAACCCAATAAAAATTAAATAACATTTCAACAACATACAAGTGTTTTTATCTTTCAATTGATGTTAAATACAAATTTAGAAACATGTAAGCATTCTTTTTCATTTCTTCAATTTGTTGGAGGGTTGTTGGGTGCATATTTCAGTTTTAGTCGATGAAAAGAATATTCAAATAAACTACATAACAATATCAACTTAATAAACATTAAAAACCGCTTTAGCTAAATAAATTTTATTTTTCATTCCTTTGCAAATAACTGAATGCAATCTCGATATTTTTTCATCATGGAAAAAAAAGAAAATGTTCCTACATCAAGAACTGCTTCAAATTAATATTGCTTCAATGGTATGAGTTGATTAGAAATTGAATGTCCAAATGCCAAATATGCAACCATATGAAAAAAACCTTACCGCAAATAAATACCACAAAGAAAACAGGTGACTAGAAGATCATGATGCAAACATGTTCTCTCTAAACTACTGATTTGCAAGAAATTTTGTGGTACCCATAGCATATTTCCTAACATATTTTATTTCATCATAATAATTGTTACTTAATTCATATTATTATCATTAACCCTAACTATTAATTATAATATAATTAAATTATAATTATTTTATTCACTAATTTATCATATTAAGTTGACTAAACAATTAATAGATCTAAATTTATGGATGGAACACTTGTTGTAATTGTACATGAAAATAGACTAAACCGTCGAGTAGTATCAGATATTTATTAATTTGTTGTAATTTGTTGTTACTAGAACGTTTATTCATTTCCTTTTCACATTAAAATATAATTGAATTAACGGATGATAATCAAATAGTATGGGATGCCTAATTATTACTACGATATTTATTCATTTCTCTCCACATTAGATAAAATGCATCAACTGTTCAATAATGTTTATCTGTAATTTGAGTTTGGAATTTATCTATGATTCATCATTCTCTTATTGAATGCATGAACTTTATTTATTTCATCATTTTCATGTTATGCATGACTTAACTCACACTAGATATAATTTCACACGTTTATTATACTTGTTTATAATTGCAGGGTAAGTTTGAGATTTTAACAGGTTAGATACTTACTATATCAAAATATTTGGATTCTCATTAGAATATCCATCATGATGTATTTATTTTATTATCCGTTTGGTTTAGGCATACATTGTATTTTATTATTTGTTTGTGGTTCACTCTCAAACCTAAAACTAGAAATGTAAATGCAAAAAAAAAAGCCAAGAAGGCAATATAATTAAGAAAGAAATTTAATTAGCTAATATTTGGATGGGGCAACACTTCAAACAACATTAACATATATATATACATACATATATATACATATATATATATATATATATGAAAAGTTTCGAAAGGACTTAAACCACACTGTAATCTCAAGAAACTAGAAATTATAGACTATGAAATCATTAGGTTTCCAAATTAGAGTTAATTCTCTTTCACACCTTCATAGTCTATAACTTCTAGTTCCACCTTAAAGTCCGTTCAACAAACCATTCATATCTACCAATGCTGCTCAGAATGACGCCAAATCCAAAGATAAATTCATTCAGACTCTTTTTTATTATTTACTGGTCTTATCAGCTTCTCTTTTACATTTAATATTTCTAGATTCAGAAATGAAAGCACACCGCAAAGAAATAAGTTCCTCAATGATATCATTGCATTAAACTACCATGATGAAATACCTCCAAATTTTGCAGTGATGTTACGGTTGGTATAGGAGCATGAATTTTTTCAAGCAATACGTCAAGGTGCGATGATTTTTAATAAAATTGATAAATAAGCAAAAAACCAAGGCACAATTAAAAATAGATGTTATGATTTTGCGTCGTAGTATAACAATGATAACCTATATGATAATATTCAACCACCCAATAGCACGCTACTGTATGTTCTAAAAAAATAGCATAGGAGTTTATGATTACGAATCAGTTGCGAGCACACGTATTGATCTTGTAAAAGTCAAGTTTTTCTATAAAGAATAATTTACAATACTACCAGGATGACACTTAACCTAAATCTCTATTGCACTAATCATTTTTCAAACACAAATCAATTCGTAGAATTAAAATAAAATAAAATTAATCATCAGCAAACATGAATAATTGAGGCCGAGTAAAGAATCAAAATGAAAACCTAATGTGCTAAGTAGATTTCACTAATTAACCATGTAGTAATTTGATACAAAAGAAAATATATATCATGTAGTAATTTGATATAAAAGTAGTAATTTGATATCAAAGAAAAAAAAGATTAACCATTAGCATGTAAGGGAAGTTTTTGTTTAGGTTTTCGCAAATACTGTAGTCAATTGAGTGCAATTGAACGGTTTACAACCACCAACGGAGCACAATTGGAGGGATGCCAACCGCTAGTTGGGCGCCATTATATCGACTATCATTTTACTTTTCTTTTTTTCTTTTTTTTTATTGTCTTTTTTCTTTTGAATTTGGCATTTCTTAAGATGGTATGAATTTGAACGGTTTTTTTTATTTGGGTGTTGAACGTTGGTAGTATCAAGTGTTTTTTGATATTATTCAAAAATGAGTGTTTTAAGTGGATTTTATGGTGCTAAAGTAGCACTCTAAATAAAATTGAAAGTACATTTTGTGGAAAACAACACGAGGTAGAGATCCAACACATGCTCCACGTATGCATTATTGAGAGCTCATTCAATGTGGCATCAAATGACATTAACGTATTGCATAAAGAACATATTTTTTCAAAATTAATGGGTTTTTCCTATTATGATTGATCTGTGCATCAAAGTGCAGTATTAAACAATGAATTAATTATGTGTAGCAGGTAGCCTGATATTATATTTTAAAGCAGTCTATAATGGCCAAAATAAACTATCGCTTTCTATTCAAGAATTTCAACAAAAAAAAACAGTTTACACAAGTTAATATCCCTACTTAAAGTTCCTAGCTTTTAAAATTCTTTAAAAAAAGAATGCAACTGCAAATAGAAACAAAAGTTGGCAGTTCAACGACTATAAGTCTATAAGATCACACCATCAGAAAATTAACTATTATACAAATTGTTAACGCTTAAAATCGAACGCTAACACCCCAGTGTGTGAAGTGTGAATGTGAAAGCACCATCCGACGATTCGGGAACATAATATCAGCTAAAATAACAGAAAATACAGTAAGAGACAGCGATTTTATAGTGGTTCGGCTTAAGGAGTAGCCTACGTCCACTTTAAGTATCTTTATTACTGATCTTGTTACAAAGCGATACAATGCTCTTCAAGTACAAATATCTTTAGTTACAAAACACTTTGGGTAAATAGCTTAAGCTTCGATGTAGATGAAAGTCTTCGAATCCATGTCGGATGTGTGAAAGTCTTTCAAAGTAGCTTGTAGTGTTCTTCAAAACTTCAAGTGTAAAGTTGATTTAGAAACTGGCAGAGTATCGACGCTTGAAGAGAATGTCCCCCAAAAGTCCCTTGAAAGTTGGAGATGGTAATGTATTTATAGAGAATTCTGGGCAGGAATTGTCGCCAAGTCCTGAGTCGTGGCCGACTTAGGATAAGCCGTGGCCAACTTAGGATAAGTCGTGGCTGACCTATCGAGCCAAGTCCACGGTTTAGTAGAGGTAAGCTTGTCTACCTGAATTCATGTCTCAAGTCCTAAGTCGCGAATGAGTTAAAAGGATGCGGCATAAGTATCACAGCATTGGATTTTAACTCGGTAGCTTTAGGTCGTATGCGACTTGGTATAGGTCGTAAGTCGGTCGTGGCTTAAGTGAAGTTGCTTTTGAGCCTTTCTTGTCTCGAGTCATTAGGTCGGCTATTTCTTGAGTCGTTTGCCCCCCTTAAACCATTGAGTCGCTATCTCCCTTGAGTCGGTCATTTCCTTAAGGTATTAAGCCGGTAACCCTTCAAGGTTATTAAGTCGGTAACCCTTCAGGGCTGTTGAGTCGGTCCATTTTCTTAACCCGCCAAGTCATGGCTTCCTTAAGTCGGTAGGTCGTACCACTTCATGAGCCGTTAAGTCGTGCTACTCTTTATGCATCTAAGTCGTCATTTCTTTAAGTCGTTAACTCATGTTGTTATCTCCTGGGTCGCTAGCAGAGTAGAGTTAACATTTGCCCCTCGAAGTTCACGCCTAAGTCGTAGGTCGTGTGCTTCGACTTTCCTTAACTCGCGTGCCGTTTCGAGTTCCACTGCCCTTAAGTCGTAGGTTGATAACTTGATGAGTCGCTTATCCTTTGACCCGTCCCCCTCTAAGTCGCTGAGTCGTGTGCGACCTAAAGGTTAGGTCGTATGAGCCGCTTCAGGCCTCTCCACTATAAGTCGTTTATCCTCTCCTTTCTTTTCATTACCTACCTTTTCATTTGTTTTTGCTGTTAACTCTTTCCTGAGCTTCCAAAGGCGATTTCGATTCAATCAGTCACCGATTAGTCTTGAGATTACATCGTGTAAGTGATCTTGCTTTCTTCTCCCGATCCTTTACCATCTCTGATTCGTGAATTCCATTTTTCTCCATCCTAACCCACCTCTCCACGCAATGCATCATCGTGAATTTTCGATATTTGACGAACTCTAGTTGGCTCGATTTAGGTTTAAACGTTTGATTGATGGCCTTCAATGCTTCAAGCTAATCGATTTTCGAGTTGCGTTGGAGTGACAGGCATTGAATTTGCGATGATTTAGTCTTTGGATGATTCGTCATCAGGTGAAAACTAGGGCTTGTGTTGGTGGAGAGGTTAACGGGTTAGCGGGTTAAGAAGGTGAAGGGTTTCTGATTAGATGGGGGGTTTCGTCGATTAAGTGAAGTGAAATACTGACTTGGACACGACTCAGTAACGTTGGGCGACCTATAACCCTTCACGACTTAACTGGATATGGCATAAGTTTTGAGTCACGGCCGAGCTATAGGACTTTGAGTACCGAAGCCTTTTCTTCTCAACACGCTTTGCGGCCTATAGGACCAACGACTTAAGGAGCCGACGACTTAACTTGCAGGAAATCTTTTAAGTCGTGGACGACTTAACTTTTAGGTCGTGGATGACTCAACCTTTAGGTCGTGGACGACTCGTCACTTGAATAATCTTTTACTTGCCGAATTGTTTCCTTTAGCGTAAGCCAATTGCATCCCACCCTGTTAGGTCGTGAACGACTCATGACTTGGAGAACTTTTGGACTGTGACTCAATGACCTAAACAAAATTTGAAAACTTAGAGATGTTGACAGAACTAGATTGTATTTCCAATTTGAGTTGCCAGGATAAAATGCTTGAACTTTGAACTGTTACTTGAACTTTGAACTGTTAAACTTTGTTGCATTCTTTCACAAATCACTTTTGACTTGCAAGCTAACAATCTGTTTAATCCATCATTTACAGAAAATTGAGACGAATATATTGCCACTGACTGCCCACATCAAATGGCAGATTAGTTAACAACATATAATCAACTTAAATAGATTGTGTGAACGAAGTGCTTTTAAATCATCAAATTCAAGTAAAGTATTAAAGCAACATTGAAATAGTCAACTGAAACTGTCCAGTTTGCACTAATACTATACCTGAACTTTTTAAATTAACAAGTCTTGAAATTTGGTAATCGATCAATTGTCGACTAGTTTAATTCCAGTTATATTTACTTGTTATTTTCATTAGTTCTGCACAACACTTCACACTTTTAGGAAACGTGCACCTTCACATTTGAATATCCAGTTGCTTGTGTAGAATGACTTCTCAACAAGAAGAGACAACAGCCCAGACTGGAGAAGCCACTCTTATTCCGGCTCCCCTAGTTAATCCTCCAGAGAGAGCCCCTACCACTTTGTCATACAAAGTTTTTCGTCAGTTATGCACTCAGTTTGGCATTGCTGAAGCAGATGTCATTCTTCCTGAGAAAACTAACACTGCTGATGTGGCGCCTCCTGGCTTTGTAGCAGTCAACCGCCAAATGTGCTTGTGCGGTGCTATTCCTCCCTTCAATGACTTTCTTCAACAGTTTCTTCTTTGATTGACCATCTCTTCGTTCCAAATGCACCCCAATGGTTATGCCATTCTAATGGGGTTTTGTGTTTTATTCATGAGAACTCTAGATCGACTGCCGAGTTTTGAGGAAATTTGTTATTTCTGCTCTTTCACAAAGACTAAAGATCATCCCTCTATTGTTGTTATAAGAAGCGCTAGGAATCGCAAACTCATCACTGATCTTTCCGAAAGCGTTCATGGCTTCTTAAATCAGTTTTTCTTTGTTCGCTGCCACCCAGGGTTTTACGCCATCTGGAGAGTAGGAAGTAAGATTACCTGCTTCTATTTTCCATTCCTGAGCTTTTCGAGATCTAAGTTGCTAATTTCACTCTTTCCTTTTTCAGCGCTTCCTCCCCCCTTTAGAGATCCAGGCCACAAGCAAATTTTTGAAAGATTGAATGCTGTGACCACTAAAGAGAGAAGTATAAAGTTTTTGTTGAGGGATGAACTTTTGCATCAGTATGGACTTTTACACACTTCTCGCTCTACACACCCCCATGAGGTTCCAGACTCCCATCTAAAGCATTAGATGCCCCAGCTTCCACTGACGAACCCATACCAAAAGAACCCGCCTCCGAGACTTCTCTAGTGAAGTGCTCTACTACTGCCGACGTTGCGGGGTCGTCTGGCAAATTCGCACTTGCCTCAGTTATTGAGGAGGAAGAAACTCTTCGTTGTTTTGAAGATGCGGCCGGTTTGGAAGCCGAAAAAGAAACTCCCGTCGAGCATGGCGGTGATGATACTTTTGAGGGGCTAAGCGACCTGATCATAACTTCACAGGAACTTTTTAAAGATGATGTCCCTAAAGCTTCTTCTCCTGTTGTCGAGGCGACATCAACTTTTCAGCAAATTTTAACGCCTACCACTCAAGTCACTACCACCCCTGTGCCGAAGAGTGGTTTGTAGCCTGACGCGTGCAGTTTTCACACCACACACATAGGATTTTCAGCACTTATTCGTACTTAACTTCTTTTTTTCGAAGACTTGCCCTTTTTTTAATTTCAGATTCTCCGATGGGACGCAGAGGCTCTTATTACGATGACTTTCAGCGCTACGGGAGGCGTAGTCAATATGACTATAGGCACTACCTTCCCGTTTACAGAGAAACTGACGAAGAGAGAGCCGCTCGAAAGGCTCAGGAGAGGAGGGCTCAAGAAGAGCGTTATGAGAGGAGAGAAAGGGAGGAGCACCATGATTCTTCCCAGAGAGGTGACGACTCTCACAAAAGAAAGTCGCATGACGACCGGGGAAAAAGTCATATAGTTGAGGACCCAAGCAAGCGTGCTAGGCACGGTGAGAAGCATGCATCTACTACTCCTGAAAAGGCCGCTGCCCCTGTCTCACTTGACATCCCTTCCGGCTCTCCTACTCTCGGGAAGACAGACATTCAGACAATAATCAACAGGCCTAAATTCCAAATTGGACCAGGCCCGGCTACCCTGCAAAGCCGGTTCCCGCACTGGTGCCTAAAGGGAGTGCGGTTCGATCTTGACTTGGTCCCTATTGACAAACAAGCAATGCTGCAAAATCTTGATGCTGTTAGACTTGATATCGAGCGGATGTCAGAGTGACAAAAGCTTGTTGATGAGCTTCAGAGGGTCAACCGCGTGAATTTAGAGGCCATGCTGACCATGGAAAATGATAACGCCGAGTGGCAGAAAACTTTAAGCCAGCATGATACTGAGATGAGGAACATCGCCGATTACAACGAGAAGCTTGAAGCAGAAGTTGAAAAACTTAAACAAGAGATTGCTACTTCTTCTACCTCATATACTCAAAAAGAAGAAATACTTCAAAAGCAAGTTCGCGATGCTCACGCTGCTCAGCGACATGCCGAGGCACAACTTGAGGCTGAGCAGAAAACAACGGGAAGGTATCGTGCTGACGTTGCAGAGTTACGGGAGAAGGTCAACTCTCAGGATTTGGAGATTATGAGGCTAAAGGCCCAATTATTAAAGACCGAGAAGGAACGTGATGAAGCTATCGCTGGAAGGCAGGCTGCCGAACAGTCGCATGAGGCAACTAAAGCCAACATCAACTCCACTTTATTTGACTTCTACTTGCATAGCGTTATGGGGCGCGGGAGCCTTTCATTCTTAGGACCGAAGTATGGGGTTACCCTGGCCGAGGTTTGGGAGTCAATTCTCGACATGCTTGGAGGTGCAGGCGCCGGTTATGCTGAAGCATCTCTTGCAGAACACTTTCTAAATGATGACGCCGTAGCTGCTCTAGCCCGGGGAAAAGAGAGCTTGCCAAAGCACGAGCTGAGGCAGGGGAGCAGCACTTTGTGAAAGAAGCACCATTAACTGCCACCGTCCCTCCTTCGGTTTCGGCCGATGTCAACATCACAGGCTCCGGTTCTCATTCTCCGTCCCCTGTTAAAGTTACAACTGAGATCACAAGCACGCAGGGTGGAGATGAAGGCGAAGAGAGCGCCGAAGCACAGGCTTATGAGGTTGACATTAGGAAGCCGACTTCTCCAGGTAACTCTACTGTTAATCTTGCCCAAGTGGACTGTTTGTTTACTCCTCATGAGTTTGACGAACTTTTTGATTATTTCTTAAATCTCAATGAGCCGCTATCTCCTTTCTTCACGGGAGATACTAATATTTTTGGCTTTTCTTCTTCTATAGCAAAAACGCCAAGTGCTACACAGACTTCTCCTCCTCCAGCTGTCCCTCCTCCATTCCCTCAAATCACTCCTATATCCCAACCGGGATCACAGGAAGAATTAATAGGAGCCCTTCAAGGGTTGGATGATCCGATCGCTTCGCAGGAGCAGAAAGACGAAGGACTTGAAGGAGGCGACAAATCCTCGGAGCATACTATTTCTGATGACGTAAAACTGGCTGCTCTTGTTACCCCGTGAAGTGAGTTTTCTTCAAGGAGGAGGAGGAAGCGTACCACTTTCAAGAAGAAAAGGAAAAGCATTCTTATTTCTGAAGAGGAATCGAAGGTTGATCCGGCAGTAACCCTCTTTCCTTCATCCCCAACTCTCCTAAGTCGTCCTGAAAAACTGCCTATTAGGTTGGGTGAAGGCTCTAAAGGTGGTGGCAAGAAGAAGTAACGGGCCCTGCTTTCCCTTATTTTTACTTTTTGCTTTTTGCATGTACTGATCGGAGATTGTGCGGGTACCGGCCTCCGCTTCTCTTTTTATTTTGAAACTTGTACCTGTATAAAATTTTGACAGTATTGAATAAAATGATTCTTTTTGTTTGTATAAACTTCTGTCTATATTTGAGAATGCATTTACTATTCGTTTTTGTACAAGTTTCTTTATATGATATTGCAGTGAGCTTGTGGTATGTTGTTCGAGCGTTATTTTTACCAATGTAGCTATACCATGTTGCCCCTATACCATAAGCTCATTGCAATATTTTCAACTTTGAGGGGACCTGTACTCTTATTTCCTGGAGAATAATTATTCCATACTTGGTGGAATATTATTCTGCTAAAGATAGAGTACAGCTCGTTTCATATGAGTTTTCACGCTCCATCCTTCGAAGATATCACTTTTTCCTTTGCATATATACATTCTTACAAAATGAATTCTCCTATGTGGTAAAGCGGGCCTCCGAAGGGCATTTTAACTTTTATGAGGAAGAGTATTTTCAAGAATAGATGAACCAATCTTCCTTTGAAAGCTAAAGTGTGCCTTTAAAGAGGACTTCTTTTTTTATATATTGCGCCTCAGTGGAGGGTTTTTTATCTTTGTTTTGCATTTCTGATGAAATGCTTCTTTGAAAAGTTGTACCTCTGAGGAGGGCTTTTTCACGTTTCAACACTTGGAAGTTTTATTTCAATCTCAGTGAAACGTGTGCCTTCGAAGAGTTGTGCCTTCGAGGAGGGCTTTCCACGTTTCAACACTTGGAAGTTTTATTTCGATCTCGGTGAAACGTGTGCCTCCGAAGAGGTCTTTCTGTTTGATTGTGCCTCTGGGAAGAGGTCTTTTTGTTTGATTGTGCCTCTGGAAAGAGGTCTTTTTGTTTCTGCCTCTTGAAAGAGGCTTTTGTTTTTTCCCTGTTCGCTGGGAAGCGGGCCTCTGAAGAGGGCTTTTCACATTTCGACTCGTGTGAAGTTTTATTTCAGATCATGGTGAAATGTGTGCCTCTGAGTAGGGCTTTTGCCTGAAAGTTTGGAGTTTCTTTCTCTTAGTTGGATGGATTCACGGGAGTGTATCACCGATCAGTCTGCAACTTTATGTCGAGAAAGAACTCTCTTTTTCTGGCGAGGCCCGCTCGAGGTCTTTTAGCATTTCAACTGTGGTGAAATGGGCCTCCGAAGAGGGCTTTTCACGTTTCAACACTTGGAAGTTTTATTTCAATCTCGGTGAAACGTGTGCCTCTAAGTGGGGCTTTTGCCTGGAAGTTTGGAGCTTCTTTCTCTTAGTTGGATGGATTCACGGGAGTGTATCACCGATCAATCCACAACTTTATGTCGAGAAAGAACTCTCTTTTTCTGGCGAGGCCCGTTCGAGGTCTTTATCCTCCGAAGAGTTGTGCCTCTGAAGAGGGCTTGTGCCTCCGAAGAGGTCTTTTGCTGTTTGATGCTTGCTCGCCCATGTCTCTTTTCCATCTAATCATGCCGGCGATCCCCGTTATCTTTTCCAAGTATCATCCCCTTTTAGTTGCCAATAATTTTCCTTATCCAAAGAAATATACTTCATCGTTAAGCGAGTTGGTGGTGGTAGACACAGACTATTTAACTGGATGCTCGTATGTACAAACATTCGCAGTTAGTTAGAAATGGTCCACTTCCAGCCACATCGCTAACTTTCGTTCGAAGCATTTCTTCTGTAGGATTTGAGTATGGAAATTTTGAATGGTTTAGCGTTTTCTTGCTGGGTGATGTCGGAGATCGCTTGGTCTTGCGATGGGTAAGCTTTGTTTTTATGGCCTGTATTATTAAATCGACATTTTAGTAACACAATTAATGTATTTTATATGTCGAAATAAAACAAAGCAGTTTATAATAGTAGAGAACACAAGATTTATAGTGGTTCGGCCAAAAGCTGGGCCTACATCCACTTTATAGCTTTTCATTATTCACTTGCTTTACAATTGCTTTCAATACAAGAATCATATATTCGTAATTCTTTTACAACATTTCAGCAAAGCCTTTAAGTAAAATATGGACGCAAATGATTGTTATTACAAGCTCTTGGAATTGGTTCTCCTTCGACAGTTGTGAGTTTGAATGTGCCATTAAGAAGTTTCGTGCCTATGACATATGGCCCCTCCCAGTTTGGCCCAAACACACCTGTGGCTGTCATAATTCTCTTCAGGACTAAGTCCCCAACTTCAAAGCTGCGTTGACGAACTTCGAAATTGAAGTGTCTGGCTATCCTTTGCTGATGGGCTGCAATTCTAAGCTTAGCCTCTTCCCTTCTTTCATCAAGGAGGTCCAGCGCTTCCAATTGTAGTTTTTCATTCTCATCTTGATCAAAATGGATCCTTCTGTGTGAGGGAACTTCCGTTTCTACCGGAATCATTGCTTCTGATCCGTATGCCAATGAAAATGGAGCATGTCCAGTCGCAGTTTTGTGGGTAGTTCTGTATGCCCATAGTGCAAGTGGTAACTTATCGAGCCAACCACATTTTGCTTTTTCTAACTGCTTTTTGATGGTTGATTTGATGATCTTGTTTACTGCTTCCACTTGCCCGTTTGCCTGCGAATAAGCCACTGCTGAGAAGCTTTTTCGGATCTTGAATCGTTTGCAGAAATCTTGGAATTCCTCACTTTCAAACTGCGTGCCATTGTCTGTGATTATCTTCTGAGGCACACCATATTTGCAAATGATATTTTTAGTCACAAAACTTATCATTTTATTAGAGGTAACGGTAGCCAATGGTTCAGCTTCAACCCATTTAGTGAAATAATCAACAACAACGATAGCATATTTAATCCCTGATTTGGCAGTCGGCAAAGGCCCAATGAGACCTATTCCCCAGATGACAGACGGCCATGGATTGACCATTTGTGTTAGCTCAGTGGAAGGTGCTCTAGGAATTTTGGCAAATCTCTGGCATTTATCACACTTTCAGGAATAGTCAGCAGCATCTCGATTAATCTCTGGCCAAAAATATCCATAACGGAGAATTTTCTTTGCTAAAGTTTGACCTCCTGTATGATCTCCACATTCCCCTCCGTGTACTTCAGTTAGGATTGTCTTGGCTTCTTCTTTAGTTACACAGCGGAGTAGGGGAATTGAAAATCCCCGTCTGTACAATCGGCCATCCTGGATCATATATCTAGAGGCTTTCCTTAACAGCTTCTGTCGTTCTTTTGAACTTTCTGGCAAAGAACCATTGAGTAAATATTCAAATATCGGAGTCATCCATAATTCTTGCTCTTTGGATACATTCATAATCCAATCAACATCCATTTCATCTGTGCTCGAAGCTGACAAGACTTCGACGGGAACTAATCCCAATAGTTGAGCTTCACCAGTACTTGAATACTTTGCGAGAAAATCCGCCTTCATGTTCTCTTCTCGGGGTATATGGTTATTGAATAACGGTCAAAATCTCCAAGAAGCTCCCAGGCTTTTGATAAATAGGCGGGTAGATTCCCTCCTTTAGCTTGAAATTCCTTCTTGACTTGGCAGACAATAAGCTGAGAATCACTGAAGATCTGCAATGCCTTGATGTTTAGTTCTTTAGCGATCCTTAAACCAACGATGAGAGCTTCATATTCTGCTTCATTATTTGTTGAAGGAAATTCTAGTCTCAGTGCATAACATAGCGATCGCCCTTCTGGGGTTTCAAGGACAACCCCTGCTCCAGAACAGTAATCATTCCTTGCGCCATCGACATACAATTTCCATTGGATTGGGATGTTATCAGTGGCTTCTTCATCACTATCACCTTTATCCGTACATTCTGCGATGAAATCTGCTAAGGCTTGTCCATTGATTGCTTTCCGAGGATGATAAGTGATGTCATATTGGCTGAGTCAATATTCCATTTCAAAAGACGACCCGAAGTCTCGGGACGGAATAGGACTTTCTTTAGAGGTTGATCAGTGAGGACTTTGATGGGATGAGCTTGGAAATACGGCCTCAATTTTCTTGATGCGATCAACAAACAATAGGCGAGCTTTTTCAACCTTGAATAGTTCATCTCTGCTCCAGTGAATCTTTTGCTGATATAATAGACTGGACGTTGAATCCTTGCGTCTTCCCGTACCAACAGTGCACTGAGAGCGTGAGATGAAATTGCCAAATACATGAAGAGATCTTCACCGTTGTCAGGCTTTGAAAGTATCGGAGGCACTTCCATATGACGAACCAACTCATCAAATGCTTTCTGACATTCAGGAGTCCACTCAAAGTTTTTTCTTCCTTTCTTCAGAGCATCAAAGAATGGAATGCATTTGTCAGTAGCTTTTGAAATGAACCGACTCAAGGCAGCAACCTTTCCATTGAGACTTTGCAATTCCTTCTTCGTTCTAGGAGCTTTGACCTCTCTCAGGGCAGTGCTCTGAGCAGGATTAGCTTCAATGCCCCTAGCGCTCACAATGAAACCGAAAAACTTTCCGGACTCCACTCCAAATGAACATTTCAAGGGATTAAGCTTCATTCTGTACTTTCGGAGTACCGCAAACATCTCTGCCAAGTGATCCATGTGATCCACTGCTTTCTTAGACTTCACTAGCATATCATCAACATAAACTTCCATTGTCTTGCCAATCTGTGGTTTAAACATGGCGTTAACAAGTCTTTGGTAAGTTGCCCCTGCATTCTTGAGGCCGAAAGGCATGACCTTGTAGCAGTAGAGTCCAACATCTGTGATGAAGCTTGTGTCCTCTTGATCTGGCTCATGCATCATAATCTGGTTATATCCGGAGTATGCATCCATAAAAGATAACAATTCATGCACCGCCGTCCCATCCACCAACTGATCAATACTAGGTAGCGGGAAGCAGTCTTTGGGGTAGGCTTTGTTCAAATCTGAAAAGTCAATGTATACTCTCCATTTTCCATTAGCTTTTTTAACCAGCACTGGATTTGATACCCAATTTGGATAAGTAGATTCTTTGATGAAACCGTTCTCCATGAGCCAATCCACTTCTTTCAATGTTGCTGACCTTTCTGGACCCTGAGTTCTTCTTTTCTGTTTCACGGGTGTAAATTTTGGATCAATGTTCAAAGTGTGTACTACAATCTCTGGGGATATTCCACACATGTCAGCATGAGTCCAAGCAAATATATCCAAATTTGCCTTCAAAAATGAAATCAGAACATTCTGAACTGTTGTGTTGAGTTGTGAACCCACATTCAGCACTTTGTTCGGGTCCTTTGGGTCAACGGGTACCGGCACTGTTACTTCTACCGGTACTACCCTATTCTCCCCTGCACCGGCTTTCCTTGGATCCATCTCTCTTCGTGCACCACTATATTCACCAGTGCAGGGTCCACCCTGTAATTGCTACAAGGTTGGTTCTTTGATGCGGACTGGAGCCGCCGCACCTTTTCCCGTTTCTCTTTTCCTCGATTCACGCAACCCTGTAAAATAACATTCTCACCCCGCATCTTGGTCTCCTTTAATAACACCAACTCCATTATCTGTGGGGAATTTTATAGTCAGACACCATGGGGCAAGAACAGCTTTGAATGCAGCAAGAGTTGGTCGGCCTAAAAAGGCATTGTAGGCAGAGAATTCTTCAACAATTATAAAGGTTTTCTTTCGAGCCACCTTCTTCAGCCCTTTTCCAAGTTCCACAAACAAATCTATGGTCCCAATCGACTGTTTGGGTTCCCCAGCAAACCCAGCAATCTTAAGTGATGAAGCTTGAACGTCAGCCGTTGGAATTTTCATCTGATCAAAAGTTTTCTTGAAGAGAATGTTGCATGAAGCTCCACAATCAACTAGAACTCTTCTCACAGTAGCCGGCCCAATACCAACGGATATGACCAAAGGATCTATGGTAGGAGCCTCGATACCCAAAGAATCTCTGGCGCTGAATACAATATCATCCGTGGAAATCTTTTGTTGCTTCAAAGGCGCATCATTTTCTAAAACAAAAACATTCTCTTCAGCCGGTACATGCCTCAAGGCCCGGGCATACCTTTCCATCTCGCCCCAGCTTTTGCCTGCTGGGTGAGGCCCTCCAGTTATTATATTAATGACAGGTCTTTCCGTAACATGTTCTACGGCCTTCTCACTTGAGCCAGGACGGTGAGCGGGAACTTGTTGTCCTTGAGTCGACGAGGCTGAGGCATTTCTATTCCTTTTCACATACTGCTGGAGCTTATTTTCCTTCAAGAGTTGTTCAATTACCTCTTTCAACTGACGGCATTCGTTGGTGTCATGGCAGGGTTGGTTGTGGAACCGGCAGAACCTTCCACTTTTTTCCTCCCACTCTCATTTTAGGTGGTGTCAGATAATTGCATCATCCTTGGTCGCAAAGAAGATGTTCTCAGGGGTATCGGTCAAGGACGTGAAATTGAAAGGACGGCCTTTCTTAGCATCTCCTTGTTTCTTTCCACCACATTTCCCCTTTTCTTAGTGTTAGGTTCTTTCTTGTTCGAAGCAGCACCATTGTTCCCGGCTTCTACTGATACCGCCTTGGCCGGTGTTTGGAGGCTCTCTAAGTGCATGAATTCATCCGCTTTCTTGTAGAATTTGTTGAGCGAGTTTGGTTCTTTCATTTTCAACCATTTTCCAAATTCGCTTGATTTGTCAATCGCCCTCATCAAGTATGTTAGGACCGTGCGTGGCTCAGCATTATCTACCTCAGCCAATGCTATGTTAAAACGATTCAAAAATGATCTGATCGATTCTCCTGGATTTTGCTCTAGACTTGACAACGACATTATATCCTTTGCTTTTGAAGCATACAATCGAAATTGCTCCTTGAATTTCTTGGTCAAATCGAAGAACTGATCAATGGACCTGACCGGCAGCTTTGTAAACCACAATAGAGCCACACCTTCCAGATATACCGGAAAATATCGACATTTGATTTCATCAGACGCTCTGGCACCCGTCATATGTCAATCGTACTTATAGAGAAACTCATTAGGATCGCTTGTCCCTTTGTATGTCGGAATAATAGGAGGAACGAATTTTCTTGGGAATTCTGCCTTCAAGATTTTTTCTGTAAACGGAGTTTTGCTTGGAGCAAAACCCCATTCTTTCTCGTCTTCGTCCCTTCGCATACTTTCCTTCATGATCTGACGAACCATGCCGGAGAAATACTCTTCATCATTTAACGGCTCTGGAGGGCAAACATCAGCCATTCTCTCTGAATTCTATCTTGACAACCGTTCACGAAGGGTCGGCTGCGGTCCTGATCCTCCAGCCTGGAGGGGTGTCTTTTCCACAGGGTCTGCGGCTCTTTGAGAAACGTTCCCTCCTTCAACATCTTGAACTCCCGCAGTAGGGTTTCCATCATTATTAATCGGTTGACGGTTAGCCCCAAGTAGATCATTCAACTTACTTAAGATCAGGGCATTCTGGGCATTCTGAGCCTCCAACTGGGCATTCAATTGTTGATTCAACCCCAAAACTACGACGTCCAATTCTGCTCGTGTAACTCCAACAGTTGAAGCTGCTTGACTTGAAGGAGAAGATGTAGCGGTATTCTCTTGAACATTGTCGGATCTCACAGAACTTCATTTTCTCCCAGGAGCCATTATTTCCAATAAACTTCTGGTTTTAAAAGAAATCCTTTCCACGAACTTTTCCGGAGCAATGATGGAAGTATCCTAAGTTCATCTCTCAATGAAAGCACCAAAAATGTTAACGCTTAAAATCGATTGCTAACACCCCATGTGTGAAGTGTGAATGTGAAAGCACCACCCGACGATTCGTGAACATAATATCAGCTAAAATAACAGAAAATACAGTAAGAGACAGCGATTTTATAGTGGTTCGGCTTAAGGAGTAGCCTACGTCCACTTTAAGTATCTTTATTACTGATTTTGTTACAAAGCGATACAATGCTCTTCAAGTACAAATCTCTTTAGTTACAAAACACTTTGGGTAAATAGCTTAAGCTTCGATGTAGATGAAAGTCTTCGAATCCATGTCGGATGTGTGAAAGTCTTTCAAAGTAGCTTGTAGTGTTCTTCGAAACTTCAAGTGTAAAGTTGGTTTAGAAACTGGCAGAGTATCGGCGTTTGAAGAGAATGTCCCCCAAAAGTCCCTTGAAAGTTGGAGATGGCAATGTATTTATAGAGAATTCTGAGCAGGAATTATCGTCAAGTCCTGAGTCGTGACCGACTTAGGATAAGCCGTGGCCAACTTAGGATAAGTCGTGGCCGGCCTCTCGAGCCAAGTCCACGGTTTAGTAAAGGTAAGCTTGTCTACCTAAATTCATGTCTCAAGTCCTAAGTCGTGAATGTGTTAAAAGGATGCGGCATAAGTATCACAGCATTGGATTTTAACTCAGTAGCTTTAGGTCGTATGCGACTTTGTATGGGTAGTAAGTCGGTCGTGGCTTAAGTGAAGTTGCTTTTGAGCCTCTCTTGTCTCGAGTCATTAGGTCGGCTATTTCTTGAGTCATTTGGCCCCCTTAAACCATTGAGTCGCTATCTCCCTTGAGTCGTTGAGTCAGTCATTTCCTTAAGGTATTAAGTCAGTAACCCTTCAAGGTTATTAAGTCGGTAACCCTTCAGAGCTGTTGAGTCGGTCCATTTTCTTAACCCGCCAAGTCATGGCTTCCTTAAGTCGGTAGGTCGTACCACTTCATAAGCCGTTAAATCGTGCTACTCTTTATGCAGCTAAGTCGTTAACTCATGTTGTTATCTCCTGGGTCACTAGCAGAGTGGAGTTAACACAAATCTTCAAAGCAAAACTTTACCATGCTGATTTGCGCTACACTAAAAGCATACTATCTCAGAAAATATGAATGAAGAAAAAAAAGAATAATAAATAAAGAATTACAATGGACTGGCATAGCTGGAAAGTAACAGGTTGATTAGGAACTAAAATATCCAAATGACCAAATTACGAATCATTCAAAGAATTCAGCACAAACAGTAAACGTAAAGACAAATGTATTTCTACAAATGTAAATATAAAATAGAGAAACTGCAACAAATAGGAAAAAACCTTTGCGCTAATACGGGAGCAATTAGAAACAAAATGAAATTTGTATTTAAGATACTCAACTATCATGTGCAATAAAAACTGCAACAGAGTGGCATGGAAGCATTTATATTGCTTTGCATATTCAAAAGACAAACCGTTCAATTAAGAAATTATCTGTAGGAGTTAAGTCTAGTTAATTTTTAAAATATTAATTTCAAAAATTGTAAATGAAAAAAAGATATGCCGACCACTTAGATGATCGACCATTCTGCATATTCATAATTCATTACAAGGAAGTATATTTCCAATATTTTCCATCTTACCACAATTACACTCGAATAAAACAAAAATGATTTTGCTTTGACAAAAATTTATCAGGAACTGTAATGAATGAAGAAGCATAAACGTATCAAGAATTAAGGCGATTAACAAAGCTTTAACATTTTTGATACATGCATTCAATTAAGAAATTCTATGTATGAGTTGAAATCATACGAATTCATAGAAAACTAAATTTTCAGATTGTTAATTAAGAAAAGATATCTCGGCCACTTAAATGATTAGCATATCTGAAAATAGACAAAACTGTGGACAATAATTGAGTTGTACGGGATATTCGACCGTTAGTACGGTGTTTATTCATTTCTTTTTCTCATTAAAATACAATTATGAATTAACAACGGATGATAATCGAATAGCATGAGAAGCTCAGTTATTACTACGACGTTATTCTTTTTCTTTCACATTAAATAAAATGCATCAACTGTGCAATAACGTTTATATGTAACTTGAGTTGGAAATTTATGTATGATTCATCATTCTCCCTTGTTGAATGCATGAACTTTAATTATTTCTCCCTTTTTCATGTTGTATTTGACTTCGCCCACACTATACATAGTTTCACCTATTTATTATATTTATTTTATAGTGAAAAATTAATGAGCTAAAGCGATTTGATCAGACTCTAGTTTCGCCTACTTGAATACCAAGATGGAGAATTGTTAGGCATGGCTAGTTTCACCCGTTAATTATATTCATTTATAATTCTAGGGTAAGTTCGAGATTTTTACAGGTTGGATACTTACTATATCGGATACTTGGATACTAATTAGAAGATTATTTTATTATTTACTTGATTTAGGCATGCTTTGTATTTTAGATACAAACATGTACATTTTGTTAAAAATTGTTGTATAGTCTTATTTGTATATAATGTATGTATCGACTTGTATATCACTGAACGGCATATACTGTATGTTAAACGTTGTGTTGTATTGTATTTTCTATTACATCGCTAGACTATTTCTTGTTTTAGCTAGTTTATTGTTCCAAACTGGAACAGCGATGTATATCAAATTGTATTTTGTGCCGATACTAAAAACGAAATTTATAAATTTTATTATCGTTATATCGTGTATAACGTTAGCTGAGGGAATACGTACATCAGATCGCACATTTGAAGTCTCATTCTCCGTACTCTCACACGATAACCTCCCTATGATAGCAAGGATATAGGACCAAAATGTTACAGTTGGTATCAAGGCCTACGTTAAAAATATTACGTATAACGAAATGTAGGATTGGCCTTGGTTACGAGATTTAGGACAACCGTAAATTTCATCATGGTGGTTTTAATGGATTGATATTATTAAGAAACTTAGCTATTTGTGTATTGCTCTCATTTCTAAACCTAGAACATATTAAAAAAAAAAAAGCTGAGAAGCAAATTGAAAGTAAAAAAAGAAAATCTAAATAAGCTACTATTTAGATGAAGCGGCATTCCAAGCGGCATTAATACATGTGGAAGTTTTGCAGGGTCCCGTTAGAACTTGAGAAACCAGAAATTATAGACTATAAAGTTATTAGGTTTCCAAATTAGAATTCGTCCCCTCAAAATACATCTTCACATGTATCAATGCTACTTGAAATACCGATAGATCCAACGATTAATTTATTTAAATTCAATTTTTATTTAACATTGTCTTTCCAGCTTCTTAGCATTTAAGAATTTTCCAGATTCGAAAATGAATTCAAACCACAAAGAGTTAAATTTCTTAATCATATCATTGCATTAAAACCACCACAATGAAAATCATCCAATTTAGTACCGATGTTGCGGTTGGAATAAGAGTATGAAATTTTTTCATGCAATAAATCAGGATACGACGATTTTTAGCATAATAGGTAAATAAGCAAAACACCAAGCTGAGATGACTAGGCCTATCAATGATACGGATTTTGACCCAAGCCTGGTCCGAACCCACCCTATTTATGCGAATACAGGTTTTGCCTTTTATTACCCAAGCCAGATCGGGTACGGTTT
Organism: Allium cepa; assembly: GCA_030765085.1. Taxonomy (NCBI): domain Eukaryota; kingdom Viridiplantae; phylum Streptophyta; class Magnoliopsida; order Asparagales; family Amaryllidaceae; genus Allium; species Allium cepa. Next base: position 846,089,231 of record CM060943.1, read on the forward strand.
TATCAAAACCCGGCCTGGTTACGGCCCGACTCGACCATTAGTTTTTCGTCGTATCAAAACATAAGCGTGTGTTATTTATTTACCATTTTGTTTGTTTACATGTAGATGGTTTTTCATACTTTAGTTATTGTATTTTGTTCTGATAGATCCGTCAACCACCTATAGTTTTGGATTAAACATTTACTGTGTATGTCGATCCATTGAGATAGAAAAGAAAATTGTATTGCATTTATCGCCGTATTCAGTAGATGTTTAAGACAAAGTTATAGATGGTCGCCCTTAACCAGCCCTATTCTCCGCTTTAGTAGACGGAATTACTCGTTAATTCTCTTTACTAAGGTGGGTCTCGGGGTGGGGCGTTACCGCTTGGGTCAGACCGAGTTGTTTCAGGTATCATCTATTGGACATAGCTTGAAGTTGATGTTGGATATCAGCACTTCTTTCTCTTGAGTAGTTTTTGTTCTTTCGCATACTCTGATGTAGTTATATTTGATTCGATATTTATGGTGTGGTCGAGTACCACCTTTATTGTATTCATATTGTATTGTACTAAACATGTATCAGTGAATATGTATATATATATATGATGTTGGTTACTGTTCTGTGATGTGATTTACATTCAGTTATTGTATTTTGTTCTGATAGATCCGTTAACCACCTATAGTTTTGGATTAAGCATTTACTGGGTATGTCGATCCACTTGAGTTGAAAAAAGTTATATTGCATTTATCGACGTATTCAATAGATGTTTAAGACAAAATTATAGATGGTCGAGCCTTATTCTCCGCTTTAGAAGACGGAATTACTTGTTAATTCTCTTTACTAAGGTGGGACTTGGGATGGGGCGTTACAGCTTGTGAGTTTGACTAGATTATCATTCAATTTATATGTTAACATTGTTTGTATACAAATTTTAATAAAGCTGCAGTTTTAAAATATGGTTTTAACAAAAATATTCTGAGTTAGGTATTCGGTTATTATTCAATGGGCTTGAAAAACCCGACGGGTCGGATACGAATATTGAGTTGAAATGCCCTACGGGTTTGGGCCGGACTCGAGTTTCAATTATTCTAATTGGACGAGTCCGGGTTTGTAATACCCTAACAGAACCCGACCCACTGACAGGCCTAGTGTAATTTTTTTTATAACATAGGGGAATGCTATTGGGTGGATGAAGATAATCATACAGCCTGTCATTGTTATATTACGATGTAAAAGCATAGTATCTATTTAATCATGTCCAACGTCAATGCTTAAGTTGCTCTTCTACCAACACGAATACATAGCGAGCAATTGACTCGTAATCAGTTCGCTATGTATTCGTGTTGGTAGAAGAGCAACCTAAGCATTAACATTGGAAACGATTAAATAGATGTTATGCTTTTACATCGTAATGTAACAATGATAGCCTGTATGATTATCATCATCCACCCAATAGCATTCTCCTATGTGTTGTTATAAAAAAATTACACATGGGCTTTTGATTATAAGTCAGTTGCGAGCAACTGGTATTGGCCTTGCTTTATACGTAAAGTCAAGTTTTACTATGAAGTAAATAATTTATAACACCATTAATTTATCTATTCTTGGTTGGAGTTAATATATTGATAGTCTGCCTTCTTACGTCCATCGAAATTAGTAATATAACATGGAACGATAAACATAGGTTTTATTACGGTCCCTAAATAATGCTTTTGAACTTACGTGGATGTGGGCTCGGTAATGGGAGCTACTGTAAGCACTACGAATCCACTAGATAATGCCCAACCCAAAAACTAAAAAGACAACTAATATAAAGGCTCCATAAGAGACACTAATCTAATTGTTGTTTTAGTTATCTTCCCTAATCAATTGCTCATGTCGTCTTCCTTTCATACACTAAGCCTTAATCTCTCTTGCACTAATCATTTTTCAATCACAGATCAATTCATAAAAGTAAACATTTTTCAATCACAGATCAATTCATAAAAGTAAATGAAGATTAATCATTAGCAAACATGAATAATTGAGACCGAGTAGAGAATCGGAGTAAAAAACATAAGGTGCTAAATAGATTTCATTAACCATGTAATAATTTGATATAAAAGACACAGATGATCATGTAGTAATTTGATATTAAAAAAAAGAAGTCGGTAAAAGAAAAGAAGCCTAATCATTAGCAAGCCAAGCAAGGCAAGTTCTATTTAGGTTTTTCGCAAATCATTAGCAAGCCTAATCAACACGAAGTAGAGATCCAACACGTACTCCATGTATGCTTTACCGAGAGCTCATTCAAGCTGGCATCAAATTATATTACTGTTCTCCATAAAGAACGGATTTTTCAAAATTAAGGGGTACTTCCTATTTTGGTTTTGCGCATCAAAGTGCAGTATTAAAAAATGAATTAATTATGTGCAGCAGGTAACCTGATATTATATTTCAAAGCAGTTTATAATGGCCACCATAAACTTTCGCTTTCTATTCATGAATTTCAAAAAAAAAAAATCAAAAAAGAGAGAAAAAAGTTCAGACTACACAAGTTAACATTCCTACTTAAAGTTCTTAATTTTAAAACTATTATTGACTAAATATTGTTAATTGCCCACTTTATATTGTTAAATTTCATATAGTTACTCTTGCAAATCAACATTTTTATGGCAAAGATTCAAGTTCATAAACAAATAAACTAGTCAGCAAACAAGTCCATTAATACAGGGGGCTTGAATAAAAAGAACCATGAAATATTCGATTATAAAAAAAATTCAATAATCAATTACGATACAACATTCCACTGAGTAACCTTTCTCAGCACTCAGCAGGCAAATATATAGCTTTCAGGCAAAAGTACAGAAGCACTATACATAAACAGCAACTATTGACCTAAACAAAATCTGAGTACATAATGATGAAAAATGTGACCTTATACTTAGTAATTCATCTTGCATATATAAATGATATTTACCCAACTGTAATTTACACAAGAAACATTTGCACTTTCAAATAACCAATGCCAGAGCATAAGTATATTTTTACAAGGCCGTCATAAGGATTCCACTAGCCTTAAAAAAAGAATGTAAATGCAACTGCAAAGAGAAACAAAAGTTGGCAGTTGTACAACTATAACAGCACACCATCAAAAAATTAACCACTGTAGAAACCTTCTAAGCAAAACTTTACCATACTAATTTGCACTGCACTAAAAGCATACTATTTCAGAAAATATGAATGAAGAAACAAAAGAATAATATATGAAGAATTACAATGGACTAGTATAGCTTGAAAGTAACAAGTTGATTAGGAACTGTAATGTCTTAGTGACCAAAATAATAAGCTGAATCATTTAAAGCAAGTCAGTACAAATAGTGAATGTAATGACACTACTTCCACTGCCTACAGACCAGATTTTTGGACGGATCAAAATATAAATTAAAAAACCACAGCTGCGAGAAAAAAAGGAAACCTCTGCTAATACAGGAACAAACAGAAACAAAATGAAATTTGTATTTAAGTTACACAGCGTTCTTGGAAATAAAAACTACCAGACTGGTAGGGAAGCATCTATATTTCTTTAAATTTCCAAGAGACAAAATGTTCAATTGAGAAATTCTCTGTAGGAGTCATAGTCTTATCAATTTACAAAATATTAATATTTCAAAAATTGTAAATGAAAAAAAGATACGTCGACCATTTAGATGATCAGCGATTCTGGATATTAGTAATTCATTACAGAGAAGTATAATTCAAATATTTTCCATCTTACCAAAATTACATTCGAATAAAACTAAAAAGATTTTGCTTTGACAAAAAAATATAGGAAACTGTAATGAATGAAGCATAAACATATCAGGAGTTACGGCGATTAACGCTGCTTTAAGATTAAGAGTTCAATAGAAATAGAATGTCCAAACTACTAGATACTGAAGCATACACATTTTTAATACCAGCATTAGATTAAGAAATCTTTGTATGAGTGTTAGTCATACTGATTCATAGAAAATTAAAATTTCAAAATGTTAATGGAGAAAAGATATCTCGGCCACTTAGATGATCTATGTATCTGTAATTCGTTACAGATTAGTATGATTACACATTGAAGAAATATTTAATAAATTTATGTGTGCGTAGTTCCAATATTTTTCATCTTGCTACTATTACACGCAAATAAACTTAAAAGATTCTGCCTCAATGGGTAATAGAAAAAATTTGTAATGGATGAAATATAAGCATATCAAGATTTACGGCAATTAATATTGCTTTAGGATTAAGAGTTCATCAAAAATAGAATGTTCATCAAAAATAGAATGTCCAAACAACCAGATAATGAAGCAAACATATTTCTAATAACTAAACAATGAGCTACATTTCCTCTATGCATGTCAATGGAAACCCAAATAACTAGAAATACATCCGCATTTGTACTCTGAAAACAAATAACTAATATACAAAAAATAAAATACAGATGAGAATACTAAGGTATCTACATAAAAATATTATCCACCCAGTTTTTTAACAAGACTGTAATATGTATGTAATTCTAATTATTTCCCAATAAAAAATACTGAAAATTAATATATTAAGAATTACAGCACATTAGTATTGCTTCAAAGGAACAAGTCAATAGGAATGTAAATGTCCTAATTACCGAATAATGAAGCCAGCATTCATAATCATACGATCAAAAGGATAAATATAAAGAGAAAATGGAAGTACTTTTACTTACTAGCAAGCTGGAACAACCTAATAAAAATATACAAAGGTCCACGCAGAATTGAAAATGCAAAATTAAGCAATCATATTTATCACCGTTACTAATTTAACAAGACTAAAATAGTGAAAAAATAACATGCACAGGAAAAAAACAAAGCTGGAATTGATAAAAGTGTGCAATAACCAAGTCAAAAATCTTGCATAACCTTCACTTTTACTCAAAACATACACATATAATAAAACAAATATTTTGATTGACACAAGATATAGCCACTCAACGTTCACATGTGATTATAACTACACTGGAAAAGAAAGCCTTTTTTGATATTATATTGCCAAAAAAAACATGAATGTAAAGCAACTGCGAAGAAATACAAAAGTTCATTTAAGATATTCTATGTACTAATAATTCAGAGTCGTATTCATGTTAATTTGTAGGAAAATAGAAAATTAATATTTTGAAAATTGCAGATAAAATAAGATAATATAGTCCCTTAGATGTTTAATGATTCTTGATCATATTCATAAATCATTTAAAGCATATATAATAAAGCATCAATAGAAACAATGAAGAATGATATTTATATGCAATTCCAATATATTTCTTGTCATAGAAAGAAATGAAGAATAAGTATATCAAAATTACGACAGAATAAAAATGCCTCAAGGGCAGGAGTTTATTAAGAATTGAATGTCCAAATGACAAGAAAACGAAGCAAACATATTTGTAACAACTAAAACAAAATTATGAATTTGACGAAAGATAAAAGTGATGCACATTAAATCAATGGATTTAAAAGAAAATTTATGCAGGGTTAAGTCATCCTTAGATGTGCAATGATTCTGCAATCATATCCGCAAATCATTACAGCTCTGTATGATGAATCATCAATGTTACCTTTTTATTCATCAATCAAAAATCGATCAAATAATATTTGTATGTAATTTCCATATTTTTTGTTATAGAAATAATGAAGAATAAGTATGTATATCAAGAATACAGCAGATTGATATTGCTTCAAGGGTGGGAGTGCATTAGGAATTGAACGTCCAAATGACTAGATAATGAAGCAAAAATATTTATAATAACTCGATCAAAATTAGGAATCAAAAGCATATATAAAAAAGAATGGATTTAAATCATATTTGTGCATGGCTGAAAAGGTAGGTTATTTTGGTGTAAGCTCAGGAGACTTAAATAACTAGAGAATAAAAATGTAGTAGTCAAATTCAGAGGCATGCAAGTATACTAATTATAAATAAATCAAAGGAGATAAGGATTAACGAAAAAATGAGATGTTTTTAGTGACTGTATAGTATATAACAGGAGACTTAATATGCAAATTTTGATGGGGTCGTGTTCGGTTAACATTTGATTTAATGCTTTACGATTTAATTCCTATAAGTTTCAGTGTTAAAACATATCAAATTTTGTATTTTCATCAGAAGGAAAAAAAATCATATCTATGAAAGTTAAAGCAAATACACAAATACTCCTATTGTTAATATTACAGCTAAGCCGAATGATTATTAAAATCAAATATCTCAACGGAATTATGCCAAAGAGGACTGTATAAAAGGAATGAATCATGTGAATTGAGAAAATGTAACTCAGCTTTCAACGAATGCGTCCTAAACGCATATGATTACAGGTTTGCGTAGTAAGTCATCATGGCAGTTTTCTAGTTATCAAGCGACAATTGGACAGCTAAATTTCGTATATAATTCTAATGAAACATGTTAAAAAATGAAAATTCAAGGAGACGAGTTCATTGTGAATTGATTGTCCCAATAACTAGATAATAAAGCAAAATCGTTCATTATTATTGATCTAAAAGATAAGTTTAAAAATAGTGAATGTACTTTTACCTACTACCTTTGTAGAACAATCAAACGCAGATCTACCAAGGTTATTCGAGGGTTCTAAAATCAAATTGACCTTTTGCTGTAGCTTCAATGGAACGAATCGATCAGGTAATGAAACTCTACGCTGCCGACCAGATTAAGAAGCATTTCAACCAGAATTTGAACAAAAGCACAGATTAAAAATGCTAGATTGGTTTATTCGAAAATGAAGCAACGAGGACCCTTTGATTTAGGAGGCAGAGTCCAAAGTTAGGTCCTGTAGGAGTATATTTAACAGGTGAGTTAGGGTTTCGCTTTGGGCCCAGGAAAATAAGGCTAATTTTGTAAAGCCCAACAAATTTCCTTAGGCCTCGTACTCGAAACCCAGAACCAAAATGATTCGAGAAGATGATTTTGATTCGAGAAAATTCAAGTTTGGCTGACGTTTAGGTCAGATCCAACCGACTAAACCGATCCAATTCGAAATATCCAACCAAGTAATTTAAAAAAAATGCATTTTTTGTGTTATTATCCAACCAAGTTTGGCTGACGTTTAGGAATTATGATTACAGAGTAGAGAGTAGACAATATAAAATTATATGCTTATTTTATAGTATCCGCTCTACCTTGATAAAAATGTAAAATGATGAAATAACATGCAAAACTTAGAAGAACACGAGATTTATAGTAGTTCGGCTAAGCTTACACAAGTTTACTATAATGAACCAGAATTTTCGACCTTCAAAAATCGACAGTAATACATCATTGATATTCACGTACCACAAATCCAAGTGCCGGAAAACCCGATTGTTTGGGGAAAAAAAAACAAAAGTAGAACAGAATCTCACATGAATGGAGTAACATATACTATTTCAACAATAATATTTACAGCGGAAAATTTGAATACAATATCAGAGTCTAACCTAGATTCAGTCTGTACAGTTATAAACCCTCTATCCTTACAAATACTGAAAAATAAAAATAAGTGCAATAGATGCAGTGGATAATAGAATACGTCCATCCGTAGATGAAGATCTTCAGCTCTACTTTGGAAACTCCAAGCGTCTTCAACTAAACCCGAAACTACTCGGATCAGACTCGAGTATTAAAAATACCCGGATCACGCTTAATAAACCAGCGTGAGATACTCGAACATATGACGAACTCATGGATGGGTACTAAACAAAACTTTCAAGAATAGTATCTCGTAAGACCACACCGCTCATAAATTTGAACGGGTATTTACCTTACGATAACCAAAATACTTTATACAGAAAACCACTTTGATATTATTATTAATGACATCATTTTGAAATTACTTTCAACTAAATATATATATGCAGGGAAAGTATCAACATCCGGACTATGGTAATATGTCTAGATTATGTCAACGGAATATACAGGACATGATATATGATACCAAAAGGGGTAGCTGAAATGTTTGCAAAGCATTACATCTATATTGGGAATACAACCAAAACCGTAAAGCTCGTATTGGAATTGGATTCCCAACATGATAGGGGACTAATGGCATTTTCCTTTAATCCACGCATAGCAAACATAGTTCCCTCGTAAGCCTTATCGCTTTTCTCAAGCTAGCTACTTCGAACTACACTTACTACACTACCAATACCTAGTAGCCTTATCACTGTGCACAAGCTGGCTACTGTATTAAATAAATGGGGCAATAAATGCCTTGAGGAACATCTTCCCCCCAACAGGTCCAGATATTGAATGACACCATATATACGTCAACCAACGACCCGAATATGTGTTCTTTAGACCACATAGTAACCCAAATCATTCTTGTGATGTGAGGATCAAGAGACTACGCTCATACTTTCCACAAAGCCACGCTTTACTTTTCACAAAGATACGGCTTGCCTTTCTCATAACAGGTTCTATTTTGAATGTCACATTGCCATTCCATAATCACACAACCGATTTCCACAAACGTATAACTTCTGAGCTCGTACGTCTCAGAAAAGGGTGTCGAGTTAAGAGAAGTTGCCTTCTCCGCCACCAAGCAGATAATACGTTAATCGAGATCAATTAATATGATCAAAAATGCACTGTCGGACATTCGTCCATGCAAGTTCGTTTGGGGATTGAAAGGAACCGATGACACTCCTCCTGCCATATCCTAGGATCAGTAGCAAGTAGTCCTTACATTACGAAAATTTCAAAACACGGCAGGGACCACTGCTATAATAAATATCTCTATATTGAGAGCGACCCAAAGAATATCAACAAGTAGTCCTTTCTCTATAAAGATCTTCGGTCTTCAATACAACGAAAATTTCAGAATGCATACACCACTACCATATAAGTATAATATGGGGTAACCCCTGGGACTAATGACATCAATCCCTATATTCTGAAGATCTTCGGTCTTCAATAATCATCACCTTCAACATGTCTTCACTTCCGAATATTTACAGTGGTTCAAAGTAGTTTTCGAATAGGAGTTACCCAAATCCGATCACAGTTCCTCCGAATCAATCATCGATTAAAAAGATATTAAGTTCATATGTGATTATTAATCATCATTCAATTTAGTTCATCTTTTTCTTCATTCATAAATATCTCAAAGAGACATATTATTTTAAATTATTCCATTTGTCTTCGTAATAATATATGGAATCATTAAGCCTCATTTATCGAATACTTTTAGTTAATTAAACCTTTTTGAATCGTGAAATAATTCCAAATTATTTCACCCTTTACTTCGGAAAATATTTCCAAAACATTTATTTAAATATTTAAAAAGATTTCCAAATCATAGTTTTTAAAACGGGTCTAGAACAGTGTTATTTAAGACATAGTTTACTGCAAACCAAAAACAATTAATTTTTAGTATAGGAATTTAAATAATTCCACATTATTATTTAAATCTCGTATTGGAAAACATTATTGAGTAAAAAGGATCATGGAAATTATACTAATTCTACTCGATATCCATTTTCGTATTCAACCAAAATTCTCCGTCGAATAGCGGTGAAATCACCTTTTAAATTCATAGGGATAGTACAGGTTCCCTCCTCAGAATTTAACACCAAGTGTAAGAAAATTATCTCCGTGCAATCCAAGTTGTTTAAATTTGGAAAATTTAATATTTTATACTTAACTCGTTTCCTACATTTCAACCTTGTCTATCCCTTGTCCAAGAGAGACCAGGTGAGCCAGATCACTGGTTGCTCCTGAACATCTTCTTAGTTTAAGCACCTCACTCGAATTTCACGAATAGAAAAATCCAGTCTACTTGTCGGCTTTTAAAGCCAAGATTAAATCACTTGATTTTTTGATAACGTTATTTAAATCATTTATTTAAACATCTTTAAATAAATTATAAAACTTCCAAATCATTATTAAAACACTTAATTATTTATTTGAAAACATTTGGGGGAAAAATACTTAAGTTTAAATTCATATTTCAAAAGTATCAAAGTGCTGCCAAAAAGTGCTGCGAATAGTACTACAAATAGTGTTTTCAAAGCTTATTTGATTAAAACAACTTTTTGATCATTTAGAAATCCACTTTTATAACTAAATCTCTTTTAAAACATTTTAAAGGACTTTTAGAATTTATTCCATATTTTTAAACATTTTAAAAATATTTAGAACATTTGCTACTTTGGCCATCGAACTGCCAAAGCGCAATTTTATCAAAAATTAGATTTGCTCATATTTTAAAATCTATTAAATGAAATATCGATCTTTATCTTTTTCTTGAGAACTATAGTCAAAAGAATTTGGAAAATTCTTACTGTAAAGAAATTCGACCCCGATTCCATCCTACTAAAGGATTTAACCTTTGCAGCGTGAAATCGCGAGCTACCGTTACGCGACGTGTCCAAATTCATTATTTGTAAAAACTTATTCAAACTTAATTTTAATGTTTATAAAATATTTATATACCATTTTCAACCATTTAAACCAATAATTTCCCTATTAAATCTCTTTTTCACTTTTAAATCATTTCATAATATTATATTGTTGTAATATTCATTTCCAAACTGTTTATATTTTAAAACCGTTAAGAGGCTCAATAAACTCCATAGACATATTATATGAATTCATTTTCTATTAATTAACCATTTTTATTATGATTTCTCATAATTTATCACAACCAATTTTTCAACTCTATCAACATCCATATAATCAACCAAGTTATCAAACATTTATATGATCATTAAGAGACTAAATGGTCATATTACCATAATTAAAAATAGTTATAGAGATTATTCATTATTTAATAAACATTGAGTACTCACCATTAAACCAATTCCTACCAACATTCATATCACCACAACACTTCACTAATACACTTCTACCATCACCTAAACACTTCATTTCCCTTGCTCAAGTGCTCGGCCAATCTTCCCATGCCCAAGACACACAGCTTGCTCCTCCACCATCATCATGCTCTCGGCCTAAACCTCCATAACCCCCAGCTCTTGACCACAACCTTCCCTTAGCTTCATGCTCTTGGCTAAGGGCCATTAAAGAAGAGGAGATAAAGAATTAGATTAAGAAAAGGTTAGAGTGTAACTGGCAAATTAATGCTTAAGCACTCCCACTATTTTTAACCCTCTTATCTCTTTTAAAGAGGAGAAGCCATTAAAGGGCGTTAAGGAGCTCAAGAACGGTGAAGAAGAAGAAGAATGAATTTGTGAAGAATAAAAGAGGGTATGCCTCCATACTTATAGCATTTTCAAGCATATAAGCCTTCACCACATCCACTTCCCCCTCCCACTATTTACACACATTGGTATCCTCCTCCAATGTGCTACCTATTGGAACCGAGCGAGCCCGCAATGGAAGAAATTGGGTGAATTTCAAAAAATTTACCATTTTGAACCTTTAATGAACCTATAAAGTCTAAACGTATATTGGATCCAATCTAATAAAACATTAGACAAAGTCTTATTTTATTTAAAGTTGGTTAAAAGGAAGTTTAAAATTAATTTAGTATAAATGTATAGTGTATCAGATACACTCAACAAGTATTTAAAAGAGTTAATTTAGGAAGGAAACATTTCATTTCTCTCCATAAAACGGCTAATTAATTGAGAGTATAATAAATATTATATGGATCTATTTTCCCTCTCTCTCACTAATTAAATTTATCGAGTCATTAAATGATATTAATTGACAATTTATTCATGGCATAAAATGTAATTTTTATCCAAATTTACTTTACTGTAAATTATGTAAGTGCAACAAATCAGGTAGTGTACAAAGATGATATTTCCTGCATATGTGTCTTTGTTGTCCATAGTATTATTCAAAATACATATACATACATTTACTTACATTTATATACAATATATATATACATATAAATGAGATAAAATTAAGTGTCACTTTTAAAACTCCAAAAGGACAGCAATTATGAACCTAGTTTCAAAACTGAAAGGTTTTAAGATTAAAAATTATGATTTTACATAAAAATCCATCATATAAATTTCATTTCAAATTAAATAAATACATGTATGTATATATACACACGCACATGAATATGTGTGTGCATACACACATACAAAAATCATTGTAAATAATGTTTAAACTTAATACATCTTTACGTTAAATTTGTAATTTAGTATATGTTTCAACATAAAGTAACAAGTAAAGCCTAACTATAATTTTAAAAGGAAATCCAAGGGTTTGTGACATTTTACAATAAAGTCCAGTTATGTTTATAAAGAAAACTTTTTTTTAACTTCAAACAGAAGTACGCAAAAACCAAAAGATTGAATTTGAAATATTAAACACACAACAGACATGCAAACATAAATAAGTTACATATGTTTTCTATTTGAATCAAAAAAAATTATTTCATTAATTAAGACTTAGATTTTAATCAAAAAGTTTTTCTTTATTAAATAACAAACTTGAAACAAAAAAAAATAGATATGACAAATCAGACATATATGTATATGTTGCAAAGGTCTCGGATCTAAACAATTAAGCAATATGAGAAATAATTAAATATGGGATCATATAATGTAGATGTGATAATAACAACATGAATTGGCAAACAGTCAAAATATATCTTGAAATAGATTCAAATTAAAATAACATGGTGAACATATGTAATTAATTAAGATGAAGCAAAAGGGATCTAATTTACTTAATCAAATAAATAAATACACGGATGAGATGAAATAGGAGATGGATCTAAATTACATAAAAAATTTGAATGATGAATATATAAAATTAGAATTATCACCTTGAGATGTTGCCAAGAGAATGCACCTTGAATGATGAATCAAAAGCTCTTAGATTCCATGAATCAATCTTCGAATTTTGCAAGAATTAAGAGATTAGAACAACCTTTTTGTTATTAATTTTATTTGATATTTTATTTTGAAAATTTAGAGGTTAGGAAGCCATAAAGATTCAAAATTCTCTGATAGAAGAGCAAGAGGGATTATTGTGACTGGAAATAAATCTATCGTATAAGAAATTAAAGGGAGATGTGTTTTAAAGGAATGATGAAACCTTTCATATTTCTTCTTTAAAACTTTCCCCTGTTAATTCCTTTTTAACACTATAAGACACACGGTGTATTCCAACGGAGCCTTCCAACGGCCACCAACGTCATTGACCAACATCTTCCAACGTCTTCCAATGTCCAGTGTTTTCTCGTATATTTTATTAGTTAAAAACTGTAGGACGTTGGTAGACGTTGGAATCTGGACGTTGGCGGCCGTTGAATGAGTTGGAAATCCACGAGCAAAATAGAAACCCAGCTTCTTCTTCCCCATTTGGCTAAAACCATTCCCCCCCCCCAAATTCCCAACTTTGCTCCGATTCCGACCTCCCGCTGCTCCAACGATCATCGGCTCCTCCGACGACTCCAAGCCTCCCTCTCGTCCTCTCTAACTCCCTAATCTCTCAAGAAAAGGTACAAAACCTAATCCCTATATTTAATTAAATTTGTTAAATTAGTGTATTAAATGTTTGTATTGCCTTATTGTATGTATAATCTAGTTTATTGAGGCATAATTTATGTTATTAACTTATGTATTGCAAGATTATATATATTTAAGTTTGTATTAACAATAGAATAATGTGCATACAATTAGTTTTAGGTTTGTTTGGAAACGTTAGTTATTAGTAAGCATACAATTAGTTTATGTATTTTAGAAAATTTCAAAAACGATATTTATATTCATGAAACCCTTAGAGTGTCTTTCGGCCCCGTCTGATAAGTATTGCATATGATCGTTACGTGGATATTCGTTTTTTAACAGAACGGACATCTATATTCATCGTATACGATATTTGTTGGATTTGTCCCTGTATTGGACAAGTTACGAACACAATAACGTATCGTAAAACATTTCATTTTAAACGGTTCATAGAATTTCGACAACGCTTTCTTTATGTTCCCTGTGTACACGCAAATGTGTACTATTCAGGAAACTAAAGCGAAGTGCTGCCGAAATTTTGTTGAATCGTTTAAATTGAAATGATTTACGCGATTTAATTACGTTATTGTATTTGTAATGAGAGGTAAGATGACCCATCGACAAAGCGTCAATGATCTATTAATATAAAATTCACCAATAATATTGTTTTAATAAAATGTCAATTTTTTAAATTTATATCGTACTTTTTAATCATATACGTAGGTAAATGGACAATTATTTTACTGATCGAAGCTGGATGTACAAAAAAAGAAGGGTCGAAAATGGAGGCACAATAAGTGAACAGTTTAATAATGGTGTTCGCGTATTTATTGATTTCGCTTTAAGTAATAACAGAAACGATGAAGATATCCGTTGTCCATGTACTAAATGCAAAATGTTAAAGCATTTGATACCAGAAATGGTTAGAGTTCATTTGTGTCAATACAGTTTCGTGCCGAACTATTTGGTTTGAGATCGTCATGGAGAACCATTAGCATCTAATCATGTACAAGCTGAGGAGGTAGTGTGTACTGAAATTGATACGATGAATCTCGTAGAACATATGGTTGAAGATGTTGTACGGTCAATGTTTCATGTTCCTCGATTAATTGATTACGATGGTAATGCTGAAGAAGAACCAAATATTGGGGCAAAAAACATATATGATTTATTAGATGCCGCAAAGAAACCCCTTTGGGAAGGCTGCACAAACGGAACCTAATTATCAGTAACTGCTGAATACATTGCAATGAAATCTAAATACAACTTCACAGAAGCTGGATTTACAGCTGTTGTATAAGCTGCGAAATGGCATATGCCTCCCAATAATTTAATGTGCGAAAATCATTATGAAGTAAAAAAATGACGTCAGCTTTTGGTTTATCGTATCATAAAACAGATACATGTCTAAACGGTTGCATGCTGTTTTGGAAAGAAGATATCAACCTTAGAAATTGTAAAATATGTAATCAGGAAAGGTACAAATCAAGAAAGAAAAAAGGAAAGGAAGTCCCATATAAACGTATGCATTATTTACCAATTACTCCTAGACTTCAAAGGTTATATGCATCTTCTGTAACCGCGCAACATATGAGATGGCATAGTGTTAGAACACGGGAAGAATGTACGTTAACACACCCAGTTGATGGGGAAGCATGGAAGCATTTTGACCACAAATATCCTGATTTTGCATCCGAGAGTCGTAATGTTCGACTTGGTTTAGGTACGGATGGATTTTCACCATTTTCTCAGTTTGGTTCTAAATATTCGTCATGGCATATAATTGTCACACCTTATAATTTACCTCCATAGATGTGTATGAAAACTCCATATATGTTTCTCACAGTTGTCGCCCCTGGTCTTAATGATCCGACACAAGGAATCGATGTTTATTTACAACCTTTGATTGAAGAATTAAAAACACTGTGGTACGAAGGAGTAGAAACATATGATATTTCCAAAAAAAACTTTCGCATGTATGCTTCTTTGATATGGACAATCAGCGATTTTCCTGCTTATGCAATGCTTTCAGGTTGGAGTACGGTGGTCGTCTAGCTTGTCCGTACTGCATGGAAGATGCACGAGCATTTTCTTTACCTCATGGGAAGAAAATTTCATGGTTTGACTGTCATCGATGTTTTCTTCATATTAATCATCCTTTTAGAAGAGATAAGAAAAACTTTACAGCTAATAGACATGAAACTTTGAGACCACCTACGGTTTGGTCAAGCGAAGATATTTATGAACTTGTAAAGGATTATCCAAAGATACATGAAACTGGAGAACAAATAAAATTCAAGGTAAATCATCGATTCATAACTGGTGCAAACAAAGCATATTTTGGGAGTTGCCTTATTCGAAAAATCTCCTGATTCGTCATAATATTGACGTGATGCATAAAGAGAAAAATGTGTTCGATAATATTTTTAATACAATTTTGAATGTCAAGGGAAAGACGAAAGATGATTTGAAATCAAGACGTGATATCGAAGTAATATGTAATCGTCATGAGCTTCATATAAAGCCAAATGACACAAAAAAGCCAAAAGCTTGCTATGAGCTAGACAATAATCAAGTTAAAGTACTTTTAAAATGGGTGGAAGGACTAAGATTCCCGGATGGTATATCTTCTAATATTCGTAGATGTGTCGATTATAAGAACAATAAACTTAGCGGGATGAAAAGTCATGATTGTCATGTTATGATGGAAAATTTATTACCCGTCACTTTTAAAGAACCGTTGCCCGTAAAAGTTTGGACTGTTGTAATAGAACTTAGTCTTTTTTATAAAGAGATTTGTTCTACTACATTAAAAGTTGATCGTCTATGTAAACTTGAGGAAGAAATCCTGATATTGCTCTGCAAAATGGAAAAAGTATTTCCTCCAGGTTTTTTCAATGTTATGGAACATTTACCTATTCATCTTCCATTAGAAGCACGTCTTCGAGGGCCTATGCAATATGGATGGATGTATCCATTTGAAAGGTATTTAAATCATCTAAAAAAAGTGAGACGGAAAGCTCGAGTTGAAGGTTCGATTTGCAAATCATACATCGAAGAAGAAGCTTTGTTTTTCTCTCTCATTATTTTAGTGACCATGTGAACATATCATTTGAAAGTGCTACGCATGATGAAGGCATTGATCAAGACGATTGTCAAACGACCTTATCAATTTTAAAAAAATAAGGTCGGCTTGCTGGTGCTTGTGCGGAAGTATGGTTGGATGATAGAGATTATCATGTTGCACACACATATGTTCTTCTCAACTGTGCCAAAGTTGCACCATTTGTTAGGTAATTTACTTATATATATATATATATATATATATATATATATATATATATCGTCAACACGTGTGTATACACAAATATATGCACACACGTGTATCTTAATCATAATGCAACATTTGTTGTATGATTGCAGTATTTACGAATCACAACATCCTAACCGCGATATCGGCAAAGAATTCGCTTCTTGGTTTTCTAAGTACGTTTTTGTTACAACAAATTGTATTGTAGACAAAGGATTGAAACATTTAGCTATGGGACAAAAAAGGAAAGTGAAGACCTATCCAATATTCTTTGTCAATGGATATAAATTTAATACCAAAGAATACGGTGCCGAAATATTA
This sequence comes from Allium cepa, assembly GCA_030765085.1. Taxonomy (NCBI): domain Eukaryota; kingdom Viridiplantae; phylum Streptophyta; class Magnoliopsida; order Asparagales; family Amaryllidaceae; genus Allium; species Allium cepa. Next base: position 846,106,310 of record CM060943.1, read on the forward strand.
ACTAACAATACTGGTGTATTTGTTAAATGTAGTGATGATCCAAATGATCATATACATGATTTTTATGGTGTGCTAACCAAGGTTTTGCAATTGACGTATTTCACACGACCCGCGGAAGAAGTATTTTTGTTTAAATGCAACTGGTTCAGCAAAGTTCTAGGTTCTGGAATCAACGTGCACCCAAAATATAATCTTATAGAAATAAAACATACTTTGCGTTATTATAAATACGATCCTTTTGTACTTGCCAAACAAGCTCTTCAAATTTATTATGCTTCTTACCCATCTCTAAGAAGAGATAAAATAGATTGGTCGGCTGTTTTTAAAACAAAGGCAAGGTTTACATTTGATGGACGGAATATTCCCCAAGAACAAGCTTACCAAGCAGACATCGAGGAAAATAGAGGAATAATAATAACCAACGATCGAACAGATTTTGGACCTCTAACTATGAATCAAATGCATTAATTGAAGCATTTGAGAGTATAGAGGAACAAAATATAGAGTGCGAAATGGAGTCCGAGTCCGAAAATGACGCGGACTGATCAACTATCTACATTTTGAGAAGGTAAATTTATATTTTTTAAACATTATCCTGTTTTCATTAAAAATGAAATGGTATGCTAATATATGATATGTATCACATCTCGTTTTTATGTTACGCCATACTGTATATTTGACATATAGTCATTTTATTTTCTGTTATAATGTTTGTTTGTAACATGTATTATATAGGTATGTCGTCACATAGACGTACTGGTGGACATTTTGGGTCTCCCTCTTCCTCACAGAGAGGGCATGCTCGTCCGGACGGTGGTGATGGCGGTGGTCCATCACAGGAGCTACGGCGTCCTATGGTGTGGCTAAAGCTGAAAGTAGATCAAAGGTAAGTATTAAATTTCAAAACTAAATTTCATTTTTGTACAATCTATTCTGAAAATATATAGTAGTCATGAAATATTAAATGTTTTTTTCTCTGTTTAAACACAGTGGTTTCTCTTTGGAGCCGACTCAAGTAGTTCTATCTATATCTCGATGGGCGTACATGGGTCGTATGACTGAATGTTGGCCTAAGTGGACATTGATTCCAGATAATGTTAAAGAGACTATTTGGCAGGATTTTTTGGTATGTCACTTTATATATTAGGAACATGTTATATCAATTCATGTTTACATTATTTATAAAAGCTGTATAACTCTTATTTTGTCAAACGTGCAGGCGGAAGTGGACCTTCAGGACGTTGATATTTCAGTCGTATATCGCCACTGGTGCAGCAAAGTCGCAAAGAACTACCGGGAAATAGTAAACAGCTTAAAAATAGCGGGAAAGAAGCCTCAGTGGATGAGCACAGCTTGTGTGGGATTGTAACATCCCGAAAATTTTGATTTAAATTTTAGTAATGTATTTGAACTTTTTGAAGTTTAAATTGAAAAAGTTATAAAGAAATAGAATATGAACAAAATATAGTGTTTTTAGTTAAAACCTTTAAATAGAATTAAAAACAAATATTGGAATTAAATTACATAAGTTACTAAATGTTAATAACTAAAACAACTTTTCCTATATTTAGCAAAATAACTAAAACAAGTTGCTGTAAACAATATGAAGACATAAGAGAACAAATGAACAAATAATTAAACAAATGAATCAAATGAATATGTTACTATACAAACCAGTAAATGTGTAAGCAAAAGAAAAAAAAACACTTCATCTTAGCAAAGTCAACAAACAAATTGCATAGGAAGTGAACAAACAAAAAAATAAAAGAATATAAACTATACATAAAAAAAAAAAGGAAATCAAAACCATAACATGCTGCAAATAGAAAAAAAGAGGAAACCTGAACATTCCCTTTCCATACTTTCATTAAATGCCATCACCTTTAACAAAGAAACATACTTGCATTAAATGCAAGCCTACATCAGCACTTTGAAGATACAGGGAAGCATGAAACACGGCATGCTATAAATATACCAGCAACATACTTTCATTTAATGATTTTACTGTAACCATAAAAACAGTTTTGGTTTACTTTTATACCATAAAACATTGTACTTGCTTATACTTTACTCTGTACACCACCTCTCACCTATATGTATACATACACAAAGCCTCATGTTCATTTGTTAAAAAAACAACTCCAGTATCATTCAAATTTTTTTTAGCATAGATCAGAAAATAAAAAGAGAAGATTATCACCTTATATTACAAGTTGAAAGAAAGAAGAACAGAGGGGAGTTTCAACTGCAGAATCAAAACAAAACAAATATATAGCTCTGTTTCAATATTTTTCCAGGTGAGTAAATTTACTGCTTGGATATATAAAAAAAAAAAATTGTATTAGATTTGTGAACAGTTTGCTTAGCTATGTAAGTTTTAAAGGATAATTCTGCATATTGTTCTTCTCTGTAATTTAGTTACAGGATAGATTAAACTGAAATAAATCAAACATCTTCACACAAATTTCTTTAAACTTAAGGACTTGAACAAAGTAAGTTGTTTTTAACTTGAATTACAGTTAAAAATGTTGTTTGGAGTATAGGAATGGAAACTCAACTCTGTATACATGATTACAGTAAGAACAAATTTTTTTATGATAAATTCAAGAATGTTAAATCGTTGAATGGATTGCATAAGTTGGATAAGCATACAAAGTTACAATTTTTAGAAGTAACATGATGATTTTTACTAAAGTGGTTTAAGAGCAGTTCTAATTCAAACAAAAGTTTCATTTTTCTAAATTTCTGATTATCTAGTCAATTATAAATGCTAAAAATTGTTATATAGCAAGTTTAATCCTTTACAAATCCAAGAAAAATGCTTAAAGATTTTTCGAATGCATTGATTTTGAGATTTGCATAAAAGTAGGGTTTGGTTTCTAAGTTTAGTCATGTCTGTAATGAGATGAATGCGACTCCTACGCGTGACCGAGTGTCACGAGGCTCTGGTGGAAGGTTGCTGGGGGGTTTGTCGTGGTGTGGACGAAATGCGAGTGCCTCTGATGGCCAGAGGAGGTGGCGCGAGTGGATTTCCTGGGGATGAGGCGTTTTGAGTCGGCTGTAGTTTTTGTAAAAATGGCTACATTTTTGTTTCGAGCAGATGCCTTCAAATCAATGTTTGATTTCGAGTGTATGGAGTGTTAATGACTTGACGGAGTCATTGGTGATCGCCAGAGAGGCGTCGCTGCCGTGTACATGTGCACGACTTGGCCTCTGTGTCAGTAAGGGGGGTATGGCCTGGGTACTCGGGGACGTTATCGAGCATGGGGGGGTCAAACTCGGGGTCGAACTCGAAGCACGTGGTGGAGGCATTATTTCCAGTTTTGATTCATAAGCGCGTAAATAAAAAAAAAGAAAAGAAGAAGAAACTGGAATGAGGAGAGAAAGGGGAAGGTAACGCAAAGGACCGGGTTGACGCGAGTGAAACGCGGTTTCTACTCGGGTTGTTTTATATGGGCTAAGCCCATTCAAAAAATTTAAGTCAACAATGAGTAAGAAAATTTTGTGTTTGCAATATAAACAATTTAGATTTTGTTAAGTTAAATTAGTTAACAAATGCTTTAGAATTTGTAAATTCCTTAATTAAGTAAAGAAAGTTTAAATGATTAAATTTTAAAAGAAGAATTTTAAATTAATTTACATTGAAATTCCATTGTAACAATAAATTAATTTTTAAAGTATAAAACAGATTTTTCAAATGGAAATTAAGGTAAACAATTTTTATCAATAGTTTTGAAAGGAATTTAGAATGATTTAAAGTTTATGATTAAAAATTGATTTAGTAAACAATTAAGTACTCAAATAAATTTATAATTAAGAATTTATTGATTAGATAAAGCAAGTTAATTAATTTAATTGGCAGTTAACTAAAATAACTAATTAAGGAAATATCAATGTATCAAGATGATTAAGATTTATTTATTTATCATTAAGAATAATAAATCATTGATTGGAAAAAAAATCAATAAAATAATTATTTGGTTAATTTATCTCATTCGTTTTGATTGGTAAAAAAATTTACTATTGTTGTTAACTCATATTGATATCTCTATTCTGTTGTAATTCTGTATGATGTAATTGCCAAGTTATTGCACTGTGATTGTGATTTGTTCTGTATTGATGTGAAAACCCTGTTGTCTGTAAACCGACATTTAAACTTCGATGCGACAGGGAATCGGATTTCATTTGGTTGTCCGAAACCCACGTCGAACCTGTGAATATTTGTGCATGACATCCACATGTTTTAAAATTTGACACTCACTATTCGAATTAGCCGGGAAAGGACCTTTGAGTCATATAACCCATTTCGAATATGTGATTCGACGTTATGGATAGCAATTGAAGACCGGTGTTGAAGACCGGGTATTTGCGAGAGCGATAGGATGACCTGTCGATTGACTCTGCACCGAGTTGCTCCAGTATAGAGTTCTCCATATGTGATGGGGAATCCGATCAGGATTGTGGATATCCGGATTGCAAGGACTTCTTTGGAAGTGCCTTCGGTTCTGTTCGAACCCAGAACAGACTTGTATGGATTGTATGTCTGACATTACAAATTGAGATATAAAGCCGATTTCTTTCAAATATATTTCTGTTGGTGGCGGAGAATTTATTCTCTTAGCTTAACACCCTTCTCTGAGACGTACGAGCTCAGAGGTTATGTAGTTGAAGGTTATCAGCGATATATTCCCAATTTGGTAATGTGACATGCCGAGTGTTGCTGTGAAATGATCATTGTGTTGATCATTTGTGATAGGATCATTTGTTTGATCGTCTATCTTGGTGATCATTTCTATGATCATTTGTTGACACAAAGCACAACTTTTGTATAAAGCGTGTTTTTGTGGACGTGACTTCGTCGGACCTCACACCCCGAAATGGTCAAAACAGGAAAGATGCGGCAAGGTTATTGGGGGTAGCACCCCTTAGGGTATGTGCATTTCCTTCCGGATAGAAGTGGTATCATGGTATGGAGCCCAGATATTTAACTTATGTTGATATCGCAGATATATATATATGATTTTGTGATTTGTTGCTGGGGCCTCAGTTAAAGGTTGGTTACGACCGGGAGATGGCATACTCGTGTCAGTAGTTACCCAGTTAGGGGTAACCCGGCCTTGTGTTGGCAGAGATCCGGTTTGGTCCTCGGGGACGTCCTTCCAGAGGCGTTCTCATGTGGCAATGGGAAGTTCCTTGGCCTGACCATTTGTTGGAAATCCAAAGAAACAATACGAAACCCTGTACGATTTTAGTTGTAGAACCTGTCATGCAGCGTGGCGGTAACCTGCCACAAAACATGGTAGCTATAGTAGGCATAGTTCGGAATGTCTATGCTGGCTAAGATTAATATTCTATTTTCGAAATGATTTACTTCATTACGCACTAGTAATAATATCAAAGAATTCTTTTCTCGTACCAAGCATATTTAACTATCATAAGAAGAAATCTCCTCCAATTTTGCGTTTGCATTGTGTGTGTGGCGGGAGGTCTTATGGTAGTTCCATTTTTAAAAGCATTCCGCAAATTCTTTTATAAATCTCGTTTTATTTAAATGCAACTGTTTTCGTTTACTCATACCAGTTCCATGACTGATCCGGAGTTTATTGTTTTCTTTCCTAAACTCTGGGTGCCCATTATTTTCACATGGGCAGCCTAGTAGCAGGTTTCTATATTTTGGAGTAGCAGTATTTTGGAGCTCTCATCTTGGAGCTATCTTAGAAGCTTTCGGAGATTGCAGGTGTTTAGCTTTTGGGAGTTAGTTATCACCTCTTTCATTTGAGGATTTTTGGATATATGATCACTGTTGTATTATCATGATGTTGTATTTGGAGTTGTAGTGTATGTAATATGTACTCTGTTGCAATATGGATATTATGTTGATGTTGTAACAGTGATGTTATTTATGATATTGATTCTGTTCCGCTGTTTTATATTCATCTAATTGTTGTTATAAGCTCCGGCGACGCAAAATTTGATGTTGTTTACCGAACATCGAGTTTGGGTCGTCACAAAGTGGTATCAGAGCCGTTGGTTGAGTAAGAACTTTAGCTACGGAGTATAACACATTAGATGGCTCATTAGAGATAGGGTGAAGTATATCCTAGAATGAGTATAATCAAAATTGAAACTTTGAAATTTCTTAGTCTATTTCTTTTTACTGCTGATATTCCTTAAGATATTTCGCCTGTATATCTGAATCAATTTTCTTACTAATCTCAGATAGTGAAAATGAGTGGACGCAGAGGAAGAGTTAGGGGTCAAGGCAATGCTGCAGCACCAAATCAAATTCCCCCAGCCGCAGAAGCAGTAATAGAAATTCAGCAGCAGCCGGACTTGGCTGATTTATATAAGAAGTTCGAAAAGCTTGGTGGCAAACCGTTCATTGGCAAAGAGTCAATTATTGACGCTCAAGCTTGGGTAAGATCGTGTGAAAAGATTTTTAAAGGGCTAAAATTGCAGGATGAGCAGAAAAGACTTATAGCTTCTTGGCAACTCCAAGGAGAAGCTTCAGCTTGGTGGGAAACCATCATTATAGATGAACCCGAGGAAGAATTTACTTGGGATCGTTTTAAAGAAGTGTTTGAGAAACGTTACATGCCATCGGCGGGAGTTTCCAGAATGTATCAGGAATTTCTGGATTTGAAGCAAGGAAGTTTGTCGTTTGAAGAATACTTGAATAAATTCAGCGAATTATCTCGGTTTGGCCCAGAATTGCTAAATACACCTCTTAAGAAAAACGAAAGGTTTATCCGGGGAATGAACCAGAAATATGATGGAAGAATGACAGGTCATGTTAAAGAATCTTTTTCAGATTTGGTAGATATGGGGTACAGGTACGCTACTCTTGATATGCAAGAAGCAACTGTCGAGAAAGGTAATTCAGGTACTCAAAATTACAAAAAGCGGAAATTCGGAGGCAAGAAACCTTGGCAAGGCAATGAGAAGAAGAGGAGCATTCAAGGAAGCGCAACAGAAAATGTCACTTGTTACAACTGCAAAGAGAAAGGCCACTATTCAAATGACTGCCCGAAACCGAAGAAACCAGCTAGAGAATGTTACAATTGTCATAAACCGGGACATTTAGTTAAAGATTGCCCAGTGATGAAGCCAGCGCAGGTGGCAAAAGTTTATGCAATTAAGAAGGACCCCTCATCTTCATAAGCTGATAAAGGGAAAAGCGTTTTGGAAGGTAACCTTACTATTAATAATAGAACTGTAAGAGTTTTATTTGATACAGGAGCTTCACATAGCTTTATGTAACGACCCGAAATTTTCGAACCCGAAAATTCCAGATAGTTATGAAAAAGAAGAAAGAGATAGAAAAAGAAGAAAAAAAGAAACATCAACAACTCACATTCGCAGCGGATAAAATATAATAATAAATAATAGTTTACAAAATAATACTATATGTGTTGATTACATTTAATATACATCAGAGTTTTCACATATATATAGTCACTGAATATATACAATTATCATGTCTCATATACACAGCAATATAATACAGCGGAAATATTTTTTTCGCTATAGCCATCCAGCTCGTCTCTTGAGCTCCAGAATGTACCTACCTGAAAATATGTAATACTCGGTCTGACCCGAGCATTACACCAAAGTAACACCCGGGTCAGGCTGGAAACCAGCGTGAGTAAACCCATCTAATATGTAGTACCAAACAAACAACTTATATAAACCCGGGTAACTTTTATAATTTAACCAATTCACAGTTTGCTATAGACAATGCTTATTTCACATATAACTTTCTAAGTACCAAAAACTTAGATAAAAAAAAATCCAATCCACTTAAATCATTTCATTCTAGTCTATTGATTTCATACAATCAATATATTTTTAATCCAAAGTGATTTCGGGTATTTCCGAATACCCGATCCCGGTCTCCTCGGATCTCATGTCATCCTAATCCCAAATTATCCAAATAAAATACACAACATTTCATATCAGCAATATCAACTCATTCAAAGTATCCCATATCATTCAATCATCCATAAGCAATGCTTAATCAAATACAAATTAATTTAATTGATTCTAATTGAATTCCTAACCACATTCATTTAGATTACTTCATTCAATGTTAATTAATTCCAAATCAATTAATTAGTCAATCCTTCACAATTCATCTTAATTAATCATCCCGGATTAATTATTTCAATTACATTCAAGTAATTAAATTAACTTTACAATATTAATCAGCCCCAACCAAGATCATTAAGTAATCTTAATATCTTTATGACTTGACTAATTATTTGATTACATTAATCCTTAATTACCTATACTAATTAACTCTCCATAAGTCACTTATTACTGATTATTTCATCTTAATTAGTCAGTCTTCAATTACATCGTTAATTTTGTTAATTATTTCCAATTATATTTCAATTTGTTCTAATCTAAATTACTTTAATTTAATCACAATATTAATCACTGCCGATTAATTTCAAATTGTAATTAATTTCCATTTATTTGCTTTATTAATCAAATTCATCCTAAATTAATAACCTTAATTAATCTCTTGATTTATTCCTCAAACAAATTTTATATTAGTAATTTCATTAAGTAATTATTTACCAATCATCCAACGATTATTCTGAGTTACTTACACTTAATTAATTTACTTAAACTTAATTAATTCAAACCCTTATTAAATTTTAAGATGAAGACATTTTTTTATTTATGTTTTAAGTTTAATACAACTTAAAACCCAATATACCTCGAGTCAAACCCAATTAACTCGAGAGCCAACCAAAACCAAAGTCATATCATCATTAGTGCACATCCAATAAATTTAATCATTCAACCAATCCATTTAAATCTAAATGAAACTCCGACTGAGTGAAGTTTACTCACCTTTGATTTTGCAATCCAAATCCAATCTCGACTTGGTTCCCTTCAGATGTTGACCTTGAATAATAATTTATATGATTTATTAACATTTGAAATAAATCGAAAATCAATTACCGCTTAATACTTAAATTTTAAATTAACAATTTGGTTTTAATCGAATAAATTCTAATTTCAACCAATTTCCTCTAATAATTTATTTCAACAAGATAATCTCTAAAATTTCCAATACCCAAACTTCCATGTATACCCTTTTTTTTTTCTTCCCAAAATCTTACTTATAAAATAATATATAGATTTAAAAATCCAATCTTCATATAAACTTCTAACATTTTGATTTTGATTTTTTTTTAAACAATCTGTAAGTTCTGAAGATATAAAATTTAAAATTTTAAAATAAAATAAAAAAAACTATTCACCTTACTGCTGTAGACCAATCCCCAGAATCATCGAACTCACGAAGCTCCTCGCGATTCGAAATCGCGTCCAACATCCCCTGCCATTCCCCTTAATCTCGAACTCGCCCACGAACGAACATGTCGTGCCGCACAAGATTTGACAACCCTACTCGACGAAGACAACACTCGATTTCATCGCCTCATCGCTGCTCGACCCCACTGCCTAGTCGCGACATCCCAAGGCACCGCTTAAGACGAGCACTCCACCCTAACACGCGCGCGACTCTCCTCCCCTTCGGCCATGATTTCGAAATCGCGACTACTCCGAAGCCCTAGCCATGCCCCCCCATTGACTTCGATCTGGAATTAGATCGAACGAATGAATTCGCTGGCTCTTCTCTCTCCTCTTTTTTTTTTCGATTCGAGAACTTCGGCCATGATTTTGTTTGTTTGTATTATTATTATTTTTTTTAAAAAATTTGCGATCTGTTTTAGAATTAAAGAGGGGACGAGAAGGATATATACGAGGGATAGCTTCTCGTGTACCCGTTATAAAAAAAATATCTCTGACTGTATGTATTTTTAAATTCGTTATATTATAAAACTTCCAAACTGTCCCGTTAATTGCTATTAAATTTTCGAACTCCTCATAAGGAATGTCGCTAGGTAATTACAAGGTTTTACCCGCGTTTCGAACACAATGGAACGTATTTCGAAAGGCAATTCAATCATATGCACGAGTTACTGAAGAAAACGATCAATTTGAATTAAATCGATTCAAATAAATTCGAAGCGTTTTGAGCTGCCAGGGTCAAACGACAACTCCGATTGCCACGAAATTAGAAATCCGATAATAACTAACTATTACGGATCCAATGGAACTGGTTTCGCCGAATTCCGAGATTGTTCCTCGGAAGACTATTTTTAAATATCAATTTAAGCGATGTATTTTCAAAATTGAACAAATCACCTATAAATTAAATTTCAACCTTTCTATTATCTTCAGTATCTTCATTATAAATTTTATAAGCCTTCAAATTATCTTAAACAGACTTAGAATCTCAGATTCAACAATTTACCCAATTTCAATTATTAAATTCAACATTTAAACTATATAATTCAATGATTTAATTATCAAGAAAATATTAATATCTTGAATTTCTAGTTAAAATTAACTTTTAAATATTTAAAATAAATTAATTATTCCAATTTAAATTGTTAGAAATTCCGGGTCGTCACATTCCTCCCCCCTTAAAAGAATTTCGTCCCCGAAATTACTAGATAGGAAGAATGGTCCAATACCCGCTTATCTTTTCCAAAATTCACAATTCAATATCCTACCACTTATCTTTTATTAAAGGTCCACTAACACCTTATTCAACTTTCCCAAAACCTTCTATAGATTCAATCAATACTCTTCTGCTCAATCAATTAAATATCAATTTAAAACCAATTTTTGAATTATCAAAATTTCTCAAAAATTTTCTAACTCTCTAAATTCCCGAAAAATTTTGCCAGCGTCTCCTTTGCGCGGCTAGCTCGGTACTACTACAAAAGGCCTCTACGGGCTCCCAAATTCCAAAAAGAAAACAAAAGCCAAGTGGTTACATCAAAAACCCAATCCAATATCATACGGAATCAAAATACTTACCTTTTTAGTCGGGCAATTCAAATTTATCATTTGGAATCAAATCCAATTTCCTCCTCTTTTATAATACCTGCATATCCTGCTTAGCACTAATATTCAGACACAATATCCCAAAATCATTTTATACATCTCTTTAGATAAGTTTCATATCCACTTCTATTCAAATTAGTTTTCGCCATTTCATATGAATTCAATTCATTTTCGATTTCTAATATTGAGTTATATCATTCATTTAAATTGATTCATATTAGTTTCATTTACTAGTTTACTTTAAGTTTCCCGTTTGAAATTGTTTTGTCGTTAACCAAAATTTTCTAACTCCCAAAATTTTTAGAAAATTTTGGCAGAGTCTCCTTTGTACGGAGGAGCTTTTGCAATTTCACAATATATATAAATATGTATACACCGACCCACACGGTCGGAAAAAGCAAAAACAGTTCATATTTCCTATTTTTATGGCGTAGGCGTACCTTATTTAGCATTTAAGCAAGCAGCTTATAAATTCTAGCAATTAGCATATCCAAATCTAGCCAAACGGCTTCCCTATACCTGTACTTACTCAATTTAAATATGTAAGTGCCATATATAGAAATTTTATTAACCTAACACTTACTTTAAAAAGCCAAACATATGCATTACATAAATAACAAGCACCAAACATTTCCAATAAGCAATTTATATGTTTTAAAGCACATCTAGTTGTTTCCAACCAAATTTATATGCCTTTTCATTCAATTTTAATGGTTTACACACAATTACTTGTATTCAGCTCATTTTAAGCGAAACAATCTCATATTCACTTCAATTGATTCAAAAATCAATTATATCGCTTCCACTTATTCGTAGCATTTAATTTGATAATATCCATGTGAATAATTAATTGTTTAAGTTTCATAACCAATTAAAATTGATTCCCACTCAGTTTTATTTAATTCAACTGCATTTTAATTTATTCACCAACCATACATACGCATTTCATTTCATCACCTTATTGACTTCATTCAAATTATTTATTAAGCTTAGCATATTCAATATTTCTAAATTTATAACCATTTCTAAATTAATTTTATCCAAGCTTTAATTTAATAGGTTTTTATCCTTATTCGAAGCCAAAGCTTCCATAAACATTAAACTTAAGTTAATTACTTTAATTTATTCCAACATCAACTTAAGTTCACTTCCATTAAATTTGATTCTTATTAAATCAAATTCCATTTAATTCAGTTACCCCATCTCCTTCATTGTAAATTTAATCCACCTTCTCAATTTATCAAAACAATATCCAGGCACATATGCCACCGAACTTAAGTCCAGTCTGATAATCCAATTCCAATTAAAGTTTGATTCAATTTTTTTTTTTTTTATTCATTAGGCTTCATCCATTTATTATATAATTCCAGTGATCCCATTAAATTTTTTTAATTTACTTGTTTATTTCGAATTTATTTTATTAATACAAGACCATCTCAATTTATTTCTATTCACTTGGATTTTGCTTTGCAACTCAAACTATTTCTATTATAATCACTTCTCTTATATCCAATCCACTTGCAAATCTCATTAAATATTATTCAAATCACCCTTGAATTTTATTTATAATTCAAACCATCACATTTCTTTTTCAATCCAGCCCTATTTTATTTTTACAACATCTCTTCTAATTTATTTCATTATTAAATCCAAGTCGAGTTCTATTTACAATTTGAATTCATTTCCAAACTCCATTATTTATTTACAATTCATTTATTAACCAAAGTTAAATTTTATTAACATACTCCATCAAGTAATTATTTTGTTAATTAGCTTACTTCCAACTTTCAAATCAATATGCGATTTTATTTCAAAAAAAATCGCTTCATTGAAATTTCCTGAGTCCAATTTTATTTTATAATTCCAGTTTGAAATCCCTTTTTTACTTTAAAATTTAGGAATGCCTTCAAATTTAGACAATACAATTAAAATAGCTTTTTATAAAAATATTATTTATAACTCGATGTCTCAACCAGTCCATTCTTGTTCTCACAGAAATTCAGTTATACGTTGATCAGGCGTAGGACTGAAAATCTATAAGTACTTGGTAAACCCGTTCTCAACACCCAGTGAAAACACTTGGAAAACAATTTTATTGAAATATAGAAAACAATTTTTGAAAATAGAGGAAATATCTTTGGTGAGAATGCTCTGGAAATCATCACACCCATCCATGGTCACAGTTACATACCAGGGTTACGTTGCAGTCTCAACAAAAGTCCATGTAACTGCAGGCTCTCCGCGGCCTCTCGATTACGCCATGGATCCCACACAACAGATCACAGTTACATCCAGGGTTACGTTGCCGTCGCAGCAAAAGTCCATGTAACTGCAGGCTCTCCGCGGCCTCTGATTTCTCTGTCGAAATGAAACTTCTCCACTCCTACATAGGTCGCAGTCTACCGAGATAAACTCAACCGCAGACTGTTGGCTCTCAACGGCACACACGACTTCCGCAATGTTACCATAGGTCGCAGTTACATCCTGGGTTACGTTGCAGTCACAACAAAAGTCCATGCAACTGTTGGCTCTCCGCGGCACACACGACTTACGCTATGGTAACTCAACTCATAATCCTCAGGAACTAGTTTTGTCCGGACTCCTCACAGGATCAACTTTAGAACCCCCCTTTGGGGCTCAAGGTAGCACCACCCAGTGGCACTCCTGAGAAGTCCATTTCAAGGGAGCGCCTTTTTCTCCAGAGCTATCATCAAAACACTTTATACTATACACATATAGTATCTTTCAAATCATACACCTAGTATGAATTTTATCAAAGCTCCTTTACACAAAATCGATTATTCCCAAAATCGATAATTCTCAAACCAGGCTTTCAAAATTCAATATTGATTTTACCCAAAATCAAAAGCCTTTCCAAATCCAAAAGTTCCCAAAACTTTTTCCAAAATCCACATAAGATCCTTTATATATATATACAGATATATAAAAATTTTAAAACTTTGGATCCTTTCAAACTTGTATAAAACTCCTTTTTATACTTAAAACACTTCCAAAATCCTTTTCTTCCAGCAATAGATTCAACAAGGGAAGAATATATATACAAAGATATAACTTTGTTTACCCAAAATCAAATATTAAAATTTGATTACTCTTTCCAATATCAAGTTCCTTTCTATTCACATTCACTTATTCACATTTGCCTTTATCCCCATTTGGATTATTTCCTCAATTCTCATCCCAGTTGGGTATTTAAATCAATAACAGTTTGAACTCCGACCAGTTTATTTTAGAAAATAGCCTTGAAAATTTTAAAAATAGGTAAGTAGTTGAAAAATAATTATTAGTTTGCAAAATAGCTATAAAATGGTTAACTAATAGAAAAATAGTTGGAAAATAGTTAAATAGTTTCAGAAACTTTAGATAATTGCAAAATAGTTGTAATATAGAAATTAACTCGTAACTTAGTTGAAAATTAGTAATTAGTTTATAATACAGTTGTAAAATAGTTAAATAGTTCCAAAAGTAGTGGCAAAAACCAGTATAAAAATAGTTTGGGTTTAAAAGAAAGTTGTATGGTAAGTAGATAAGAAAATAGATTTAAAACTACTTATATTAAAACAATTTACATTGAAAATGGTCTAGAGTCAAAACTGTTCACTTCCCCAACAATTCAATTTAAATTTCTACTCCATTTAAATTGACCCAATCCCAATTTAATTAACTCCAATTTCCATTGGACTTGATTCATCCCAATTTAAATTAAATTGATTCTCAATTTCCTTCCAACTTCAAATCAAATTCCATTTGATCTTTAAACTTGTACAACTTTAAGTATAATTTCAATTTTACATCTTCTATTTATAATCAATTACACTCACATTTTGCTTTTAACTCAGAATTATACATTTTATTTAGCCAATATATTTTTATTATTCCATAAACATTTAATCAAGATTCCAGAGTTTAAACAAATGTCCAAATTACAATATCACCTTAGAATTCAACTATATCCAAAATTCCTTGGCAAATTCAATTATCCCTTTGAATTTCAAAATTAAACCCAATTTACAAACAATCCCAATTTAAAACAATTTGGTAGCAATTTCTCTTCTAGAAACTCGAAAATGAACATCGATGATGCTGCAGTCATCACCGACTTTATTTTCCAGTGACCAAAAGAGTTCAATGCTTTTATCTCTCTAAAAAAAAACACTTCCAAATATTTTTGATTTCAAATCTCTCAAATTTCAAACACAAAAAAAAATATTTTTGAAATAATACTATTCTTTCTTTAAAACCCTTGGAAACCACTTTCAAACCAAAAGGAATTTTAATTTTTCCCAAAATTCCAAACTCTCAATCCATCAAATTCATATTTAAACATTACTCTGGAATTTTCATCTTACTCTATTTCAAATATTCTCTGGAATTCTATTTCAAATTATAATCTCATTTATTTATGAAGTTTATTTCAATTAATAAATTACATTTACAATCTATATTTCAAATTCCTTTTTGATTTTAAACCAATTCCACTTAAATTAAAATTCCAAAATTATTCCAATTACTTTGGACTAATATCCATTCAATTGAACCCACTTCAATTTCAATCATTCCAATTCAATCCAATTCAAATCTCCCATTTAAATATTTTTGATCTTATACATCTTCCATCCCAAATCCAATTAATTCAAATCGAATTCAATTTGAATGAGTTCAATTCCAACTTCAAATTTAAATCATCTCGAATTATATAATTCGAGCTATATTCACAAAGATTGGTTTAACCTTTTTAAACCAAATTTAACTTTGTTCATTTAAAGTTTCAAACAATTTTAATTTCTGGGTTCTAATTCTAGAGTTTCATTTTAATTAATTTTATTTTAATTTGGTTGTATTATAGTCCTTCTTAACTTAATTCCAATAATTTAACACCCAATCACCTTAATATTTATTAGAAGGAAATAATGTTTTATATATATATCAAAATATACTTTTATATAAAACCATTTAAAACCTTTATATAAGAAAATAACAAGTACGCGCTCATATATATATATATATATATACTCAACTCATTCTAGAGTTCTACGGACTCTATTCAATGAGTAATTCCCACTAGAGCCAAGGTTCTCGCTTAACCTTCTGCTCTGATACCAACTGTAACGACCCGAAATTTTCGAACCCGAAAATTCCAGATAGTTATGAAAAAGAAGAAAGAGATAGAAAAAGAAGAAGAAAAAGAAACATCAACAACTCACATTCACAGCGGATAAAATATAATAATAAATAATAGTTTACAAAATAATACTATATGTGTTGATTACATTTAATATACATCAGAGTTTTCACATATATATAGTCACTGAATATATACAATTATCATGTCTCATATACACAGCAATATAATACAGCGGAAATATTTTTTTCGCTATAGCCATCCAGCTCGTCTCTTGAGCTCCAGAATGTACCTACCTGAAAATATGTAATACTCGGTCTGACCCGAGCATTACACCAAAGTAACACCCGGGTCAGGCTGGAAACCAGCGTGAGTAAACCCATCTAATATGTAGTACCAAACAAACAACTTATATAAACCCGGGTAACTTTTATAATTTAACCAATTCACAGTTTGCTATAGACAATGCTTATTTCACATATAACTTTCTAAGTACCAAAAACTTAGATAAAAAAAATCCAATCCACTTAAATCATTTCATTCTAGTCTATTGATTTCATACAATCAATATATTTTTAATCCAAAGTGATTTCGGGTATTTCCGAATACCCGATCCCGGTCTCCTCGGATCTCATGTCATCCTAATCCCAAATTATCCAAATAAAATACACAACATTTCATATCAGCAATATCAACTCATTCAAAGTATCCCATATCATTCAATCATCCATAAGCAATGCTTAATCAAATACAAATTAATTT
Source organism: Allium cepa (assembly GCA_030765085.1). NCBI lineage: Eukaryota > Viridiplantae > Streptophyta > Magnoliopsida > Asparagales > Amaryllidaceae > Allium > Allium cepa. The sequence continues at coordinate 846,123,144 of CM060943.1, forward strand.
AATTGATTCTAATTAAATTCCTAACCACATTCATTTAGATTACTTCATTCAATATTAATTAACTCCAAATCAATTAATTAGTCAATCCTTCACAATTCATCTTAATTAATCATCCCGGATTAATTATTTCAATTACATTCAAGTAATTAAATTAACTTTACAATATTAATCAGCCCCAACCAAGATCATTAAGTAATCTTAATATCTTTATGACTTGATTAATTATTTGATTACATTAATCCTTAATTACCTATACTAATTAACTCTCCATAAGTCACTTATTACTGATTATTTCATCTTAATTAGTCAATCTTCAATTACATCGTTAATTTTGTTAATTATTTCCAATTATATTTCAATTTGTTCTAATCCAAATTACTTTAATTTAATCACAATATTAATCACTGCCGATTAATTTCAACTTGTAATTAATTTCCATTTATTTACTTTATTAATCAAATTCATCCTAAATTAATAACCTTAATTAATCTCTTGATTTATTCCTCAAACAAATTTTATATTAGTAATTTCATTAAGTAATTATTTACCAATCATCCAACGATTATTCTGAGTTACTTACACTTAATTAATTTACTTAAACTTAATTAATTCAAACCCTTATTAAATTTTAAGATGAAGACATTTTTTTATTTATGTTTTAAGTTTAATACAACTTAAAACCCAATATACCTCGAGTCAAACCCAATTAACTCGAGAGCCAACCAAAACCAAAGTCATATCATCATTAGTGCACATCCAATAAATTTAATCATTCAACCAATCCATTTAAATCTAAATGAAACTCCGACTGAGTGAAGTTTACTCACCTTTGATTTTGCAATCCAAATCCAATCTCGACTTGGTTCCCTTCAGATGTTGACCTTGAATAATAATTTATATGATTTATTAACATTTGAAATAAATCGAAAATCAATTACCGTTTAATACTTAAATTTTAAATTAACAATTTGGTTTTAATCGAATAAATTCTAATTTCAACCAATTTCCTCTAATAATTTATTTCAACAAGATAATCTCTAAAATTTCCAATACCCAAACTTCCATGTATACCCTTTTTTTTTTCTTCCCAAAATCTTACTTATAAAATAATATATAGATTTAAAAATCCAATCTTCATATAAACTTCTAACATTTTGATTTTGATTTTTTTTTAAACAATCTGTAAGTTCTGAAGATATAAAATTTAAAATTTTAAAATAAAATAAAAAAAACTATTCACCTTACTGCTGTAGACCAATCCCCAGAATCATCGAACTCACGAAGCTCCTCGCGATTCGAAATCGCGTCCAACATCCCCTGCCATTCCCCTTAATCTCGAACTCGCCCACGAACGAACATGTCGTGCCGCACAAGATTTGACAACCCTACTCGACGAAGACACCACTCGATTTCATCGCCTCATCGCTGCTCGACCCCACTGCCTAGTCGCGACATCCCAAGGCACCGCTTAAGACGAGCACTCCACCCTAACACGCGCGCGACTCTCCTCCCCTTCGGCCATGATTTCGAAATCGCGACTACTCCGAAGCCCTAGCCATGCCCCCCCATTGACTTCGATCTGGAATTAGATCGAACGAATGAATTCGCTGGCTCTTCTCTCTCCTCTTTTTTTTTTCGATTCGAGAACTTCGGCCATGATTTTGTTTGTTTGTATTATTATTATTTTTTTAAAAAAATTTGCGATCTGTTTTAGAATTAAAGAGGGGACGAGAAGGATATATACGAGGGATAGCTTCTCGCGTACGCGTTATAAAAAAAATATCTCTGACTGTATGTATTTTTAAATTCGTTATATTATAAAACTTCCAAACTGTCCCGTTAATTGCTATTAAATTTTCGAACTCCTCATAAGGAATGTCGCTAGGTAATTACAAGGTTTTACCCGCGTTTCGAACACAATGGAATGTATTTCGAAAGCTAATTCAATCATATGCACGAGTTACTGAAGAAAACGATCAATTTGAATTAAATCGATTCAAATAAATTCGAAGCGTTTTGAGCTGCCAGGGTCAAACGACAACTCCGATTGCCACGAAATTAGAAATCCGATAATAACTAACTATTACGGATCCAATGGAACTGGTTTCGCCGAATTCCGAGACTGTTCCTCGGAAGACTATTTTTAAATATCAATTTAAGCGATGTATTTTCAAAATTGAACAAATCACCTATAAATTAAATTTCAACCTTTCTATTATCTTCAGTATCTTCATTATAAATTTTATAAGCCTTCAAATTATCTTAAACAGACTTAGAATCTCAGATTCAACAATTTACCCAATTTCAATTATTAAATTCAACATTTAAACTATATAATTCAATGATTTAATTATCAAGAAAATATTAATATCTTGAATTTCTAGTTAAAATTAACTTTTAAATATTTAAAATAAATTAATTATTCCAATTTAAATTGTTAGAAATTCCGGGTCGTCACACTTTATCTCCCAACAAACCGTAAATGAATTGGGACTTGAAACTAAATTTGCTGACGATCTTATTTGCGTGAAAAATCCGGTTGGAGGTCCCGCAAATCTTAATTCATATTGTAAGAGAGTTCCTATTTCATATGCTAGCTATAAATTTCCTATCAACCTTTTTGTCCTCGAATTTGATGAATTTGAAATCTTACTCGGTATGAACTGGTTATCGAGATACGAAGCTATATTGGAGTGTAGTAATCGGACAGTTTTAATCAAAACAAGTTTTGGAAATTTTATTGAAATCTCTTGTGAGAATCCAAGTCCAAGGAGTGACAGATTGATGTATACTTTGGGAAATCTTGAACCCACTTTGCAGTCTATACCTGTTGTTCGGGATTTTTCCGACGTATTTGAAGAAGTGAAATCTTTACCTCCTCATCGAGAAATAGAATTCCGAATTGATCTTGTACCTAATACTCGTCCTGTTGTTCACGCAAGTCGCAGGATGGCACCCAGGGAAAAGATTGAATTGGTTCATCAAACTGATGAGCTACTAGCAAAAGGATTAATTCGACCCAGTGTTTCTGAATGGGGTTCAGCCGTCGTATTTGTTGCCAAATCAGACGGATCTTTGAGATTGTGTGTAGATTATCGCGATCTAAATAAACAAACTCTCAAGAATAAATTCCCTCTACCAAGAATTGATGATCTATTCGACCAACTTCATGGCGCTCGTTTCTTTTCAAAAATGGATCTAGCTCAGGGATTCCATCAATTACGAATCGCCGAAGATTGTGTCCATTTGACTGCTTTCAGAGGTCCTAATATGTTCTATGAATGGTTAGTTATGCCTTTCGGGCTAACCAATGCTCCAGCATACTTCGTAGATCTCATGACTCGTGTGTTTCGGGAAGTTCTGAATAAATTTGTGCTAGTATTCATTGATGATATTTTGATCTATTCTAAGACTAAAGAAGAGCATGCCGAGCATCTTAGAATTGTCTTAGAAATTTTAAGGAGAAATGTTCTATATGCAAAATTTTCCAAATGCCACTTCTGGGTCAATGAAGTCAAATTCCTTGGGCATATTGTTAATGAAGAAGGAATTTCAGTAGATCCTAGCAAAATTTCCGCTATTCTTGATTGGAAACAACCCACTACTCCAAGAGAAGTTCGAAGCTTTTTGGGTTTAGCAGGCTATTACCGGAAATTCGTTCAAGATTTTTCTAAGTTAGCTAGTCCGCTGACTAAGTTAACAATGAAGAATGCAAAGTTCATTTGGACTTCAAGATGTGAGGAAGTTTTTCAAGAGTTGAAAAAGAGATTGACCACTGCTCCTGTTCTCACTATTGTTAACGGGAACCAAGGCTTGTCTGTCTATACTGATGCATGTGGTGTAGGGGTAGGTGCAGTATTAATGCAAAATGGAAAGGTAGTTGCCTACGCGAGTAGACAATTACGTCCGCATGAGAAGAACTACCCAACGCACGATTTGGAACTTTTGGCTGTTGTTTTCGCTTTGAAAATATGGATATTATGTTGATGTTGTAACAGTGATGTTGTTTATGATATTGATTCTGTTCCGCTATTTTATATTGATCTAATTGTTGTTATAAGCTCCGGCGATGCAAAATTTGATGTTGTTTACCGAACATCGAGTTTGGGTCGTCACAAAGTGGTATCAGAGGATAATAGAGGAGTAATAAGATTAAAAGGTAGGATTTGTGTTCCAGACTTTCCAGAACTGAAACGTGAAGTATTGGACGAATGCCACAAGTCCAAATTCAACATCCATCCAGGAGTCAACAAAATGTATCGTGATGTTAAAAGAACATTCTGGTGGAAAACGATGAAGAGAGACATATCTATTTATGTGAGTCGTTGTGCTACTTGTCAGCAGATCAAGAGTGACCAAAAGAAAGTGGCCGGTTTACTTCAACCTTTAGAAGTACCGAAATGGAAGTGGGATCAGGTATCAATGGATTTCATTGATGGATTGCCTCGTACCAAGAAAGGCAATGAAGCGATTTGGGTTATTATGGATCGTCTAACCAAAAATGCTCATTTCATTCCAGTTAAAACCACTCGGACCGCGGCAAGCTTGGCAGGTATTTATATAAAGGAAATTGTTCGCCTCCATGGTATTCCCAGTAGTATAGTGAGTGATCGTGACCCGATCTTCACTAGTAGATTTTGGGAAGCATTTCAGGATGCATTGGGAACGAAATTAAATTTCAGTACTGCTTATCATCCGCAATCTGATGGGAAGACTGAGAGAGTTAACCGAATTTTAGAAGACCTACTGCGTGCTTGTGTTCATGATTTTGGTGGTTCTTGGGAGGACCATTTGCATCTGGTTGAATTCTCATATAACAACAGTTATCAGGCCAGTATTGAAATGGCTCCTTTCGAAGCTTTATATGGTCGTCCGTGTCGATCACCTACATGCTGGATCGAATCAGGTGACAGACTTGTTCTTGGACCGGATATGATAAAAGAAGCCACTGAGAAGGTAAATTTTATTCGAAAGAAGTTATTAACTGCCCAAAGCCGTCAGAAGAGCTATTATGACCGACGAAGGAGAAATTTGGAATTTCAAGTTGGAGATTCTGTATTTCTGAAAGTATCTCCGATGAGGGGAGTGTTGAGATTCGGAAAAACGGGAAAGCTAGCACCGCGTTATATTGGTCCTTTTCCTATTCTGGAAAGGATTGGTTCTCTAGCATATAGAGTGCAGTTACCCAGCTGGTTGTCTGGCGTACATGATGTGTTCCATATTTCTAATCTTCGGAAATATGTGCATGATCCAGATGATATTATTGAAGAAGCTGCTCAGCAGGATCTAGAAATCACTCCCAACTTGGCAGTTAGAAGGGAACCGATAAAAAATGTTGATCGTGATGAGAAGCGATTGAGGAACAAAATTGTGAAACTGGTCAAAGTTAAATGGAGTGGCGATCCAAAGGACTGTACTTGGGAGACCGAAGATAATATGAAGAAATCATATCCCAAATGCAGAATTGACATCTCGACTTAAAACTGTAAGTCAATTCCTTATTTATAAATTCGTCTATTCTTTGTTTAAGTTTCTCTCTCTTTCAATTTCGAGGACGAAATTTTCTTAAGGAGGGGATATTGTAACATCCCGAAAATTTTGATTTAAATTTTAGTAATGTATTTGAACTTTTTGAAGTTTAAATTGAAAAAGTTATAAAGAAATAGAATATGAACAAAATATAGTGTTTTTAGTTAAAACCTTTAAATAGAATTAAAAACAAATATTGGGATTAAATTACATAAGTTACTAAATGTTAATAACTAAGACAACTTTTCCTATATTTAGCAAAATAACTAAAACAAGATGCTGTAAACAATATGAAGACATAAGAGAACAAATGAACAAATAATTAAACAAATGAATCAAATGAATATGTTACTATACAAACCAGTAAATGTGTAAGCAAAAGAAAAAAACAAAACACTTCATCTTAGCAAGTCAACAAACAAATTGCATAGGAAGTGAACAAACAAAAAAATAAAAGAATATAAACTATACATATAAAAAAAAGGAAATCAAAACCATAACATGCTGCAAATAGAAAAAAAGAGGAAACCTGAACATTCCCTTTCCATACTTTCATTAAATGCCATCACCTTTAACAAAGAAACATACTTGCATTAAATGCAAGCCTACATCAGCACTTTGAAGATACAGGGAAGCATGAAACACGACATGCTATAAATATACCAGCAACATACATTCATTTAATGATTTTACTGTAACCATAAAAACAGTTTTGATTTACTTTTATACCATAAAACATTGTACTTGCTTATACTTTACTCTGTACACCACCTCTCACCTATATGTATACATACACAAAGCCTCATGTTCATTTGTTAAAAAAACAACTCCAGTATCATTCGAATTTTTTTTAGCATAGATCAGAAAATAAAAAGAGGAGATTATCACCTTATATTACAAGTTGAAAGAAAGAAGAACAGAGGGGAGTTTCAACTGCAGAATCAAAACAAAACAAATATATAGCTCTGTTTCAATATTTTTCCAGGTGAGTAAATTTACTGCTTGGATATAAAAAAAAAAAATTTGTATTAGATTTGTGAACAGTTTGCTTAGCTATGTAAGTTTTAAAGGATAATTCTGCATATTGTTCTTCTCTGTAATTTAGTTACAGGATAGATTAAACTGAAACAAATCAAACATCTTCACACAAATTTCTTTAAACTTAAGGACTTGAACAAAGTAAGTTGTTTTTAACTTGAATTACAGTTAAAAATGTTGTTTGGAGTATAGGAATGGAAACTCAACTCTGTATACATGATTACAGTAAAAACAAATTTTTTTATGATAAATTCAAGAATGTTAAATCGTTGAATGGATTGCATAAGTTGGATAAGCATACAAAGTTACAATTTTTAGAAGTAATATGATGATTTTTACTAAAGTGGTTTAAGAGCAGTTCTAATTCAAACAAAAGTTTCATTTTTCTAAATTTCTGATTATCTAGTCAATTATAAATGCTAAAAATTGTTATATAGCAAGTTTAATCCTTTACAAATCCAAGATAAATGCTTAAAGATTTTTCGAATGCATTGATTTTGAGATTTGCATAAAAGTAGGGTTTGGTTTCTAAGTTTAGTCGTGTCTGTAATGAGATGAATGCGACTCCTACGCGTGACCGAGTGTCACGAGGCTCTGGTGGAAGGTTGCCGGGGGGTTTGTCGTGGTGTGGACGAAATGCGAGTGCCTCTGATGGCCAGAGGAGGTGGCGCGAGTGGATTTCCTGGGGATGAGGCGTTTTGAGTCGGCTGTAGTTTTTGTAAAAATGGCTACATTTTTGTTTCGAGCAGATGCCTTCAAATCAATGTTTGATTTCGAGTGTATGGAGTGTTAGTGACTTGACGCAGTCATTGGTGATCGCCAGAGAGGCGTCGCTGCCGTGTACATGTGCACGACTTGGCCTCTGTGTCAGTAAGGGGGGTATGGCTTGGGTACTCGGGGATGTTATCGAGCATGGGGGGGTCAAACTCGGGGTCGAACTCGAAGCACGTGGTGGAGGCATTATTTCCAGTTTTGATTCATAAGCGCGTAAATAAAAAAAAAAAGAAGAAGAAACTGGAATGAGGAGAGAAAGGGGAAGGTAACGCAAAGGACCGGGTTGACGCGAGTGAAACGCAGTTTCTACTCGAGTTGTTTTATATCAAAAATTTTTAAGTCAACAATGAGTAAGAAAATTTTGTGTTTGCAATATAAACAATTTAGATTTTGTTAAGTTAAATTATTTAACAAATGCTTTAGAATTTGTAAATTCCTTAATTAAGTAAAGAAAGTTTAAATGATTAAATTTTAAAAGAAGAATTTTAAATTAATTTACATTGAAATTCCATTGTAACAATAAATTAATTTTTAAAGTATAAAACAGATTTTTCAAATGGAAATTAAGGTAAACAATTTTTATCAATAGTTTTGAAAGGAATTTAGAATGATTTAAAGTTTATGATTAAAAATTGATTTAATAAACAATTAAGTACTCAAATAAATTTATAATTAAGAATTTATTGATTAGATAAAGCAAGTTAATTAATTTAATTGGCAGTTAACTAAAATAACTAATTAAGGAAATATCAATGTATCAAGATGATTAAGATTTATTTATTTATCATTAAGAATAATAAATCATTGATTGGAAAAAAAATCAATAAAATAATTATTTGGTTAATTTATCTCATTCGTTTTGATTGGTAAAATTTTTTACTATTGTTGTTAACTCATATTGATATCTCTGTTCTGTTGTAATTCTGTATGATGTAATTGCCAAGTTATTGCACTGTGATTGTGATTTGTTCTGTATTGATGTGAAAACCCTGTTGTCTGTAAACCGACATTTAAACTTCGATGCGACAGGGAATCGGATTTCATTTGGTTGTCCGAAACCCACATCGAACCTGTGAATATTTGTGCATGACATCCACATGTTTTAAAATTTGACACTCACTATTCGAATTAGCCGGGAAAGGACCTTTGAGTCATATAACCCATTTCGAATATGCGATTCGACGTTATGGATAGCAATTGAAGACCGGTGTTGAAGACCGGGTATTTGCGAGAGCGATAGGATGACCTGTCGATTGACTCTGCACCGAGTTGCTCCGGTATAGAGTTCTCCATATGTGATGGGGAATCCAATCAGGATTGTGGATATCCGGATTGCAAGGACTTCTTTGGAAGTGCCTTCGGTTCTGTTCGAACCCAGAACAGACTTGTATGGATTGTATGTCTGACATTACAAATTGAGATATAAAGCCGATTTCTTTCAAATATATTTCTGTTGGTGGCGGAGAATTTATTCTCTTAGCTTAACACCCTTCTCTGAGACGTACGAGCTCAGAGATTATGTAGTTGAAGGTTATCAGCGATATATTCCCAATTTGGTAATGTGACATGCCGAGTGTTGCTGTGAAATGATCATTGTGTTGATCATTTGTGATAGGATCATTTGTTTGATCGTCTATCTTGGTGATCATTTCTATGATTATTTGTTGACCCAAAGCACAGCTTTTGTATAAAGCGTGTTTTTGTGGACGTGACTTCGTCGGACCTCACACCCCGAAATGGTCAAAACAGGAAAGATGCGGCAAGGTTATTGGGGGTAGCACCCCTTAGGGTATGTGCATTTCCTTCCGGATAGAAGTGGTATCATGGTATGGAGCCCAGATATTTAACTTATGTTGATATCGCAGATATATATATATGATTTTGTGATTTGTTGCTGGGGCCCCGGTTAAAGGTTGGTTACGACCGGGAGATGGCATACTCGTGTCAGTAGTTACCCAGTTAGGGGTAACCCGACCTTGTGTTGGCAGAGATCCGGTTTGGTTCTCGGGGACGTCCTTCCAGAGGCGTTCTCATGTGGCAATGGGAAGTTCCTTGGCCTGACCATTTGTTGGAAATCCAAAGAAACAATACGAAACCCTGTACGATTTTAGTTGTAGAACCTGTCATGCAGCGTGGCGGTAACCTGCCACAAAACATGGTAGCTATAGTAGGCATAGTTCAGAATGTCTATGCTGGCTAAGATTAATATTCTATTTTCGAAATGATTTACTTCACTATGCACTAGTAATAATATCAAAGAATTCTTTTCTCGTACTAAGCATATTTAACTATCATAAGAAGAAATCTCCTCCAATTCTGCGTTTGCATTGTGTGTGTGGCGGGAGGTCTTATGGTAGTTCCATTTTTAAAAGCATTCCGCAAATTCTTTTATAAATCTCGTTTTATTTAAATGCAACTGTTTTCGTTTACTCATACCAGTCCCATGACTGATCCGGAGTTTATTGTTTTCTTTCCTAAACTCTGGGTGCCCATTATTTTCACACGGGCAGCCTAGTAGCAGGTTTCTATATTTTGGAGTAGCAGTATTTTGGAGCTCTCATCTTGGAGCTATCTTAGAAGCTTTCGGAGATTGCAGGTGTTTAGCTTTTGGGAGTTAGTTATCACCTCTTTCATTTGAGGATTTTTGGATATATGATCACTGTTGTATTATCATGATGTTGTATTTGGAGTTGTAGTGTATGTATTATGTACTCTGTTGCAATATGGATATTATGTTGATGTTGTAACAGTGATGTTATTTATGATATTGATTCTGTTCCGCAGTTTTATATTCATCTAATTGTTGTTATAAGCTCCGGCGATGCAAAATTTGATGTTGTTTACCGAACATCGAGTTTGGGTCGTCACAGGGATGATTTTGTGAAATGGTGGGGAAACGAGGAGTTTCAGGTAAATTTATCACATGTTTAATTTAAATTCTTCTACGCAAATACTAACTAGAAATGTTAAACAATTTTTGTTTTTAAATTAAATTTACAGAGGTAGTCGGAGAGGAACTCAACCAATAGGAGCAAGAACCCTGTCACACATCATGGTGGTTCCAAGTTATTTCAGCATCACCGAGAGGACTTGGTATATTTGTTAATTACGATAATAATTTAAAGATTTTAAGTTCTAAGTTGTAGATAATGTAACAATATATATATATATATATATAATATATGTATATGAATATATTTCAGGAGAGACAACATGGTGGTGCTCCTGTGAGTTACTAGGATGTTTTCACGCATACTCATGCGTTGAGCCAGGTCGATGAAGCAGGCACCGTTTCATACTCCTGGGATCACGATGCCAAAGCGCAGTCCGCATATGTAAGTAACATAATGACTTAACACTTATATAAGTTAATTAAATTAATGTTATCTAAATTCAACTTAATTTGCATAACAACAAAAGTTTCAGCAAGCACGAACTTCCATTCTCGATGGCTCTGTGCGCGACGAGTTGACCGCTGATGAGGAGGATGTTATTTTTGAGTCTGTCATGGATCCAGCGGCACATGGCAGACGCTATGGTTTTGGGAATCAATCGGTAATAACTTTAACTTAAATTTTAAAATAATTATTCTGAACCAACTGTTGCACATTGTGATGGATGATAGTAAACACGAATTACAATTATTAAACACTGATAATTTAAATTTTATTTACAGGCTAAGATGGCTCAGATTAAGTATCAGAGGGCTCAAGATAAGGAGGAGATTGCACAGCTTAGATCCCAGGTCGCCGCGCTCGAGGAACGCAATATCCGCACCGAAGCCAAGACGGAGGAGCTGAACAGGCGTCTTACAGAGTTTATGGAGCAATACGGCCGGTTTCCGTCTTCTAGTGTTCTGAAGGAGAGTGATTTCAGGTATGATTTGATTTGTTTTGCTATGGACATGTATATTTGGAGAGTGTGAGGATTTTATACATTCTGATGTTTTGGATGTTGGTTTGGATGTGATTTTTAAGATGTTGACGTAGTAGTTTGGATATTGTTGGATTGGACGTTTTGTTGGATGTTGATGTTGGATGGTTTATGTTGTTTATATTGATTTGTATTGTGTATATTGATTAGTATATATGATTATTACTTGGATTTACTATTATGATTGATTATATGTGAGATATGCTGTTGTATATGTGCTCGAAATTAAGCTTTTATGAGATATACGATGTTGGAGGTGGCTGGAAGCATGCATTGTTGGTTCTGTAAAAAAACACCCAGATTTCCAATGTCTTCCAACGTCCACCAACGGCATACTGGCACATTTATTCCAACGTCTTACAATGTCCTCCATCGGATCTTCCAACGTCTTCCAACGTCTATTTGGTCAACATCTTCTTCCACGTGGACAACCTGAACGTTGAAAGACGTTGGTATATGCGCATTGAGTCCGTTGGTTGACGTTGGATGCCGTTGAAATGTATATCAACGGCGTTTCCAACGTCCATCAACGGCTTTCCAACGGCCACCAACGTCTGGCCGCCGTTGGAATGCACTGTGTGTCTTGTAGTTTAAATGTTGGTCAAATCCTCTTTCTCTTCTACATGCATGGCTAGCCACAGATGGTGCCACATGGGCCCTCAAAAATTTTCAAAATCTTATTAGCATCAATACCATTTAAATCTAATTCAAATGTGCGCGCGTTTGTAACTTTTATATACGCACATCATTAAATGCTAGTGTTATTCAAATAAATTAAAATAAAATTTTAATAATTAATATTTTACAAATACTAATTAATTTAATTTATTTAAAGCCTCCTATTTAGTATTTATCATGTTCAAATCAAATTTAAACACTCTAAAGATATCATATATCAATATGTGTGTTTATAACTCATATATACACCCACTTTATTAAATGCAAAGGGCATTCAAACAAATTAAATAAAAATTTAGTAATTAGTATTTCATAAATATTAATTAATTTACAGTAATTGTAAATTGATTAATCAAGTGGTTCATTTAGAGCATTCATCATTTCGTTTGTGCGACTCAAAGGTGTAAATTCAGTCAGCGATTAATATCGAACTATTAGAATATTAATGTTCATACATCACTTAGCAGGTGATATGACATTTTGGACGAATTTATCGCTTACACATCTTTTAGTAAAATATAATTTTACTTATGTAACAACCCATAATATTTGAAATTGGAATATTTAATCGATTTCAAATATTTAAAAGTTAAATCTTAACTTGAGTTTCAAATAAAATGATTTATTGGATAATTTAATAATTGGAATTTACTCAAATAATCGAATCTTGAGTTCTTGGCTTGTTAAAAATAATTCGAAGGCTTAATAAACTATATTAATAAGAATGAAGGTAATGAAAATTTTAAATTGGACTTATAAGTGATTTACTCAATTTTAAAAATAACTTGTATAAATTGACGAGTAAAAATAGCCTTCCGGGGCATAGTCTCGGAATTTGACGAAATCAGTTCCATTGGATCCGTAATAGTGTATTATTATTGGATTTCAAATTTCGTAGCATTTGGAGTTACCATTTGGTCGTATAAATGCATTGAAAACTAATATCGAAAATTCAATATAATAATTGGATCCAGAAAGCTTTCTTCTCCAAACGATTGAATTAGGAATCGAAACGCCTAGCGGCACACCTCGATAGGGGTTCGAGATTTTGAGTTACGTAATCGAGACGATTTGAAAATTTTAATAATATATTTATATGTTGACTTGACCTTTTATTCACATCAACTGCTTTTCTCTCACTTCAAAACACTGTAGCCATCCACCAACACGCTTCCTCTTCTTTAAAAATGCACGCAAGGATACCATAAAAGGAAAAATAGTTCGAAAGAAAAAAATGGAGCTTCAAAAAATTGTTTGTCATAATATATAAATCTATAAATCATGAAAACAATTTGGAAAATCCTATTTCCTCGTTCTTTTCAATCCAGTATGCTTAATATAGGGTGCGACGCCTTTTGATGGTGATCGATGTGAGACAGTCGAGGCTAGGGTTCAAGTTTTTAGGAGATGTAGGCATCGATTCGTGAAACGGAGAGCGGATATGGGTTCGTGATGAAGTTTAACATCTCAGAGTCGAAGATTGGTTGCGTGCGAACGCATATGGGGGGCGATATTTTTGTACAGTCGCGGTTAGGAAGTAGGTCATGAAACTTTAGGGGACACCGAGCTAAAAGTTCATGGTATGGGTGGATGGAGTGCGAGGAGAGCAGTCCATTGGTGATTTCGGCATTCGATTCCGTCGTCCCTAGCTCCGGGCATGGAACGAGAGGGAAGAAGGAACAGTAGTTGGGACGGGTCCATGTTAGATTGGGTATGGGTAAAAAGAAACGTTATATTTGTGTTTAATTAAATTAAATTGTCGATGAACTTATAAAATGTATATCTCTCTTACATGAGGTCCGATTCGGACGATTCAAGTTGCATTGGGATCATATTGTCATCATCTATGTAAAGGAAATGGTTTGGATGAATTTGGAGCTTGCTGAATTTTCAGATAAATTCAAATGTGCTCGGATTTAATCGGAACCAGAACGCAAAAGCGATATAAAATAAATATGAGTAATTCTCACTCATTTGGATAACTACAGTTAATTTTAAATGATTAAAATTAATTATTGGATGATTGGTTGAATGAATATATTTATCAGTTGGATGTTATAATATATATAGTAGCATGTATTAGTAGTTGGATTGATTATCCTTGCCTATTGGAGCGGATGAGACCCTATGCGCCCCACATAATAGAAGACGACCATATATACCGCGATATCCCGCCTCGAAGCGGGATTGGTATTTTATGTTGTATTAACATCCGTGGATGCAGGGAAATGGGTTGGAGGGATCCAATTGGATTCCTCAAAACGTTGAATTTAATTTCATATATAGCGATATATGATATGTTTGAATAATCTATGATACATTATAGTGTGATTTGAATTTATTGGATGCTATGGTAGTTTTGGCCTAGATTTTGGTATTTTTAAATACCAATAATATATGTTTTGAGTTTGAAAAGGATTTTAAAAGGGATTTTGGAGGTGAAGTATTTATACAGAGTTTTTAAACTAGTTAAAGGAAATTGATTGGGATAAAATAAACGTTTGGATTTTAAATTTGTACTTAACTATTTCGTGTTATTGTAAGTAGAAATTTGTGGAGCATATAAAGGATTTTAAATAATAATTCTTAAGTGAAACTTGTTTAAATATAAAAGGTTTTAAAAATCAAGATTTTAATTGATTGAGAAAATAAAAGTGAATTTAGGAGTAGGGATAAAATTAGTTATACTAGATCTTAAATAAGATTTATAAATTACAAAATGGAAGTAGAATCAAGCATTGGTTGGTTTTGGAATATAATTGGGTTATTTAAGAATTTGATTTATAAATGGAAATTAATTTAGAAATCGTGTTATAATGGATTTAAGTGATGTGAAACTATTGTAAAACTGGAAATGAGACTGTAGGATTTGTAAAAAAGGTTTATAAATATTGTAAAATGAGTATTAATTGATAAATTAATGTTATAAATTCACGGTAAGAATTTATAATGAGATGGGTAAATCGGTTTAAAAATAAATGATAGATTTACTTTTAGAAATGTGAAAAAGATGATTTACAAAATTGGGACCTAAATCGATTGGTGATATATCGAGAGAGATTTGTAAATATTAGATTTGTTATATTGGAATTGAAAAATATGTTTTTATCGAGAAGATGAGTTGTTTTAAAAAGAGGATTTTTAATTATTAAACTAGGTAATTTAAAAATGTTTTAGCATAATAATGTTTTCAGAAAGTTAGTTATTTAAATATTTTTAAATTGTCAAAATGAATTATAAGTTTTATAAACAAGTCTTGTAAATCGATTATTATTAATAAATAAGAATAAATTATTGTTTCAAAATTTATAAATTATTTTGATTGTTTTAAAGTATATTTAATTATTAAATAAGTTTCGGAAAGTATTGGTATACTTTCATGGCGAAATCGGAGGCAGAGATTGCCTGCAGTTAAGTTTGGATTTATCCGGGATAGGGATGTAATCATTGAGCTGTGAATCCATGGTTGATACCGCCTGGTGCTTTCCATATTTATTTTAAAAGGTTTTTCAAATATTTTTGAAGGAAATGGTTTTTGAATATACTCATTTCGGTGGGATAAGTATATACTTTGAATAAAAAGATTTAAATTAAGGAACCCGGAACTTGTACAATTCGTTATAAACGAGTTAAGGAATTTACAATATAAATTGTGAAGGGTTTTTGAGAAAAGAGAAATAAGTGAAATTTTCCTAAGTGTTGGGAAGTAAAGAGTTTAGGAAATATATTTTAAAATATTTTTCTAAGTGTTGAAATAAGTGATGGTTTGAAATATCCTGATATGGATATAAGTATTTGAGCTGTCTCAAATATAGAAAACTTGGAGGGAATTTAAGTATATATCTTATAAAGATATTTTGAAACTAAATTTTGGAAAATTATAATATGGTCCTAGTGACTGCTATGGATGTTATATTGATAGTTAAATAACCAACTATTAAGTATTTGACTAATTTCGTAGATCATTTCGAAGAGACCAGGATCAAATTTAATTATTCGAAAACCACTTCGATCTGATTTGAGCGTTGCGAATGGATACCATAAAGATGATGAAGATGGTGATTCTGTTTGTCTATACCCATGATAATTTGTATGGATGAATGCTATCAGAACATCGTTATTGGAGGACGATGGGCATTCTAACTTAAATTGTTCTTGAAAGGTAATCGTAGTCTCAAGCCTCATCAACTGGAATGATTGAAAATCAGGAGATATGCAGCAAGGCTAAGTGGGTCATACCCAATTAGGGTATGTTATCATCGTTTTAGATAGCCTCGAATATATTATTAATTATGGATACAGTGGTGCATGCAAAAGAGCTCTCGATAAGGGTGGGAACAGCCGTGCTGATAACATATTCGGTTCTATCTAGGTTAGGGATAGAGTCGGTATTGTGTTATCGGGGATCCCGGCGAGGTCCTCGGTACATTTTTCTAGACGTGTATCGTGACAATTTGTACACCAGTGCCTGGTGTGTAGTTAATGCCCCGTTATTACCCCGCTACAATCCCGCTATATCTCATAGCGGATTTCTACCGCTACGATTTTTCCATATATCCCCAAAATATAGCATTTCCGCTTTAATCCCCGCTATTTCCACTATATCCCGTTATTTCCGCTATATTACGCTATTTCCGCTATATCTTTTTTAATAAAATGAATTGAAAGATTGCATTTATACATTATAAAATTATGAAACTAATTTATTTGATTTAATTTTTTAATATATTTTCAGAAATGAAAATACTATAATATTCTACCAAATTCAATTATGTTATATAACAGTTTTTCGTTTATTTAAAGTATATCCGCACAAGTTTTTATTTAAAATTATTTATGTATTATTTATAATTCAATTGAATGATAATTTTTCATTTAATTACCATTTATATATTTGTAAAAACATTAAGTATGAGTTTTATATGCTATTTTAGAGCCATCCGCTATATCCCGCTATATCCTCGCTGTATCCCAGCTATGACTTTTTGCACCTCCACTGCTTTGAATCTACCGAGCGCATTAACTGCACATGGTCATTATATGAAATTCATTCTCCAATAAGCGTCGTACGGTTTTGATTGTGCCCAACTATGCTGAAACGTGAGATGCAAGCATTTCAGCTAATTTCTGTTTACTTTGTTTAGACACTATTATAACATCAGACGATTTTGATATAAAGTGTTTTGGTTATCGTAAGGTAAAAACCAATTGTGTTTATGTGTGACACGGTCTTACGTGATACCTTTGTTTTTCAGAGGATTTTGATAACTTCAATAATTCAAATTGAGTGGTTTTTCTCTTGCTGGTTTTCAAGACTGACTCGGGTGTTATTTTATTATAATGCTCGGGTCAGACCGAGTATTATAGATACATGATAGGATGCTATGGAGCTCAGGAGATGAGCTGGATGACGAAGACGTATTACACGTATTTGATTTTATTCCGCTGTGCATTGTAGGATGTATATTCAGCACTATTAAGGACAAGTTATTATAAATGTCCAATATTGATTTATTGATTTGTTGTACTCTGATGATGTAATGTATAAGTAACAGTTACAGTTCTTTTTGTATAAAGAGAGGTTATTATCTATTATATATTGTTCCGCTGCGACTGTGAGATTCTATGTTGTTATTATTTTTCTATTTCTTCTTCTACCTCTTCGTTCTTTTCCTCTACGATTTGGTATTTCTGACAATCGATTGCTCGACATGTAATACAGTGAACGTATCGATGAAGATTTTTTCGAGCGTGAAAATCCAGGCTGTTACACTTGGTATCAGAGCGAAGGTTAAGCGAGAACCTTGGCTTTGATGGGGTAACTCATTAGAGATAGGGTCAGTAGCATCCTAGAATGAGTTTGAGTGTATTAATAGATATGAGCACGTATATGTTAGTGAATATAAAATAGTTTTATATTGTGTTGATTAATCTATTGAGTGACTTATGGATTTCTCAATATGTGTAATTAATGTTATTGATAGGGATATCTAAACACTTGAATAGAGCAACTTGACACGGTACCGTTTTGAAATAGGGTAAATGAGATAATTTTACCCCGGTTATTTTTATTTATAAAGGAATAATTTTCAGAAATTATTATAGTTATATATGGTGTGTTTAGTTGTTAGGAAATGATAATATTTACTATTATCGTTTGTTGTTGTGGTAATTGAATAAAGGTTGATATTATAGTCAATAGTTAAGAAATAATTTCGTATAACGAAATGGAATTGTGTAAATGTGATTTTGTAAATGTGATTTATAATTTGAAATGGAATGAAATTCCAGAGTATATTTAAATATGATTTGTAAAAGGGTTTGAAGGCTGGGAATTTAGGAATTAAATCCCTTTGATTTGAAAGGATTTTTCGAAGTCTTAGAAAATAATAGTGATATTATTTGGAGAATATTTTTGAATCAGAAATATTTAAAAGGAATTTCAAGGGAATAAAGGCACCAAACTCACTTCGGTTGTCGGAAAATAATTTCGGTGATGACTGTAGCATCATCAACAATCATTTTCGAGTTTCCAAGGAAGGGATTACTACAGGTAGAGCTTTATTTTGGAAAACTGGTTTGGTTTGAAATGCAAAAGAATGATTTGGTATATCAAGGGATATTGGGTATATGTGATTTCAAAAGTAATTTTTGAAATACTTAAGAAATTATTTAAACTCTGGGATTTTGATTTAAAATGTTTATTTGGAAATATGGAAAAATAAGTTGATAACTTATGAAATTTGGAAATTAGAAAGTAAAATAATGTTTAAACTGTTGGATAAGAATGCAAGAGAAGTAAAAATTTGGAATTGAATTATGGAATGAAATTTAACTTGAATTAAGTTAAATAAAATTCGATTAGGGAATTTAGCCTAAGTTGGACTAAATAAAATAAAGTTTGGAAGTAAAATTTGATTGAGATTTGAAACGAATTAGTGGATGGAACTAATTAAAATAATTAGTGAATTAAATATGGTATGGAATATGGTTGATAAAATTCAATATTTAAAACTTGGAGATAAATTGAGTTAATAGAAATTGAATTGGAATAAAAATGGGTGTATACTTAAGTGATGAGTGGAAATAAGAATAGGAAGTTGGTATAAATTGTTTATAATTGACTTGAGAAAAATTTAATGAGGAAATTCTTAAGAGATAATTGTTGTTGGAAAGTATACCAAGTAATATTTGAATGCGGATAAAGTAAAAGCGAATAACTGAAAGTAGAAAATTGGAAGTAAATGAAATAAATGTGAATAAGAGGATTAAGTATAGCGAAGAATCAGTTGGAATTTAATACGTAAGTTGTACATATATTATTTTGTTCACATACGGTTTGATCCAGATTCGAGCATAGAATTTCGAGATAATTTATACCGATCCAAATTAGGATTTTTTGCTCGATTTTCGACGGCGAACCCTGGATATGGATTTTTGATTGATTCTGGGATTCTCTATCATAGTAGATGGCTATGCAAGGAGAATGACGGTTTTTAATCAAGAAACCAGATCTGAGTCCGCACTAGAGAGTCGTGTGAATGATATTAGTTTAGAACTTAAATTATATGATCAAGTGCGCGATCAGATTTGATTTTTCATACGGATGATATATGTACGCCGTACGGTTTTGGTGAAGAAAATATTGAAAATTTGAAAATTTTAAAGTAAAATGATTTTGAATTAAATGATTGGATATCATTAGTAAATTAGATGCGGGTATTTAATATCAAGAAAATTGTGATTGCCCGAAAAAAGGTATGTGTTTAAATTATGTTTGAAATTGATGATTTTATGATTGAGCCACTTGGCTTTTGGTTTTCTTTGGATGGTTTGAGCTGTAATGGCATTTTGTAGTTGTTTGAATCTAGCCACGCAAAGGAGGCGTCGGCAAAAAATTTCGAAAATTTAAGGAGACAAAAAATTTTGGACAAATTTTTAATTACTAAAATTTTATTTGGATTATAATTTGAAATGATTGAGAAAATAATATTATGTGGAATCTACGGATGAATTTGGAAATTAGTAAAAGTGATATTGTGTTTTCAATGATTGATTTGGGAAGTTGTTTCAACTGATTGGTTTTGGGAAATAGTTAATGGGTTTTCGAACTATTCTTCTTACCTTGGCAATTTCGGGGATGAAATTCTTATAGGAGGAGGAATGTAATGATCCAGAATTTTGGTTATTTAAATTGGAATATTTAATTGATTTTAAATATTTAAAAGTTAAATTTTGACTTGAATTTCAAATAAAATGATTTATTTGATAATTTAATAATTAGAATTTACGAAAATAATCGAATCTTAAGTTTTTAGCTTGTTAAAAATAATTTAAAGGCTTATTAAATTTATATTAATAAGAATGAAGGTAATAAAAATTTTAAATTGGATTTATAAGTTATTTACTCAATTTTAAAAATAACTTGTATAAGTTGACAAATAAAAATAGCCTTCCTTGGCGCCGTCTCGGAATTCGACGAAACTTGTTCCATTGGATCCATAATAGTGTATTATTATCAGATTTCAAATTTCACAGCTTTTGGAGTTATTGTTTGGTTGTACGGGATATAAATGCGTTGAAAATTAATATCGAAAATTCAATATAATAATTGGGTCCAAAAAGCTATCTTCTCCAGACTATCGAATTAGGATTCGAAACTTTTTCCATTGCATTCAGAATAGGGGTATAACATTATGAACGCTTTGCGGCATGCCTCGATAGGGCTTCAAGATTTTGAGTTACGTAATCAAGACGATTTGAAAATTTAAATAATATATTTATATGTTGACTTGACCTTTTATTCACATCAGCTGCTTTTCTCTCACTTCAAAACACTTTAGCCATCCACCAACACGCTTCCTCTCCTTTAAAAATACATGCATGGTTACAATAAAAGAAAAAATAGTTCGAAAGAGAAAAATGGAGCTTCAAAAAATTGTTTCTCACAATATACAAATCTATAAATCATGAAAATAGTTTGTAAAATCATATTTCCTCAATCTCTTAAATCTGGTATGATCAATATAGGGTGCGATGTCTTTTGATGGTGGTCGACGTGAGACAGTCAAGGCTAGAGTTCGAGTTTCTAAGGGATGTAGGCATCGATTCGCGAAACGGAGAGTGGATATGGGTTAAGTTTAGCATCTCAAAGTCGAAGATTGGTGGCATGCGAACGCATTTGGGGGGAGGGGTGACATTTCCGTACATTCGAGGTTGGGTAGTAGGTCGCGAAACTTTAGGGGAGGCCAAGCTCAAAGTTTGTGGTACGGGTGGATAGAGTGCAGGGAGAGGAGTCCATTGGTGATTTCATCGTTCGATTCAGTCGTCCCTAGCTCCGTATCACATTGAAAGTGTACATGGCAAAGTGGGTTTTTGTGTTCGTGTATAGGCATGGAACGAGAGGGAACAGTAGTTGGGCCAGGTCAATGTTAGATTGGGTATGGGTAAAAAGAAATGTTATATTTGTATTTAATTAAATTAAATTGTCGATGAACTTATAAAATGTATATCTCTCTCACACAAGGTCCGATTCAGACGATTCAAGTTGTGTTGGGATCGTATTATCATCATATACGCATAAGAAATAGTTTGGACTAATTTGGAGCTTGTTGAATTTTCAGATAAATTCAAACGTGCTCGGGTTTAATCGAAACCAGAACGCGAAAGCTATAGAAAATAAATGTAAGCAAATCTCACTCATTTGGATTACTGCAGTTAATTTCAAATGATTAAAATTAATTATTGGATGATTGGTTGAATGGATATATTTATCAGTTGGATGTTATAATATATATAGTAGTATATATTAGTAGTTGTATTGATTATTCCCGCCTATTGGAGCAGATGAGTACCTATGCGACCAACATAATAGCAGATGATCTTATATACTGCGATATCTCACCTTGAAGCGGGATTGGTATTTTTTTGTTGTATTAACATCTGTGGATGCATGGAAACAGGTGGGAGGGATTCAACTGGATTACTCAAAATGTTGAATTTAATTTCATCTATAGTGATATATGGTATGCTTGAATAATCTGTGATAGATTATAGTGTGATTTGAATTTATTGGATGTTGTGGTAGTTTTGGCCAAGATTTTGGTATTTTCAAATACCAATAATATATGTTTTGAGTTCGAAACGGATTTTAAAAGTGATTTTGGAAGTGAAGTGTTTATACAGAGTTTTTAAACTAGTTAAAGGAAATTGATTAGGATAAAATAAACGTTTGAATTTGAAATTTGTACTTAACTATTTCATGTTATTGTAAATAGAAATTTAAGGAAAAATCATGTAAAGGATTTCAAATAATAATTCTTAAGTGATACTTGTTTAAATATAAAAGGTTTTTAGAATCAAGATTTTAGTAGATTGAGAAAATAAAAGTGAATTTAGTAGTAGGGATAAAATTGGTTATACTGGATCTTAAATAAGATTTATAAATTACGAAATGGAAGTAGAATCGAGATTTGGTTGTTTTTGGAATATAATTTGGTTATTTAAGAAATTGATTTATAAATGGAAATTAATTTAGAAATCGGGTTATAATGGATTTAAGTGATGTGGAACTGTTGTAAAACTGGAAATGAGACTGTGGGATTTATAAAAAATGTTTATAAATATAGTAAAATGATTATCGATTGATAAATTGAAGATATAAATTCACCATAAGAATTTATAATGAGATGGGTAAATCGTTTTAAAAATAAATGATAGATTTGCTTCCAAGAATGTGAAAAGGAGGATTTATGAAATTGGGACGTAAATCGATTGGTAATAAATTGAGAGAGATTTGTAAATATTAGATTTGTTATATTGGAATTGAAAAATATGTTTTTATCGAGAAGATGATTTGTTTTAAAAAGAGGATTTTTAATTATTAAACTAGGTAATTTAAAAATGTTTTAGCATAACAATATTTTTAGAAAGTTAGCTATTTAAATATTTTTAAATTGTCAAAATGAATTATAAGTTTTATAAACAGGTCTTGTAAATCTATTAGAATTTAATTAATAATTAAGAAGAAATTATTGTTTCAAAAGTTATGAATTATTTTGATTGTTTAAAAATATATTTAATTATTAAATAAATTCTCGGAAAGTAATGGTAAACTTTCATGGCGAAATCGGAGGCAGAGATTGCCTGCAGGTTTAGATTTCTCCGGTATAGGGATGTAATCATTGAGCTGTGAATCCATGGTTGATATTGCATAGTGCTTTCCATATTTATTTTAAAAGGTTTTTCAAATATTTTTGAAGGAAATGGTTTGTGAATATACTCTTTTCGGTGAAATAAATATATACTTTTGAATAAAGAGTTTATATTAAGGAACCCGAAACTTGTAGAATTCGTTATAAACGAATTAAGGAATTTACGATATAAATTGTGAAGGGTTTTTGAGAAAAGAGAAATAAGTGGAATTTTCCTAGGTGTTGGGTAGTAAGGAGTTTATGAAATATATTTTTAAATATTTTTCTAAGTGTTGAAAATAAGAGATGGTTTGAAATATCACGATATGGATATAAGTATTTGAGTTGTCTCAAATATAGAAAACTTGGAAGGAATTTGAGTATATATCTTATAAAGATATTTTGAAACTAAATTTTGGAAAATTATAATATGGTCCTAGTGATTTCTTATGGATGTTATATTGATAGTTAAATAACCAACTATCAACTATTTGGCCAATTTCGTCAATTGTTTCGAAGAGACCGGAATCGGGTTTAATTATCCGAAAACCACTTCAATCCGATTTGAGCGTTACAAATGGATACCGTGAAGATGATGAAGATGGTGATTCGATTTGTCCGTATCTAGGACAACTTGTATGTACGTATGCTATCAGAATATCGTCATTAGAGGACGATGAGCATTCTAAGTGAAATTGTTCTTGAAAGGTAATCGTAGCCTCTTTCCTCATCAACCAGAATGACTGAAAATCAGGGAATATGCAGCAAGGCTAAGTGGGTCATACCCAATTAGGATATATTATCACCTTTCTAGATACCCTCGGATATATTATTAATTATGGATACGGTGGTGCATGCAAAAGAACTCTCGATAAGGGTGAGAACGCCTTGGATGATAACATACTTGGTTCTATCTAGGTTAGGAATAAGGCATGTCGTGTGTTGTAGGGGATCCCGGTGAGGTCCTTTCTAGACATGTATCGTGATAGGTAGTACCCCAATGCCTAGTCATTATATGGAACCCGTTCTCCAATAAGCGCCGTACGATTTTGATTGTGCCCAACTATGCTGAAACGTGAGATGCAAGCATTTCAGATAATTTCTATTTACTTTGTTTAGACACTATTATAATATCAGATGATTTTAATATAAAGTGTTTTGGTCATTGTAAGGTGAAAAACATCGTGTTTATGTGTGACACGGTCTTACGAGATACCTTTGTTTTTCAAAGAATTTTGATAACTTTAATAATTCAAATTGAGTGTGTTTTATCACATTGGTTTTCCAGACTGACTCGGGTGTTATTTTATTATAATACTCGAGTCAGACTGAGTATTACTGATACATGATAGGATGCTATAGAGCTCAGGAGACGAGCTGGATGACGAAGACGTATTACATGTATTTGATTTTATTCCGCTGTGTATTGTAGGCTGTATATTCAGCACTAGTGAGGACAGTTTGTTATAAATGTCCAGTATTGAGTTATTGATTTGTTGTACTCTGATGATGTAATGTATAAGTAACAGCTATAGTTCTTTTTGTATTAAGACATGTTATTATCTATTATATATTATTCCATTGCGATTGTGAGATTCTGTGTTGTTATTTTTTTCTATTTCTTCTTCTACCTCTTTCTTCTTTTCCTCTAACGATTTGGTATTTCCGGCACTCGATCGCTCGGCATGTAATATAGTGAACTTATTGGTGTCGATTTTTTCGAGCGTCGAAAATCCGAGCCGTTACAACTTATTATAAGTGGTACCCGATAGTGACAATTACTTACACCAATTATCTTCTTCAAAACCATGTCATTTTGGATTTATGGAATTTATAGTGGTCAAAATTCCAATATCATCCACATTCAACTTTGTAGTCCAAACACAAAATCCTTGGTTCAATAATAACAATTATTATTAACCAAACTGCTCTGGCCAGAGACTTTGACTTTGAGTTGACCTCAGTTGACCATGATATTAAACTCATATAGCCGAGGAGACGGATCCTCTCTTGAATAGTGTGTCATTTCCAATTCTTTCACTCGGCCCAACTATAGTCGTTCGATGGACATCATGCCATGATTTAATTATAATCAAAGTGGAGCTTCCACATTGAAGGCCAACAGTATCCTCAAGTCAAGAGAACTGTGTAAAATAGTCACATCAATGTTTTCTGTTTGGCCTTAGTTATATTAACCAATAGAAAACTATCAAGTGATTCGTTCCATATTTATCCAATAACAGTATCCTCAAGTCAAGAGAACTGTGTAAATTAGTCGCATCGATATTTTCTGTTTGACCTTAGTTATATTAACCAACAGAAAACTATCAAGTGATTCATTCCACATTTATTCAATAACTATCAGTATGTAACCCCTAGGTGCCTCCAACAGTCATGAGTAATATACCGCCCAACATTTGAAGAGCGTTATGTACTCTAGTCTCAAAAGATACATCGATATCTAGTCTCGATGCATCTTGACTAGGAACATATAAAATGATATATTTAATTTTATTGTAATATATTACTAACGGTTACAACACTTTGTCACTACCATCACAAAAAACATACCATTTTATGGATTTTATATTAAATATATTTTAATTAAACATTTGATTATTTATAACACATTATAAAAAATATATAACAGAAAGAAGAAACAGCTTTATTTCGAACGAGAATTGATATTTGAGTTACTAATTAACAATAAACTACAAAATTGCTCCTAGGGCATACTCCTAACTCTATCAACCTTCCATTTGCACTTAGGGCCAATTATGGAATCTCAATCCCATCCCTTTAATCAGTTTCTCGAGAACTGACTGAGCTAGGCCTTTAGTGAATGGATTTGCTATGTTGTCCTAGATATCTATCTTTTGAATCACAACTTCTTTCTTCTCAATGAATTCTCTAATTAGGTGGAACTTTCGAAGAATGTGTCGTGACTTCTTATGTGCTCTTGGTTCCTTTGCAATTTGTATCGCCGCGTTGTTGTCACAAAATAATGCCATAGGATTCCTGATATCGTGAATCACTCCGAGCTCACTCAAATCCAGACCGCCTCTTTTGCTGCTTCATTGAAGGTGATGTGCTCGGCCTCCATCGTGGATCAGCAACTATTTCTTGCTTGGAACTTTTCCAGCCAACAGCTCCACTATTCAGTGTAAACACATAGGCAGACACTGATTTACTATCATCTATATCACTTTGAAAGCTCTATCTGTATAACCCTTCATATGGAGGTCTCCGTTCACATATATGAGGAATAAGTCCTTAGTATTTCTCAAATACTTAAGTGTACCTTTTACAACCATCCAATGTTTTTCTCCAGGATTAGACTGGTATCAGCTTACGCATTCTGATACATATGCCACTTCTGGTCTCGTACACAACATAATATACATTATGGATCCTATAGCTGAAGCATAGGGACTCCTCTTCATATGCTCTTTATCCTCATCGGTATAAGAAGCATCCTTTTTAGAAAGGAAGAACACTTCCACGCTTGGAATTCTCCATACTAAACCTTTTTTGTATGGTGTTTATATACATAGATTGAGATAATCCCAACAGCCACTTAGATCTATCTCCATAGATCTTTATACCAAGTATATAGGTTGCTTCTCCCAAATCCTTCATGAGAAGTTTTTGGAAAGCCAAGTTTTCGCCGATTGCAATAATGAAGTGTCATTGCCAATTAATAATAGATCATCGGCATAGAGTACTAAGAAAATAGAAGCATTGCCATGTTCCTTTCTATGTATGCACGCTTTCTCTGTGTTCTGATAAAAACCAAACTGTTTGATTACTTTATCAAAACACTTGTTCCAACTCCTTGAAGCTTGTTTGAGTCCATAAATGGACTTTAACAACTTGCAAGCTTTGCCTTCACTCCCACTAACCACAAAACACTCTAGCTACGACATATAAATGGTTTCTTCTTAATCAGCATTTAGAAAAGCCATCTTTACATTCATTTGCCATATTTCATAGTCATAGAATGCACTAATGTCTAGCATAATCTGAATTGACTTAAGCATGGCTATGGGTGAAAAGGTTTCATCATAATCAACACCTTGAATTTGACGAAATCCTTTCGCAACTTTCTTACTTTATAAGTCTCCACTTCCCCATCCGCATTTAGTATTTTCTTAAAAATCCATTTGTAGCCATCTATTATTATCACCCGCTTCTGTCCATTAGGAGCTTTGCATTGACCTAGATAGACATGACTAGTTGTTAGGTTGATGATTAGGGAGGTTAACTACTGAGGGGTGCCTCACATGTCGAGTTGGTGTTGGCGTTGCCTCGGCCGCTGTAGTGTAAATGGGTGTTATTGTGACAATTTGTACTCTAGCTGGGCTTTCTGCTCGTAGGGTAAGCCTTGTTGTGTTTGAGTAGAGGTAGGCAATGATAAGTAGGTCGATAAAGGCCTTTGGTCTTGGAAGTACGTTGGCCAAGATGAATACGGTTACAGCCATACAAGCTGTGGGATAATGGACCCAACTCATAATTGGAAGAAATTTGAGCAACATTTTATCCCCTAAGCTCATGTCCGTATATAGGGGTGGGCTTCTCAATTGGGCATTTAATGCCGCACTAATGCTCTCACATGTGGCGTCGGATTATTGGTAGAGTCGGCTTGTTTTCTCAAGCGCCATAGAGATAATGCGCTTTATAAACATGATGATGTGATAAATGATGATACATTGATGGTTCAGATCATTTCCTACATGGCAGATCTAATGGCTCGCATTATAGTCTGGTACCATTCAATTCAACATTTTGTTCATTCAAATTAATAAAGGATAATATAACTTTCACTGCATAGTTTTAGAGTTGGGTTTACAGGTATCCTTTGATTACATAAAATCATCCTTTGTCATTGAGTTTTGTAATGACTCAACGGCCTAAATCGATTTTATCAAGACCAAATTTTATAGCAATGAACTTCACAATTGATAACTTTTCACTTGCTATTGTATGTTTAATTTTGTAAAAATAATAGTCACGCTAGGTCACAAAATGCATGGAGATATCAATAATTTTATGTATCAAACTTTTCTTCTTAGCTGCCATGATGGTTAATAAAACATATATTTTTATCTTTGCTCTTGGAACTTTTCGAGGAAAAAACTCCACATTAAAGAGGATGCAATTTTGGTTCTTAAAATTATGCTTTTTTATCTTGCATGTCACTAGCGTGTATATATAAACTACACATGGTGAAACTGTTTAGTTTGCTCACTATAATATGGCTATTTTAGTATTCTAATGCTTAGTAGGCTTACACAAACTTTAACTGTGTGATATGATAATATTAACTTGGATTTTTTTATTTTATTTTGAACTTCTATTAGACTGGCAGTAATACCATGTTTATTAATTGTTGGTAAGAAATATATGTGTTTTAATGCAATCATTTACATACAGCCTTACAGAGATAGCACGTTCAACACAAGAAGTGTTAAATCGAATGAGAGGCGGAAGCTCTATGAGGAGTTGAAAGTGGATTATGAGGAGAATTCTACACTCAAGATCAAAGTGAGTAGGTTAGAGAAGAGTATGGTGGATGCGATGGAGTTTATGCTGGAGTATGGGAAGCGAAAGTGTGACGACGGTAGTGGGTTATCGCATAATATATAAGATGCTTCATTTGGACGTGTAGTGATAAAGTTATGCATCATATATATATATATTATTATTAAATGTTACTCGGACATGTTGGGCTGGAATGGTAATTTTCATGTGACTTTGTAACCTTATTTTACTGATTATGATATTGCGTATGTTTTACTTAATTGTATTTGTATTTGTTTCTCGTAGTTTATTGGTTATGTATATTAATTAGCCGTGCTTATTTGATTGTTTGTGATGATACATATATTAATTAGTTATACATATTTAATAGTTCATAATGATATATATATATATATATATATATATATATATATATTAATTAGCTATGCATTGTGATGTATTAATTAACTGTGCATTTATAATTGTTCTATTCGGTTTGCGGATGAAGGGATGAATCCAACAAATTGCCATTAAATATTATAATAGCGAGGCGATGCAAAGGCATCACTAAAAGTTTAGTGATGTCATAGCAACAACGGTCTTGAATAAAGGTTAGGGTATTCACTATGATCTCCTTAAATTTTTAAAGACGCCGTGACAACAACAATTTTCACATAAAGGCAGGACGTCACTAAATTTTAACGATGCCATAGCAGCGTCCTATTTTAAATAAGCGGTAGGCATCACTAAGGCATCGTCAAAATTTAACGACGTCATACCATCAATTTTGTGGCACGTTAACGCCACCAATTTATTTAGTGACACTCTTTTTTTATCGTTCATTTGGCTTCGCTATAGAACGACACTAAATGGACGACAAAAGCCGCAAATTTGTAGTAGTGCAGTGTGCTACTCTTTTATGTAAATTCATTTCTTCATAATAAACAGTCAAAAACTACCATTTTCTTTGTAAAGTGCAGATAACCATTTCCTTATTAAATTGCAAATAGGAGGAAAAAAGATGGAAGACATTTTCAAACCACGCTGATTAAAAGGTGCCACCCAGCGTACGAGGCTCATGCATGATAGAAGACTCCAAAATGATCAATAATGTACACAGCATTTCCCTTGCATTGCGAAGAGACCGTTTTCGAATTCGAATCTGGACGTACAGATCACCATACGGATGACTTAATCGTTGCGGCAAGGCTCCATGTGGACTTGAACCTAGGTGATCACCACGCTGACTAAAGTAAAAGAAATGGACAACTAATTAACAAATGATCGTAGGCATACAAATTATTATGTAGTTTTTAAATAACACGTGCAAGTAAACTTACTGACATACGTACAAAATGAAAAGAATCTTTACCATAAATAATTTGTTTGCATACATGACATGTTAAACTATACAAATATTTACAAACCTATAAACATAAGACCAAAATTTATAGTAGATCGAGATGTTTAACTTTTCCCGAAGGAAAAAAAGTAGATAAACATAAACATCCACTTAAAATAAACAATATAATGTACATGTAACGTGAGATGCTTTGCATTTTTGGATAATTGATGTCACTTTATTTTAGAAGATATTTTCATCTTACAGGTGTAAGCATACCTTACATGTGTTAATCTTACATCATAAAAGTAAAACGATGCTTATTTTAAGTAAAGAATAATATTTTAAAACAGTTACTGGTCGAAACAGTTTATCAGACATTTCGGTACCAACGAAGATTGAACTTCATTGCCAATGCAAAACAAAAATAACTCTTTCAACCTATTCAACACTATCAAAGGTGAAAGCACTTAGTGTCGTATGCTTAGAATGCTTGATTAAGTATTTCTCATTGCAAGTTGAAAGCTTCAAAATGCAGCGTATACAGACTGCATTCTTTCAGCGTAATCAACAAATAACAGTGGAATTTTCATATAGCTGCATAATAAATGTAACGATTCCGTTTTTAAGTCAAATTTAATTTAGTAATTAATTTAAATTTTTGGATTAATTTGTGAATTAACTTGAAATTTTCCAAAAAATAAATAATATACGTGTTATTTATATATATTGAAAATTGGTTATAAATTGAATTTGGAATTGAAATTCAAAAATAAATAGAATTTGTGTTGTTTATGTATATACATATATATATAAATAGATTGTGATTTGAAATTTGGATATGAAATTCAAATATAAATGTATTGAGAATAAATTGGATTTAAGAAACTAATATATATGTATATATTAACATTTATTAGTATACTTTGTTTTAAATCATTTTTCTTTAAAAAGTTATATAAGTATAAGTAATATAAAATGTATGAATACAAATGAAAGACAAGAATGAATAAAAAGTTTTAATATATATATATATATATCTATCTTTTGAAATTAAATAAGATTTATAAAAGGTTTAATGTTCTTTCTTTTAAAAATACACTTGAACTAAGATTTGTATATAATAAAAAAACATAAGAGATAAATATATATAACTAAAAAATAAATAATGTAAACAATTATATAAATATATTAAAACCATTTATGCATGCCATAATACAAGTGTAAGATAATGATAAAGGATTATAACATGTGTAGCTTAGGCATGCCTTAAGATTAACAAATGGCACTATAGTTTTCATTTAAATTTAAAAATAAATAACATGTTTTAAAAAGAGAAATCTGGTTACTTTTTTTACAGTTCAAACTTTCTCAAAATTTTCTTCATTTCTCATTTTATAAATTGAATCTAAAACAAAGCATGCAAATTAAATTCAACTTTATCAAGCAACTAATCAAGGTTCTGATCAAAATCAAAACAACTTGAAGCCTAAAGCAAAGGTTCAAATCATCTTAAATCTGGAAGCAATCAAGCAAAGTAAAATTTTCAACTAAGCAAACAACAATCAAGGTAAAGCAAATCAGATAAAATATCAAGCGAAGTGAAACGACCCGCAAATCCGTACCCCTGAGTCAACGCTATTCTACATCAATCAACTCAAGACGAACAGAAATGCAAACCATTTTGATTAAAGAAGAAGAGGTAAAAGAAGAGAAAACATAAAACAACATCAAAATCTAACCATCGCAGCGGAATAAAATACAATAGACATTCAATATTCTTTAAACCAAATCAAATACCATATCTTTTTATTCATACATCATCAGAGTACATCATCAATAACATACACTAGATACACAGCGGAATAATAAACAAATACGAAAGTACTTATTGCCATCCAACTCGTCTCCTGAGCTCCACAGCATCATATCCTGTATCCTATAATACTCCGTCTGACCCGAGCATTATAGTTAAATAATACCCGAGTCAGTCTGGAAAACCAGCGTGAGAAAACACCACTCAAATTGATTAATAAAGTTTCAAAATCCTTTTTGGAAACAAAAGCATCTCGTAAGACCACGCCACAAATAAACATGTCGGGTTTTTACCTTACGATAGCTAAAACACTTTTTATTAAAATCCTCTGATATTATAGTAGGGACTATATACAAATACTTATTCAAATGGCCGAAATTGGTACATTTATTAAATTCCAGCATACTAGCCACAAAGTGGGTAATACAAACAAAACTCGTAAAAGGCTCGTAGGGAGAATGGATTTCCAACTAATGACTAGGCACTGGGGTACCACCTGTCACAGTACGTGGCCTAGATCACAGTACCGAGGAGTACGCCCGCTCCCCTGCAACACAAGACCGGAACCATCCCTTACTGGACAGTTTCGAATAAGATCACCCCGCGGTTAGGATCAGCAACCGCCCACTAAGCCGAAATAAAAAGGGACATCTAGACAGGGATGACCTTACTCTCAAGTGGGGGCTACCCACGAAGCCTTGCTGCCTGATTTTCAGTCATTCTCGGTTGATGAGGCTTGAGGCTAAGCGTTACCTTTTAGAACATATCCCTTAGAATGCCCATCGTCCACCCAACGATGTTCCGAAAGCAATCATCCATACAAGTCCATCCCGGATTCGAACGGAACCGAAGGTACTATTCCTACTACATCCATTTTAGAAATATCCTTAGGATTAGTAGCGACTGCCCTTGCACTTCACTGCTCCATCTTCGAATCCAAACTCGTTTCCCCACGAAACGTACAAATCGGATTGAAGTGGTTTTCGAGAAATAAATCCCGATCCCGGTCTCTTCGAAACGATCAGCGCATTTGGCTAATATTGATAATCGGTGATTTAACTATCAATTAATATTCACAAACAACCATCAACCAATAAATTATTCCTCCATATTGTTTGTTTATCTCAAAAATATCTCCGCAAGATATATTTCCACTTTTCAAACCCTTTTGAAAACAGTTTCCAAACTATCTGCCTTTCTCAGAATAAATTCCAAGTATTTTTTTCTATTTCCACTGAAATCACCAAGCATAAAACTTAGATTTTTAAAATAATTTAAAACGCTTTACCTTGAAATATACTTTAAAATATTTAAGTTAAAAACTACTTCAATAATTTATTAAAAACACATACTATACAAATATTTGAAAATAAGGTTACTTTATAAATATAAAACTAGGTTTCCACTTTTTAAATCAAAACACTATGTCACCTTCAAATAATTATTACAATAATAGATTTGCAAAAAAATATTTACTTTAGAATTAAAATATTAGAAATAATAAATTTCCTAAAACATGCTTTTTAAAACAACATTAAAACTTTTAACTTATATTTAAAAGTTTACTTTGAAATCGTACGTGGCTATCCAGGGAAATATACTTCTCTTTACATCCCTTTAAGAATAAATCACTATTTATTTTTAACCAAATTTTCTCATTCCTTTAATAAATTCCCATCTTGAATTTATTCTTCCCAAATATCCACTGATATATTTTACTTTACTTTTATAAACCCAGTTTATAAATTTCCAAAGTCTCATTTCCTTTAAATTTCCAATTTCAAACACTTAAATCAAATTTCAAATTGATTTCCAATTTACTTCATTTATTCCAAAACTCATTAATTTCAGATTTTATTCCTTACTTGTGATTTAATGTACTTTTAACTGGAAATACAAATTTTAGATTTCTCAAATTACTTCTTATCCCTTTTAATAAATTTAAACTTTAAATTTTAAAATAATTCTTTATTCCCTTAATGGATATCACTTAAGTTTACAATTCATTAATTTCTATTTATTCAAAATCCCATTTTTCTACTCGGAGTTATTAATTAGAATTTTTAAAAAATCACTTTTATTCTTATCCAATTCATTCTTTAATTTATTCAAATCCTCTATGATTATTTTACTTAAAAATTTACTCTTTTATTTTCTTTTCAAAATTCAATTCTATATACTTCGATAACTCTGTGTACCAAAATATATTCAAGCAAATCATAGCAATCAATATTTCCAATTAACAATAATATTCATCACAGAATATCAAATATCCATAATCACAGAATATTAAATAATTCTAAATAATTTTGAGGAATCCTGTTGGATCCCTCCAACCTGTTTCCCTGCATCCACAAACGTTAGCATAATATATAATACCAATTCCACTTCGAAGTGGCATATCGCGGTATATGGGATTAAATATAATATTATCCACTATTATGCGGCGCATAGGGTCTCATCCGCTATATAATGCGGGAAATCAATCATTCCAAGATGTAATATATACTATAATATAGCATATTAAATCAATTCAACCATTCAGTCAATTATTTTAAAGTTAATCATTTGAATTTAAATTAAAATTCAACCGAGTGAGATTAACTCACCTTTCCCTTTAAATTTGCAACCCACTTCATTCTCGATTTGATTCACAGTTTTAGACCTTGTACAGACATTATAAATTTTTATTAATACTCGAAAAATCAATTTCCTTTTAAATTATTTTACTAACCAACAATTTAATTTAAACCAATTTGTTCTTTAATACATTATCTTTCATAACCAAAGTAATTGAACCAGTTGATTAAACAAGTAAATCATCGTGACCCATGCTTCAAAAATTTAACAGTAAGTTTACTATATATATAAGTATATCTTTTTCCTGTTTAACTCTCATATGTAATTGCTATTGCATCAATTCTTAAATAAACTAATTATAATTTAAACTCAGCTAAAATTTTGATTTTATAAAAACTCCTTAAACATTTAAAATCCCCATTATTTTCCCAAAGTCTTTTATACATATATTTTTTTCTAATATATATGCTCATATGAATATATCACTCATTAAACTTTAATAAAATGAAACTTGCTTATACCTTACTACAACCTCTTTTTTTTTTTTTTTTAATTATTAATTCCTAATTTCCTTTTTCCTAACCTTTATATACCACACATATAAATTGAAAGAGAAAAAAAAAATCAATACATATATATACCTCACTGTCGCGAAGCTGTCGTGAATCACTACCGAAGCCGTTGCTACAGCACAAAAACGCGATCAAGGTACGACTCCTTCGTACACGCCTGATCCAAACGCGCTACTCCTCTGGTTCGGATACCCCCGTAAGATCGAAACCCTAGCATCGCTTAAACACCGGCCTCGCGAACCCATTCCCTTCATCACCGCCACCTGGAGCAACCCAACCACCATCGCCAACTTACGTCTACATTGTCGCGTCAAGAAGCCGCGCGTAAACCCTAAATCTCGAGTCGCCCGCCTGAAATCTCCCATCGGCCCGTCGCCGAGCATGAGCCCCCCAGTTTTAATTCGATGATGATGACGCGATTTCCTCGCGTGTTCGAGCATGCGAGTTTCCCCCTGTTCCGCCATTTTTTTTAATTTTGAACTTAGCTCTCAGATTTTAGTTTGAAGATAATCAAAGCTCGGGTTTGTTTATCTAGGACTGAGTTGACGTTAGCGTGCCTGAGACAATTTGCTACAGTGACCATGAAATGAAAGCTTTAAAAATTCTGATGTGAAATTATTTCGGCTGTGATTTGAATGGTATATTATTTAAATTCAAATCGTCTCAATAAAATTTTCAATGCGTTTATATATCGTACGCTCACTCAACAACTCTAATCACTACGAAATTTGAAACCCGATAATAATATAATATTTCGAATCCAATAGAACTGGTTTCGTCGAATTCCAAGACTGTGCCCCGGAAGGATATTTTTAATTCAATTTAAACAGTATATTTTAAAAACTGAACAAAACACATTTAAATTCAATTTTAAAAGTTCTATCACCTTCAGTATTATTAATATGAACTTATAAGCCTTCAAATTATTTTTAACCAGCTTTAAAAATCAAGATTCAATATTTTACCCAATTCCGATAATTAAATTCAACAATTAATTATTCAATAAATATTGATATTTGAAATTCGAGTTAAAAATTAACCTCTGAATATTTAAAATTAATTAAATATTCTAATTTTCAAATATCCAAAAATGCCAGGTCGTCACACAAAGCATATTCAAATCAAAGATCTGACTTCCAGTTTCAAGTTTCAAGCTTGTGTTCTCTGTTTTTCCAAGACCAGGTAAGCAAAACAAACCCACTTAAGCTTGAATCTGTGATATATCTAGATTTTTTGTACTTACGGTTGTTGAGAAAAATGTTGTATAGAATGAAAATATATCTGCACGCATATATATATATATATATATATATATATATATATACATGTGTGTATGTGTGGATTGATGTGTGCATATCAGTGTAAGGGCAAAAAACTATGTCTCTGTTCATACATTACAGGTTTTAAAAACCTGTTCAAAAAATTCAAATCATCCTACCTAAACAATTTTAGACCTTGATCTCTGAATAAAAAGTGTTTGTAGGTGTATAACATCATTTTTAAAAATAGATTCAAACGAAAATATTGAGTAAACATGTTGAAAATGGAAATATACAATGAAGAATTAATTCAAGTCATAATTTCGATTGTTAAAATTCCTAGTTTTGATTATAGATTTGGATTCGTGTTTAGAAATCATGATTATTAACATAGATATCATGATTTCTAAAAGTGTGGTAGAGGTGAATTATTGAGATGAACAATAGTCGATTTCTCGTCAATTCCTGATGACCAGAGGGAAGATAGGCTTCGGGCTTTGTGCTGGAGGGAGCCTGGGTAAAGGAGATCAACAAAAAAATGGTTGGAGGGTTTGCAGTGCGCCGTGGTGGCTGGTCAACATCGATCTAGGGCTTTATAGTTTTTTTTAGTCGATGATGTTGGCGAGGTGATTTCATCGTTGAGGGTGGATCAGAATTGACAGGAACAAGAGGAATCGAAGCATGATGTCATAGTGCAGCTTCGGTCGTGATTGCGAGGCCTCTGGTGAACGTAGGCGGCGTTACGAGGCGTTTTTCTGATGATTAGTTTAGTTCCGGGTGGATACTGTTATGCTCGATTTTGTTTCACGGCGAAATTGATCGACCTATGTGATCGAGAGGCTCAGGGAGATCATCGGTGACGTGTGAGTGGTCGCGGTAGTGATCGGAGGTGATCGAGATGTCGGTGCACGTGCACACGTGCATTTGGGTATCTCGATTGTTGTTTGAGTTTGGGGAAGAAAGGTTTCCCTCGGGTTAGTACGCGGGGAAATGAGGATGAGGCTCGAGTTTGGCTTCGGGGCGTTTGCATGGGTTACCTGTTGTAAAATATTTTAAACTTAAACAACAAACAAAAGAAAAAAGAAAAAAAACTCAGGAAAGAACTTGAGAAAATTGGCACTTGTCTCGGGTTGATACCCGAAGTAATCTCGGGTTTGAGTTTTTGAATTTTTAATTAAATAAGTTTTTTTTTTCAAATTTAAATTTAAAACAAGTATAAACACCTTCTTGTTAATGCTTTTAAAATAATAAATGTTTTATTCTAATTTTGGAATTAGTTAAAGTTTTTAAAGAAAATATTTCAAATTAATTAAGTTTTAAAGTGTTTATATATATCCTTTATTTTAAAGTTTATTTTAAATAATTTTAATATTTGAATTGAATAGTTAATTAAGGAAATGAAATATTTTCAGTTATCAATTAACTTAAGTGACTTAAGTTAATTTATGTGTTAATGGTGATTTATTACCAAGGTTTATCTTAAATAATGTTTTTGATTATTAAATTACTTAAAGGGTTTAAGTTAAATTATGTGTGTGATATCCCGGAAATTTGGCCAATATAAATTTAATAATCTGTGTTATAAATTTAATTTGATTTGATAATTTTAATAACAAATTTGGAATTTGATTTAATAAATATTTAAATTGAAAGATTTTATCTTTTTGAATAAATAAATTGTTTTCTGTTTATAATATATATAATTTTATATATTGTAAATTGATAAATTTTGATTTTTGAATTTAGTAAATGGATTAATTTTCTAACTCTAATTTATATTTGATAAATTGGAGGTTTGATTTAAATTTAACATATAACTTTTCAAAGCAATTAAAATAAATAATTATATGGTTTATATTAAAGGAAAATCTTATCTGTTTAAATTTATATTTTTAATTAACTTAAATATGAAGTTAAATTTGGTTAACATCAAAGCTTTGTTTTATTTTCTTTTTAAAAAGTATTGCTTGAAAATGTTATATAAGAATTTAAAATACAATTTACTTATGGTTTTAATATATTGAGCGATAAAGGAAAATTTATAATCTCATTTATAAATTATTTAATGTTGTTTAATTTGTTATTTTTAAATAAAAATTATAATACTTAAATTCTTTTGAACATAAATAGATTTGTAGTAATAGGATTTGTTATTTTAAATATTTAATAAGAGTTATATATGCATATATATAACTTGATTTTAAAATTGGAGTTTATAATTTAATTTAAATTGGAATTCAATGTTTTAAAATTTAAAAGAATAAACACTTAAAAATATTTGAATAAGCTTTTGTTTATATCTTGTTTTGTTTTGATCTCTAAAATTAAAAGAAAATAAAATTCATTTATATATACATATGGAATAAAATAAGTTAAAGTATTTATAAACAATTTAAATTAAAATTTAAAACACTTTTAATATACATGTGTAAGCTTCTTAAGAAATAAATTGACATGTGTTAGTCATGTAATAAACTAAAGTGACAATTGTTAAAATAAGAACAAGTGTAATGTTTAAATTTTCTTTTCATTTTTATTTCTATTAAAATCAAAATATACTTATACAAATACATTTCCTCAAAGATCATTCTTCCTTTCCATTTTTCTTTTTCAAAACTTAAGATTTTCAGCTATGGAAATCTGAAATTTTCATCTTCAAATCAAAACCCATGTTTCCACTTACCAAAATAAATCAAATTTGCAACTCTACAAGAGGAAAAAATACAAACCTGCAGTTCCATTTCTGTTTGAAGCATCATTAACCTGAAATGCATGGAAAAAAAACCCTGCAAATTCTGTTTTGTCTTTAAAAAAAAAGAAATTACAAACCCTGCATGCAACTAAATCTGAAAGTAGAAGCAAATTGCAATATTTTCTGGAAGTAATCATGCAAATGTAAATCTAGGAAGCAAAGTACTACATCATTTCAAGATAAAGGGCAATCTGAAGTTCAAGTATTCCAATAAGCAAAAGCATCTGCAGTTTTAAAGCAAATCAAAAAAAAAGTAAAATCTGAAGCTTTGCAAGTAAAAATGGATGCTCTGCTCCTAAAAACAGTGAGTAACATTTTATTACATAATAAGCCTAAGTATAATTCAGTTGCTTATATTCTCTAAAAATAATTGTGTGCATGCAAATTTATAAGCTCTTTTCTGCTATATATAGATGAATGTTTGTAGTATGCTAGTTGCTGTGAATTATTTTGCTGTGTATAATATCCCAGGCTCAAAAATTTGTTAAATCCATTTCTTTGATTTAAATCAGTGTAGAGCTTAAGATTAAATCAATATGGTGTTGTGATATGAGTTTAATGTTTAAAGTTTTATAGAAAATTCTGTAGTGTCTCTGAATTATTAATATAACAGAGCACATTGAATATAAACCAAGTTTTGATTTTCTAGAATCATTGATTTAAGTTGATAAACTGATTACACTATCTAAAATTTGAATATTAAAACTAAAATTAGGATTTTTGGTTTGGAAATGAATGAGCATTACTGCTTTATCTAGAAAACCTGTTTTGAGTTGAGACTGTCAATTTAGAAAGATTTGGTGGCCATGGTTTCTTCTGATGATCGAGTGTTGATCGATGTTGGATGGAAAAATGGTTGATGGTGGATTAAAGTAATAGGGCAGAAGAATTTGGGGATTTAATTTTTTTAACCCTAGTTTCTGTTACCTGGAGATGTTTGATCACTGCGACCTGATCGAGTGACCGAGTTCTTTCAAATTTGAACTGGAGAGAGGTGAGATGTGGAAGTAGATATGGCCGGAGGTGGTGTCCATTTTAGTGGTCGGAGGCGAGGGAACGCTGATGATCTTCATTTCGACATTTTCCTGTTTTGGGTACTCGAGTGCTTAATTTTGATTTAGGGTTTTTTTTGTAGTTGGATTGAGGGTTGTTTGGGGTTTGGAGAGGGCCGTCGACTTGCGTAAGGGGTCGCGATAGGATGGAGATGGTTGCCGTGGCGGTGCAAGTGCAAGGGGATGCTAGTGTATCAGTTAGATGTTAGGAGAAGAAGAAGCTCGTGTGTATCAGGTAGTTTTGTGATGGACTCGAAGCTGGAGGATATCAAACTCGAAGTCACTACTGTTTAGTCTCGGGTGTTTGTTTTAGTTACAGGGAATTTGGGCAAACCTGTTAGTACAGGGATTTGTATAACCTGTTTTATTTGGGATTTTTAATTAATTTTAAGATGAATTTAAAAGAAAATTATTACTCGAGTTGCTTGAGTCAACTCGAACTAGTTATTGAGATTTAGTAATTGTCTTGTTTCAAATTTTAAATTTGAATTTGAAATATAAAGCCAAGGTTTAAATTAAAATTTAAATCTATTTTAAGTTATGAATTCAAGTAGAATTGAATCTTAAGCAGAAAATGATGAAGTATTTAAATTCAAATTTTCTTTAAAATAACTTTAAAAGAGTTTATAGTTTAAAATGTTTTTAAAAGAAATTTGAATTTAAATTTGAAATTGAAATATGTAGTAATGTTTAAATAAAGTTTAAATTTGATGCAAATCTAATTTTGAATCTTTGGTTTAAAATGAATTTAAATTTTATAAATTTAAGTGTTTAAACCAAATTTGAATGATAATGTGAAAATTTAAATGGTTTTATTTAAAAAGAATTTTTTTTTGACTTTTGCGAAATTTCTTTTATAATAAAAGTTTTATTTAACAATTAAAGGTTTTAAATTGAATTTAAACTTGTAAAGTTAAATAACAATTTAATGTTTTGTATTTCATTTAATTATTAGAGTAATTAAATGAATAATTAATTTATTTAATAAATTAATGAAATAAATAATTATTAAAGTGATTAGGGATTTAATCTTAAGGGTTTAAGATTAATTATTCTTGGAATAATTAACTTGTAATTAAGAGTAATTAATTAAATAAAATTAGTTTTTAATTAATGATTAATAATTAATTAATCAAGTAATAATGGATTAATTAAGTTTTAATTAACACTTAATTATTTAATTAATTAGGGTTAATTAATGGATTAATTAATGATTAATTAATTTGCAATTAATAATGATTAAATAAGTTAATTATTTTAGAAAATAATTAATGAGTTGTTAATAGTTAATGAAGGTCATTAACTAAGGATTATTTAATAATTAATTAATGTGATTAATTTAAATTATTAATTATTAATTAGATTAATTAATTTAAGGATAATCAATTGTGTAAGTTATTAAGTATAATTACTTATGGAAGAAATTAAGGAATTAATTACTTATTGTAATTAATTGAGTTTAAATTTGATTAGTTTAAGTTAATTAATTCAGTTTAATTAATTTAAAATTAATCATTTGATGATTTATTGAGGATAATCACTTAATGTAATTAAATGAAGAGGAATTACTTAGAGAGTAATTAATGAGTAATTACTATATGTAATTAATTGAAGGTGATTTGTTGATAAAAGTAACTTTAGTATAATTACTTGTAAATTAATTGAGGATTAATTAGATAATTAATTAATGAGTGATTAATTTATTTGGTGAAGTAATTATGGATAGTTGATTACTGAATGGGGTTAATCAAGGGTGATTAACAGTTATGATTTAAATAAAGATTAAATTACTTAATGTAATTAATTTAATTTGAAAATGTAATTAGAAGATCATTAATTATTATAATTAATGATGTAATTAAGATTAATTAATTAAGATTAATTAATCAATAACAAGTGATTAAAGGTAATTAATTTAGTTAATTAATTAAGGAAGTAATTAAAGGTTAATTACTGTATTTGGTTAAATATAATTAATTTGAGAAATTAATTAGTAAATAATTACTTGAATGTAATTAAGGGTTAATTAATCAGAGATGATTAATTAGAATGAATAATTGGATGATGATTAACTATTTGATTGATAATTAATAATGATAAGCAAGGATGATATTGGTGAAGTAATTAATTTAATTTACTTTAAATTAATAGAATGATGTAATTAATTTAATTCATTTTAAATTAATTATATTTGGTATTGTTAATCATTGGTTATATGGTTGGTTAGTGTTGTTTGATTTGGATGGTTAGAATCTCAGACATGAGATAGATAATGTTGAGTGATTTGGATGCACTGGTTGCATGGTGATATTGATATAGATTATTCTTTTGAATAATGATAATATGGTTTATCTGATATGATGATAATGTTGATTTTCTATTGTGAACCTATGATTTATCTATTTGTATGGATATAGATAATTGAATTGTTTTAAACCTTTAAAAACAACTTGGCCTTAAAAGACACGCTTTGGATTTCGATGAGACCGGGATCGGGTTTCCATATTTGGGTATCCGAAAACCACATTGATTCCAAATAACGTTAGGTCGTTAATCCAAGTGGAGCGAGTGAAGACTCGAGGTGTAAGGGCTATACGTCAGTATAACTCTGTGGGTGATTCCGTAATGAGTTTGACGGAATAGTACTTACAGATTCGAGATGGTGATTTAGAGTGCAAGGGTTATCGTCGTTAACTCTGTGGGTGATTCCGTAATGAGTGTAACGAGATAATGCCTTCGGTTTCGTTCGAACCCGGAACGAACTTGTATGGATTGAATGCTTTCAGAACATCGTCAGGTGGACGATGAGCATTCTAAGAGATGTGTCCTCTAAAGGTAATCGTAGCCTCAAGCCTCATCAACCGGGAATGGCTAAAACAGGGGAGGTGCAGCAAGGCTTCGTGGGTCGCACCCACTGGAGAGCAAGATTGATCCCTGTCTAGAGGTCCTTTTTTATTCGGCTTAGTGGGCAGTTGTCAGTGTACACCAACTGCGGGGCTGTCTTGTTCGGAACTATTCAGTAAGGAATGGGTCCGGCTTTGTGTTGCAGGGGAGTGGGAGTACTCCTCGGTACGTTGATCTAGGCCACGTACTGTGACGGGCGGTACCCCAGTAGCCCTGCCATTGTATGGAATCCAAAATCCAATAAGTGCCAATGGAATTTAATAAATGTAACAATTTCGGCTATTTCTTATTTACTTGAAAACCCTAGACCCTATTACAATATCACTGGATTTACTATCAAATGTTTTGGTTAGCGTAAGGTAAAAACTTTTTCATGTTTATGTGTGGGAAGTCTTACGTGATACCTTTCTTTTCAAAAGGTTTTTTCCAAAATTAAGCAACTTTAACCTGTTACTCACACCAGACCCATGTCTGACCCGGAGTTTATTTTTGTTTTTCATAAACTCTTGGGTACTCAAATTTTTACGAGTAGCCAAGGGGATTCAGGTTAGCTTTTGACGAATTATGGAGGAGCAAATGGAGCAGGAGGCTTCTGCGTTAGATATATATAGTATTCCGCTGTGTGATCTGTGATTGTCTCTGAGTTATATTATGTTGTAAATACTAGACAGGTGTTTATAACTGTCTAGAATGTGTTGTATATCTGTGTACTCTGATAGTGGTTGTAAACTATGAAATATTTTATGTTATTAATATAATTTATTCGTTCCGCTGTTGAAATTCTAGTGTTGTTTCTTCTTTCTCTTCTTTCTTTTCTTCTTCTATCCCTTTCTTTCTTAATTGATGATGCGACTTCCTGGAGTTTGGAAGTTGGGTCGTCACAGGTGGTATCAGAGCATTAGGTTGAGTGAATACGTAGGCTCTGGAGTGGTGTCTATCTTGAGAGAGCGTATTTGTATTTTTATTATATAATTACTTCTACCTATTTGTTGGGTTTTCCAATATAGGTTATAAAGGTAGGTAAGGTAGTGGGGTGTGTAACACAACTACTACCCTTGATTGAAGTTTGGTGTTTGAGATTGGTAGTGTATTTGTCGAGACTGTAGACCTAATACCGTCTCGGGTGGGTTGTGTGGAGTATAGGGTTTCATAGATCTCTGAAGGTAACCTGTAAAGGTTCGGAGTCTATCTTTGAGTTGGATGAGTAGAATTTGGATCTGTCTGTTGGGCAGAAGAGAATGATGGTATCTTGATATCTCAGGAAGTAGTAGCTGCGTGATGAGATGCAGTGACTATGGATGTTCTCGAAGATGTTTTCTTGGGAACAAGTTAAGGAGGTGAGTCTGCTTCGATGTTGTGGCTGGATTCAGCAGGATGTTTCTGTCCAGTTTGAGGCCCGAGTTTCTCGA
Organism: Allium cepa; assembly: GCA_030765085.1. NCBI lineage: Eukaryota > Viridiplantae > Streptophyta > Magnoliopsida > Asparagales > Amaryllidaceae > Allium > Allium cepa. The sequence goes on from CM060943.1 coordinate 846,167,494, forward strand.
AGAGCTTTGGTTTAGGAAGTCATTGGCATCGGTGTCAGTAGTACAGCTCGGAGTGTTCTGTGATGGCAAGGAGATTTTCTGGTTAGCAGTTTTTCTGAAGGAGTTCAGAAGTAGCAGAGAAGATTCCATTTTTACGATGGATTGGCTAGTTAAGTGTATGCTGATCTGATTGGTAAAGAGAGAACAGTTTTCTTTGGATATTGGACTGGTTGATCGCAAAAGTGACTTGCGATAGTTTGAGTGTTCTCTTGAGTTATGAGAAGTTTGTTCGTACCTAGAGGTTGAGTTTTCTTATCGAATGGATTCTAGGAGTGATACCGGAGGTTTAGTGAAGCAGCTTTGGATCAGATGGTGCATCTGAGTTTTCTTTTATGGATCCGCTGAACCATATTTCTGTGATGTGTTATCCAGTTTGTGCTCGAGTTTTTCTTCTGCTTCATATCAGAGTTGTGCAGCGGAAGCAGATTGGGAGTGCTTTTGTTTTATCTTTTCCGGGTAGGAGAAGTAGGTTAGTCTTCTGATATTTGTGAAGTAGAGTTGGTGTTCTTGGATTGGAATTGATCTTGAGGAGATCATTTTGTTCGATTGTTTTGATCCAGTTTGTTTCTAGAGACATCAGCAAAGGTTGAGCTGATCAGGAGAGTTGAAGGCAGCCCAGGATCATCAAAAGAGTTCTGTGGGTGAGAGACGAAGGAATTTGGATTCCTAAGTCGGAGATTTAATTTGGGAAAGCTTTCTCCGATCTAAAGGAGCTATAAGATTGAGTAAGACTGGGTAAGTCAGCTCCGAGATGTTTCAGACCTTTTCTGTGTTTTATGAGGATTGGTGTTTGGTTTTCAGGGTTGAATTGTCAGCTTGGGTAACTGGAATTCGATGTGTTTCACATATCTCTGAGGGAGTACGTGTATGGTTTATCTCTGGTTGTGAAACCAGCAGTTCAGAAGGATGTGGTGGGTGATTCAGACTCGTATGTAGTCTGATATCCTGTTTAGTTTTGTAGATATAGTTGGATAGGAGCTCTATAGCTTAATAGTATTGGTTGTTTAGATTCTATAGAGCGAGTATCCCGATATTTATACCGGGGAAACTCGTGAAAATTGTATCCAGGTTTTTCTGGATAATTAGATTTGTTTTGTTTGAATTGGTTGCTATGGTTGTTAGCATATGTTTGATAATATATGCTTGTGTTTTAAAATAAAATCTTAAGATAGATTATTAAATTACCTTTGCTTTTAAATTTCGGGGACGAAATTCTTTTAAGGGGGGAGGAATGTGATATCCCGGAAATTTGGGCAATATAAATTTAATAATCTGTGTTATAAATTTAATTTGATTTGATAATTTTAATAACAAATTTGGAATTTGATTTAATAAATTTTTAAAATGAAAGATTTTATCTTTTTGAATAAATAAATTGTTTTCTGTTTATAATATATATAATTTTACATATTGTAAATTGATAAATTTTGATTTTTGAATTTAGTAAATGGATTAATTTTCTAACTCTAATTTATATTTGATAAATTGGAGATTTGATTTAAATTTAACATATAACTTTTCAAAGCAATTCAAATAAATAATTATATGGTTTATATTAAAGGAAAATCTTATATGTTTAAATTTATATTTTTAATTAACTTAAATATGAAGTTAAATTTGGTTAACATCAAAGCTTTGTTTTATTTTCTTTTTAAAAAGTACTGCTTGAAAATGTTATATAAGAATTTAAAATACAATTTACTTATGGTTTTAATATATTGAGTGATAAAGGAAAATTTATAATCTCATTTATAAATTATTTAATATTGTTTAATTTGTTATTTTTAGATAAAAATTATAATACTTAAATTCTTTTGAACATAAAAATATTTGTAGTAATAGGATTTGTTATTTTAAATACTTAATAAGAGTTATATATGCATATATATAACTTGATTTTAAAATTGGAGTTTATAATTTAATTTAAATTAGAATTCAATGTTTCAAAATTTAAAAGAATAAACACTTAAAAATATTTGAATAAGCTTTTGTCTATAACTTGTTTTGTTTTGATTTCTAAAATTAAAAGAAAATAAAATTCATTTATATATACATATGGAATAAAATAAGTTAAAGTATTTATAAACAATTTAAATTAAAATTTAAAACATTTTTAATATACATGTGTAAGCTTCTTAAGAAATAAATTGACATGTGTTAGTCATGTAATAAACTAAAGTGACAATTGTTAAAATAAGAACAAGTGTAATGTTTAAATTTTCTTTTCATTTTTATTTCTATTAAAATCAAAATATACTTATACAAATACATTTCCTCAAAGATCATTCTTCCTTTCCATTTTTCTTTTTCAAAACTTAAGATTTTCAGCTATGGAAATCTGAAGTTTTCATCTTCAAATCAAAACCCATGTTTCCACTTACCAAAATAAATCAAATTTGCAACTCTACAAGAGAAAAAAATACAAACCTGCAGTTCCATTTCTGTTTGAAGCATCATTAACCTTAATGCATGGAAAAAAAAAACCTGCAAATTCTGTTTTGTCTTTAAAAAAAAAAGAAATTACAAACCCTGCATGCAACTAAATCTGAAAGTAGAAGCAAATTGCAATATTTTCTGGAAGTAATCATGCAAATGTAAATCTGGGAAGCAAAGTACTACATCATTTCAAGATAAAGGGCAATCTGAAGTTCAAGTATTCCAATAAGCAAAAGCATCTGCAGTTTTAAAGCAAATCAAAAAAAAAAAAAAGTAAAATATGAAGCTTTGCAAGTAAAAATGGATGCTCTGCTCCTAAAAACAGCGAGTAACATTTTATTACATAATGAGCCTAAGTATAATTCAGTTGCTTATATTCTCTGAAAATAATTGTGTGCATGCAAATTTATAAGCTCTTTTCTGCTATATATAGATGAATGTTTGTAGTATGCTAGTTGCTGTGAATTATTTTGCTGTGTATAATATCCCAGGCTCAAAAATTTGTTAAATCCATTTCTTTGATTTAAATCAGTGTAGAGATTAAGATTAAATCAATATGGTGTTGTGATATGAGTTTAATGTTTAAAGTTTTATAGAAAATTCTGTAGTGTCTCTGAATTATTAATATAACAGAGCACATTGAATATAAACCAAGTTTTGATTTTCTAGAATTATTGATTTAAGTTGATAAACTGATTACACTATCTAAAATTTGAATTTTAAAACTAAAATTAGGATTTTTGGTTTGGAAATGAATGAGCATTACTGCTTTATCTAGAAAACCTGTTTTGAGTTGAGACTGTCAATTTAGAAAGATTTGGTGGCCATGGTTTCTTCTGATGATCGAGTGTTGATCGATGTTGGATGGAAAAATGGTTGATGGTGGATTAAAGTAGTAGGGCAGAAGAATTTGGGGATTTAATTTTTTTAACCCTAGTTTCTGTTACCTGGAGATGTTTGATCACTGCGACCTGATCGAGTGACCGAGTTCTTTCAAATTTGAACTGGAGAGAGGTGAGATGTGGAAGTAGATATGGCCGGAGGTGGTGTCCATTTTAGTGGTTGGAGGCGAGGGAACGCTGATGATCTTTATTTCGACATTTTCCTGTTTTGGGTACTCGAGTACTTGATTTTGATTTAGGGTTTTTTTGTAGTTGGATTGAGGGTTGATTTGGGGTTTGGAGAGGGCCGTCGACTTGCGTAAGGGGTCGCGATAGGATGGAGATGGTTGCCGTGGTGGTGCAAGTGCACGGGGATGCTAGTGTATCAGTTAGATGTTGGGAGAAGAAGAAGCTCGTGTGTATCGGGTAGTTTTGTGATAGACTCGAAGCTGGAGGATATCGAACTCGAAGTCACTGCTGTTTAGTCTCGGGTGTTTGTTTTAGTTACAGGGAATTTGGGCAAACCTGTTAGTACATGGATTTGTATAACCTGTTTTATTTGGGATTTTTAATTAATTTTAAGATGAATTTAAAAGAAAATTATTACTCGAGTTGCTTGAGTCAACTCGAACTAGTTATTGAGATTTAGTAATTATCTTGTTTCAAATTTTAAATTTGAATTTGAAATATAAAGCCAAGGTTTAAATTAAAATTTAAATCTATTTTAAGTTATGAATTCAAGTAGAATTGAATCTTAAGTAGAAAATGATGAAGTATTTAAATTCAATTTTTCTTTAAAATAACTTTAAAAGAGTTTATAGTTTAAAATGTTTTTAAAAGAAATTTGAATTTAAATTTGAAATTGAAATATGTAGTAATGTTTAAATAAAGTTTAAATTTGATGCAAATCTAATTTTGAATCTTTGGTTTAAAATGAATTTAAATTTTATAAATTTAAGTGTTTAAACCAAATTTGAATGATAATGTGAAAATTTAAATGGTTTTATTTAAAAAGAAATTTGTTTTGACTTTTGTGAAATTTCTTTTATAATAAAAGTTTTATTTAACAATTAAAGGTTTTAAATTGAATTTAAACTTGTAAAGTTAAATAACAATTTAATGTTTTTTATTTCATTTAATTATTAGAGTAATTAAATGAATAATTAATTTATTTAATAAATTAATGAAATAAATAATTATTAAAGTGATTAAGGATTTAATCTTAAGGGTTTAAGATTAATTATTCTTGGAATAATTAACTTGTAATTAAGAATAATTAATTAAATAAAATTAGTTTTTGATTAATGATTAATAATTAATTAATCAAGTAATAATGGATTAATTAAGTTTTAATTAACACTTAATTATTTAATTAATTAGGGGTTAATTAATGGATTAATTAATTTGCAATTAATAATGATTAAATAAGTTAATTATTTTAGAAAATAATTAATGAGTTGTTAATAGTTAATGAAGGTCATTAACTAAGGATTATTTAATAATTAATTAATGTGATTAATTTTAATTATTAATTAGATTAATTAATTTAAGGATAATTAATTGTGTAAGTTATTAAGTATAATTACCTATGGAAGAAATTAAGGAATTAATTGCTTATTGTAATTAATTGAGTTTAAATTTGATTAGTTTAAGTTAAGTAATTCAGTTTAATTAATTTAAAATTAATCATTTGATGATTTATAGAGGATAATCACTTAATGTAATTAAATGAAGAGGAATTACTTAGAGAGTAATTACTATCTGTAAGTAATTGAAGGTGATTTGTTGATAAAAGTAACTTGAGTATAATTACTTGTAAATTAATCGAGGATTAATTAGATAATTAATTAATGAGTAATTTATTTATTTGGTGAAGTAATTAAGGATAGTTGATTACTGAATGGGGTTAATCAAGGGTGATTAATAGTTATGATTTAAATAAAGATTAAATTACTTAATGTAATTAATTTAATTTGAAAATGTAATTAGAAGATCATTAATTATTATAATTAATGATGTAATTAAGATTAATTAATTAAGATTAATTAATCAATAATAAGTGATTAAAGGTAATTAATTTAGTTAATTAATTAAGGAAGTAATTAAAGGTTAATTACTGTATTTGGTTAAATATAATTAATTTGAGAAATTAATTAGTAAATAATTACTTGAATGTAATTAAGGGTTAATTAACCAGAGATGATTAATTAGAATGAATAATTGGATGATGATTAACTATTTGATTGATAATTAATAATGATAAGCAAGGATGATATTGGTGAAGTAATTAATTTAATTTACTTTAAATTAATAGAATGAAGTAATTAATTTAATTCATTTTAAATTAATTATATTTGGTATGGTTAATCATTGCTTATATGGTTGGTTAGTGTTGTTTGATTTGGATGGTTAGAATCTCAGACATGAGATAGATAATGTTGAGTGATTTGGATGCACTGGTTGCATGGTGATATTGATATAGATTATTCTTTTGAATAATGATAATATGGTTTATCTGATATGATGATAATGTTGATTTTCTATTGTGAACCTATGATTTATCTATTTGTATGGATATAGATAATTGAATTGTTTTAAACCTTTAAAAACAACTTGGCCTTAAAAGACACGCTTTGGATTTCGATGAGACCGGGATCGGGTTTCCATATTTGGATATCCGAAAACCACATCGATTCCAAATAATGTTAGGTCGTTAATCCAAGTGGAGCGAGTGAAGATTCGAGGTGTAAGGGCTATACGTCAGTATAACTCTGTGGGTGATTCCGTAATGAGTTTGACGGAATAGTACTTATAGATTCGAGATGGTGATTTAGAGTGCAAGGGTTATCGTCGTTAACTCTGTGGGTGATTCCGTAATGAGTGTAACGAGATAATGCCTTCGGTTTCGTTCGAACCCGGAACGAACTTGTATGGATCGAATGCTTTCAGAACATCGTCAGGTGGACGATGAGCATTCTAAGAGATGTGTCCTCTAAAGGTAATCGTAGCCTCAAGCCTCATCAACCGGGAATGGCTAAAACAGGGGAGGTGCAGCAAGGCTTCGTGGGTCGCACCCACTGGAGAGCAAGATTGATCCCTGTCTAGAGGTCCCTTTTTATTTGGCTTAGTGGGCAGTTGTCCGTGTAACACCAACTGCGGGGTTGTCTTGTTCGAAACTATTCAGTAAGGAATGGGTCCGGCTTTGTGTTGCAGGGGAGTGGGAGTACTCCTCGGTACGTTGATCTAGGCCACGTACTGTGACGGGCGGTACCCCAGTAGCCCTGCCATTGTATGGAATCCAAAATCCAATAAGTGCCAACGGTTTTGATTGTATTACCCACTTTTGTGGTTAGCAGCTGGAATTTAATAAATGTAACAATTTCGGCTATTTCTTATTTACTTGAAAACCCTAGACCCTATTATAATATCATTGGATTTACTATCAAATGTTTTGGTTAGCGTAAGGTAAAAACTTTTCCATGTTTATGTGTGGGAAGTCTTACGTGATACCTTTCTTTTCAAAAGGTTTTTCCAAAATTAAGCAACTTTAACCTGTTACTCACACCAGACCCATGTCTGACCCGGAGTTTGTTTTTGTTTTTCATAAACTCTTGGGTACTCAAATTTTTACGAGTAGCCAAGGGGATTTAGGTTAGCTTTTGACGAATTATGGAGGAGCAAATGGAGTAGGAGGCTTCTGCGCTAGATATATATAGTATTCCGCTGTGTGATCTGTGATTGTCTCTGATTTATATTATGTTGTAAATACTAGACAGGTGTTTATAACTGTCTAGTATGTGTTGTATATCTGTGTACTCTGATAGTGGTTGTAAACTATGAAATATTTTATGTTATTAATATAATTTATTCGTTCCGCTGTTGAAATTATAGTGTTGTTTCTTCTTTCTCTTCTTTCTTTTCTTCTTCTATCCCTTTCTTTCTTAATTGATGATGCGACTTCCTGGAGTTTGGAAGTTGGGTCATCACAATATGTTAATGATAATTTATTTTCAAGGTTTATTTAATAAAGATTTGAATGATAACTAAGAAATAAATTAAGGTAATGATTTATTTTTGATTTTATTATGGTCTTGAGTAATTAAAGGATCATTAATTAATGTAAGTAACTAAAGGTTAATTACTTAATATGAGTACTTAAAGGATATTCAAATAATTAAAGGTTGACTTATTAATTAATTAAAGGTTGATTTATTTATGATAAGTAATTAAAGGGTAACTAATTACTTAAAGGTAAATTACTTAATAAAAATAATTAATAAAAATTGATTAATAATTAAAGAAAATTAATTAATGATCAAAGGTTGATTAATCAAGTGATTAAAGGATAATTACTCAATGTAATTAATTTGTGATTTATTAATATAAGCGATTAGGGATACGCATATAGTAATTAATTAAAGATAATTAATTACTTAAAGATTAATTACTTAATGTAAGTAATTAAAAGATAATTTGTAATTAAAGGTTACGTAATTAAGGGATAATTAAGGATTAACTACTTAATAATTAAAGGTTAACTAATTAATTAGTGGATGATTAATGTAGTTAATTAAGGGTTAATTAATTAATGTAATTAACTTAAGGTTAATTAATCTATGTGATTAATTAAGGATAATTAATTAATTAATTAAGGATAATTGATTAAGTTGGATAATTAAGGATTATTTATTTAATTGCATTAATTAATTAAATTAATAACAAATGGTTGGCACTTAATTAATGTTAATTAAGAAGGATTAGGTGATTAATTCATAAGTAATTAATCTATTTGAGATAATTAAATTAATTATAATAATTTATCTTGCTTATGGATAATTGAATTGTATTGAATGCCTTGAATTGTTTGTTATCTCTGATGTGTGTTGTTCTATAATATGATTTCTTTGAATTGAGCTGTGAACTGTGATTTATTTATCTGTGATGATATTACTTGTTTATCTGTGAGTGAAATATAAGCGTTATAGGATTATACCGCTTATTGATATTGTTGTGCTTGAATTGATGATGATTGTGATATTGTATTATTGTGTGCAAAACCCCTGGACTACACCACACACACAATTATGGATTTCACGGGAAATTGATTAAGTCACGGGTGTTTTGAATTTAATTCGAAATGATGAATTTAAAGGTTCAATTTTGAATCCAAAATGGTTTGGAAGTGAAATTGGGTTGAATATGAAAAGCCTTTGAAAAGGAAGTTTTGAATTTTTTTTTTTTGAATATATTATGCTTATTAAAACTTTGAAAATAAAATTATTTTGGAAACTATGGTTTGAAGGATTATACAAGTTATATAATGTATATATATGGATTTTAAACCATTTTAATAGTATTATTTTAGGAATTTAAATTTAAACCAAGTTTATACTTTAAAGGCTATAACTTGTGCATATTTGATCGGATTTTTCCGAAACGAAAAACCTTTGTTTTCAAATTATAATAGCTTTCATATAAAGAAAGAATTTCCAGTTTTTGCTGAAAGGTTTTCAAGTATGGGTGAATCAAAATGGAAAATTTTTTGAAATTTGTGAATAAATCTTTGTTAAAGATTTGGTGAACCTTGTATTCAGAAGGAATTGGGGTTAAAAGTTGTGACTTAACTAAGATCCCAATATATCCATATGCTTTTAGAAAATAAGCGCTCATTGCTCGGTTTAGCCGGGAGAGGACTTTACGTCATAAAACCCATTTCGAATAATGATACGACTAAATGGGTAGCATTTGAAGACGGTGGTGAAGACTGGGTATTTTCGAAAACGAAAGGATTACCTGTCGAATGTCTCTGCACTGAGTCGCGCCGGTATAGAGATCTCCATATTTAATGGGAAGTCTGATCGGGATTATGAATACGTGGATTTGCAAGGGCGTCTTTGTGAAGTGCCTTCGGTTCCGTTCTGTGACGCCCCACCTCTATACCCACGCTAGCCAAGAACATTACGGTGAATGCTGTCGACTAGCATGGAGAATAAGGCTGTTGAGGAGCGACCATCCGTGTAATTTCTTTGCACGAGCACCGATATGTCAGATAATATAACATGCATTCTATTTCAAGAGGAAATCCGACATACCAACACAAACTCAAAGCTACTACACGGTGGCTATATAAATCCTTCGGAAACAAATATAGAAATAAACATAACACAAATCAGTCACAGACAATTCATATCACAAAGGCGGAATAAGATATGAATATTACACTAGGAAGTGTACATCAGAGTAGTGGTCAAAAAAGATCCACAATATCACAAACGAATAGTTACACGAACTACATAAAAGAATAAGTATACATTAAGGAGTCTATATCTCAAATGTATACAGCAAAATAACTACTAATCTAAGTAGTTAACCCAAAAGTCAAGGAGTTAATCCCGGATGAGAAGTCAAGCAGAAGCACCTGTAACATCTCGGTCTGACCCGAGTATTATTTAATAAGAAAATAATAAACGGATCAGTCTAACTATAAATATCAGATGAAACGATATATAATAAGACATATGACTAAACACATAATAATCACAATGCCAAGCTGTGATATATATATATATATATATATATACTTAGTTGATAATCATCAAGAGATTAATCAATGTCACCAGATCTACACAAGAATCAAAGAAGTGTCATACTCTTTATTTCGTTCATCAAACCACAAATATTGACGATAATATCAATGTCAATCACCAAAGTCAAAGACGCACAAATTCCAGAAGACTACACAAGAAATCCAGAAATCACAAAAGTCAATGACACACAAATTCACCAATGCACAAATATTGATAAAACTTATCAATGGAAATCACGAAAATTGGTGAAACACAAACTCTAGGAATCTACACAAGAAATCCAGAAATCACAAAGGGGGGAAGGCCTATCACAAACGGGAGCATAAAGCTCACCAACACGTGTATCACAGACGGAACGCTAATTCCATGGTCGCTAACCATCACAAATTGAGCCGAAGCTCCACAAACGGCCCGAAGACCATGGGTTGCTACCCCATCACAAATTGAGTCGAAACTCCACAAAACGGGGTTTAGTCTCCCTCGCAGACAAAGAGACATCGCACATTGCTAGTCTAAATCACAAAGATGATCATCATGATCAGCGAGAAGTGTCGATTACACTAAGCTAGTAAATATATGAGTTTAGCTTCATGTCCCATAACCACTTGCTTAACTTAAATATTTACGAACAAACTGTAAGTCTCCACTAGAAAATTGTCACAAGAGGTTCAATCGAACAAGTCCAAGAATTAACCGACAAAGTAAACGCAAGCGTTTCATACCACTAGTTTTACTAAGCCGTTTAATCAGATTTCTCATATGAGTGAGGTAAAGATTTGTATATACTAATAGATTGGAAAACGGTTTTATAAACGAATTTGGTATTAAAATAGTATTGAAATCGTTTGAGGAAAGAGTTTTGATATTTACTACTAGTATAGAAAACCTTTATATTTTTAAAGTGACAAATCACGAAGAAGATTGTAAGAACAATCAATCACAAAAATTCACATACGAAGACGTGAATAAAATCCAAAGAAATCGATAAAGAGTCCATCGAAATGGATATTCAAAAATCCCTAAAAAGAGTCATCAAAATCATAATAGATGATAACAACAAATAGGATTATCACGAATCGATTTAAATTGGAATTCCAATCCAAAAAGGCAAATTGGACTCAAACAGCAGGTTCAGTCGACTGAACAGAGAATTTCAGTCGACTGACCCTGTACATGGACATTTTCCAGGTTCAGGAAACTTTCTGTTTCCAGTTTCAGTCGACTGTGCAGAAGTTTTCAGTCGACTGAATCATGCCTGGAAACTCTCGGGTTTCAGGTTCAGTCGACTGAACAGAGATTTTCAGTCGACTGAATCATGCCTGGGCTGTTTTTCAACCTTATTCAAATGAAGAGCAAACTCTTCCAAATTGCAACCGGACGGACATTGGCTCTAAGGGTTTATGCCAATCGGCAACCCGACCCTATATGCTCCTCGGTGCACCACCAAAAACATGATCAAACATCCATAAAAGGATTTCACACAAATTTGACCTAAAAACCCAAAAATTGGAGTATTCACAAAATCAATCCAAAACAAGAGCAAATGCACATGAAGAAGTGTTAGGAATTCATACCCAACAACCAAAGATAATTATAGTCATAGATGTGAGATATAAATCTCACCTTTGCACTAAAATTTATGAAGATGAAGCTTGAAAGCAAAGGGGAATCAACCACTCTTCAAATCCAACTCTAGAAGCTTGAATCTAAGCTAAAAAGAAGAACATTTCCTAAGTTAGGTTTAGGAAATTTCTGAAATTCAAAGAGAGAATGAGTTGGAGAAGAAGAAGAGGAAGCTTACCAATGGGTTCTCATGAACTTTGGAGCAAGGAGATGGATTTGCAAAGCAAGCTAGGGCTTAGGAATTTCTATTTCCCATTCTCTTCCTCCATTTTTGCTTGAGCTTGAGTGTTAGGAAAATAGAAGAGAAGTGAATGAAGAGGAGAGTGTTGGAACTGAGTTAAGTGGCTAATTGGCTCAGTCCAACCAAAGCCCTAAGCGGGAAAAAGTAGCAAAAATCAACTTTCTCCAAACATATCGAAGCTTATACTCAAAAAGGTCGCAAACGGCATTTTGAACTCAATGGGGGTGGTCTCAAGTCCCAATTCGACTGTTTGCAAAAAGTAGTTTTTCGGACTAAAATCCGACTAACGATAAAATATTTAAATAAAATATTTAAATATAAAATCGATAAATATGCGGGTTGTTACAGACTCCCCTCGTTAAAGAAATTGCGTCCTCGCAATAAGTAAGAAGGAAATATAAGAAGTAACAACCATAGAAGCATATCAACACAAAAGAAAATTTGAAATAGGAAGTTCACCATAAAGTACACAAAAGAGTTAGCAAGAAATCTGGTGAAACTTCAATTTCCACAATAACACCGGGCTCAAGAATGAAATCCGGAATCCCTAAGGCATTCCCGTAGATAAAAGACGTGGGGAACGTCAAGAATAGCAGAAAATTGAGCCGGTGCAACGCGTAGTACAAAAACGGTACGCCCGAAAAACTAGAAACTCAAACAATTTGGGACATCAGCGTAGTACAAAAACGGTACGCCCAATGAACCCAAGCAAAGACATCGATGTAGTACAAACGGTACATCCGATGAATCAAAAGCAAAGACATCGATGTAGTACAACGGTACATCCGATGAATCAAAAGCAAAGACATCGATGTAGTACAAACGGTACATCCGATGAATCAAATAGCAAAGACATCGATGAAGTACAACGGTACATCCGATGAATCAAAAGCAAAGACATCGATGTAGTACAAACGGTACATCCGATGAATCAAAAGCAAAGACATCGATGTAGTACAACGGTACATCCGATGAATCAAAAGAAAAGACATCGATGTAGTACAACGGTACATCCGATGAATCAAAAGAAAAGACATCAATGTAGTACAACGGTACATCCGATGAATCAAATAGCAAAGACATCGATGTAGTACAACGGTACATCCGATGAATCAAAAGCAAATACATCGATGTAGTACAAACGGTACATCCGATAAATCAAATAGCAAAGACATCGATGTAGTACAACGGTACATCCGATGAATCAAAAGAAAAGACATCGATGTAGTACAAATGGTACATCCGATGAATCAAAAGCAAAGACATCGATGTAGTACAATGGTACATCCGATGAATCAAAAGAAAAGACATCGATGTAGTACAACGGTACATCCGATGAATCAAATAGCAAAGACATCGATGTAGTACAACGGTACATCCGATGAATCAAAAGCAAAGACATCGATGTAGTACAAACGGTACATCCGATGAATCAAAAGCAAAGACATCGATGTAGTACAACGGTACATCCGATGAATCAAATAGCAAAGACATCGATGTAGTACAACGGTACATCCGATGAATCAAAAGCAAAGACATCGATGTAGTACAAACGGTACATCCGATGAATCAAATAGCAAAGACATCGATGTAGTACAAAGGTACATCCGATGAATCAAAAGAAAAGACATCGATGTAGTACAACGGTACATCCGATGAATCAAAAGCAAAGACATCGATGTAGTACAACGGTACATCCGATGAATCAAAAGAAAAGACATCGATGTAGTACAACGGTACATCCGATGAATCAAATAGCAAAGACATCGATGTAGTACAACGGTACATCCGATGAATCAAAAGCAAAGACATCGATGTAGTACAACGGTACATCCGATGAATCAAAAGAAAAGACATCGATGTAGTACAACGGTACATCCGATGAACCGAACACAATAAAAGGACATCGGACGCTAGTCCTTAAAAGGAATGAGATAAAGCTCAATAAAACGAAGTATACCAAAACGTCCGATGAACTTGATAGAAAAATAATTCCATTCAGACAACATCAAAGAGTCAACCACTTGTTGCCTACGACAAAGCGCATTGGCAACACGATTTCCCTTCTCGGGAATAAAAGAATATCAAGATCATAGGAAGCTAGGAACTCGAGTCTACAAGCAGTTCCTTAAGAGAACATAAATATTCCAAAGATTTATGATTGAGATGGAGAACAAATTTCTTCCCCAAAGATGATGATGTCAAATTCCAAAAGCAAAAACAATAGCCTCGAACACTAGATCATGAGTGGCATATCTAGTCTCGATAAGCTATAATGATTTAGAAGCACAAGCGATATCACGTCCTCCTTTGTAAGAGAATGGCATTCCAAACCAATACTACTAGTATCGGTACAAATAGCAAAGTCTTGGTTCCCCTTCAGGAATCACAAGAAAGAATAAGAGTATCGAAAAGAAAGAACTTCTTTTAAATAATTCTCTTTCCCGAAAAGTTAAAACTTCCAAAATTACATTTATCATTATGTAATAATCTTTCTAGAAAAATTTACATTTTTACAAGTCAATATATCGTGTCTGACTGTCTCATCAAAGCGTTTAGGAGATTCCTATCGATAACGTTGATCAAGCGCATCGACCAAAATTCTTAAAGCACTCAACGGGCAATACAATCACAAAATCATCTTTTATAGGATAAATAAATCTCTTAAAAGTTTTAAGAATATTATTTGTTCGTTTCAAGAGCAAAAATCCAGTTTTACTTATAAATAAATCTTATGAAAAAGATTTGCAAAATTTTAAATTACTATTTTCATCCAAAATCAATAAATACAAGAATGGTCTCATCGAAATATTCATAGAATATTCGATTTATAAAATGGATGAAATAAGTTGGACAAATTGAATGACAAAATAAGTCATTCATAAGAATCATAACGAGTACGGAATGCGGTAAGTGGAATGCTAATTTCCGCAACTCGTAGCAAACGAAAACCGGTGGTAAAGTTAAACTGAAAAGACCTTAACACCCCACAAAAGATTTCTTAGGTGATAATCCTAAGACAAACTCAAAAATACCGGAAAATTTCTCAAACTACATGAATGAGAGAAATAACACTTTCCTTATAAGTGGGCTTAAGGAATAAAATGATGCCATCCAGATGGAATCAAAATCACAAAGAAAAATAGAAATCTGCTTAACAGATTGAAAATGTCGAAGATGAATAATCCACTCGGAAAAATAGGATATGGGCTTCACAATGATTAAGCCAATCCTTGCAGAAAGGTCAATTCCGAAGCCAAAGCAAAAATATTGGCTCGGAAAGAAAAGTCACATAAAACAATCTCGACATCTAAACAAAAGCAAATTGAGTGTTGCGGATCTACCATCCGGATACACAATTCTCAATGAAGTCAATAAGCCCAAAATATTCAAAGGAAAAGAATTGACAAGTTCTTTTGATATAAAAATAATGAGATGAAACCCATATCAAAAAGAACTCAAATAGAAAGTTCACGAATTAAAACAATGCCATCGAGGATTGAATGAAATTACCTTGACCAAAAGTTGCAGCTTTCCTTCTCACTTGCTTGGAAGCTTAGGACACGAAGATAAAAGATGACCCGAACCTTTGCAATAACGACAAAAGAGGGGTTTCGGGCACTCCCTTACATGGTGGTCTGTGGAACCACAATTGTAGCATCGTCCATGACTAGAGGTAGGAACATTTGCTACCAGAGTTTGTTGCTTCCCTTTCTTATTAGAATCGGGGCCCTTGAATTTGATAGGCCTCTTCAAGCTATTGTCGAAGTTCTGTTGGGCACGCACAACTTCAACATCACCTTCATTATCGGCCTCTTCAAGACGAAGAGCGATATCAATAAGCTGATCAAACGAAACCTCAAGTTTCAGGAGTAATGGCTTCTTAAGATTCTTATTCAAGCCATAGACAAATCTCTGATTTTTCTTCAATGGGGTATTAATGTACTCAACCCCGTATTTGGACAGAGATTCGAAAGATGCGACATAGTCTGTCACAGAAGATTCACCTTGAACAAGGTCTATGAAACGCCGGGCTAGAGTTACTTTTTCAGCCTCCGGCACAAATTTCGATTCGAATCTTCCCCGGAATTGCTCCCAAGTAAGATCCGCTTCAACGATTTCAAAAACTAAAAGCTCATACCAATCCAATGCTCTTTCTTGGAGCATGCTAGAAGCTACTTGGACTCGATGAAGGTCAATAAGGTTCATGCGAGAAAAGATGCGATCGCATGATTTGCTTGAATTTCAATAACACTCTCGGATCCCCTGAATGGCCCTCCACCCAAATCGGTGTAGTCTCTGCACAAGCATGCAAAACCGGATCTAGGATGAGTAGGATCCTGATTGGGACCGGCTGCTTGAGCGTTCTTAACAAGATCTAGAAGCTGCTGGGCAGACATAAATACTCCATCCTGGGTAGTAGCACTAGATTGACCGGCGCTGGGACGGCCTGGTCTAACCATTTCTCTTCTTTAAGGAAGAAAGAAAGAAGAGGAAAATGTTATTCTCAAAATGAATATCAAGCAATCTTGATAGATAAAACAAGGAATCATAAAAGAAAGTAGGATAGAACGGTACGAAGACCCGAATAAAATCCTAAAGCACAACTCCTAAGAAAGACTTAGGACATGATCCTTGCTAAATTATTCTACATTGTTCCGAAGTTTGGCTCTGATACCAAGCTGTGACGCCCCACCTCTATACCCACGCTAGCCAAGAACATTACGGTGAATGCTGTCGACTAGCATGGAGAATAAGGCTGTTGAGGAGCGACCATCCGTGTAATTTCTTTGCACGAGCACCGATATGTCAGATAATATAACATGCATTCTATTTCAAGAGGAAATCCGACATACCAACACAAACTCAAAGCTACTACACGGTGGCTATATAAATCCTTCGGAAACAAATATAGAAATAAACATAAAACAAATCAGTCACAGACAATTCATATCACAAAGGCGGAATAAGATATGAATATTACACTAGGAAGTGTACATCAGAGTAGTGGTAAAAAAAGATCCACAATATCACAAACGAATAGTTACACGAACTACACAAAAGAATAAGTATACATTAAGGAGTCTATATCTCAAATGTATGCAGCAAAATAACTACTAATCTAAGTAGTTAACCCAAAAGTCAAGGAGTTAATCCTGGATGAGAAGTCAAGCAGAAGCACCTGTAACATCTCGGTCTGACCCGAGTATTATTTAATAAGAAAATAATAAACGGATCAGTCTAACTATAAATATCAGATGAAACGATATAGAATAAGAGATATGACTAAACACATAATAATCACAATGCCAAGCTGTGATATATATATATATATATATATACTTAGTTGATAATCATCAAGAGATTAATCAATGTCACCAGATCTACACAAGAATCAAAGAAGTGTCATACTCTTTATTTCGTTCATCAAACCACAAATATTGACGATAATATCAATGTCAATCACCAAAGTCAAAGACGCACAAATTCCAGAAGACTACACAAGAAATCCAGAAATCACAAAAGTCAATGACACACAAATTCACCAATGCACAAATATTGATAAAACTTATCAATGGAAATCACGAAAATTGGTGAAACACAAACTCTAGGAATCTACACAAGAAATCCAGAAATCACAAAGGGGGGAAGGCCTATCACAAACGGGAGCATAAAGCTCACCAACACGTGTATCACAGACGGAACGCTAATTCCATGGTCGCTAACCATCACAAATTGAGCCGAAGCTCCACAAACGGCCCGAAGACCATGGGTTGCTACCCCATCACAAATTGAGTCGAAACTCCACAAAACGGGGTTTAGTCTCCCTCGCAGACAAAGAGACATCGCACATTGCTAGTCTAAATCACAAAGATGATCGTCATGATCAGCGAGAAGTGTCGATTACACTAAGCTAGTAAATATATGAGTTTAGCTTCATGTCCCATAACCACTTGCTTAACTTAAATATTTACGAACAAACTGTAAGTCTCTACTAGAAAATTGTCACAAGAGGTTCAATCGAACAAGTCCAAGAATTAACCGACAAAGTAAACGCAAGCGTTTCATACCACTAGTTTTACTAAGCCGTTTAATCAGATTTCTCATACGAGTGAGGTAAAGGTTTGTATATACTAATAGATTGGAAAACGGTTTTATAAACGAATTTGGTATTAAAATAGTATTGAAATCGTTTGAGGAAAGAGTTTTGATATTTACTACTAGTATAGAAAACCTTTATATTTTTAAAGTGACAAATCACGAAGAAGATTGTAAGAACAATCAATCACAAAAATTCACATACGAAGACGTGAATAAAATCCAAAGAAATCGATAAAGAGTCCATCGAAATGGATATTCAAAAATCCCTAAAAAGAGTCATCAAAATCATAATAGATGATAACAACAAATAGGATTATCACGAATCGATTTAAATTGGAATTCCAATCCAAAAAGGCAAATTGGACTCAAACAGCAGGTTCATTCGACTAAACAGAGAATTTCAGTCGACTGACCCTATACATGGAAATTTTCCAGGTTCAGGAAACTTTCTGTTTCCAGTTTCAGTCGACTGTGCAGAAGTTTTCAGTCGACTGAATCATGCCTGGAAACTCTCGGGTTTCAGGTTCAGTCGACTGAACAGAGATTTTCAGGCGACTGAATCATGCCTGGGCTGTTTTTCAACCTTATTCAAATGAAGAGCAAACTCTTCCAAATTGCAACCGGACGGACATTGGCTCTAAGGGTTTATCCCAATCGGCAACCCGGCCCTATATGCTCCTCGGTGCACCACCAAAAACATGATCAAACATCCATAAAAGGATTTCACACAAATTTGACTTAAAAACCCAAAAATTGGAGTATTCACAAAATCAATCCAAAACAAGAGCAAATGCACATGAAGAAGTGTTAGGAATTCATACCCAACAACCAAAGATAATTATAGTCATAGATGTGAGATATAAATCTCACCTTTGCACTAAAATTTATGAAGATGAAGCTTGAAAGCAAAGGGGAATCAACCACTCTTCAAATCCAACTCTAGAAGCTTGAATCTAAGCTAAAAAGAAGAACATTTCCTAAGTTAGGTTTAGGAAATTTCTGAAATTCAAAGAGAGAATGAGTTGGAGAAGAAGAAGAGGAAGCTTACCAATGGGTTCTCATGAACTTTGGAGCAAGGAGATGGATTTGCAAAGCAAGCTAGGGCTTAGGAATTTCTATTTCCCATTCTCTTCCTCCATTTTTGCTTGAGCTTGAGTGTTAGGAAAATAGAAGAGAAGTGAATGAAGAGGAGAGTGTTGGAACTGAGTTAAGTGGCTAATTGGCTCAGTCCAACCAAAGCCCTAAGCGGGAAAAAGTAGCAAAAATCAACTTTCTCCAAACATATCGAAGCTTATACTCAAAAAGGTCGCAAACGGCATTTTGAACTCAATGGGGGTGGTCTCAAGTCCCAATTCGACTGTTTGCAAAAAGTAGCTTTTCGGACTAAAATCCGACTAACGATAAAATATTTAAATATAAAATCGATAAATATGCGGGTTGTTACAAGTTCCAACCTGGAACGGACTTGTATTGATGTATGTTTGATGTTACACTTTGAGATGTAAAGATGGTTTCTATCAAATACATTTCTGTTTGGTGGCAGAAATTTATTCTCTTAGCTTAACACCCTTCTCTGAGATGTACGAGCTCAGAGGTTATGTAGTTGATTGTTACTAGTGATATATTTCCAATTTGGTAATGTGGCATGCTAAGTGTTGCTGATCATTTGTTGATCAAAGCATGACTTTTGTGAAAAGCGTAGCTTTGTGGATGAGACTTCGTCGAACCTCACAATCCGGAAATGGTCGAAACAGGAATGATGCGGAAAGGTTACGGGGGTCGTGCCCCTTGGGGTATGTGCATTTTCTTTTGGATAAAAAGTGATATCATGATATGGAGCCCAGATACTTTACTTATGTGGTTGTTGGAATTTGTTGGTGTTGAGGGCCCTCGGATAAAGGTCGGTGATGACCAGGGGATGGCATACTCATGTCAGTAGTTACCTAGTTACAGAGGTAACCCGGCCTTGTGTTGGCAGAGAGTTGGTTAACTTCTCGGGGCGTCCCTCCAGAGGTGTACCCATTCGGTGAAGGAAGTTTCCAATCACCCAATACGCGCCCTGTACGGTTTTAGTTGTAGAACCTTCCATCTAACATGGTAGCTATAGTAGGCATACTATAATGGTACTTATGCTGCTAAGATTAATATCATACTTTCGAAATGTTTTCTACACTACGCACTAATAATAATATTAAAAGGACTTTCGTGTATCAAGCATGTTTGACTATCATAAGGAGAAATCTCTCCAAGTGTGCGATTGCATTGTGTGTGTGTGCCGGGAGGCCTTATGGTAGTTTCATTTTCCAAAAAGCGTATTTCTTTTTATTTCTCTTGTTCAAGATAAACTGTTTTTGTTTGCTCACACCAGTCCCATGACTAACCTGGAGTTTATTGTTTCCTTTCTAAACTCTGGGTGCCCATAATTTTCCACACGGGCAGCCTAGAGTCAGCTTATCAGATAGTCATCTAGTAGGTGTAGCTTTTGGCCATCTTCAAAGTCTTTGAATTTGGCAATCACATTGTGTTTCATTACAACATGATAGGGGGTTCTCGCTTCGTGTTTGGTGGCAAACGGAAGACTCTTACCCTTACATGTCCCTGGGGAGGGGTTGGCTAACCGGATAGGTTGAGAGTCGAGAGGCTGGCCGTAAAAACCATTGCGAGGTACCAATGTGAGCACGGCGGGGCTGGGATGGTTGAAAAGCCTACCAGTCGAGATTGGCCGCTGTTGGAAGGTCGAAGACCCTAGACCGTCATATTTGGTATCAGAGGTGAAGGTTGAGTAAGAACATTAGCTTTGGAGAATAACACATTAGGTGACTCATTAGAGATAGGGTTATAAATACCCTAGAATGAGTATCCCTAAGATATCCGTCTGTATGCCTCAGTTGATTCTCTTACTATTCACTAATAGTGAGAATGAGTGCAAGAAGAGGATGAGATAGGGGACAGGAGAGTACCACTACAAATGGTCAATACCCTGTAACAACAAGGAAACAACTTTTTCCATCAACCTTCTTTGATCGTCATCCAATTTCAATTCACCGTTCTCTAGAAGCTACAAGAAGAAGTTTTGGTGTGGTGGTGGCCCTGCGAATCGTTGTAGATAAGTTCCTATTTCATATTCTAATCATCAGTTTCTTATCAATCTTTTCATTTTAAATTTAATGAATTTGGAAATTTATTTGGAATAAATTGATTAACAAAATATGAAACTGAATTAAATTGTATCCGTTTGTCTATTCTTTGGAATCCAGATATGTTCTACGAATGGTTAGTTGCCCTTCGAACTAACTGTGAGAAATGCGGATTACGGATCTTAAGGCTAGGATTAACACTAGAGGGGGGTGAATAGTGTTTATAAAGAATTACTAAATCTTTTTCAACTTTATGTTAATTTAGACACAGATGTATGCAATATACAGACACAGATATGATCACAGAAACAAACACAGATGCAGAAATAAAATAAAAGCAGTAAAGGAAAGAACACACAGGATTTTATACTGGTTCGAAGTTACCGTACATCTAGTCCCGTAACACAAGTATGGATTTCCTTTCAACATCAATCATATAATTACACCCTCGGTTTCAAGGCTACGAGGTACACCTTCCAGAATTTCGATCCTCTAGGTAGAGATACTTGATTTTCGGGCCACAAGTTTACCCAATTGATTTACCAAGACTACAATCACACCTTTTCCCTTTTGATTGATTTCCAAGGCTACAATCACACCTTTTCTTGCTTAATAGATTACAAAGAAGTCTATAACTCTGAATATCACCGAGAACCTTGTAGAGATAGTGATAGAGAATCAAACTAGAAGTAATCGAGCATGATTCAATGTTGATTTCGGCAGAGTAATGGCAAGAATATGTATTAAGAAATGAGGAAGAAGAAGAGAAGTGAAAACTAGAAAAAAGTGATTAAAAATTCGTTGAAACTGACCCTTATTTATAGAAGAATAACAACCATGACCATTGATGAAGAGTTATGGCGAATAGACACTTCTTTTGAAATTTGAATTTTGAATCAAACTGTCACCATGTCGACATGGTACCCATAGGCATGTCGACATCCCAAAGCATTTTTTGATGTTTTGAATTTCTTTGAAAATAACCTTTATCTTATATTAAAATATTTTAAACTTTATAAATATACTCGACTATAGTTAAAATTCATAAGTAAATAAAGAATAATATATATATGTATAATATTAACTATAATTTTATATTTAAATCTAAGTAAACATTTAAAAGTTAAATATATTATTTGAAAATAGTTTAAAATCAGGAGTGATTTGACTTTGAAAATAAAGATGTTTTAGAGGCTAAAATCATTTAAAATCAGGATAGAGAGTTTTGAATCTTTTAAAAGGAAAGTTTTGAAATCATTCTGAAAACAAGATAATTTTGTAAAATCATTTGAATTAAGATTAGTGGATACAAAACAATGTCCCACTAGATTTTCGTAGGTTCCATCATACTTAGGGTTCCATCCGTTTAACGGGCTCGAAGTGGATTCCATTCCACGAATAAATTGGATTTTAAGATACCGGTGCTTTTCTACGAGTTTTAACAAAAATTCCTAACAAAAATACTTATGCTTGAAATCTTGAACTCTTGATGATCTTGATACTCATGAGTCTTCTATCTCGATATCTTGAGTCTCTATACTGTACAGTCTTCATTCTTAATACCTGCATGGTTAAATCATGCATATACATATATATCTAAACTTATAATGTTAGTATTTATATTTTATAATCTATTCTAAGGTTGTTGTCATCAAAACCATCATCTCATGGTCTAACAATCTCCCCCTTTTTGACGATGACAGCCTTTGTTTTATAAAATATTACTTCTTTCCTAATAACTTCCCCTAAAACTAATAACTCCCCCTTAATTTATGCCTAACTACCCTATTTTATATTTCTCCCCCTTTGTCATCAACAAAAACTCACTCCCCCTTATTCTTGGATTTCAGTACCTGCATTGATAAACTATACAACGGAATATATAATACATATATTACGAAATAATTTTACTTATGAACATGATAACTAATTAAAGACTATATACATTTCAATGTGTATATATATATATATATATATGTTTTACACACAAAACTTCAAACCAATAGGAAATCAAACCACACAAAGTATCAATTCAAACCAAATCAATTCAAACAAATCAAACAAAGTAATGAAATCAAACGTTACGAGGAACATCTACCCATTCTTCTTCTCCAAATATAGGGTCTGCTTTAATTGCATCACAATTTTCATTGTCATTGGTGAGAGAGACAGGTGGCTGTGCTTCGTTATCGTCCTTATGCAGAGAGGAGATCATCCATCGTATCACATCGAAGTGCCTTTCTTGTTCCTTGATCATCTGCATTTGAATCAATTCTAAGTGACGCTGGTTTCGTAGAATAAACGAGAGAATATTCTTGAACGAATTAAGGGGTTCTTCAAGATTTTCGGATAAATTGTGAATAGGATTAGCCATAGTTGATTTTGTGAAAGAAATGGAGGATATAGATAATAAGAAATAAATTTCAGTGAAGATTTCTGGAAGAAACAGGTATATATAGGTGTAGAAATTCGTTTGAAATGAATAAACATTTGGTAGTTATTCAAATTTCAAATTCAAAATCAATTGTCATTTCTGACCAGTACATGTCGACATGGTCATATATAGGATGTCGACATAGGTTAGTGAAAACTTATGACTAATTTGATTTTGTAAATAATTGTGCATATATATATATATAATATACTAACATTTATTCTAGAGATAAGATAAGGTAGATTACAGAAAGAAAATTTCATTTCATAGCATACTACGATAATACAATGATTAAGCACACAATAAACTACATGAACATTCGAAATAAAGCAAACTAAAGTAAATACAACAAGATACGAAAAGATAAAACAAGTTAGAGGATGAAGATGATGAAGATAGTCCAAGTTTCTTGCCGACTTTTGAAAAGAACTTGTTCATCTTCGAAGAAATATTATCCAACTTTTTACTAACGGATCGTTTTAGAATCCGTAGATTCTCCACAATAATCTTTTGGTTTTTGAGAAGGGTTTTGTTGGATGGATTGGAAGGATGTTTGATGCTTTCCAAAGAAGTTTCACCTTTTTCTTCTTCTTCAATTTCCATTTCACCCACTTCTTCTTCTTCTTCAACTTCCTCTTCTTCCATTTCCTCATGAGCCAACCGCTCTTCCTTTTGGGTAAGGGTCTCATAAGGTTGAAAAATAAATGGAATTTTCATAAGTGAAATATTGGAATGGTTGAAAACTTTTCTAGAGATAAATTCTTCACCTTTGAAATCCACTCCAAATAGTTAAAATTCGGTGTGAGATAAATTCCATGATATAAAGTGTTCTCACCCATTTCAAGGTTTTTAGGACGAAGTTCATCGAAAATAATTTGCGCCCAATTGACATCATAGTTTCCGAAGATAGCAAAAAGAGCCTTGCAAACTTTTAAAGTAGGATTATTAAAATTTTCCGATCTTGGGGTCAAAGTATGTTGCAAAAGAAGATTAACAATTCTTGCTTTTGGTCGAAATTTTTTATTTTTAAAATCAAATTCATCATCTCCTTCGAAAATGTGATGAAATGTCTCATGATCATGTTCATCGATTTTAAAGTTAGAAATATCCATTCTCGAATTCTTGCAATTGAGAATGGTACCCAAAAGATCACAATTCAAAACAATTTGAGTGCCTTTGACACTACTCCAAATTTCATTTTCATTTCAAACATAAAATCCGCGATTTAAATTCGCATAGAAAATCTTGACAAGATTAGGATAGCAAACAAAATCATTTTGAGAAGAGTCAATAAGACTAAGAACACCATTGTTTGCAAAAAGAGAATCAATTTCATAAGAAGAAAAATCTTGAAAAATAGAAAAATTTTCGGGATGGACTTTGGCATAGTTAGCATAATTGATGTATGCTTTAATTGCCTCCGGATCATTGAATAATTGCTCTTTGATTTTTCTTGAAATTTTCATGGTTGAGGGGTTGCTTGAAGAATCCATTAGAGTAGAGAGTAGAGAGCTTGAAGTTATGAAGAGAGAGTTTGAATTTGAAAATGAAAGTGAAAAGATATGATAAAAGATAGTGAATAAATAGATTCTCAAAGGACATATTCTCTGGTCAAAAAGTAGCTTTTCAGAGAATTGAATGAAGTGAAAAGGTGGAGGGAAATTCAAACATTTGAATTCAAATTTTGAAATTCAAATTCAGGTAGCCATGTCGACATCATGGTAGGGACCATGTCGACATGTGCCTTTGAATTTTCATGAATTGATTTTTCCTAAGTTATCTAATATATTATTATTATTGTTGTTATTAATGTCTATATATATATTTCTGAAATATTTTTGTACTTATAATATATTTCAGAAAGTATTAAAAAATAATAAAAATAAAAATAATAATAAAATAATAATAAAAAATAGAAAATAAATATTAAAATTAAAAAAACACACCAATTCAAAATCAATCAACCAAGCAATCAAGAAACTAATTCTAAGCAAGCAATTTCAACCAATTGTATTATAAACGTGTACCTTTTTCTGAGTCCGTTTCTTTGAATTCGTCGGAGTCGTGAACAGCTATGAAACACAAAGTCGAATTATCTTTCTTCTAATCATCATCACTTGAGGATGAGTCTGAGTCATCTAGAGTAGCAGTAAATGCACGCTTCCGTTTCTTTGCTGGTTCATTGTTTATAGGAGGATTCTGCCTATCTGGATACAGACAGTCACTTTTGAAGTGGCCTAGTTTATCACAGTTGTAACACTTTTCATTATTTGGCACTAAATTCTGATTTCTAGAATTCTTATAGTTGTTTCTCTTGAGATTATTCATCTTTCTGTATTTCAGGAATTTCCAAAATTTTCTGATCATAAAGGCTATCTCTTCATCACTATCACTGTTTGAGTCTGATCCATCGGTCAATGCATTGAATGCCATTGATTTCTTTTCCGATGCTTTACTTTCTCTTCTCCTGATAATTTGAACTTCATACGACATTAGATTCCCAATTAATTCTTCTATCTTCAAAATACTGATGTCATTTGCCTCTTCGATCGCAAGTGTCTTTTGATCCCATTCTGGAGTTGGAAAATTTAAAATCTTTCTGACTTGATCTTCTTCAGAAAATTCCTTTCCCAAGGATATTAGAGAATGGATAATATCCTGAAATCTACTGTACATATCTGAAATAGACTCATTAGGATTCATTTTAAATAATTGAAACTGATTTGTGAGCATAGAGATTTTGGTCTGTTTAACATTGCTTGTTCCTTCATGAGTAACTTGCAAAGTTTTCTAGATTTCATATGCAGACTTACAAACTGACACACTATTGAATTCATTTCTATCTAATGAACAAAACAGAATATTCATTGCCTTAGAATTATTTTGTGCAACAGTCTTTTGCTCAGCAGTCCATTGTGCAAAATTAGCTGTGGTTTCAGAATATTCAGTTTATATGATATTCCATGTGTATAATCCTATAAATTGTAAATATATTTTCATCCTACATGCCCAATATGCATAGTTACTGCCATTAAAAAGTGGTGGTCTGACAGTAGGCCGACCCTCTACAAATGAACTAGTGACAGGGATAATAGTGTTAGTAATAGTACCAATGTTGGTAGCCATTTTGAAAACTTTTCAAAAATCAGATTATGAAACTTTGAAAACCTTGCTCCAATACCAATTGTGAGAAATGCGGATTACGGATCTTAAGGCTAGGATTAACACTAGAGGGGGTGAATAGTGTTTATAAAGAATAACTAAATCTTTTTCAAATTATGTTAATTTAGACACAAATGTATGCAATATACAGACACATATATGATCACAGAAACAAACACAGATGTAGAAATAAAATAAAAGCAGTAAAGGAAAGAACACACCGGATTTTATACTGATTCGGAGTTACCCTACGTCCAGTCCCGCAACACAAGTACGGATTTGCAACATACCTACACCCTTGGTTTCAAGGCTATGAGGTACATCCTTCAGAATTTTGATCCTCTAGGTAGAGATACTTGATTTCCGGGCCACAAGTTCACCCAATTGATTTACCAAGGCTACAATCACACCTTTCCCCTTTTGATTTATTTCCAAGGCTACAATCACACTTTTTCTTGTTTAATAGATTACAAAGAAGTCTATAACTCTGAATAGCAATGAGAACCTTGTAGAGATAGTGATAGAAAATCAAACTAGAAGTAATCGAGTATGATTCAATGTTGATTTCGGCAGAGTAATGGTAAGAATATGTATTAAGAAATGAGGAAGAAGAAGAGAAGGGAAAACCAGAAAAAAGTGATTAAAAATTCGTTGAAACTGACCCCTATTTATAGAAGAACAACAACCATGACCATTCATGAAGAGTTATAGCGAATAGACACTTCTTTTGAAATTTGAATTTTAAATCAAACTGTCACCATGTCGACATGGTACCCATAGGCATGTCGACATCCCAAAGCATTTTTTGATGTTTTGAATTTCTTTGAAAATAACATTTATCTTATATTAAAACTATTTTAAACTTTATAAATATACTTGACTATAGTTGAAGTTCATAAGTAAATATAAAGAATAATATATATAATTTTAACAATAATTTTATATTTAAATCTAAGTAAATATTTAAAAGTTAAATATATTATTTGAAGATAGTTTAAAAGCAGGAGTGATTTGACTTTGAAAATAAAGATGTTTTTGAGGCTAAAATTATTTAAAATCAGGATAGAGAGTTTTGAATCTTTTAAAAGGAAAGTTTTGAAATCATTTTGAAAACAAGATAATTTTGTAAAATCATTCGAATTAAAATTAGTGGATACAAAACAATGTCCCACTAAATTTTCGTAGGTTCCATCCTACTTAGGTTTCCATCCCTTTAACAGGTTCGAAGTGGATTCCATTCCACGAATAAATTGGATTTTAAGATGCCAGTGCTTTTCTACGAGTTTTAACAAAAATTCCTAATAAAAATACCTATGCTTGAAATCTTGAACTCTTGATGATCTTGACACTCATGTGTCTTCTATCTCGATATCTTGAGTCTCTATACTGTACAGTCTTCATTCTTGATATCTGCATGGTTAAATCCTGCATATACATATATATCCAAACTTGTAATGTTAGTATTTATAATTTATAATCTATTCTAAGATTGTAACGACCCAAAATTTATATTAATTAAAATTTGTATATTTAATTAATTTTAAATATTAATAAGTGAAATTTATAAGTCGAAGAATTTATTTTTCGAGTTTTGGATTTAATTTGATAATTAAATCGATTATTTAATAGTTGAATTTACGGAAATAATTGTAAATTGGGTTTAAAATGATTAAAAATGATTCGGAAAATTTTATTATATCATATTAGAGTTAGATTGATGTTTTAGAACTCTTAAAATTGAATTTAGAGTTAATCTGTGAAAATTGAATATTTTAATATTTAATCGACTAGTGAAATTAGCCATTTTTCGAACAGTCTCAGAATTGGACGAAACTAGTTCCATTCGATCCGTAATATTTTTTTATTATTGGATTTAAATTTTCGTAGCAATCGGAGTTCTCGGTTGATCGTGGCAGCTCGAAACGCATCGAAATTGTTTTAATATTTAATTGACGAGTTAAAATAGCCATTTTTCAAATAGTCTCGGATTTCGACGAAACCTGTTTCATCAGATCCGTAATGTGATATTATTGTAAGGTTTCAAATTTCGTGTCAATTGGATTTATCGTTTGTACGGAGCAAGCCAAAACGCCTAGAAAATCGTTTAATTGGTTTAATTTTAAATCGATCGTTTATTGCCGTATCTCGCACATACGATGGAATTGTCCTCCGAAACCTGTTCCATTGTGTCCGGAACGCGGGATAAACCCCAAAAACGCCAGTTACCGCGCGTAAATCGGAGTTCGAAAAACCCGGGATGAATAGTGTTTCGATAAATTTCTATAAATAAGCCCTTTATTTCATTCTTTTGCAAAATAAAAAAAAACTAGGGTTTCAATTCAGAGCCGCCACCTTATATTTGAACGACCAAAAATTGTACGTCTTCTCCCCCCAAATTCGTCAAATCCGTTCATCAATTCATGAAATGTTCAACATGAAAGTTGTAGAGGGTAGTAAGTTCTATACAATCAACGGTTAAGATCGTAAAATTCGAAACGAATCAACAGGAATCTGAATCCAAAGACGCGCGCTTCTTGCACGCAATACGAGACAAGGGGAGAGCCGAGTGCGCCACGGTTCTGGTCGAAGGTGGAAGGGGGTTGCCGCTTTCGAATGAAGGTCCCTGATCCATTTTTCGTCGATGATTGGTGGGTGCGACATTGAGACGTGCGATCGGCTGTTGGGTTCGTGTACATGATATTTACGTTGGAGGAGAAGGCACAAGTAACGACCGTGATTTGCTGTTGATGGGCGAACGGCAGATGTTTGAGTGTAGGGTTTTAAATTAATAAATTTTGTAAATTAATTTATATAAAAATCGTATTAACTTTGTAATATGATATCTTTTTGCTACGAGGTCGAAAATTTACGAAACCAGTTACGTTGGAACCGTATGGACGAGCATTACGCAGCGGAGTTGGATTGGAGTCGTTTGGAGCTAGTTTGAATTTCGGGTAAAATTAAACACACGTTTAATTTTATTCGAAATAAAATGCGGAAAACAAAATTGAAATCAAGGTGAGAACTCCTCACTCAATCGAATCGGTTTCGATTTTAATTTTAAATAGTTAGATTTAAAATTGTTGATTGTATGCATGAATGATGATTATTATCTATTGATTGTTAAAATAGACATTATACGCCGTTAGTAAGCAGATGTTATTTATTAAAAACATATACCGCGAATATTTCACAGTACAGTGAAATTGGTATTATTTACGTACTTGGAGTTGATTTCCCGCATTATATAGCGGATGAGACCCTATTGCGCCGTCTATTAAGCGGATAATATTTATAATTCTCATATACCGCGATAATTCCGTACTGGAACGGAATTGGTATTGTGCTAACATCTTTGGATGCAGGTAAACAGGTTGGAGGGATCCAACTGGATTCCTCAACTATATTGATGTATTTACAAATATTGTGATATTTGTTGATTATCATATCGATATGTGATATTTGGATGTCGTGATTGACTATTTGGTGCTGTTGCATCATCGGATCCATTTTTAAAGTTTAAAAATAATGATTTTGATTTTAAAAGGATTTTTAAAATGATTTTTTTCAAAGTATACGTTTTATTAAATTTTTGAATTGATCCACTTTAAATAATTAAAACGTTATAAATTTTTATGTTATAAAAAATTAAGATTTTTGTGAAATATAACCAAAAGGTGATTTTTGAGATAAGTAGTTAATAAATTTATAAAATAGTTAAATTGGGATTTTTGAATTATTTTAAAGCGGGTTATATGAAAGATGTATAAATTTGATATTTTAAAATTAAAAATATTGGAATTATAAAATGAGTTTTTATAAGTGTTAAAACGAAGTATAAATGGATTCATAAGTGAATGAAAATTTATAGATTTATGAATTGTGAAGTTATAAAATGAATAGATGTTGTAAGACAAAAGATTTTAAGGAATTAACTTATAAATCGGATTTTTGCATTTAAATTGAAATCTTTGATGAAGCAAAAATGGTTTATAGTTGAGATTTATAAAATATATATTTTATAAATCGAAATAATAGAATTTTAAAAGGAGTTCTATTAATGTTGAAAATAGGGTTATAAAGGAAATCTTATAAGTAATAAGATTTATAATTTGTGAAGTTTTAAAAGAATGATTTTGTAAATAAATGGATTATAAGCATTTAATTTATAATATGTACTTTTGGTATATAATTGAGTTATATAAATTAAGTTGGATTAATAAAGGAGATTTATAAATCGAAGCTTATAAATAGAAATGGAATTTATAGACATTGTTTATAAATTCGAAATCCATGGAATTTGATAAATTGAAAGTTGAAATTGGTTAAGGAAGTATATTCACGATTTTGAACAGTGAATATATTATCAAATAAAATGGATATGCTTGGAAAAATGAATATTATCTAATGAAGTTAATTGTTTTAAAGATGTTTTAAAATGATTAACTATCGAAACCATAGATTTCAACATTCATTGTTGAAGTAGACGTTTTCGAGAAATAAGGAAATGGTGGACTATAACACTGTTGTTATAGTAAATGGTTTCCAAAAGGAAATATTTGGTATAGTATTGGGATTTATATATCTATTTTAATTTTGAATCCCTATACTAGTGATTTTGGGTCGTCGTAAGATGTTTTACGCAACATTCGTTTTGGTCCAAACAAATGTGTTTAAGAGAATGATTTCTTAAAGAATGAAATATATACTTAATTTCGATTTAAGTATATTGAATATTTTCAAGTGTTGAAAATAAATGAATTTGTGAATTACTTATTATTAAATAAGTATGGAAACGTTTTCCAATATGTAGTGAATATTTTGAGATTTTATCTTTTAAAGATAAATTGAAAATGAATATTAGAAATCGATTTAAAAATCGTATATTCATAGATATTTTTGGAATTGTAAATTCACTATGGAATTTATAAAAGAAAGGGAAATTTGTTTAAAAATAAACGTTGATTTATTTTTTAAGTGTGGGAATTAATTTACGGATTTGGAACGTAAATATAAAGTAAATCGTTAAGGATTTATTTAATTGGTTTAAATGAACCATGTTGAAATGAAAGAAATTCTGCGTAAGGAAAATGTTTGAAACTTGTTTTCAAAAGTGGTAAATGTGAAAAGTGATTTGAAAATTGTTTTCAAAAGGTTGAAGTATGAAAAATATATAGCTTGTAAAGATATTTTGGAAAGTAAATAATTTGGGAAATTATTTGGAATTTGGTGATGTTGAACACGCCTATTGATAGTTAAATAATCCGACTATCAATATTTACCTTTAAATAGGTATTTGTTGTGAATTGCTTGAATTTGAATGCCACACTTATTTTTAAATAATAGCTCACTATTCGGGTTAGCCGGGAAAGGACCTTGGGGTCGTATAACCCATTCCGAATATGTGATACGTCGTAATGGATTGCATTTGATGGCCGATGTTGAAGACCGGATATTTTTGAAAACGGAAGGATTATCGTTGAGTTACTCTGCATCGGCTGATCTCCAATATAGAGGTTTTGTCACCCTTAGTGACGGGAAGTCCGGACGTGATTAGAAATTATCCGGAATACAAGGACTTCTTTGTAAGTGCCTTCGGTTCTGTTCAAGGCCGGAACAGACTTGTATGGATTGTATGTCTGACATTACAAGTTGAGATATAAAGCTGATTTCTTTCAAATATATTTCTGTTGGTGGCGGAGAATTTATTCTCTTAGCTTAACACCCTTCTCTGAGACGTACGAGCTCAGATGTTATGTAGTTGAAGGTTATTAGTGATATACTCCCAATTTGGTAGTGTGGCATGCTGAGTGTTGCTGTGGGATGATCATTGTTTGATCATTTGTGATATGATCATTTGTTTGATCATTTATCTTGGTGATCATTACTTTGATCATTTGTTGACCCAAAGCACAGCTTTTGTATAAAGCGTGGCTTTGTGGACGAGACTTCGTCGGACCTCACACCCCGGAAATGGTCAAAACAGGAAGGATGCAGCAAGGTTATTAGGGGGTAGAGCCCCTTTAGTGTATGTCATTCCTTCTGGATAGAGGTGGTATCATGGTATGGAGCCCAGATACTTAACCTATGTTGTTGCTGCAAATTTATTGCTTTGTGGTTTTTGGAAATCGAGGATCCTCGAATAGATCGGTTACGATCGGGGGATGACATATTCGTGTCAGTAGTTACCCAGTTACGGTAACCCGGCCTTGTGTTGGCAGAGATCCGGTTTGGTTCTCGGGACGTCATTCCAGAGGCGTTTCCATGTGGCAATGGGAAGTTCCTTGGCCTGACCATTTGTTGAAAATCCAAAGAAACGATACGAACCTTGTACGGTTTTAGTTGTAGAACGTGCCATCTAATATGGTAGCTATAGTAGGCATAATATAATGGTACCTATGCCGGCTAAGATTTATATTCTACTTTCGAAATATTTTCTACACTATGCACTAATAATAATATCAAAAATGATTTGATTTTGCGCAGTAAGCATCTTTGACTAACATAAAAAGAAATCTCCTCCAAGTCTGCGTTTGCATTGTGTGTGTGGTGGGAGGTCTTATGGTAGTTACATTTTCAAAAAGCATTGCGAATCTATTTTAAAATTATCCTGTACTTTGTTTTAAAAATAAACTGTTTTAGTTCTCACACCAGTCCCATGACTGACTCGGAGTTTATTGTTTTCCTTCCTAAACTCTGGGTGCCCACCAATTTCCATACGGGCAGTCAAGAGTCAGGTTTATCAGGATATTCTGAAATTCAGAAGTTGCTGGAGGCAAGCTGGATGGCATGGCGTATTACTAGTATATAGTATTTCCTTTCCGCTGTTTGTTGTTGTTTGTTGTTGTACACTCTGTTGATGTAATGTAATATGATGTAATGTAATAACTAATATAGTTCTTTTGTTTACAGATTATTCATTTATCTATTATATGTTGTTCCGCTGTGATTGTGAGATTCTGATATTGTTCTGTAGTTTCTTTCTGTTCTGTTCTATCTTTTTCTTTCTTCTTCTACCTCTTTCTTCTTCTTCAACCATAAGGGTTCGTATTTCCGTTCATCTTGAGTTAATCATTGGAGATTAGTGTCTATTCAAGGAGTACGGATTTGCGGGTCTTTACATTTGGTATCAGAGCGTATGGTTAAGCGACAACCATGGCTCTGTTGGGTATTTCTCATTAGAGATAGAGTCAGTAGTACTCTAGGATGAGTTTGAGTGTAATAATAGATATGAGCATGTATTTGTTAGTGAATATAAAATGATTTTACATTGTGTTGATTGATTTATTGAGTGGCATATGAACCTTCGTCAGCACGGTCTGCACAACTATGCCGAAGTGGTTTCTAAACACTTGAATAGCACAATTCGATACAATATTGTTTTCGAAAGGGATGAATGAAATAATTTCATCCAAATTATATTTTGATATAAATAAATAAATAAATGAATTCAGTTGTATTTAAACAAAGTTGAATTGATAAAATTGGAAGTTAAATGGAATTTACTTTAGAATTGAAATCTGAATTGAATTTATAAGTGGAAGCTTAAGTTAAGTTAAATAAATGATGTTTGAAAGAGAATATAACTTAAGTAAAGTTGAATGGAGTTGATTTTGGTGTCAAAGTAAATTAATAAGTGAATTAATGAAATGAAGTCATTGATAATTTGAGCTTGAGTTATATAAATGAAATTCAACTTTATATTGTTAAAGGAATTAGAAATTGAATAAATTAATGGATTGAATGGTAATCAATTGAATGTTAGAGAATTGATATGAAACAATGAATGTAAGTGTTAATTCATTAAAAGATAATTGAATAAATTGAATGGAAGTCAATTTAATATCAACCTATTGGAATTAAAAGTGTGGAATCGAATTAAATGTAAAATTAAATAATTTGGTTATGTTGAAAATACATTGGTTGTTATATGGTTGTTAATTGATTATGTATAATTCATTAAGTGTTAATGGAATTGAAAGCTATAAATCATTGAAATCAAATTGGAAGTTAAGTGAATCTTAAATAGAATTGAATTTGATTTGGAAATGAACCAACCTGAATGTAAATTAGTGAATGTATATTGATTTGTTTGATGGTTGCATTTATTGCTTTTGTTGCATTTGCTATATTGACATATATAGTTGTTGTTATATGATGTATATTGATATTATTTTCACATATGCATGTTCTCATGTTGTTGTTGAGTGTTTAGTAGGTGCAGATTGCGCTTGCTTCGCATTTGGAGCTCGCTTTCGCGCTGTATTAGCCGTATACGCTCGCTAATAATAAATAAGGTACATATCTCGGATTAAATATCGTACTTTTACACTTTTTTCCCTGCAGGATGCCTCATCACTTGATGAGATGTATATTTGTGATATATATAATGTCATTTTTTTCGGATCGAGCTGCGCAAAGGAGACTCTGGCGAATTTTTCCGAAAATTTAAGGCGTTAGAATATTTTTGAGAAAATTGAGAAATTTTTGAAAACTAAGTTTGGATTTGAAAACTTAGTAAAGATTTCGTAAGAAGTTTAACTATGAATTTTGGAAAAGTTAAACACTTAAGAGAATTGTAAAATCTAACTTGAAGGGTTGTTTTGGAAAGTTAATAAATTCTGTAACTTTTTCTTACTTGGTAATTTCGAGGACGAAATTTTTTTAAGGGGGAAGTCTGTAACGACCCAGAATTTATATTAATCAAAATTTATATATTTAATTAATTTTAAATATTAATAAGTGAAATTTATAAGTCGAATAATTTGTTTTTCGAGTATTGGATTTAATTTGATAATTAAATCGATTATTTAATAGTTGAATTTACTGAAATAATTGTAAATTGGGTTTAAAATGATTAAAAATGATTTGGAAAATTTTATTATATCATATTGGAGTTAGATTGATGTTTTAGAACTCTTAAAATTGAATTTAGAGTTAATCTGTGAAAATTGAATATTTTAATATTTAATCGACTAGTGAAATTAGCCATTTTTCGAACAGTCTCAGAATTAGACGAAACTAGATCCATTGGATCCTTAATAGTTTGTTATTATCGGATTTCAATTTTCGTAGCAATCAGAGTTGTCGTTTGATCGTGGTAGCTCGAAACGCATCGAAATTGTTTTAATATTTAATTGACGAGTTAAAATAGCCATTTTTCAAACAGTCTCGGATTTTGATGAAACCTATTTCATCAGATCCGTAATGTGATATTATTGTAAGGTTTCAAATTTCGTGTCAATTAGATTTACCGTTTGTCCGGAACAAGCCAAAACGCCTAGAAAATCGTTTAATCGGTTTAATTTTAAATCGATCGTTTATTGCCGTATCTCGCACATACGATGGAATTAGCCTCCGAAACTTGTTCCATTGTGTCCGGAATGCGGGATAAACCCCAGAAATGCCAGTTACCGCGCGTAAATCGGAGTTCGGAAAACCCGGGATGAATAGTGTTTCGATAAATTTCTATAAATAAGCCCTTTATTTCATTCTTTTGCAAAATAAAAAAAACTAGGGTTTCAATTCAGAGCCGCCACCCTATATTTGAACGGCCAAAAATTGTACGTCTTCTCCCCTCAAATTCGTCAAATCCGTTCATCAATTCATGAAATGTTCAACATGAAAGTTGTAGAGGGTAGTAAGTTCTATACAATCAACGGTTAAGATCGTAAAATTCGAAACGAATCAACAGGAATCTGAATCCAAAGACGCGCGCTTCTTGCACGCAATACGAGACAAGGGGAAAACCGAGTGCGCCACGGTTCTGGTCGAAGGTGGAGGGGGGTTGCCGCTTTCGAATGAAGGTCCCTGATCCATTTTTCGTCGATGATTGGTGGGTGCGACATTGAGACGTGCGATCGGCTGTTGGGTTCGTGTACGTGATATTCACATTGGAGGAGAAGGCACAAGTAACGACCGTGATTTGCTGTTGATGGGCGAACGGCAGATGTTTGAGTGTAGGGTTTTAAATTAATAAATTTTGTAAATTAATTTATATAAAAATCGTATTAACTTTGTAATATGATATCTTTTTGCTACGAGGTCGAAAATTTACGAAACCAGTTGCGTTGGAACCGTATGGACAAGCACTACGCAACGGAATTGGATTGGAGTCGTTTGGAGATAGTTTGAATTTCGGGTAAAATTAAACGCACGTTTAATTTTATTCGAAATAAAACGCGGATAACGAAATTGAAATCTAGGTGAGAACTCCTCACTCAATTGAATCGGTTTCGATTTTAATTTTAAATAGTTAGATTTAAAATTGTTGATTGTATGCAGGAATGATGATTGTTATCTATTGATTGTTAAAATAGACATTATACGCCGTTAGTAAGCGAATGTTATTTATTAAAAACACATACCGCGAATATTTCACAATATAGTGAAATTGGTATTATTTATGTACTTGGAGTTGATTTCCCACATTATATAGCGGATGAGACCCTATTGCGCCGTCTATTAAGCGGATAATATTTATAAATCTCATATACCGCGATAATTCCGTACTGGAACGGAATTGGTATTGTGCTAACATCTTTGGATGTAGGGAAACAGGTTGGAGGGATCCAACTGGATTCCTCAACTATATTGATTAATTTACAGATATTGTGATATTAGTTGATTATCATATTGATATGTGATATTTGGATGTCGTGATTGACTATTTGGTGCTGTTGCATCATCGGATCCATTTTTAAAGTTTAAAAATAACGATTTTGATTTTAAAAGGATTTTTAAAATGATTTTTTTCAAAGCATACGTTTTATTAAATTTTTGAATTGATTCATTTTAAATAATTAAAACGTTATAAATTTTTATGTTATAAAAAATTAAGATTTTTGTGAAATATAACCAAAAGGTGATTTTTGAGATAAAAATAGTTAATAAATTTATAAAATAGTTAAATTGGGATTTTTGAATTATTTTAAAACGGGTTATATGAAAGTTGTATAAATTTGATATTTTAAAATTAAAAATATTGGAATTATAAAATGAGTTTTTATAAGTGTTAAAATGAAGTATAAATGGATTCATAAGTGAATGAAAATTTATAGATTTATGAATTGTGAAGTTATAAAATGAATAGATGTTGTAAGACAAAAGATTTTAAGGAATTAACTTATAAATCGGATTTTTGCATTTAAATTGAAATCTTTGATGAAGCAAAAATGGTTTATAGTTGAGATTTATAAAATATATATTTTATAAATCGAAATAATAGAATTTTAAAAGGAGTTCTATTAATGTTGAAAATAGGGTTATAAAGGAAATCTTATAAGTAATAAGATTTATAATTTTTGAAGTTTTAAAAGAACGATTTTGTAAATAAATGGATTATAAGCATTTAACTTATAATATGGACATTTGGTATATAATTGAGTTATGTAAATTAAGTTGGATTAATAAAGGAGATTTATAAATCGAAGCTTATAAATGGAAAGGGAATTTATAGACATTGTTTATAAATTCGAAATCCATGGAATTTGATAAATTGAAAGTTGAAATTGGTTAAGAAAGTATATTCACGATTTTGAACAGTGAATATATTATCAAATAAAATGGATATGCTTGGGAAAATGAATATTATCAAATGAAGTTAATTGTTTTAAAGATGTTTTAAAATGATTAACTATCGAAACCATAGATTTCAACATTCATTGTTGAAATAGGCGTTTTCGAGAAATAAGGAAATGGTGGACTATAACACTGTTGTTATAGTAAATGGTTTCCGAAAGGGAATATTTGGTATAGTATTGGGATTTATATATCTATTTTAATTTTGAATCCCTATACTAGTGATTTTGGGTCGTCGTAACGATGTTTTACGCAACATTCGTTTTGGCCCAAACAAATGCGTTTAAGAGAATGATTTCTTAAAGAATGAAATATATACTTAATTTCAATTTAAGTATATTGAATATTTTCCAAGTGTTGAAAATAAATGAATTTGTGAATTACTTATTATTAGATAAGCATGGAAATGTTTTCCAATGTGAAGTGAATATTTTGAGATTTTATCTTTTAAAGATAAATTAAAAATGAATATTAGAAATCGATTTAAAAATCGTATATTCATAGATATTTTTGGAATTGTAAATTCACTATGGAATTTATAAAAGAAAGGGAAATTTGTTTAAAAATAAACGTTGATTTATTTTTTAAGTGTGGGAATTAATTTACGGATTTGGAACGTAAATATAAAGTAAATCGTTAAGGATTTATTTAATTGGTTTAAATGAACCATGTTGAAATGAAAGAAATTCCGCGTAAGGAAAATGTCTGAAATTTGTTTTCAAAAGTGGTAAATGTGAAAAGTGATTTGAAAATTGTCTTCAAAAGGTTGAAGTGTGAAAAATATATATATCTTGTAAAGATATTTTGGAAAGTAAACAATTTGGGAAATTATTTGGAATTTGGTGATGTTGAACACGCCTATTGATAGTTAAATAATCCGACTATCAATATTTACCTTTAAATAGGTATTTGTTTTGAATTGCTTGAATTTGAATGCCACACTTATTTTTGAATAAGAGCTCACTATTCGGGTTAGCCGGGAAAGGACCTTGGGGTCGTATAACCAATTCCGAATATGTGATACGTCGTAATGGATTGTATTTGATGACCGGTGTTGAAGACCAGATATTTTTGAAAACGGAAGGATTACCATTGAGTTACCCTGCATCGGCTGATCTCCGACATAGAGGTTTTGTCACCCTTAGTGACGGGAAGTCCGGACGTGATTAGAAATTATCCGAAATGCAAGGACTTCTTTGTAAGTGCCTTCGGTTCTGTTCGAGCCCGGAACAGACTTGTATGGATTGTATGTCTGACATTACAAGTTGAGATATAAAACTGATTTCTTTCAAATATATTTATGTTGGTGGC
Source organism: Allium cepa (assembly GCA_030765085.1). NCBI lineage: Eukaryota > Viridiplantae > Streptophyta > Magnoliopsida > Asparagales > Amaryllidaceae > Allium > Allium cepa. The sequence continues at coordinate 846,207,027 of CM060943.1, forward strand.
GGAGAATTTATTCTCTTAGCTTAACACCCTTCTCTGAGACGTACGAGCTCAGAGGTTATCACTACAAGAAAAGTTTGTTTTCTCAGCATAAGAGTACAGCGTTTTTGAGTGCGTTGCCGTGAGAAATGATAATTTGACGCTAAATTACTTAAACCCTATGTTGCGTACGCTGTTAGAAATCAAAGGCGCTAAATTTTATTTCCTTCCCCCCATTTCTATGAACTCCCATTAAACAAAAAATTTCCCAAAATTTCAATTCCTCGATCCAAAATTAAGTATAAAATATTCCTCCTTTGAAAAAAATTCATCGCGAGTAGCCCTAGTTCCCGCAGCAGTCGATTGGCCTCGTTGCAGGCTTGTTTCCATTCGTCGTTGTCTCCATCCTCGTCGCAGTCATCCAGATTGCAGGCTCGTCTCCGGTTTTCCTCGACCCCATCCCTATTGCAGGCTTGTCAGTGGAAGCGACTTTTAGCTCTACCGCTGTGGTCGATAGTTTGTTCCTGTATTCTTATGATTTTGAGAAGTTTGTTCCTGTATTCTTATGATTTTAGTAATATAATTGGATTAACATTTATATTTTTGAGTAAATATTTTCAGGTGATGCCTTTGCTTGAGCTAGAAAATAAGCACGTCTGTGGCTGGTCACAGTAATTTGTTCCCATTTCACAATGTAGCTATGTAAGTATTTGATCCTAGAATAGTAATTATATGATTTTGTTTATATTACTGTCATGCATGTTGTAAATTTATATTCTTACCGTGTATAAGTTTCTACTGTATATTTCGTGAACTTGGCTTTTACACTAAAATATGAATCAAAACCTTGTTGTTTCTCATTTTGTTTTGTCAACTTTAGATGACCGATTAGACTCCAACCTTATAGTCTTGTGTTTCATTGGAGTTGGATTTGATAACCAGGTAACTAGATTTTGTATTTCATTTTTATGTATCGTATGGGCCTAATTCAAGCAAATTTTATACAGTATGTTATGTTGTACCTAACAGAAGTGTCCTCATTTTATTAGAGTGATATAAGAAGCAATGGTTTTCAGTCAATATAAACTTCAGATTCATAATAAGAAGATGTCACTACAAGAAATTTTGTCAATTATAGCATCAAGAAACACTATAAAATAGCGTTTTGCTGCTGCTTGCTATTTGTCCAATTAGCTAGATGAAAATAAAGAAAATACAACGTATTTATGCGCCATAAATAACTCGGTATGCAATTTTACAGGCGGGAACCCAAAAAATTCAATCAAACCATTGTTCACGTTTTCATCCCCAATTTTCTAAATCAAATCAAATGAAATGATAAAATTATTTGTCTCTATGTCGATCGTCCACCTCTTGCCTTTTCCATTTTTCTCCTTGGATCGCCTACATGACCTAGCTTATTTATTTTCGTTTTGAGTTTGATTTGAGTAACCAATAAATTGTATCTCATTCTTCAACTTGATGCTTCAGTTTTCATCGACAGCAATGAGAAACCCTAACTTCCATCGTAGTTGCAGTCTCCATCAAGGTAAAACTCTCCTCTCTGCTCATATTTGTATAATATTCACAATATTGCTCTTAACTTACCTCAGACCACCAATGGCTTTGATTGCTTGAGCTTAAAATCAACCCCGATTCGATTATTATTAGGGTTAGGTATGGTTTCATCAATGTCCAATCCGATATAGATATGACCCCATCACTTACATGATCCACGTTGTTACTGTACACTTCACTATATGTAAATGTGTGAGGGCTGGAAGCATAACCATCTGAGTATGCTTGCATTGAAAATAAAATTATAAGGAAAATATCTATCAGGTTAGATAGATAGATCATAGAGGGGCCCTCTTTACCATTTTGTATAAATAGACTATTCTATTTGTATAGATATGGTAGAGGGCATATCCAATCTTTCTTGACCCGTTAGTTCCTAGTTCTTTAGCGCGGAGTAGAGCAGTTTGGTAGCTCGCAAGGCTCATAACCTTGAGGTCACGGGTTCAACATTTTTTTTGTCACAAAAAATAAAAAGTTTTATTTTTAGGTCTTGTGTTATTTTGTTAACTAGTAATTAATTACTATTTTTGTTTTTGGATGATAGGGAAACAAGAACAAAAGGAAAGAGAAAACTTTAGTTTAGATATTAACAAACTCGGTGCCCATTTTTTAATTGATTAGGAAGTGTTTTGATGGTGTATTTATTAGCAATTTTGCTCAGGCTGTCATGCAGTTTGCTTACTGGCGAAAGCTAAAGTGTATGTAGGAGTTTCCAAAGACGAATATCGTATATTTGTCTCGTGGAGTATAAATTTGAGCATGTCGTATGAATTATTTAAAATTCAAATAAGGATTCCAAATCTATTATACATCCATCTTGTTAACTAGGATGTCATAATCCATACTTGAAACAAAGAAGAATTTTTTATATACTGAATGAATATGCAATCATATTGGTTGTATCATTTAGTCAAGTGCATAATTATATAAAATTCATCGTTTATTAAGATATTGTCAGCGTGTAAATCATAGATCACATCCTGAGCTCAATAAACCTGGACAAATATTGAACGTTAAACTTACAAGTTTTAACTCATTCATCTCCTGAACAGATAAGGACTATGGAAAACAGTAAATAGATTGTTGAAGATTATTATATATTGTCATTAGAAAGTGAGTTGGGTACCTAACATCAGTACTATACCATGTTAACGGTCATCTTTTGAATAAATATTTCAACTGAGTCATGCAGACATGTCCAAAGCACATAGGGCATCTGTGTTGAATGGAACTTCAAATTTCTTTAAAGAATCTACAATAATTAGTACAAAAGTACCATCACTTCATTGAATTCTATGTTAAACAATGTTTCTAATTCCAACTGGTTTTTTGGTACATAAAATGCATATCGTGTTGCATTTTGAACAAAATGTCTTAATCACAGTACAAATAATTCTTGTTTATATTAATGCACTGGTGCTTTAATTACATTCTAGCAGATATTTTGATAGACATGATTTTCGTAATAATTGTTAATTTATATCATGGTCAATACTGTCTGATGTGCTTAGTACTAAACAAATTAGAACGATGTTGGTTACATAAATATTTTAATTTCACCAGACCTGAAAAAATATTTGTATGTATTACAAAGAAAGGATGAAACCCAGTGTATAAGGGTTAAGACTTCCTTTGGTTCAAGAGTTTTCGTTGTAATCAGCTGGCTATGTTTGTATTTTTGTAACTAAGGCATATGCAAACTTTAATACTCCTATTTCTTACCGCAGTGTGACTATATTTGGTGTATCAGCTGAATCTATGCAGTGTTCCTTCGATTCAAGATGAAATGGTGTTCCAACAATAATCTCGTTGATGCAAGGACGTCTCTATGAACTAGGTGGTCTTCGGGTATGTACAATGCAAGTAATGAAAACATGTATACCTTCGAATTAATTTTGAATTTTGAAACTTAATCTTGATAAAAAAAATATTGAGCAGGCTGAAGGCATTTTTAGAATTAATGCAGAAAATGGGCAGGAAGAGCATGTGAGAGATCAATTAAATCATGGCATTGTCCTTGATGGGATTGACGTTCATTGTTTAGCTAGTTTGATCAAGGTGATTTGCTTCATTGTGTGTATTTGTGCATGCATGTAATTAGCCATTTGTCTTAGCTTCAAATTTTGAGGCATATGATCACTAAGGCATATTAGAATTCCATTATTAACAACCATATAATCACAGGCTCACATGATCTGTCATTTATTTCAAATATGATATGTGAAACATGCCATGGTTCTATCAGCCCTATAAATCTACACAAGGGAAAGATGAGAAAATAAGTAGTAAGTCTTGGTTAATTCTCAAGTATCCGGATTATCTAACGCATGAAGTTAGTACATTGATACTTTAAATAAAAATTAAATAAAAAACAATCAGTTAAAGACTAAATGGAATAGGTAGCTCATGTTTTTCAGTGTGAAATAAAAATAATGGATGACTTTGTTCAACTCTGTACAATACTTTTTGTGAATTCGTATCATTTTTGCAAATGGATTGGACATATAGTGTATAAAAGTTGAGAAATAGAACATGTTTTTGAAAAGTAAACTGTCAATAAAACTGACTTGTATATCACCATGTATAAAAGTTGTGAATTCATATCTTTATAGCTATTTGTAAAGTTAACTTGATTAGAATGGCTAGTTGACCATGTATAGCACCAGTTCAATGAAAAAAACCAATGTATAGAAAATTGAGACGTGTAGAAGATACTTCGGTAACTGTGCAAGAATTATAAATGAAACTGTTTTCCTTCCTTCCTATTTGAAATCTTCCAGCATCTTAATACTGCACTTATAGAGTAGCATGTATGATCATCAATCAGAAAACAGCTTCATCCTTCCTGCTTTAGTAAATAAAGCTAGTCTTTGATATGAATGGTTTATCACTTTATTGGTATAAAAAGCAACCTAGACAAATTGCTTACTTCTTCAAATGCTCATTGTGTATGACATATATATTTAGAGATGTATGAATGCTTGCTTAAGACTTGAAACTATAATTAAAGTTTTGTCTTTTGTTTATAACGATTGTTTGTGAAAACTTGCTTTAGGAATGGAATTCAACAAAGACTGAACTCATGGCAAGATGGTGTATCAGGCACAAACTGTCCAATTCAGTCAGGGTCAAATTGGACATATGCATTTCAAGTTAAAGACCAAATTGGTAGCTTCTTTTATTTCCCTTCGATCAACTTTCAAAAAGCAGTAGGAGGTTACGGTCCGATTAGGGTCAATAATCGATTTGTCATTGTTGTGCCATTTGGTAAACCTGAAGCTGAGTTTGACCTTCTTATTGGTGACTGGCGCTCTTTTTCATACAAGGTTTGATGGTAAATATTATGAGTTATTACCTTTCCTTGCAGTTTTAAGTAGGCAGTAAACTGAATACAGTATCAATGTTAAACTGAGATAGAATGCAAGAGACAATGTTAAACCGAGACAGTCTCTGGATATGGGGATACCACTTGAACTCTATGAATATAGGTTCACAATCTCTGTTTGAATTATTATTATGCTTTAGTTCTGTGAGGTAGCTGTTGAACCCAGCATGTATGTTGCCATAACCAAAAGCATTAGATGTTGTGTTACTTTGATTCCTCTTGATTTATTATAAATGCTAGTTGATATTCTTTGATGCAATATATGCTAAATTATGCATCTTCGACAGTTAATTCACAGTTTTTTTTTTTTTGACACAGCAGTTGTGTTTGATTGAAGATGTCAGGCAGTGAGGTATGTGTGAGTATGAGATTGTAGTTTGAAAAATGTTACAATGGAGAAGAGGAAGGCAGGCAATAATTTTAGTAAAAAAATTGTTGTGAGGAAGCAGTGTGACAGTGGCAGGGTTGTATGAAGGCAGGGGTGTAGGCGCAATAAGAGGAGGGGTGGAGTTTTGCTTTTGTTGTGATTGTGGTCAGGTCTGAAGTCATGATGAGGTATTGTAGTGGCAGAAATGCAACAGTCGGGGATGGTTGTTGTGTGTTTATCAGTGGGTGATGTAGATGGGTTGACTGTTTTGTGGAGGTCAGGCAAACAATGAAGTCGGGTGAAGTATGGGTAGTGTGGAGAATGAATAAGGCAGTTATGTTTGCGACAGGTTTGTGGGAGGTGAAGGAATGTTTGATAGCTGCTGATGGTCCGACAGAGGTGGTGATATGAAGTGGTTGGGAAGTGATGAAGTCTGTAGTGATGGTGGAGTGTGACAGAGCAGTGACAGTCTTGTCTTGCTGTGTTAAGGAAGTGGAAGTGAATAGCCGAATTATTCAATTGTGTAGCTTGCTGTGTTAAGGATTGTTGCAATGGGATGTCAGTGGAGGAGATGAAGTTAGAGGGGTATGTGGTTGTATGGATGGTGATTGGTGGTTTAGGCGACTGGCTAAGCAGTTTGGTGATTGCTGTTGAGATTCAGGTGAGTTCGATTGGGTGGTTTTTATAGGTTTGTAGCACAGTTTTTTTTGGGTCTGAACTTGGGGAGTTGTGTGGTTCGATGGTCGGGGTTGGATGGTCTGATAGCATGGTGTTTGATGACCTGTTGGTGGAGGGGATTACGGAGGGTATGGCAAGCAGATGGTCAGAGGAATGTAATGTATTGTGAGTGTGTAGCATTGGCAGAAGTGATATTTGCTGATGAACTTTGGGATGGTGTTAATGTGCACAGTGCACAGTGGGTAGATGAATGTGAACAGGGCACAGTTGAAGTTTTCCATGGTTCATATAATCAAATACAAAGTGTAGTATCTGTAATCATACAAATGAGTGGCTTTTAAAGGCAGTATGATGGATATGTTGTATTATAGTGGTTGTGTGATTAAGTGTTTGTTATGGCAATGGCACAAAGATGTGAAGTGGAAGCATGGTTGTATGATTGCAGTAATGAGTTGTTTGGGTTGTTTGTTATGGGTGTATGAGTTGTGAGGTGAGGGAAGTCGTAGATGGTTGCATGGGTTGTTTGGTATGAAGGGGTTGGTGATTTGGCACTGGTTGACATTTGCGGGGTAGGAAAGTGATGGAAGGCAGGGGCTGTGGTGGAAGAGACAGTGGGTAACAGTGGAGCTGCTGTTTGTATGGAGACAAGTGGAATGGCAAAGCTTATAGTTTGGCAGTTGTTTGAAGTGATATTTGTATATGTCGAAGTGGTTGCTGTGGTTTAGTAGAAGATGTGTGAAACGAGGCCTTTGTTTTTTATGAAGGTGCACAGTTGCACAGGAGATGTGCAGGCAGGAATGTTGTGAGTGTAGCAGTTTGAATTTGATACTTATATTTTTTTTGAGCTATTGACGACAAACTATTTATGTTTGGTGTAAGAATATTGTATATTTTGAATATGAAATTTCATACGTTGGTTATCAAATATGTGTCCAAAATATGGTATTGATATAATATGTTGATTTTGAATTGTGATATTGATATAATATGTTTTGAAATGTGATACTGATATAATATGCTAATTTTGAAATGTGTATATACACACATTATGGTTGATGGTTGGTGAAATGGACTTAAACATTTAACAGCGTTTTTAAAACGCTGTTAAAACCTTCCATAGCGTTTATAAAACGCTGTTGAAAGTTTTAACAGCGTTTATTTCTTGTCATTGTATATCCCTGACTTTTAACTGCATGTCGATATACAGCATGCATAAAAACGCTGTTAAAAGTTTTAATAGCGTTTTTAAAACGCTGTTAAAACCTTCCATAGCGTTTATAAAACGCTGTTGAAAGTTTTAACAGCGTTTATTTCTTGTCATTGTATATCCCTGACTTTTAACTGCATGTCGATATACAGCATACATAAAAACGCTGTTAAAAGTTTTTATAGCGTTTTTAAAACGCTGTTAAAACCTTCCATAGCGTTTATAAAACGCTGTTGAAAGTTTTAACAGCGTTTATTTCTTGTCATTGTATATCCCTGACTTTTAACTGCATGTCGATATACAGCATACATAAAAACGCTGTTAAAAGTTTTTATAGCGTTTTTAAAACGCTGTTAAAGGCCCTGTTTGTTGTAGTGTATGTAGTTGAAAGTTATTAGTGATATACTCCCAATTTGGTAGTGTGGCATGCTGAGTGTTGCTGTGGGATGATCATTGTTTGATCATTTGTGATATGATCATTTGTTTGATCATTTATCTTGGTGATCATTAATTTGATCATTTGTTGACCCAAAGCAGAGCTTTTGTATAAAGCGTGGCTTTGTGGACGAGACTTCGTCGGACCTCACATCCCGGAAATGGTCAAAACAGGAAGGATGCAGCAAGGTTATTAGGGGGTAGCGCCCCTTTAGTGTATGTCATTCCTTCTGGATAGAGGTGGTATCATGGTATGGAGCCCATATACTTAACCTATGTTGTTGCTGCGAATTTATTGCTTTGTGGTTTTTGAAAATCGAGGATCCTCGGATAGATCGGTTATGATCGGGGGATGACATATTCGTGTCAGTAGTTACCCAGTTAGGGGTAACCCGACCTTGTGTTGGCAGAGATCCGGTTTGGTTCTCGGGACGTCATTCCAGAGGCGTTTCCATGTGGAAATGGAAAGTTCCTTGGCCTGACCATTTGTTGGAAATCCAAAGAAACAGTACGAAACTTGTACGGTTTTAGTTGTAGAACGTGCCATCTAATATGGTAGCTATAGTAGGCATAATATAATGGTACCTATGCCGGCTAAGATTTATATTCTACTTTCGAAATGTTTTCTACACTGTGCACTAATAATAATATCAAAAATGATTTAATTTTGCGTAGTAAGCATCTTTGACTAACATAAGAAGAAATCTCCTCCAAGTCTGCGTTTGCATTGTGTGTGTGGTGGGAGGTCTTATGGTAGTTACATTTTCAAAAAGCATTGCGAATCTATTTTAAAATTATCCTGTACTTTGTTTTAAAAATAAACTATTTTAGTTCTCTCACCAGTCCCATGACTGACTCGGAGTTTATTGTTTTCCTTCCTAAACTCTGGGTGCCCACCAATTTCCACACGTGCAGTCAAGAGTCAGCTTTATCAGGATATTTTGGAATTCAGAAGTAGCTGGAGGCAAGCTGGATGGCATGGAGTATTACTAGTATATAGTATTTCCTTTCCGCTGTTTGTTGTTGTTTGTTGTTGTACACTCTGATGCTGTAATGTAATATGATGTAATGTAATAATCGATATAGTTCTTTTGTTTAAAGATTATTCATTTATCTATTATATGTTGTTCTGCTGCGATTGTGAGATTTTGATATTGTTCTGTAGTTTCTTTCTGTTCTTTTCTATCTTTTTCTTTCTTCTTCTACCTCTTTCTTCTTCTTCAACCATAAGGGTTCGTATTTCCGTTCATCTTGAGTTAATTACTGGAGATTAGTGTCTATTGAAGGAGAACGGACTTGCGGGTCTTTACAAAGATTGTTGTCTTCAAAACCATCATCTCATGGACTAACACTAACCAATATCCCTACATATTTCATAGATCTGATGACCTGAGTATCTTGTGAAGTACTGAATAAATCCGTTCTTATATTTATTATTGATATTCTAATTTGGTAAGCCAAATGTAGAATAAATTTTTAGCTTGATTTGGAAAGCTATTTCTCTATGTGTTCATATATTCTTTGTTTGTCTCCCTGTCTAGCAAATTTCGGGGATGAAATTTTCTTGGGGGGGACGGGAATTTGTAACGATTCTGTTTTTAAGTCAAATTTAATTCAGTAATTAATTTAAATTTTTTGATTAATTTGTGAATTAATTTGAAATTTTCCAAAAAATAAAGAATATATGTGTTATTTATATATACTGAAAATTGATTATAAATTGAATTTTGGAATTGAAATTCAAAAATAAATAAAATTTGTGTTTTTATGTATATATATATATATATATATATATAAATAGATTGTGATTTGAAATTTGGATTTGAAATTCAAATATAAATATATTGAGAATAAATTGGATTTAAGAAACTAATATATATGTATGTATTAACATTTATTAGTATAATTTGTTTTAAATCATTTTTCTTTAAAAAGTTATATAAGTATAAGTAATATAAAATGTATGAATACAAATGAAAGACAAGAATGAATAAAAAGTTTTAATATATATATCTTTTGAAATTAAATAAGATTTATAAAAGGTTTAATGTTCTTTCTTTTAAAAATACGCTTGAACTGAGATTTGTATATAATAAAAAAACATAATAGATAAATATATATAACTAAAAAATAAATAGTGTAAACAATTATATAAATATATTAAAACCATTTATGCGTGCCATAATACAAGTGTAAGATAATGATAAAGGATTATAACATGTGTAGCTTAGGCATGCCTTAACATTAACAAATGGCACTATAGTTTTCTCTTAAATTTAAAAATAAATAACATGTTTTAAAAAGAGAAATATGGTTACTTTCTTTACAGTACAAACTTGCTCAAAATTTTCTTCATTTCTCATTTTATAAATTGAAATCTAAAACAAAGCATGCAAATTAAATTCAACTTTATCAAGCAACTAATCAAGGTTCTGATCAAAATCAAAACAACCTGAAGCCTAAAGCAAAGGTTCAGATCATCTTAAGTCTGGAAGCAATCAAGAAAAGTAAAGTTTTCAACTAAGCAAACAACGGTCAAGGTAAAGCAAATCAGATAAAATATCAAGCAAAGCATATTCAAATCAAAGATTAGACTTCCAGTTTCAAGTTTCAAGCCTGTGTTCTTTATTTTCCCAAGACTAGGTGAGCAAAACTAACCCACTTAAGCTTGAATCTGTGATATATCTAGATTTTTGTACTTGTGGTTGTTGAGAAAAATGTTGTATAGAATGAAAATATATCTACACGCATATATATATATATGTGTGTGTGTGTGTGTGTGTGTGTGTGGACTGATGTGTGCATATCAGTGTACATGCAAAAAACTATGTCTCTGTTCATACATTACAGGTTTTAAAAACCTGTTCAAAAAATTCAAATCATCCTACCTAATCAATTTTAGACCTTGATCTCTGAAAAAAAGTGTTTGTAGGTGTATAAAATCATTTTTAAAAATAGATTCAAAAGAAAATATTGAGTAAATATGTTGAAAATGGAAATATATAGTGAAGAATTAATTCAAGTCAAAATTTCGATTGTTAAAATTCCTAGTTTTGATTATAGATTTGGATTCGTGTTTAGAAATCATGATTTTTAACATAGATATCATGGTTTTTAAAAGTGTGGTAGAGGTAAATTATTGAGATGAACGATAATCAATTTCTCGTCAATTCCCGATGACTAGAGGGAAGCTAGGCTTCGGGCTTGGTGCTGGAGGGAGCTTGGGTAAAGAAGATCAACGAAAAATGGTTGGAGGGTTTGTTGTGCGCCGTGGTGGTTGGTCCATGTCGATCTAGGGCTTTATAGTTTGTTTTAGTCGATGATGTTGACGAGGTGATTTCGTCGTTGAGGGTGGATCAGATTGACAGGTATAAGGGGAATCGAAACACGATGTCGTAGTGCAGCTTCGGTCGTGATTGCGAGGCCTCTGGTGGATGTAGGCGGCGTTGCGAGGCATTTTCCTGATGATCAGTTTAGTTCTAGTTGGATACTGTTATGCTCTATTTTGTTTCACGGCGAAATTGATCGACCTGGGTGATCGAGAGGCTCAGGGAGATCATCAGCGACGTGTGAGTGGTCGCGATAGTGATCGGAGGTGATCAAGACGTCGGTGCACGTGCACGCGTGCATTTGGGTGTCTGGATTGTTGTTTAAGTTTGGGGAAGAAAGGTTTCCCTCGGGTTAGTACACGGGGAAATGAGGATGGGGCTCGAGTTTGGCTTCGGGGCGTTTGCATGGGTAACCTGTTGTACAAGATTTTAAACTTAAACAAAAAACAAAAGAAAAGAGGAAAAAAAAACTCGGGGAAGGACTCGAGAAAATTGGCACTTGTCTCGGGTTGATACCCGAAGTAATCACGGGTCTGAGTTTTTGAATTTTTAATTAATAAGTTTTTTTTCCAAATTTGAATTTAAAACAAGTTTAAACACCTTATTGTTATTTCTTTTAAAATAATAAATGTTTTATTCTAATTATGGAATTAGTTAAAGTTTTTAAAGAAAATATTTCAAATTAATTAAGTTTTAAAGTGTTTATATATATATATATCCTTTATTTTAAAGTTTATTTTAAATAAATTTAATATTTAAATTAAATAGTTAATTAAGGAAATGAAATATTTTCAATTAACTTAAGTGACTTAAGTTAATTTATTTGTTAATGGTGATTTATTACCAAGGTTTATCTTAAATAATGTTTTTGATTATTAAATTACTTAAAGGGTTTAAGTTAAATTATATGTTAATGATAATTTATTTTCAAGATTTATTTAATAAATATTTGAATGATAATTAAGAAATAAATCAAGGTAATGATTTATTTTTGTTTTTATTAAGGTCTTGAGTAATTAAAGGATCATTAATTACTATAAGTAACTAAAGATTAATTACTTAATATGATTACTTAAAGGATATTCAAATAATTAAAGGTTGACTTATTAATTAATTAAAGGTTGATTTATTTATGATAAGTAATTAAAGGGTAATTAATTACTTAAAGGTAAATTACTTAATAAAAAAATTAAGAAAAATTGATTAATAATTAAAGAAAATAAATTAATGATCAAAGGTTTATTAATCAAGTGATTAAAGGATAATTACTCAATGTAATTAATTTGTGATTTATTAATATAAGTGATTAGGGATAATCACATATAGTAATTAATTAAAGATAATTAAATACTTAAAGATTAATTACTTAATGTAAGTAATTAAAAGATAATTTGTAATTAAAGGTTTAGTAATTAAGGGATAATTAAGGATTAATTACTTAATAATTAACGGTTAACTAATTAATTAGAGGATGATTAATTATGTAATTAGTTAAGGGTTAATTAATTAATGTAATTAACTTAAGGTTATTAATATATGTGATTAATTAAGGATAATTAATTAATTAATTAAGGATAATTGATTAAGTTGGATAATTAAAGATGATTTAATTAATTGCATTAATTAATTAAATTAATAACAAATGGTTGGTACTTAATTAATGTTAATTAAGAAGGATTAGGTGATTAATTCATAAGTAATTAATCTATTTGAGATAATTAAATTAATTATAATCATTTATCTTGCTTATGGATAATTGAATTGTATTGAATGCCTTGAATTGTTTGTTATCTCCGATGTGTGTTGTTCTGTGATATGATTTCTTTGAATTGAGTTGTGAACTGTGATTTATTTATCTGTGATGATATTACTTGCTTATCTATGAATGAAAGATAAGCGTTATAGGATTATGCCGCTTATTGATATTGTTATGCTTGAACTGATGATGATTGTGATATTGTATTGTAGTGTGCAAAACCCGTGGACTACACCACACACACGCAAATATGGATTTCACGGGAAATTGATTAAGTCACGGGTGTTTTGAATTTCATTCAAAATGATGAATTTATAGGTTGAATTTTGAATCCAAAATGGTTTGGAAGTGAAATTGGGTTGAATATGAAAAGCTTTTGAAAAGGAAGTTCTGAAATTAAATTTTGTATTGAATATATTATGCTTATTAACACTTTGAAAACAAAATTATTTTGGAAACTATGGTTTGAAGGGTTATACAAGTTATATAATGTATATATATGGATTTTAAACCATTTTAAAAGTATTATTTTAGGAATTTAAATTTAACCCAAGTATATACTTTAAAGGCTATAACTTGTGCATATTTGATCGATTTTTTCGAAACGAAAAACCTTTGTTTTCAAATGATAATAGCTTTCGTATAAAGAAAGAATTTCTAGTTTTTGTTGAAAGGTTTTCAAGTATGGGTGAATCAAAATGGAAACAGTTTTGAAATTTGTGAATAAATCTTTGTTAAAGATTTGGTGAATCTTGTATTCAAAAGGAAAGGTTTTGGGGCTAAAAGTTGTGACTTAACTAAGATCTCAATATATCCATATGCTTTTAAAAAATAAGCGCTCATTATTCGGTTTAACCGGAGAGGACATTCTGTCATAAAACCCATTCTGAATAATGATACAATGAAATGGATAACATTTGAAGACGGTGGTGAAGACCGAGTATTTTCGAAAACGAAAGGATTACCTGTCGAATGTCTCCGCATTGAGTAGCACCGGTATGGAGATCTCCACATGTGATGGGGAGTCCGGTCGGGATTGTGAATACCTGGATTTGCAGGGGCTTCATTGTGAAGTGCCTTCGGTTCCGTCCAAACCCAAAACAGACTTGTATGGAAGTATGTCTGACGTTACACTTTGAGATGTAAAGCTAGTTTCTATCAAATACATTTCTATTTGGTGGCGGAGAATTTATTCTCTTAGCTTAACACCTGTGACGCCCTATGTGACGCCCTAGTAAAGAGAATTAATGAGTAATTCCGTCTACTAAAGCGGAGAATAGGGCTGGTTAAGGGCGACCATCTATAACTTTGTCTTAAACATCTACTGAATGCGTCGATAAATGCAATATAATTTTTTTTTCTTTTCTATCTCAATGGATCAACATACACAGTAAATGTTTAATCCAAAACTACAGGTGGTTGACGGATCGATCAGAACAAAATACAATAACTAAATGTAAAGCACATCACAGAACAGTAATTGACATCATATATATACATATACACTGATACATGTTTAGTACAATACAATATGAACACAAAAAGGTGGTACTCGACCATACCATATACATCAAATCAAATGTAAAAAAAAAAATCAGAGTATGCGGAAGAAATAAACTAGTCAAGCGAAAGAAGAGATGATAACCAACATCAACTTCAACCTAAGTCCAATAGATGATGCCTGAAACAACTCGGTCTGACCCGAGTATAAATACACGGGTCAGTCTAGCTACACAAGTCAGTCAATATCGATAATATGAAGCAGAATGGATATAGTGATACTTCTTCTCGAATGAGGAGAAGGATTAGATAACTCATAGCTCAATACTTAAGTAACAAACGCTACCTAAGTGACTAAATACCTCGAAAGATGTAACTCAAACTCAATACTCTAAAACACAAGTGCCTCATATCATTAGCGATAACCCATAATGAACTCAAATCAATTCATATAAAACTCAAGCAAAACTCAAATGGTTCGATGAACCATTACTCCAAAAAGGAGAAAACTCATCTAAATCACAAATAGAAGTCATGAAAGCAACACAAGACAACTCCATAAGAATATGAGATCTCAAACTCATAAGTAGGCCAAGGCAGCTAAATTTCACAAATACATCTCAATCATAAAAACTCATGGAACTCGATACGAATTCAAACTCAATAAAGAAATCGATGCATGTCCAAAACTCATTAAAATATTAACACTAATGCGCCAAAAACGGCGAATTCAAAACTCAGAAAACCCGGAATGGCCATATCCCTGACTACAATACCGAAGCAATGCTGCACGTGCTAAACTCAGATGGCCGAAGCCTTAGACAAGGTCGCTAACACCTTCCAAAGCAGTTCATCCTGATGATAAGGTCGCTGACACCTTTCCAAAGCAGTTCGTCCTTATGACAAGGTCGCTGACACCTCTCCAAAGCAGTTCGTCCTCATGACAAGGTCGCTGACACCTTTCCAAGCCATTTTGTCATCCCTAACAAGGTTGCTAACACCTCCAAAGCAATTCGTCCTCATGACAAGGTCGCTGACACCTCTCAAAGCAGTTCTGTTAGGTAAACATCGTGAATGTGTCACAAACTCACGGATAGGAACCCGAAAAGTGTTAACGTGTGTCCCATACCAAACATTCGCACATAGCGGTTTACTAGCCGTTAGTTGATGCCACACTAAAAACATCATAAAACTCAGAAAATTATATCTCGCCTAGTCTCATTGGCGAGTGATAAAGAGATACCATACTTGTCTCATCTCATCGATAAGTATTAAATGGCATCATAGCTTGTCTCATCTCATCGACAAGTGAAAAACATCATGATGGTTTCTCATAAACCATAAATCTCAAAATATGAAATCATAAATTCAAGACTTGCCTTATGTCATTGGCAAGTAAATAAAACATCGTGATGGTTCTCATCGATCAAACTCCTACATAGGAGATCTCAAACCATAATACTTGCCAAATATTGGCCATCTTAAATAATTCCAATAATAGGAATCATAAAACTCAAAATACGCCATAAAATGGCAAAACATCTCAGAAATATTAAACTCAAATAGCTTCGATCGTACAAGTCCGGAATTAACCGAAATAGTAAACGCACATGTCCCATACCACATGTTTTACTAAATCGTTTGATTCTCTTTCTTATACATTCGAATAGTACAAAAGTGTGTGTTTTATATTAAAAACAGTTTACTAGAGAAAACAAGCTTTTAAAACTTTTTCCTGAAAAGATTAACAAAACCCATATTTGAAATTCTTTTATTATAGGGAATAAATAGGTTTTTTTATTAGAAAAATAATTTTAAAATACTATATCATATAATTTGAAATGTCCATTTATTTCAAAAATTACTTCAAAAATTATTTAGTGAAAACTATACTCGAAAACAATGAAAAACAAGAAAGATAACTCAAGACGGATAACTTGAGTTCAATACGAATTCAATTCAAATTTAACTAAAAATCAATTCGAATTCTATTTAAATTTGAATTACAAAATTTTCAAATATATCTAGCCCATAGATAGGCATCGTAGCTCTCAAAAATCTCAAAAACATCATCAAAACCGGAAGAGAATAAGAGTAAAAATGAGCTAATACAATTTTAAGGTCAATGTTTGTTGTTGTTGTCATCTTGTTCTCAGGACAGCAACTTATAACCATAATTTCGACCATGAAAACTTCATAATTCTAGAAAACACAATGAACAAATCTTGTAGAACATAATTTAAGCTTTCCAAAACATCTAAAATTATCAAAATCGGATAAGAAACGAAGAAGTTATGGCCAATTTTGTTTCAGCCTTAAGCACAAAGCAAATATTGCTTTTGCTCTCGGGACAACAGTAGAAAAATTAGATTTTGGCATAGAAAATCTCTAAATTACAGAAAACACAATACATGAAAGTTGTTCCATATAAATATATATTCCAGCTGGAAAAAGTCTCACTCAATTCCGATTTGCCATTCAAAAGTTATGGTGATTTTAAGATCAGGTTTCAACAAAAAAAAATTGCACAGAGCAGAGCTGTGTACATCAGTTTCAAACTAAATTTCGACCCTATAGACCATAGAATTTGCAGAAACTTACAACATGAAAATTGTTCCTTTATGTCTTAGATTTCTAAAAAAAAGAAGTATACATAATTTGGGTTTATGTCTTAAAAGTTATGGTCATTTTACTGTCAGATATCAACTCAGGAAATTTCAAATGGTTGCGCTATAACATCAGTTTCAAACTTAATTTCGACCATTTTAAACATAGAATTTCGAAAAATGATTGAAATAGAACTTATATATTATTTAAATATATTTCTACCACAAAAAGAATGAACGAATTCGGATCATTCTACACTGAGATATTGCTGTTTTACTGCAGCAATGTTCATAAAAATAACAATTCAGCAACCACTTCGCAAATTTCAACAATTCAATCAAATTACTCAAACCATTCAACTATTTATTGATATGTATCACTCAATTCAAAGAATTAATACTTTCTAGAGATAGACATGTGAGTTTGCAACTCACCTTAAAAAATTTGAAGAGCAAACCCATGGAAATTTGAAGAAAGATGGAAGCTTTGCCTCCGATTCAGCTGTAAAAATCTAAAACTTGCAAAGAACCCAACATGTAACAAATGAATAAAAGTTTCAGCAAACAAATTTCTTAAAAATCTAAAATTGAAGAAGTAGAATTAGTTGTTGTAGTGATTACCTATTTTTAGTGCTTTTAATTTGATTATTTCCAGCAAATATTTGAAGAAATTGGAGATTTTGGATATTAGGTTTAAAAGAGGAAGAAGCTTTTGCAGTTTCTCTTTTGTTTGCTGTAATGAACATACGTACCAAAATGAGAAGGAGAAGCTTCTCTTTTCTTAATCTTGGACTCTAAATGGGCTTGACCCATTAACAAAAGAATTAATTAGCCAAAAAAAATAAAATCAAATTATGTCTAAATCACATATATACAATTGATAAACAAATTAAAACAACATATTTTTTTTCAAAATTTCAACACACTAAATTTAGACAAACATATTTTCATGTTTACAAAACATTTTACAACTAATAAAAAGATTATTTAGTTATAAAAATATTCTTATTAACAAAAACTCTTATTTTTGAAATAAATACATAATTTACACAAATATTTACATAAAATGCTATTTCCAACAACATAACTTTTACAAAATTATTTTCTTGCATAATAAAATGCAATAAATCATTCTAGCATCATTTTTATGTCCAAAACTTATTTTTTAAACCAAATTTCATCTTTTTATTTATTACAAACACATATTAAAACAACATACTTCTTTTAAGAATCAATAACAGAAATACTTGACAATAATTACAAGAATTATTGCATTTTCTTTAAATAAAATCATATTTCATTCACGTTTCTCACAAAAACCATCAAAAAGTTTGTAAAACTTTATTTTTTACATTTTATTTCCAAAACCCTTTTTTTTATTTCAAATAAACAATTTAAATCTCTAATTTATTCTTAATTCACAATATTAAATTATTACTACCATTATAATTTAATATTTATAGGTAATCGCCAAAATTGGGGATGTTACAGACTCCCCCCTTAGAAAAATTGTGTCCCCGCAATTTCCTAGAAAAAGTGCCGTAAACAACACAAAAATTCAATCGACAATGGATAAAAGACAAGCTCGAAACTCAAACCATTCATACTCTCAACATAGAATGGTTGAGAGAAACAAGGAAAAAATCACTTGGTTAATCCAATGGCCCATCAAATGCTAATATAGTGATTAGCAAACCATCGAATTTTCCAAGTATCTCGAAATCGAAGATATCCCATTTTCGAATCAAAACTCAATAAGATGCTTAACAATAAATCAATCGAAAGTGATTGATTTCTTAAAAGTCTACGAATAGAGTCGGGAGCAAACTCATTCTAACCCAAACTCTAAGCAACAAAGATGATCATCAACACATTTTTTCGCATAATAATACGGAAAGAACATCTTCGCAACAAGGATATACTCAATAGACAAGATAGATAAATCACACAAAATGGCTTCACAAGGCCACCAAACTCGAACGACCGCGAGAATGCACGTCGTTGATAATAGCTCAAAGATAGAATATACTTAAGAATAAGGATACAAGTTCGAATTATCTTTTAATCCTAGATATTTATAAATTTTAAATCTCAACGTCTTTTAAATTTTTAAATCTCAATTTTCAACATTTGAAAATTTCTCAAACTCTTTACTATATTACTTAGTAAGTAATTTAAAACTCAAATTAAAAGTTCAAATTTCTTCTCTTACTTCAAAATTAATTTTCAAAGAATTTTGTAAATCCATAATAATTTTCCTCAAAATAAATTAAGGGTTTAAATTCTCTTTACTCTTTTTATTAAACCACTTAAATCGTTTAAAAACAATCTTCAAATCTTCTTATAACTCTTCTCTTAAAACTTCCAATTTATATAATATATAGATTCTAAAATCTCAAAATATACTCTCAATAAAGTATAGCTCAAGAATATTCTCACTTATTCTTATCTTTTTAATTTAAACTAAATAAATGGCATTGCCTCGCCATTGAGTCTTTAACAAATAAATATATCTATTGGCTGCAGAGTTGACCGAACGATCAAAGCTGCCTCGCCACTCTATTACTCATCTCTAAAATCGATGGCTGCAATTACCATTCAAAAATAAATTTAATATTTAATCTCAAAATATTATTTTCAAAATCTCAATCCTTAAAACACAAATCATCATGTCTGATTGCCTCATCATAGCATTTAAGAGATTCATATCGATAACGTTGATTAGGCGTATCGACCAGAACTCTTAACTACTTGATGGATAACCCAACACTCTCAGATTATTACTATGAAAGAATACTACTCATATAAATATATTCTCAAAACATTCTTTGATTTTTAAAATATCTCAAAACTCCAATTTCTCTTTTTTAAAACTCATGTATATAGCTTCAAAAACTCAAACCAAAGAACATTAAGAGAATGCATGGAGATATTCCTAGAGTACGCGATTCACAAAATCAATAGAAGGAGATGGAGTGTTCTTCAACTCCTACATCAGGACGAGCCACTCTCGGAAATCATCAAGACCAAAGATAAGTAAGATATTCTCCTCGAAGGAAAAGAAGCATACAAACCACAAATCGTTACTTCAAACAAAGTAATGCTGCAAAGGATAACACCGTTTGAGTATTCGAAAATGTTAACTTAAAGAAACTGAATGATAAACTCAATCGAACTCGAATAATCTAGAAACTCACCTCATTCCTTAGTGGATGTCCTTGTGGAACGATAATTGAAGAGCTAAGAGCCAGGAATAAGGTTACCCCAACATTCGATTGCCTGATTGGATGTCAAATCCAAACGGACTCACAAAAATCAAAAAAGTCACCTTGATTGGAATTCGAGATGTATCATCAACATCTCGATACTCAAGAGTGCATACAGAAACTTCGGCATCATCATTAACATTCCAAAGAGATAGAAATAATAAACCAATCAAATTAGGATGCCTAAATAAATATAGGATCCTATAACAACCAAAAGGATCGGACTTAACATCAAATAAGTCAATCCATCACAAATCAAATACATCTCAATATAGTGAGTAATAAACAAATACTCACTAAAGCAGCAACAAATAGAAAACTCGGAATGCTCACATCAAGCCAATCTTTGTGGACCCCTTAATAGGATTCACAACTCTCAAAGGAATGCAACAAGAATGCTTCAAAGAAATCAATCAGCTCCATCGATACGAACTCACTTGTATCGACAAAAATAAGAATACAATAATCCTAAATAAGATCATTTAAGATAATGACATCAAACTCTATTATGGAATACTACGGAATACAATATACATATTCCTAGACATATTCCATCTTAACATATCCTAATACATGAAAAAGAATCAAAGCATGATTCGAAAACAAGCTCGAATAAAGGACAATGATTCACTCGTATTGTACTACGACGTATCGTGATATACATACTGTTCTATGTTTATTCTACTTTGTTCTGACCACAGCTCTGATACCAAACTGTAACGCCCCACCCCGAGACCCACCTTAGTAAAGAGAATTAATGAGTAATTCCGTCTACTAAAGCGGAGAATAGGGCTGGTTAAGGGCGACCATCTATAACTTTGTCTTAAACATCTACTGAATGCGTCGATAAATGCAATATTTTTTTTTTCTTTTCTATCTCAATGGATCGACATACACAGTAAATGTTTAATCCAAAACTACAGGTGGTTGATGGATCTATTAGAACAAAATACAATAACTAAATGTAAAGCACATCACAGAACAGTAATTGACATCATATATATACATATACACTGATACATGTTTAGTACAATACAATATGAACACAATAAAGGTGGTACTCGACCATACCATATACATCAAATCAAATGTAAAAAAAAATCAGAGTATGCGGAAGAAATAAACTAGTCAAGCGAAAGAAGAGATGATAACCAACACCAACTTCAAGCTAAGTCCAATAGATGATACTTGAAACAACTCGGTCTGACCCGAGTATAAATACACGGGTCAGTCTAGCTACACAAGTCAGTCAATATCGATAATATGAAGCAGAATGGATATAGTGATACTTCTTCTCGAATGAGGAGAAGGATTAGATAACTCATAGCTTAATACTTAAGTAACAAACGCTACCTAAGTGACTAAATACCTCGAAAGATGTAACTCAAACTCAATACTCTAAAACACAAGTGCCTCATATCATTAGCGATAACTCATAAAGAACTCAAATCAATTCATATAAAACTCAAGCAAAACTCAAATGGTTCGATGAACCATTACTCCAAAAAGGAGAAAACTCATCTCAATCACAAATAGAAGTCATGAAAGCAACACAAGACAACTCCATAAGAATGTGAGATCTCAAACTCATAAGTAGGCTAAGGCGGCTAAATTTCACAAATACATCTCAATCATAAAAACTCATGGAACTCGATACGAATTCAAACTCAATAAAGAAATCGATGCATGTCCAAAACTCTTAAAATATTAACACTAATGCGCCAAAAACGGCGAATTCAAAACTCAAAAAACCCGGATTGGCCATATCCCTGGCTACAATACCGAAGCAATGCTGCACGTGCTAAACTCAGATGGCCGAAGCCTTAGACAAGGTCGCTAACACCTTCCAAAGCAGTTCGTCCTGATGATAAGGTCGCTGACACCTTTCCAAAGCAGTTCATCCTGATGACAAGGTCGCTGACACCTCTCCAAAGCAGTTCGTCCTCATGACAAGGTCGCTGACACCTTTCCAAGCCATTTTGTCATCCCTAACAAGGTTGCTAACACCTCCAAAGCAATTCGTCCTCGTGACAAGGTCGCTGACACCTCTCAAAGCAGTTCTGTTAGGTAAACATCGTGAATGTGTCACAAACTCACGGATAGGAACCCGAAAAGTGTTAACGTGTGTCCCATACCAAACATTCGCACATAGCGGTTTACTAGCCGTTAGTTGATGCCACACTAAAAACATCATAAAACTCAGAAAATTATATCTCGCCTAGTCTCATTGGCGAGTGATAAAGAGATACCATACTTGTCTCATCTCATCGATAAGTATTAAATGGCATCATAGCTTGTCTCATCTCATCGACAAGTGAAAAACATCATGATGGTTTCTCATAAACCATAAATCTCAAAATATGAAATCATAAATTCAAGACTTGCCTTATGTCATTGGCAAGTAAATAAAACATCGTGATGGTTCTCATCGATCAAACTCCTACATAGGAGATCTCAAACCATAATACTTGCCAAATATTGGCCATCTTAAATAATTCCAATAATAGGAATCATAAAACTCAAAATACGCCATAAAATGGCAAAACATCTCAGAAATATTAAACTCAAATAGCTTCGATCGTACAAGTCCGGAATTAACCGAAATAGTAAACGCACATGTCCCATACCACATGTTTTACTAAATCGTTTGATTCTCTTTCTTATACATTCGAATAGTACAAAAGTGTGTGTTTTATATTAAAAACAGTTTACTAGAGAAAACAAGCTTTTAAACCTTTTTCCCGAAAAGATTAATAAAACCCATATTTGAAATTCTTTTATTATAGGGAATAAATAGGTTTTTTTTATTAGAAAAATAATTTTAAAATACTATATCATATAATTTGAAATTTCCATTTATTTCAAAAATTACTTCAAAAATTATTTAGTGAAAACTATACTCGAAAACAATGAAAAACAAGAAAGATAACTCAAGACCGATAACTTGAGTTCAATACGAATTCAATTCAAATTTAACTAAAAATCAATTCGAATTCTATTTAAATTTGAATTACAAAATTTTCAAATATAGCTAACCCATAGATAGGCATCATAGCTCTCAAAAATCTCAAAAACATCATCAGAACCGGAAGAGAATAAGAGTAAAAATGAGCTAATACAATTTTAAGGTCAATGTTTGTTGTTGTTGTCATCTTGTTCTCAGGACAGCAACTTATAACCATAATTTCGACCATGAAAACTTCATAATTCCAGAAAACACAATGAACAAATCTGTAGCACATAATTTAAGCTTTCCAAAACATCTAAAATTATCAAAATCGGATAAGAAACGAAGAAGTTATGGCCAATTTTGTTTCAGCCTTAAGCACAAAGCAAATATTGCTTTTGCTCTTGGGACAACAGTAGAAAAATTAGATTTTGGCATAGCAAATCTCTAAATTACAGAAAACACAATACATGAAAGTTGTTCCATATAAATATATCTTCCAACTGGAAAATGTCTCACTCAATTCCGATTTGCCATTCAAAAGTTATGGTGATTTTAAGATCAGGTTTCAACAAAAAAAAAATTGCACAGAGCAGAGCTGTGTACATCAGTTTCAAACTAAATTTCGACCCTATAGACCATAGAATTTGCAGAAACTTACAACATGAAAATTGTTCCTTTATGTCTTAGCTTTCTAACAAAAAGAAGTATACATAATTTGAGTTTATGGCTTAAAAGTTATGGCCATTTTACTGTCAGATATCAACTCAGGAAATTTCAAATGGTTGCGCTATAACATCAGTTTCAAACTTAATTTCGACCCTTTTAAACATAGAATTTCGAAAAATGATTGAAACAGAACTTATAGATTATTTAAATATCTTTCTACCACAAAAAGAATGAACGAATTTAGATCATTCTACACTGAGATATTGCCGTTTTACTGCAGCAATGTTCATAAAAATAACAATTCAGCAACCACTTCGCAAATTTCAACAATTCAATCAAATTACTCAAACCATTCAACTATTTATTGATATATATCACTCAATTCAAAGAATTAATACTTTCTAGAGATAGATATGTGAGTTTGCAACTCACCTTAAAAAAATTTGAAGAGCAAACCCATAGAAATTTGAAGAAAGATGGAAGCTTTGCCTCCGATTCAGCTGTAAAAATCTAAAACTTGCAAAGAACCCAACATGTAACAAATGAATAAAAGTTTCAGCAAACAAATTTCTTAAAAATCTGAAATTGAAGAAGTAGAATTGGTTGTTGTAGTGATTACCTATTTTTAGTGCTTTCAATTTGATTATTTCCAGCAAATATTTGAAGAAATTGGAGATTTTGGGTATTAGGTTTAAAAGAGGAAGAAGCTTTTGCAGTTTCTCTTTTGTTTGCTGTAATGAACATACGTACCAAAATGAGAAGGAGAAGCTTCTCTTTTCTTAATCTTGAACTCTAAATGGGCTTGACCCATTAACAAAAGAATTAATTAGCCAAAAAAAAAAAATCAAATTATGTCTAAATCACATATATACAATTGATAAACAAATTAAAACAACATATTTTTTTTCAAAATTTCAACACACTAAATTTAGACAAACATATTTTCATGTTTACAAAACATTTTACAACTAATAAAAAGATTATTTAGTTATAAAAATATTCTTATTAACAAAAACTCTTATTTTTGAAATAAATACATAATTTACACAAATATTTACATAAAATGTTATTTCCAACAACATAACTTTTACAAAATTATTTTCTTGCATAATAAAATGCAATAAATCATTCTAGCATCATTTTTATGTCCAAAACTTATTTTTTAAACCAAATTTCATCTTTTTATTTATTACAAACACATATTAAAACAACATACTTCTTTTAAGAATCAATAACAGAAATACTTGACAATAATTACAAGAATTATTGCATTTTCTTTAAATAAAATCATATTTCATTCACGTTTCTCACAAAAACCATCAAAAAGTTTGTAAAACTTTATTTTTTACATTTTATTTCCAAAACCTTTTTTTTATTTCAAATAAACAATTTAAATCTCCAATTTATTCTTAATTCACAATATTAAATTATTACTACCATTATAATTTAATATTTATAGGTAATCGCCAAAATTGGAGATGTTACACCCTACCTCTATGCTCACAATAACAAAGGTTATTATAGGAATAACGTCTGCTATTGCGAAGAATAAGGCCTGTTAGAAGCAACCATCCGTACGTTATGCCTTAAACGAGTATTGATTACGTCGATAGGAGTTGTATAACTTACTCCCAAAGATATAAATTCAATTCAAATCTAAAACGAAACTACAGTGGCTAAAGAAAAATCCAGAACATCTCATAATAACAACAACACTGATAGTATAATCACATCAGAACAGAAATATCAGATATATAGCGGAAGACAAGTCTGGAATACATGCTATATCAATCTATAGTTCCCATGAACCAAATACACATATACATGGATACCTACATACATAAGTCGAGAATCAATAAACCAAAAGAACTCCTCAGAGGCTAGACGAAAGATGATGCGAAATCACAAAAGCTGAAGCTGCTACAAAATCAGAGATAGCGACTATCCTGAAAGAACTCGGTCTGACCCGAGTATTATTTAAAAGAAAATAATAAACGGATCAGTCTAATTTATTCTTAGATGTGAGTGCATCATAAACAACATCAATCAAAATAATAATAATAATCTCTAATGAGACTATTCAACATAAGAAATCAACATAATTAAATGAAGAAATCACATCAAACTCCATCAAAATCAACTTTCAAATTCACAATTGAATTCAAAACAGCAATTCACAAAATCTATAAATAAAAAATAGATAACTAGAAAAAGCAACATAAAAGTGGATCGATCCCATTATATGGCGAGTCTAAGCTACGCCGCACGTGCATCAACATATGGCTGAAGCCTACCAAGTACTATCATCATAATTTTGACGCCCAACAAATGACCCAAAGGTCCAACATATGACCCGAAGGTCCAACATAGTGGCTGGAAAGCCCATCAAATCATCAAACAGCAACAAATATTTCAATTAACGAGTCCGTAATTAATCGAAATAGTAAAAGCGTGGTTCCATACTCCACACTTTTGCTAAATCGTTTAAATCTCTTCATCGTTTCTTTGAAAGTGCAAAATTGTGTATTTTAAATAAATAACATTTTTCATTCTCAAACGGACAAGTCCAGAATTAAGCGAATCAGTAAAAGTAAGGGTTCATAGTCCTCAATTTTGCTGAAGCATTTAAATCGATTCCTCATTCTTTTGAAAGCATAAACTGTTCAATTTTTTTGAAAACAATTTTATTTTAAAAACGATTTTCAAAACACGTGATTAAAACAGCTACAACTGTAGCAATTTCGACGAGGAAATTGCGCATCACAAAATGCCGTAAAAACGGATATCAAATCAGCGTTGCGGAATAACCGCTTGCAAAGTCACTTTAAAATTGACGGTTACTGAAGTCAAAACAACAGTAAATTTGTTCGTCAAAAGTGTCATCAAAACAATACGCATCAAAAATATAATACCGGCGTAAAAATTCCGTTATAAAAATAACGGCAACAAATTACGTTTAAAACCAAACATCGGTTCAACGTAAATTAACCGAGCTCACGAATATAATGAAAGTGGGAAATTATTGGTGTAGCATATAATTAAATTTGTAAACATCGGTTCATGAAAATGTAATACTCTGTGTACACGAAAAAAATCGTATGCAATTTCAATTCTCACAAAATAAAATAATAGAAACAACTTTAATTCTCACAAAAGCAATACTCTGTGTGCTACACGTGTATCAAACCATGCATGCGTTCACTAAAATGTAATTCAACAGTGTGTTTGTTACTTTGCACATAACAAAATAACAAGGAGGGTTCCAAAGTGAACTACACGTATATATATTCCAACTTTCAACTTAACAAATCAATATGGCCCGTATTATATATCACAAAATGCATTTCTTTTTTGCATGCGTGGACACACTGAAGCAAGACAGTGAATAAATTTAACATGTACTTTGCATACAACAACACTCATAAAAATCTATTGGGCAGGTACACACACATGCAAAAACATATTTGGTGTAACCTAAATGAAGTTTGACAAAACTAATCACCTGCTTCTTTATCTATACGCATATTTAAGCAAAACAAATATATAAAACTCATGTTCCAGCTACAAAGTTTTACGCACACATGTATCGAAGTGGCATACTCGCATGTATCGGGGACAATAGACACGTATGTATTCAAAAGTTGTATACTTGCATGCCTCTGGAACAATGCACACGCATATATCAAAAGTTTTTTACTTGCATGCCTTGAACTCCCTACCCTGACTATTATAACACGCACATGCAATTTTAAACCTTTGAGAAAAAAAATGTTTCATTTACAGTAACTAATATGTATTAGATGACACGCATGCAAATGATGGAAGTTAGAGTGCTATGCACAAAATCAGAAACTCGTGCATTAGTTCATATTTTAAAATATACGAACGCAACTTATATAACTAGCAGTTAGGGGAAACAAGATGATAACGCATATATACATACATGAAGGCATATAATACCTGCGAGCATTCAAACACTGTCTCGAAATCATAGTAGAAAAAGGCAGTGCAAAACACAGGTTGCAGTATTGCAAAAAGATCACAACAGAACAAAATTTCAAATCAAAGAAAATCGTGTTTTCAAAACAAAGTCAGAGAGTTACTGACTATAAACTAGAAGTGTGAGTATAAACTCACCTTTACTTGTTTTAAATTCAGTTAGAACCGGAGATGCAAGCAAGCAAAAAGTTTGTGGAAGCTGCCATTAGAAATCTTCTCAGAGCTCTGTGTTTGAGCGAAAAATGATGCAGAGAAGTATTATTTTCTTTCTTCAATTGGTATAAGTCAAAGAGAATGAGTGTTGAAAAGAATGTTTGTACACTTGCATTAACTTTATAACGTGCTGCCAACTATTTCATTAAATGCAAGTATACGGCTAAAATAAATAGCTAACTTTGGTTTTGAAAAGGTGCAGCAAGCAATTGTAGAGTGTTGACATTTCACATTTCACGTGAAGGCAAAATAGGCCTTAAATGTTTCACGAGAAAGCAGTGCACAAATAACACAACTCAACTGAATCTGACGAATTGCATTGCGATTTGTTCTCAAATTTTTTAAATTTAAAATTTTTTCTATTTAAAATATTCACTCCGACGGTAATTAAAAATTATGGTCATTACAGATTTTAAAAAACATATTTATTACGACGGTAATAAAATCACGGTCATTACAACACCCTTCTCTGAGACGTACGAGCTTAGAGGTTATGTAGTTGATGGTTACTAGTGATATATTCCCAATTTGGTAACGTGGCATGCTAAGTGCTGTTGATCATTTGTTG
This sequence comes from Allium cepa, assembly GCA_030765085.1. Taxonomy (NCBI): domain Eukaryota; kingdom Viridiplantae; phylum Streptophyta; class Magnoliopsida; order Asparagales; family Amaryllidaceae; genus Allium; species Allium cepa. The sequence continues at coordinate 846,235,506 of CM060943.1, forward strand.
ATCAAAGAATGGCTTTTGCGAAAAGCGTAGCTTTGTGGACGAGACTTCGTCAAACCTCACAACCCGAAAATGGTCGAAACAGGAAAGATGCGGCAAGGTTACGGGAGTCGTGTCCCTTCGGGTATGTGCATTTCCTTTTGGATAAAAAGTGATATCATGGTATAGAGCCCAGATATTTTACTTATGTGGCTGTTGGAATTTGTTGGTGTTGAAGGCCCTCGTATAAAGGTCGGTGACGACCTTGGGATGGCATACTCATGTCAGTAGTTACCTAATTACAAAGGTAACCCGGCTTTGTGTTGGCAGAGAGCTGTTTAAGTTCTCGGAGCGTCCCTCCAGAGGTGTACCCATTCGGTGAAGGAAGTTCCTTAGCCTGGCCATTGTTGGAAATCCAATCGCCCAATACGCGCCCTGTACGGTTTTAGTTGTAGAACCTGCCATCTAACATGGTAGCTATAGTAGGCATACTATAATGGTACGTATGCTGGCTAAGATTAATATTATACTTTCGAAATGTTTTCAACACTATGCCTTACTAATAATATTAAAAGGATTTTCGCGTATCAAGCATGTTTGACTACCATAAGGAGAAATCTCCCCAAGCGTACGATTGCATTATGTGTGTGTCGGGAGGCCTTATGGTAGTTTCATTTTCAAAAAGCATAGAGAATTTCTTTTTATTTCTCTTTGTTCAAGATAAACTGTTTTTGTTTGCTCACACCAGTCCCATGACTGACCTAGAGTTTAATGTTCCCTTTCTAAACTCTGGGTTCCCACAATTTTCCACACGGGCAGCCTAGAGTCAGGTTATCAGATAGTCAGCTAGTAGGTGTAGCTTTTGGCAATTTTCAAAGTATTTGAATTTGGCGATCGCATTGTGTTTCATTACAACATGATAGGGGTTCTCGCTTCGTGTTTGGTGGCAAACGAGAGACTCTTACCCTTACATGTCCCCAGGGAGGGGTTGGCTAACCGGGTAGGTTGAGAGTCGAGAGGCTGGTCGTAAAAACCAAAGAGAGGTACCAATGTGATCCACGGCGGGGCGGGATGGTTGAAAAGCCTACCAGTCGAGATTGGCCACTGTTGGAAGGTCGAAGACCCTATACCGTCACATTTGGTATCAGAGCTAAAGGTTGAGTAAGAACTTTAGTTTTGGAGTATAACACATTAGGTGACTCATTAGAGATAGGGTTATAAATACCCTAGAATAAGTATCCCTAAGATATCCGTCTATATGCCTCGGTTGATCCTCTTACTATTCACTAATAGTGAGAATAAGTGCAAGAAGAGGACGAGATAAGGGACAGTGGAGTGCCACTATAAATGGTCAATACCCCGTAATAACAAGGAAACAACTTTTTCCATCAATCTTCTTTGATCATCATCTAATTTCAATTCATCGTTCTCTAGAATCTATAAGAAGAAGCTTTGGTGTGGTGGTGGCCCTGCGAATCGTTGTAGATAAGTTCCTATTTCGTATTCTAATCATCGGTTTCTTATCAATCTTTTCATTTTAACTTTAATGAATTTGAAAATTTATTTGGAACAAATTGGTTAACAAAATATGAAACTGAATTAAATTGTATCCGTTTGTCTATTCTTTGGAATCCAGATATGTTCTACGAATGGTTAGTTGCCCTTCGAACTAACCAATGCCCCTACAAATTTTGTAGATCTGATGACCCGAGTATCTTGTGAAGTACTGAATAAATTTGTTCTCATATTTATTGTTAATATTCGGATTTAGTAAACCAAATGTAGAATAAATTTTCAGCTTGATCTGGAAAGCTATTTCTCCATGTGTTCATCTATTCTTAGTTTGTCTCCCTGTCTAGCAAATTTCAGGGACGGAATTTTCTTAAGGGGGGAATTTGTAACGATCCCGTTTTGAGTCAAATTTAATTTAGTAATTAATTTAAAATTTTGGATTATTTGTGAATTAATTTGAAATTTTCCAAAAAATAAATAATATGTGTGTTATTTATATATATTGAAAATCGATTATAAATTGAATTTTGGAATTGAAATTCAAAAGTAAATAGAATTTGTGTTGTTTATGTATATATATATATATAAATAGATTGCGATTTGAAATTTGGATTTGAAATTCAAATATAAATATATTGAGAATAAATTGGATTTAAGAAACTAATATATATGTGTATATTAACATTTATTAGTATAATTAGTTTTAAATCATTTTTCTTTAAAAAGTTATATAAGTAATATAACATGTATGAACACAAATGAAAGACAAGAATGAATAAAAAGTTTTAATATATATATCTTTTGAAATTAAATAAGGTTTATAAAAGGTTTAATGTTCTTTCTTTTAAAAATGCACTTGAACTAAGATTTGTATATAATAAAAAAACATAATAGATAAATATATATAAATAAAAACTAAATAATGTAAACAATTATATAAATATATTAAAACCATTTATGCATGCCATAATACAAGTGTAAGATAATGATAAAGGATTATAACATATGTAGCTTAGGCATGCCTTAAGATTAACAAATGGCACTATAGTTTTCTTTTAAATTTAAAAATAAATAACATGTTTTAAAAAGAGAAATCTGGTTACTTTCTTTACGGTTCAAACTTTCTCAAAATTTTCTTTATCTCTCATTTTATAAATTGAAATCTAAACTAAAGCATGCAAATTAAATTTAGCTTTATCGAGCAACTAATCAAGGTTCTGATCAAAATCAAAACAACCTGAATCCCAAAGCAAAGGTTCAGGTCATCTTAAATCTGGAAGCAATCAAGCAAAGTAAAGTTTTCAACTAAGCAAATAACAGTCAAGGTAAAGCAAATCAGATAAAATATCAAGCAAAGCATATTCAAATCAAAGATCAGACTTCCACTTTCAAGTTTCAAGCCTGTGTTCTCTGTTTTCCCATGACCAGGAGAGCAAAACTAACCCACTTAAGCTTGAATCTGTGATATATCTAGATGTTTTGTACTTATGGTTGTTGAGAAAAATGTTGTATAGAATGAAAATATATCTGCACGCATATATATATATATATATATATATATGGATTGATGTGTGCATATCAGTGTACAGCCAAAAAACTATGTCTTTGCTCATACATTATAGGTTTTAAAAACCTGTTCAAAAAATTCAAATCATCCTTCCTAAACAATTTTAGACCTAAATCTCTGAATAAAAAGTGTTTGTAGGTGTATAACATCATTTTTAAAAATAGATTCAAACGAAAATATTGAGTAAATATGTTGAAAATGGAAATATACAGTGAAGAATTAATTCAACTCAAAATTTCATTTGTTAAAATTCCTAGTTTTGATTATAGATTTGGATTCATGTTTAGAAATCATGATTTTTAACATAGATATCATGATTTTTAAAAGTGTGGTAGAGGTGAATTATTGAGATGAATGATAATCGATTTCTTGTCAATTCCCAATGACCAGTGGGAAGATAGGCTTCGGGCTTGGTGCTGGTGGGAGCTTGGGTAAAGGAGATCAACGGAAAAATGGTTGGAGGGTTTGCAGTGCACCGTGGTGGCTGGTCAACGTCGATCTAGGGCTTTATAGTTTGTTTTAGTCGATGATGTTGATGAGGTGATTTCATCGTTGAGGGTGGATTGAAATTGACAGGAACAAGGGGAATCGAAGCATGATGTCGTAGTGTAGCTTCGGTCGTGATCGCGAGGCCTCTGGTGGACGTAGGCGGCGTTGCGAGGCATTTTTCTGATGATCAGTTTAGTTCCAGTTGGATACTGTTATGCTCGATTTTGTTTCACGGCAAAATTGATCGACCTAGGCGATCGAGAGGCTCAGGGAGATCATCGGTGATGTATGAGTGGTCGCGGCAGTGATCGGAGGTGATCGAGGCGTCGGTGCACGTGCACGCGTGCATTTGGGTGTTTGGATTGTTGTTTGAGTTTGGGGAAGAAAGGTTTCCCTCGGGTTAGTACACGGGGAAATGAGGATGGGGCTCAAGTTTGGCTTCGAGGCGTTTGCATGGGTTACCTGTTGTAAAAGATTTTAAACTTAAACAAAAAACAAAAGAAAAGAGAAAAAATAAAAACTCGGGGAAGGACTCGAGAAAATTGGCACTTGTCTCGGGTTGATACCCAAAGTAATCTCGGGTCTGAGTTTTTGAATTTTTAATTAAACAAGTTTTTTTCCAAATTTAAATTTAAAACAAGTTTAAACACCTTCTTGTTAATTCTTTTAAAATAATAAATGTTTTATTCTAATTTTGGAATTAGTTAAAGTTTTTAAAGAAAATATTTCAAATTAATTAAGTTTTAAAGTGTTTATATATATCTATCCTTTATTTTAAAGTTTATTTTAAATAAATTTAATATTTAAATTGAATAGTTAATTAAGGAAATGAAATATTTTCAATTATCAGTTAACTTAAGTGACTTAAGTTAATTTATTTGTTAATGGTGATTTAGTACCAAGGTTTATCTTAAATAATGTTTTTGATTATTAAATTACTTAAAGGATTTAAGTTAAATTATATGTTAATGATAATTTATTTCAAGTTTTATCTAATAAAGATTTGAATGGTAATTAAGAAATAAATTAAGGTAATGATTTATTTTTTATTTTATTAAGGTCTTGAGTAATTAAAGGATCATTAATTAATGTAAGTAATTAAAGGTTAATTACTTAATATGATTACTTAAAGGATATTCAAATAATTAAAGGTTGACTTATTAATTAATTAAAGGTTGATTTATTTATGATAAGTAATTAAAGGGTAATTAATTACTTAAAGGTAAATTACTTAATAAAAATAATTAAGAAAAATTGATTAATAATTAAGGAAAATAAATTAATGATCAAAGGTTGATTAATGAAGTGATTAAAGGATAATTTCTCAATGTAATTAATTTGCGATTTATTATTATAAGTAATTAGGGATAATCACATATAGTAATTAATTAAAGATAATTAATTACTTAAAGATTAATTACTTAATGTAAGTAATTAAAAGATAACTTGTAATTAAAGGTTAAATAATTAAGGGATAATTAAGGATTAATTACTTAACAATTAAAGTTAACTAATTAATTAGAGGAAGATTAATTTATGTAATTAATTAAGGGAGGTTAATTAATTAATGTAATTAACTTAAGGTTAATTAATCTATGTGATTAATTAAGGATAATTGATTAAGTTGGATAATTAAGGATGATTTAATTAATTGCATTAATTAATTAAATTAATAACAAATGGTTGGTACTTAATTAATGTTAATTAAGCAGGATTAGGTGATTAATTCATAAGTAATTAATCTATTTGAGATAATAAAATTAATTATAATCATTTAACTTTCTTATGAATTGTATTGAATGATTTAATTAATTGTATTGAATGCCTTGAATTGTTTGTTATCTCTTATGTGTGTTGTTCTGTGATATGATTTCTTTGAATTGAGCTATGAACTGTAATTTATTTATCTGTGATGATATTACTTGTTTATCTGTGAATGAAAGATAAGCGTTATAGGATAATTCCGCTTATCGATATTGTTATGCTTGAATTGATGATGATTGTGATATTGTATTGTTGTGTGCAAAACCCCTAGACTACACCACACACACAAATATGGATTTCACTGGAAATTGATTAAGTCACGGGTGTTTTGAATTTAATTCAAAATGATGAATTTAAAGGTTGAATTTTGAATCCAAAATGGTTTGGAAGTGAAATTGGGTCGAATATGAAAAGCTTTTGAAAAGGAAGTTTTGAAATTAAAATTTGTTTTGAATATATTATGCTTATTATAACTTTGAAAATAAAATTATTTTGGAAACTATGGTTTGAAGGGTAATACAAGTTATATAGTATATATATATGGATTTTGAACCATTTTAAAAGTATTATTTTGGGAATTTAAATTTAACCCAAGTTTATACTTCAAAGGCTATAACTTGTGCATATTTGATCGGATTTTTCCGAAACGAAAAACCTTTGTTTTCAAATGATAATAGCTTTCATATTAAGAAAGAATTTCCAGTTTTTGTTGAAAGGTTTTCAAGTATGGGTGAATCAAAATGGAAACAGTTTTGAAATTTGTGAATAAATCTTTGTTAAAGATTTGGTGAACCTTGTATTCAAAAGGAAAGGTTTTGGGGCTAAAAGTTGTGACTTAACTAAGATCCCAATATATCCATATGCTCTATATAAATAAGCGCTCATTATTCGGTTTAGCCGGGAGAGGACTTTAGGTCATAAAACCTATTTCAAATAATGATACGACGAAATGGATAGCATTTGAAGAGGGTGGTGAAGACCGAGTGTTTTCAAAAATGAAAGGATTACCTATCGAATGTCTCTGCACTGAGTCGCACCGGTATAGAGATCTCCATATGTGATGGGGAGTCCGATCAGGATTGTGAATACCCGGATTTGCAAGGGCTTCTTTGTGAAGTGCCTTCGGTTCCGCTCGAACCGGAACGGACTTGTATGGATGTATGTCTGACATTACACTTTGAGATGTAAAGCTGGTTTCTATCAAATACATTTCTGTGTGGTGGCGGAGAATTTATTTTCTTAGCTTAACACCCTTCTCTGAGACGTACGAGCTCAGAGGTTATGTAGTTTATAGTTACTAGTGATATATTCCCAATTTGGTAATGTGGCATGCTAAGTGCTGTTGATCATTTGTTGATCAAAGCATGACTTTTGTGAAACGCATAGCTTGTGGATTAGACTTCGTCGAACCTTACAACCCGGAAATGGTCGAAATAGGAAGGATGCGACAAGGTTACGGGGGTCACGCCCCTTAGAGTATGTGCATTTCCTTCTGGATAAAAAGTGATATCATGGTATGAAGCCTATATATTTTACTTATGTGGTTGTTGGAATTTGTTGGTATTGAAGGCCCTCGGATAAAGGTCGTTGACGAACAGGGGATGACATACTCGTCTCAGTAGTTACCTATTTACAGAGGTAACTCGGCCTTGTGTTGGCAGAGAGCTGGTTAAGTTCTCGGGGCATCCCTCCAGAGGCGTACCCATTCGGTGAAGGAAGTTCCTTAGCCTGACCATTGTTGGAAATCCAATCACCCAATACGCGCTTTGTATGGTTTTAGTTGTAGAACCTGCCATCTAACATGGTAGCTATAGTAGGCATACTATAATGGTACGTATGTTGGCTAAGATTAATACTATACTTTTGAAATGTTTTCTACACTATGCACTAATAATAATATCAAAAGGATTTTCGCGTATCAAGCATGTTTGACTATCATAAGGAGAAATCTCCCCCAAGTGTGCGATTGCATTATGTGTGTGCCGGGAGGCCTTATGGTTGTTTCATTTTCCAAAAAGCATAGCGAATTTCTTTTTATTTCTCTTTATTCAACATAAATTTTTTTGTTTGCTCACACCAGTCCTATAGCTGACCTGGAGTTTATTGTTCCCTTTCTAAATCTGGATGCCCACAATTTTCCACACGGACGGCCTAGAGTCAGGTCATCAGATAGTCAGCTAGTAGGTGTAGCTTTTGGCAATCTTCAAAGTCTTTGAATTTGGCGATCGCATTTGCGCACCAAGTTTGCTTAACTTAGCATGATTGTGGTTCGAGCTTCTGGTTTGGAATCTTTGGAGCTTGGCATTGAAGATGTTATCTTTCCGCTGCTGTTGTTGGTGTTTTCAACTGTGTTATCTTTCCGCTGTTGTGTATCTCTGGTAATGTTGATCATTTCATTTGTATCATTGTTGTACCAAATGTTGTGTATCAATAAAAATAATTCTTCTGTTTCAGCTGTGTTGTATTTATCTAATGTGTTATAAGCTTCGGCGAATCGGAATCAATGTTTGAATCTGCGGCATTCGAATACAGGTGAAGTATGGATGTCGATTTTCGAACGCTGAGTCCGGGTCGTTAAAATAAATTTAGTTCGTAAATCGCTCATATCTGCCTGTCCTCCATTTGAGAAAATACTGGTACACAACATTTCACATAACATTAGCAATAGTATAACACATTCGGTTTGTATTGATTGCTATTTTTTTGACGTAATGCCTTCTTCTGCAATAACAGATCTCCAATAATAACTGATTTCTTCATTTCATGGATGAGCAGGTGTAGTTTTTAATCATTTACATACAAAGATGATGGAATTGCTATTACATCTAATATAGGATCATCTTCAAAGTAATGAATATCCATCTACACAGCTGCATAAATTACACATAGGTTAAGGAACATCATTTCATAACCAGTCTAAACTCAAAATTGAACCCTATTAATGGTAACCTATCGATGACTAAAAAACAAACTTGAAATATAACACCATATATGACAACAACAACAAAAAAACTGTCATGATCTCCTGGTCACACACTTAAATTTAGTTGTGTGTAATACCTATGTTTTTACTTGACATAATTACTTACAAATAAACTAATAAGATTTTTCTTTAGCAATTAATAACACAAAAATGTAATTAATGAAGCATAAAAGCATTAAGAATTACAACTATGAACATTGCATTATAATTAATAGTTCATTAGAAACAGAATGTCCAATTGAACAGGTAATGAAGCAAACTTATTTCTAATGCAAGCATTCAATTAAGAAATTCTCCATAGCAGTTCATGATCATATTGGTTTACAGAAAGTTGATTTTCAAAATGTTGATGAAGGAAAGATATCTCGACCACTTAGATGATCTACATATCTATAATTCATTAAATATTTGCAATTAATCATTGAAAACAAAGTATAATAAATATATTTGTATGTAATTCCAACATTTTTCATTGTACTAGAATTACATTTTAGTCTAAAACAATTTCACTTTAATGAAAATAATACAAATCTGTAGTGAATGAAAGATATGCATATCAAGAATCATAGCAATAAACATAGTTTTAAGATTAAGAGTTAATTAGAAATAATATGTCCAAACAACCAAATAATGAAGCAAATATACTTTCAACTAAACAATGCATCAATACCTCTATGCACGTCAAAGGATATTTGAACACCATATTCATATTTGGAAAACAAATAAGTATTCGATATCTAAAAAACAGATTCATTTGAGAATATCATGGTATCTATGGCAAAAGTTATTATTCTAGTTTTTTCAATATTTAAACTATGCGTACCCTAGTTTTATAAATAATAGGTGCTTGTATATGTATAGCATACACTATTAGCTCCGTCAAAATGCTATCCATCCTGTTTTGTCTAATATAAATAATTTAAATCATGTGTACCCCAGTTTTATAAATAATAGTGCATACTATACATACAGATTCACATACATATGGAATTATATCCAAATACAAGAGTAGAAAAATATCTAAAATTATTTTGAAAATGGATGCGATGTAAATATTAGTACATATTCAGTTCACTGTAGCCTATAGATACAGAAGCAATTGAATGATGAAAAAAATATTACACCACAAACAAACCTCCATGGTATTACATTATAAACAAATCAGAAAGATTATGAACCAATAAAAATTGAGGTCTATTTTCCACTTAACTGAGACTTCCAACGAAGTGTTTTCTGCATTTTCTAGGTGGTGTATTCGATGCAGATATTTGCTTTAATTGATGGAAAGAGTATTTAAATAAAGTAAATATCAAAACCCAATAAATATTAAATACCATGTTAGCAACATACAAGTGTTTTTTATTCTTTCAGTTGATGTTAAATGCAAATTTAGCAATATGTAAGCCCTCTTTTTCAGTTCTTCTATTTGTCGGCGGGTTGTTGGGTGTAGATTTTAATTTTAATTGATGAAAAGAATATTTAAATAAACTACATAACAATATCAGCCTAATAAACATTAAAAACCACTTTAACTATATAAGCTGTTTTTTTCATTCTTTTGCAAATAACTGAATGCAATCCCAATATTTTGTCATCATGGAAAAAAAACAGAAAATGTTCTGATATCAAGAAATGCTTCAAATTAATATTACTTTAAGGGTATGAGCTGATTAGGAACTGAATGTCCAAATGACGGATAATAATGCAACCATATGAAAAAAACCATACCACAAATAAATACCACATAGAAAACAAGTGACTAGACCCTACATGTGTAGACCCTACATGTTCTCTCTCTGCAGTACTGATGCACAAGATATTTTATGGTATGCATAGCATATTTCCTAACATATTTATTTCATAATATTTATAATAACTGCTACTTAATTCATACTATGATCATTAACCCTATTTGTTAATTATAATACAATTAAATTATAATTATTTTATTCACTGATTTATCATATTATGTTCATCAAACAATTAATAAATCAAAATTTATGGGTGGGATATTTGTTGCAATTGTATATGAGAATAGACTAAACTGTGGACAATAATTGAGTAATATCGGATGTTCGGTTGTTACGAAGTTTATTCATTTCTTTATCTCATTAAAATATAACTGAATTAACAACGGATGATAATCGAATAGTATGAGATGCCCAATCATTACTATGACGCTTATTCATTTTTTTTTAACACTAAATAAAATGTATCAACTGTGCGATAATGTTTATATGTAATTTGAGTTCAAAATTTATTTATGATTCATCATTCTCCCTTGCTGAATGCATGAACTTAAATTATTTCACCCTTTTCATGTTGTATTTGACTTCACCCACACTATACAAGGTTTCATCCATTTATTATATTTTTTGTAGTGAAAAATTGATGAGCGAAAGCGATTTAATCAAAATCTAGTTTTTGCCTACTTAAATACCAAGGTGGTGAATTGTTAGATGTGGCTTGTATTATGGGTGTGTGTGTTGAATAATAAAGTTCCACATTGCAAGAAATATAACGCAAAATGTGGTATATATGTAGAATTGGTGGTGCGTAACGTAAAAATTCCTTTTGTTATAAGCAAATGTAGCCAAGATCACGTATGTACTCGTTCCAAAAGACAATGAAAGGGATATTCAATCAGAGCGCTGGCACATCGAAAACTTCATTAAGGTGCCACAGTTTTAGAATAATGAAGCGCACGTTTATGAGGTTGCGTTGGAGTGTCGAAACACAACATGGTATCAGAGCTGACATGATATCAGAGCCGATGATTCGAGGGATGATTAGATGATGCGAGAGTGACCGAAGAAAGGGCTCCTTAAGGCTTGGAGATATGTAAGTAGCCTGACTCAGCCTGACTCCCACTGTTAGATATACAGCCTACCCCACTGCATTGAGAACTGATGCTCCAAGACAGCCAAAGTGGAAAGTACTCGCCTCAAGGTGGAGATTTGATAACTCAGGCTTGTCAACTGCATAAAAAAGTGAGAAAAGATAGCCTAACCCAACTGCAAAACTTTTTTGGTCTGCTTCAAATGAAGGTTAGAGAAAACGCTCGCCAAGGTATCAAACTGTTAGATGTGGCTCATATTGTGGGTGCATGGGTTGAATAATAAAGTCCTACATCGCAAGAAATATGACGCAAAATATGGTATATATGTGAGATTGGTGACGCATAACATTGATAATTCCTTTTGTTACAAGCAAGTGTTTCGAAGACCATGTATGTGCTCGTTCCAAAAGACGAAAGTGATGTTCAAACAGGACGTTGACAAATCGAAAGCTTGATTAAGGTGGCATAATTTCAGAACAATGAAACGCGCGTTTATAGAGATACGTTGGAGTGCCAAAACACAACATATTTATAATTCTAGGGAAATTTTGAGGTTTTTAGAGGTTGGATACTTACTATATTGGATACTTAGATACTAATTAGAAGATCCATTATGATGTATTTATTTTATTATCAATTTGGTTTAAATATACGTTGTATTATAAACATAAACATGTACATTTTGTTAAAAACTGTTGTATAGTCTCGTTTGTATATAATGTATGTACGACTTGTATATTATTGAATGACATATATTGTATGTTAAATGTTGTATTGTATTTTCTATTATATCGCTAGACAATTTCTTATGTTTAACTTATTTGTTGTTCTAAACTGGAACATTCATGCACTACTACTTTGTGCCGATACCGAAAAACGAAGTTGATAAATTTTATTAATGTTATATCATGTTTAGCATTAGCCTAGGGAATACGTACATCGGATCACTCATCAAAAGTCCTATTCTCCATGCTTTCAGACGGGAAACTTGCTCTTGCTCTGATAGCACAAATATAGGAGCAAGGTGTTACAGTTGATATCAAGGCCTAAGTTCAAAAGAATACATATAACTAAATATAGGATTGGCCTTAACTACAAAATTTAGGACAAGTGTAATACATCAACCCTAAAAATACTACAAAATTTAAAGAAATTTCATCCTGATGGTTTTGATGGATTGATATTATTAAATTTTTTAAGTCTTTGTGTATCACTCTCAATTTTAAATCTAGAAAATGTCAAAAGAAAAGAAGCAGCTAAAAATCAAGTGGTAAATAAAAAAGGATATAAGCTAATATTTGAATGAAGCAGCACTCCAAGCAGCACTAATACATATGGAGGTTTTGGAAGAACACACTTGAACTTAAACTGAAAATTATAGACTATGAAGTTGTTAGGTTTCCAAATTATATTAGCCCTCTCCAACACCTTCATAGCCTGTAATTTCTAATTTTTCAAGATTTTGAAGTGGCTTAAATCCTTTCATAAACTTCTTCACATGTATCAATTCTACAAGAAATGCCGGCAAATCCAAAAATTAATTTATTTAAATTCTTTTTTTATTTACCATTGTCTTCTCAACTTCTTCTTTGCATTTGTGAATTTTCTAGATTCTAAAATAAAAGCAAACCACAAAGAAGTAAGTTTCTTAATGATATCATTGCGTTAGGCAAATAAGCAAAACAAACATCCAGGTAAGATTACTTGTAATTAGTTCGCTATTATTTGTGTTGATAGAATAACAACCCAATCATTGACATTGGGCACGATTAAAAATAGATGTTATGCTTTTGCATTTAATATAACAATGATACCTTAGATGATGATCTTCATCCCACCCAATAGTATGATCCTATGTGTTATAGAAATAATAATACATGGGATTATGATTACAAATCAGTTGCAAGCAAACTTGTATTGATCTGGCTCAATCATTTTTTCTATAAAGTAAATAATTTACAATATCATTAACACATCTATTCTTTGTAGGGATTAAAATATAGGTGGTATGCCTTCTTACGTCCTTCGAAATTAGTAGTACAACAAGGAACGATAAACATAGGCTTTATTGTGCTAGCAATATAATGCTTGTGAACTTACGTGGATATGGGCTCGGTCATGGGTGGAATCCACTAGAAAATACCCAACCCTAAAACTAAAAAGACAACTAATTTAAAGTTTAATAATACACACTAATCTAATCGCCATTCTAGTTATCTTCCCTAATCTATTGCTCACGTCGTCCTTGTTTCAAACACTAAATCTTAATCTCTCTTGCACTAATCGATTTTCAATCACAAATCAATTTACAAAAGTAAAAGAAAAGAAGATTAATCATTAATAAACATGAATAGCTGAGACCGAGTAGAGAATCAAAATAAAATACCTAAGGTACTGAACAAGTTTCACTAACCATGTAGTAATTTGATATAAAAGAAAAAAAGATTATGTTCTAGTAATTTGATAAAAAAAAAGAAGATTAAACATTAGCAAGCAAGGTACGTTTTATTTAGTTTTTTTGCAAATATTGTTGTCTGACGGTTCATAACCGCCAACAGGGCACAATTGGACTTTTAGATTAAACTTGGTAATTTTTTTAAAATTGTTAGCTTGATATAACAAACTGATTTTGTTTATATATTGAAGTCTAAAGAGTATCAAATGAAGAGCAGTTAAAATTTTCTTCTTATTTATAACCTAGAAGTAAAGAACAGAGCAAAATCACTGATGCTCAGACATGCACTCAAATATGTTCATATATATACACATGAAATCATATAAAACAATCAAGCAAACACTTATTACAATTTACTTAAAAATTTACTGCATGCAACAAAGTTCTAAACAAATTTAAAACTTTTTAAACAAAAATTGTTTACTCACCTGTCTGGTTTTTGAACAGAGGAGCAGATTTGATTATATTTTTGCAGATCTGGAATTTTATTTGATCTTGAAGCTGTAAGCTTGGATTTGAAACTGCAGTTTGCCTTTGATCTTACTTGATTGTTATGAGCTGAAGCTTGTGTTTGATTTGAATTGCTTCAGGAAGTTTGTTGAGATGAATTTACATGCCTTTGAACTTGCTTGATTTTCTTTTATTCCTGGTTTGTATTTTTGTTACAGACTTCTGTTTTTCTTTGTGTTTTGAAAAGGAAAAAGAGATGAAGAGGAAAGATAGATGTATATATAGACTTAAATATGATTTATTAAAAAATTAAGGAAAAATAAAATAAAAATAGTGACACTTGTTTATTCATCAAACATTTGTCATTTACATTTGTTTATCACCTAACACATGCTATTAACAAGCTTTATAAACTAACACTTGTAATTATGCATGAGTTTATTAATTTTTAAATGATTTATAAAGCTTTCATATTTAAATTACCTAATTAATAAATACTTTTCTTAATTTATATAAATAAAACCCCTTTAAAAAAAATAATATAAAACAAATTACATTCTTATAAAATCATACATATATTTTTTTAAATCCAAAATATTTTAAGATATCAATCTTTTAAATTTCAAATTTAATTCCAAATTCAAATTCAATGTCAATTTAAAATCCAGTTTAAAATCAACACAAATATATATAGATATAAATATTTATTATCTGATCTATTTGTTCAATCTATAAATCAGTATTTTTATTAATCAACCCAGTTAATTATCAATTAACAGAGTTAATTATCAATTAACAGATATTCCAAAATCCGGGTTTTCACATTCATCCCCCTTTGAATCTTTTCGTCCTCGAAAAGGAACGAAGCCTGAATTTATTTAATATCTTAAAACCAGATAAATTATTCTTTGATCATTTTTAAAACACTTTAAAACTCCACATAATATTATAAATAGTTTTTTATAAAAATACTTTTTAGAACTCGATGTTTCCACAAGTCCATCCTCATTCTCACAGAAATTCGGTCATACGTTGATCAGGCATAGGACTGAAAATCTATAAGTACTTAGCAGACCCATTTTCAACACCCAGTGAAAATACTTGAAAAATAATTTTATTGAAAATATAGAAAACATTTTTGAAAATAGAGGAAACATTTTTGGTGAGAATGCTCTGGAAATCATCACCCCCATCCATGGTCGCAGTTAACCCGATGGTTATGTTGCCATCTTAGCAAAATCCATAGATAATTGTAGGCCTCCGCGCCCCTTGATTACGCTATGGAACCCGCTACAGATCGTAGCTACATCTGGGTTACGTTGCTATCACAACAAAAATCCATATAACTGTAGGCATCAGCGCTCTCAAATTTCGCTGCCAAAAGAATGAAACTTCTCCCCTCGACCATAGATCGCAGACTACCGATGTTACGTTGCCATCCCAGCAAAATCAAGCGTAGACCGTTGACTCTCACCTCCATACGAATTCCGCTATGGTCCACAGTAGATCGCAGCGACATCGAGTTACACTATCGTCATAGTATAACCCAAATACCTCTGTAGGCATCAGCGCCCTCGACTTTTGCTACCCAATAATCCTCAGAAACTTCAGCTTGTCCAGACTTCCTTACAGATCCACTTTAGAGTCTCCCCCTTGGAGCTCAAGGCAGTACCAACCTATGGTACTCCTAAGAAGTTCATTTCACGGGAGCGCCTTTTTCTCCAGAGCCATTTTCAAAACACTTCATACTATACACATATAGTATTTTCCAAATCATACACATAGTACGAATCCCATATAAATCTCCTTTCTCAAAATCAATTATACCAAAATCGATAATTCTCAAACTAGGCTTTTCAAATTTTCAAAATTGATTTTTCCCAAAAATCAAAAGCCTTTCCAAAATCCATAGGTTCCAAAACCTTTTTTTTCCCAAAATCATTCTCATAAAATCCTTCATATATTTATATAGATATATATAACTTTGAAAATCTTTGGATCACTTTATACTTGTATAAATTCTTTTTTTATACTTCAAATATTTTCAAAAACCCTTTTTATTCTGGCTATAGATTCAACAAGGGGAGTTTATCAATTATATATACATATCTTTGTTTATTGCAAATCAATATTCAAGCTTGATTACTCTATAAAGTCACTTACCATATTACTTACTTGCATAAAGTAAAAATAGAAATATCCAATTTCCACTTTATTTCATCATATATTTCACAAAATATACTTTTCATTTCAAAAACCATTTTACAGTTCTTATCCACAAATTTCCATTATCAATCCCATTCAAACCCGTACGATGTACACATATCATCCGTACACTATATCAATCTGATCGCTCACTCGATCACATAGTTTCAATTCCGAACTAGTATCGTCTACCCGACTTCTTAGTGCGGACTCATATCTGGTTTCTTGATCAGAAACCATCATTCTCCTTTCATAGCCATAACTATGATAGAGAATATCCAGAACCAATCAACAATCCATATCTAGGTTCGCCATCGAAAATCGAGTAAAAAATCCCAACTCGGATCGATATACTATCTCGAAATTCTATGCTCGAATCTGGATCAAATCACTATGCGAATAGAATAGTATATGTACATCCTACGTATTTATCTTAATTGATTATTAGCTAAATCAATTTATCCTTTCTATTCACATTTCCTTTAATTCTATCCACCTAATTCACAATCACTTCAATCCCATTTGGATTATCACTTTAATTCTTATCTCAATTGGTATTTAATTATAAACAGTTTGCACTCTGACCAACTTTAAATTTAGAAAATAGCTTGTAAAATTTAAAATAGATAAGTAGTTGAAAAATAATTATTAGTTGTAAAATAGCTATAAAACAGTTAAGTAATTATAAAATAGTTATAAATTAGTTAAATGGTTATAAAATAGTAAGATAATTGCAAAATAGTTATAAATAGTAATTTGTTATAAAACAGTTGTAAAATTGTTAAATAGTTCCAAAAATAATTGTAAAATAGTATAAAATAGTTTGGCTTTAAAAAGAAAGGTTGTATATAATAAATAGCTTGGGAGATTATATTTAAGAAAGTTTATCTTAAAATAATTTATTTTGAAAATAGTCTAGAGCCAAACTGTTCAATTCTCAATCTCCATTCTCATCAATTCAATTTAAATTTCCATTTCCTCTTAACATTGATTCAATCCCAAATCAACTTAAACAACTTCAATTCCCACTCCAAATTTAACTTTATTCAACTTCGATTTCAATCTCAATTTGTTCAAATAAATTTCAAATTGAACCAATTTTCCATTTTGAACTTAAAACCATTCAACTTTAATCACAAATCCAAAATATTTAAATCTAATTTCAATTTGAACTAATTTCAAATTCAATCTCACTTTAAATCATCTCGAATTATATAAATTCGAGTTAAATTTTCAAATGTTGGTTTAACCTCTTAAACCAAATTAACCTTTATTTTTAAAGTCTTTGAACAATTTAATTCTTAGTCCAAATTTAAAAATTCCATTTTAAATTGCCTTTACTTCCACATAAACTTATTTCTAGGTTCAAATAATAATTCTCATCCTTTTTGAACAATTTAATCTTTGAAATCCAATTTACTACCCAATTTCAACTTTCTATCAATATTCTTTCTTACTTATAAGTTTGAAGACTTATTTCACAATGGGTTTTTACATTAAATCAAAATTCAACACTTAGAGTTTATCTCAAATCATTTTTGATTTGATGTATATCCATAAATATACATATTCATTTCTTAACCCACCAGGCCATATTTTAAATTTTAAACCACCTTTGGTTTTAATTCAAAACAAATTCCTTTAAAGTTCTCAAACAACTTCTTATTTTAAAATAAGATTATATTTAAAATGGTCTGAATAATATCATTTCCTTTAACATTTTGAAACAATTTCAAATGTTTTTAAACCTAGAATTCAAAACTTCATAATTTAAAACCCACTTCAATTTACAAGTCATACTTATCTAAAATTTTACTTCCTTAACACATTTCATTTTACTTTATCATTATTTACTAGGAAACAACATCCCATTATTAAACATAATAACCATTCCATATTATGGTTTAAAACCAATTTTAATTCATCTTATTTGTATAGTTCATTCTATTCAATTCCGATTTTGATATATATATATATATATATATATATATATATATATTCATCACTTAATTCTTATTCAATTTCAATATCTAACAACTAATTATTGCTTTATATATAAAATATAAGCTTTTATAAAAATCATTTATTAAAACCATTTTTAAAAACTTTATATAAGAAAATAACAAGTACGCTCTCATATATATATATATATATATATATATATATATATATATAGACTCAGCTCATTCTAGGGTACCACTGACCCTATCCTTAATGAGTAAACCCACCAGAGCCAAAGTTCTCGCTTAACCTTCAGCTCTGATACCAAATGTAACGACTCGGAATTTTCGATCCCAAAAATTCCAGATAGTTAGGAAAAATAAGAAAAGAGATAGAAGAAGAAACAGAAACACAAAACCACAGATTCTCACACTCGTAGCGGATCAAAATATAATATCAAATAAAATAGCAGTTATACAAAGGAAAAACCGAATCGATTAATTTACATCAATACATCAGAGTTACAATATTTACACAAAACATTAGACAACTAAAACAATTTTGTCCTAGATAAACTACAATATATCATAGTGGAATACACTCCATATGTTCCTGCCATCCAGCTCGCCTCCTGAGCTCCACAACATCCTCAGCTGAAAATCTATAATACTCGGTCTGACCAGAGCATTACATCAAAGTAACACCTGGGTCAGACTGGAAACTAGCGTGAGTAAACCCATACAATATGAAATGCTAGGTTGTAAAACTAAATTAAAAACCCGGGTAACTCATATCTCACTACGAGTTCTCAAAGTCCAACACTTATTACAAACAATATCCAAGAACTATTGCTCAGTTAAAGGCCAAGTTACTTAATTTATTCCAACTCCAGCCTATTGGGTTCTAAACTCAAATTTATAAAGAATCGAAGTGGTTTTGGATATTTACTGATACCCGACCCAGACCTCTTCGAATCCAAAGTTATTCATTAAGCCGAATGTTTAAGTTTAAACAATACAATTTATATTCAGGATTTCATATTCACACAACAATTCATTTCAGATAGATAAACTGGAATATCATAGTTCAACCAAGGTATCTCATATCACAAAGCATCACAAATCACATATCAGAGATATCAAATAATCTAAGTCATCCAATATCATTCAATCATCCATAAGCAAGATTTATTAGACATATAATTCCTAATTAATTTAATTAATCTCCAATTAAATTAATCATTAATTTTAATCACTTAGATTATCATTAAATCCTGCTTCCTTAACATTAATTAATTACAAACCAATTAATTAATCACTTTTAATTATTTTTCTCAATTAATCATCCTTGATTAATTATTCTCTAATTACACTAAGTAATTAGACTTTAATTAATTACATAAATTAATTCTTCTTTAACCATTTACATCAATTAACCATTAATTACTCTCATTAATTAAATAATGATCCTCTAATTACTTTCATTAATTACTCTTTTAATTAATTACACTTAACAAGTAATCTTTAATTAATCACATTCATTAATTACCCTTAATTACATTCAGTAATTAACTATCCTTTAATTACTTACATTAATTAATTAACTCTTTAATTAATTATATTAAGTAATTAATATCTTATTATCAATTAGATCTTATAAATTTTAAAGCTTGAAATCATTTTATACAAAACCATTTGAATATACTTTTATTAATTAAAGTTTAATACTCTTACCTTAATCACATCCTATTTCAACATCATCTTATCATATTTTGAAACACTTAGGAATTCAATTACAAAGTTAACCTAATATAGAATTTCTTAAGACAAATCAATTTTTAGAACATTTATCTATAAAATTTGATCTTTGAAACTTGTTTAAAATTTGATAAATACTTATCTTTAGAAAACTTGTTTCTTTTTATTTGGCTTTGAAACCTTGTTTAACGTTTGGTTTCAAACTTGCATTACTTGTTTGCTTTGAAACTATATTAAAATTTTACCAATTTTTTTTTAATAAAATCTGGTTTTTTACTTATTTTCAACCTGGAAACAAACAAAACAAATGACCGAGAGAAGTCTGGAAAACTCATCCTAAAACCCGAGTCGAATTCTTTTTTTTTCTGTTTGTTTTGATTTTGAAACTTTCAATATTATAAACAACTAAACCCACTCGAAACCCCAAAGCCTGACTTGTGCAATCCCTACCTTTTCCCAAACTCCACCCGAAGATGCTTCTTCTTCCTCGAAACCAATACTGATACACAACCACACTCGTGCACGTGTACATGAGATCGCTGACGATCTAAACCCTCTTTCTACCGTCGACAAGTCATTGACCAACCCCACCTTCGATTCCGACCATCCAACCCGAGAATCAAACTCGAAATCGAAATCGAGCCTAAATAGTCGAACTGGAACAGAAACCTTCGACAAAAAATTCTCCTCTACTCGACGCCTCTGAGGACCAGCAATCATGATACTCGGCCTATGGGTTCGCCAAAGACCACACTTCATTTTCCCCCACAACCGATCGAGTCCAGTTTCCCATCGTCGCCGCAAACCTCTCGCGAACTCAGACATAACCATCAGAACTCAAAACCCTTAGTCGAAGATTCGTAGATGCCTCGATGGATGATAAAATCATCGAACAAATTTTCTCGGTTCGTCAACCTTTCCCCTCCCTCCGACCTTGATCCCGACCTTCCACATCATCTCGATCACCCACAAATGCTTAAACCCAATTTCTGATCAAGCTACCTTTCCTCTTTATTTTAAAACCTAAAAATCAAGATTTTATTTTTAAAAATCCTATCAAATCTGATTATAACCCTGAAACAACAAATTAATAATGTTGAGATTTTGATGAATATGAAAATTCTATTTTTCTTCTTCCCTTTTCATTAAACTGGCTTCAGATTAAACTTGGAAACATTTTTAAAATTGTTATCTTGATATAACACAAATTGGCTTTGTTTATATATTGAAGTCTAAAGAGTATCAGATGAAGAGCGGTTTCAATTTTCTTTTTATTTGTAATCTGGAAGTGAAGAACAGAGCGGAATTACTGATGCTCAGACATGCACTCAAATATATTCAAATATACACACATGAAATCATATAAAACAATCAAGCAAACACTTGTTACAATTTACTTAAAATTTTACTGCATGCAACAAAGTTCTAAACAAATTTAAAACTTTTTAAACAAAAATTGTTTACTCACCTGTCTGGGTTTTGAATAGAGGAGCAGACTTGATTATATTTTTGCAAATCTAGAATTTTATTTGATCTTGAAGCTGCAAGCTTGGATTTGAAACTGCAGTTTGCCATTGATCTTACTTGATTGTTATGAGCTGAAGCTTGTGTTTGATTTGAATTGCTTCAGGTAGTTTGTTGAGATGAATTTACATGCCTTTGATCTTGCTTGATTTTCTTTTATTCCTGGTTTGTATTTTTGTTACAGACTTTTGTTTTTCTTTGTGTTTTGAAAAGGAAAAAGAGATGAAGAGGAAAGATAGATGTATATATAGACTTAAATATGATTTATTAAAAAATTAAGGAAAAATAAAATAAAACTAGCGACACTTGTTTATTCATCAAACATTTGTCACTTACATTTGTTTATCACCTTACACATGTCATTAACAAGCTTTATAAACTAACACTTGTAATTATGCATGAGTTTATTAATTTTTAAATGATTTAAAAAGCTTTCATATTTAAATTTCCTAATTAATAAATACTTTCTTAATTTATATAAATAAAACCCCTTTAAAGAAAATAATATAAAAAAATTACATTCTTATAAAATCATACATATATATTTTAAATCCAAAATATTTTAAGATATCAATCTTTTAAATTTCAAATTTAAATCCAAATTCAATTTCAATTTAAAATCCAATTTAAAATCAATACAACTATATATATAGGTATAAATATATATTATCAGATCTATCTGTTCAATCTATAAATCAGTACTTTTATTAATTAATCCAGTTAATTATCAATTAACAGATATTCCAAAATCCGGGTTATCACAATTATTATTAATTACTGGACTTCAATCATTAATATCTGAATCTAGGCTTAAGATTTCTATTATGAAGATCATTACTATGGATTTTTAATTATCATCCACTAATGCCCGAATCTGGGACTAAGATTTCTGTTATAGAGGTTGTTTCTGCTTAACATATATTAAAACCCGAAATCTGGGTTTTGGATTTCTTATTATTGAATTCAGAACTTCACTTATTGATGCCTGAACTGGGGTTTAGATTTCTAGACTCCCTAATACCTGAATTTGGGATTCGAGTCTTTTACCATCAATTTTTGGATTCCATTTGTTAATTCCTGAATCTAGGTCCAAAGGTAGTTGATACTGAGATCTCAATGGACTTCTGGTCTTCAATTAAAACTTTGGATTTGTTTCTTAGTACTCGAACCAGAGTCTTTACTTCACTATTATTAACTTTAAACAATATTCATCAACATCTAAATCTCTTCCCTGGATCATTATAGGAGTTTCGAAAAACCTATTACTTGTCCTCAAACAAGGATCCATGGTTTTTAATGACTTTTTTTCCAAATGATAGCACAAGGTCATTATTACCAAGCATTTGTTATCATCAACAGAAAATTCCTGGATTTCAATTATTGTGTCTAGTTTTCCATTAATATCATGAGAGTTCAATTCATGAACTTCATTTGTAACTATAGAAGTTGGATGATGGGACTTCTAAAAATTTCCAAATGAGTTCTCGCTTCCCAATCGTTTACAACTGCAGATTTCTTATCATTTCCTAACTATAGATTATAACCAACTAATTTTTATTGCTTCCGAACTTAGGATTTGATAGCTCTATTATACTGACATTACTTTCAAATCACTAAGCATACTTTTATAAGTCATGATCTCGCAGTGAAAATTGTTATTTACTTTGAATTTTGCAGGAAAATAAGGTTATTAAAAACGAAGCAGTTGTCAAATTTTTTTCATAAAGAAAGAAAGCTTCTTTCATACAAGGGAGGAAGCAAAATGTTAACTACAAAGATTCATTTGATAATAAAGGTATGAAAGAAGACCTGTAAAAGTGATGGTATCTATAAAAATTGAAGATATGGGTTTTGTTAAAGATCAAAAGAAACGTTTCGAAGGTATTAAGATGGCTTTCGAAGGAGTCGCAAGTGCTAGGTGCCATTATAAACGACAAGCGAAACAAAAGCTTTTGAAGGGGTAGAAAAGAAGGCAGGGTTACCCTTCCACTTCATCTAGACCTTTCGACGTAGATGGTTCCACATATATTAGAGAAGTTAGTATGGGTCCGAAACACCTTTCGAAGATATTGAATGATAGACTCGCAAACAAAAACCAACTCCTTCAAAATCGTAGGTTTCATCATTGTCAATCTACTACATGAAGAAGTGATTCCAATACACACCTTTCGAAAGAAAGAGCAATCCTTTCGAAACGGTTGGAACCCTTCGAAGGCATGAAGAAAAACTCCACATGAAGGCCCAACATCCTTTCGCTAAGATCCAATCGTCATTCACCATTCCTTTCGAAGCAACGAGAAAGCCCAACTCATCTTCCACCTACAATGACATAGCAACACAAAGCGAAAGACGCTCTTACACCCCTTTTGATGAGTTCGAAAGTAACCTAAAAAGAAGAAAAGTAAATGAGGTGCTCAAGCTTAAACAACAACGGGGAGTTATCAAGGAAACCCTTTCGACTGGGTCGAAAGGTCTAATACAAGAGGAAGAAGGCATAAGAATGGATAAGAAAAGTCAAAAGAAACGGCTTCCGACTACATCTGAAGAAAGCATGCACAAGGAGAAGGGATGGCCTTCCGACCACGTCGAAAGGATGCACACAGAAGGTCAAAGGAAATACTTTTCAACCACATCAAAAGAAGGAGCGCAGAAGGATAAAGGAAGGCCTTTCGACCATGTCGAAAGGATGTATGCAAAAAATTAAAGCAAGACATTTCGACTGAAGGGAAAGGATAGACGAGGATGGGGATCAACCTGCATCTATGAATACGACCCTAGGGGTCTGAGTTTGGGGACTGAATTTTGGAAAATCCTAAATTCTTTCTTCTATTAATTATCCAATCAACTCTTTGAAACCCTAAATCAATTTGGGAAAATCTCTCCTACTTGTAACTCAATTTGGATTAGTGCTAAAAGGGAAGCGCATGGATTTAGTAAAGGTTTTGATCACGAGAGGGATCATTTTGATCATTAGCTTGACTAATGATCAATTAAACATGACGCTTGCTTATTTTCTTAATTTCTATTTGTCATATGCGATGCAATGGGAAGAACTTGGATAATGCATATACGAGGCACATTATCATCATGTTTAATGATATAAAATGTTAAACAAAGATGATAATAGTTATTCGATATTGATAAATTCATAGGGTTTATGTTGTCCATGATGTTATACAATTGTGATTAAAACATGGAGTTTGTATATTGTATATTGAGTCCACTTCGAAAGGATAAATGCCCTTTCAACCTGATCGAAAGGGATGTTTCGAAGGGGATTTGATGTATAAATTCCAAACAATGATAGCTGGATCAACTCCTTTGAAAGGTGTATACACATAACAATACATATAACCCTTTCGACTAAGTTCTTCCCAAAGTATCATATACAATATCATCGAAAGTAAACACTCTTTGTTAAAGGAAGAATGGACCTTTTGACATAATCGAAAGAGACAAATATTCGATATAAATAACCTCTTTCGACTCACCCAAAAGGGGGCTTCAAAAAGGATGTTTTCTCCTTAACCTTCATTTCAATAGGGCTGATTGGACCTATTAACTACAATCAATATCTTCGTGAGACCACCCTCCACAAGCAATTTGTCCATACCAACTCATTCGAAACAGGGTTTTGAAGACAGTGACCACTTTTATAAAATTCACTTTTGAAGTGTTCACAGCATGTCTTGTTAATCACTTGGCTTTGAGGAAGTTAACAAGTTTTCTTGTTAACATGTACTTAGTTGAATTTTCCTGTAATAATATTATCATACTAGTAAAGGAATGGCGCCTTTCAAAGCTTTGTATGGTAGGCCATGCAAATCACCAGCATGTTGGTTAGAGACCGAAAATGGATTGGTTCTTAGTCTAGATATGGTAGGAGAAGCCAGAGAAAAGATTGAGTTGATCCGAGTATGGATGAAGAAAACTCATTCTAGAAGAAAAAAAGTTATGCAGATAAGAGGCATAAGGATTTAGAGTTTTCAGTTGGAGATTACGTTTTTGTTAAAGTATCACTAATAAACAGTGTGGTACGATTTCGAATGACAGGAAAATTAGCACCGAGGCAGGTAGGTCCATTTCCTATTATAGAAAGGATCGGAAAACTCGCTTATAGAATAGAGCTACAGAACAGTTTGGTAGGATCTCATAGTGTGTTTCATATCACTCATCTTAGAAAGTATCAACATGATCCTGAGATAATTATTACTCCGACTGCGTTGGAAGATTTAGTAGTGGAACCAGATATGACTTTTTTCGGCAGCTAATGAAGTTGTGGCAAGAGATGAGAAGAGGTTGAGAAACAAGACAGTCAAGTTTGTGAAAGTCCAGTGGAATGACAACGAGAAAGATTGTACTTAGGAGATGAAAGACAGGACTAAAGAGAGTTTATTCTGCATTGTTCTAATGGTATGTTCCATATTTGTTGTACATAGACTTTTCGCTAGTCAGGTAAGCTAGTATTATTGTTATATTATGTTATAGATGTCCGCATGATTGACATGCTTGTTATTATCCTTATCAAGATTTCAAAAACGAAATTCTTTAAGGAGGGGAGCCTTAACATCCATAATTTTGAGTAACATAAATTCATGAGATTTAATAAATAAAATAAATGAGATAATGTGTGGTGTTATAAGGGGATTGAGATTTGCTAACTAATTGGGTTAGGTCTGAACTAATTAACTAATAAGATTGTTTTAAACTTAATATAAAGAGAAATAAGTGAAAGGGGAAAATTAGAAAAAGAGCATCCCTTAAGCTCTTACCCTCTCATTCATTCTCATTTTTACAAAACAATCAAAAGAAATACTCAAGTATGGCTGACCATTACAAAGGAAGGTTAGAAGAGGAATATTAAAGCAAATCCAAGGAAAAGCTAGGGAAATCATTCTCCATCAAATCTCAACTCCATTATCTAATATAAGGTGAATAATAGTAACCATCTCAAATTTTCATGTTTATTTCAGATTTATGGTCTAATTCCGGATTGATTTAGTTAATATGTCATGTTTGGATTGTTATATCATTACTGGATTTAATGAAATGGGAATTTATACGGAATCAATTTAATAGGTTTTAAAGGTAAAACCTAAGTTTTTGATCTCCTAATGTGACGGTCTTGACTCGGCCTTCGAAAATCGGCACCAAATACGTCACCTATATTCAAATGCCGCAGATTCAAACGCCGAATCTGGCTCGCCGGAGCTTATAACACCATTAAGTACAACACAGCGGAAGAAAAGAATATCAATATATACAACATTGATACAATAACCGATACAATATCTGATACAACTAAATGATACAATGCATATCTATATACATCAGAGATATGATCCAAGAAATAGCAGCGGAAAGAAAATAGATAACACCAGCAGCGGATAATCTCCATCTCCAAAGCACCAATCCAGAAATAGCTCGAACTCCCAATAACGATGCACAAAGACAAGCAAGTGCAGTCGTCATCCAAAGACTGAACTAACTCCAGATAATCTACTAAACCTGACTATCTGAAAAACCTAACTCTAGACTGCCCGTGTGGAAAATTGTGGGCACCTAGAGTTTAGGAAGGGAACAATAAACTCCAGGTCAGTCATGTGACTGGTATGAGCAACAAAAACAGTTTTATCTTTAAAACAAACAAAAGAATTTAAAACAAATCCACAATGCTTTTTAGAAAATGAAACTACCATAAGGCCTCCCACCTCACACACAATGCAAACGCAGAATTGGAGGAGATTTCTCCTTATGATGGTCAAACATGCTTGATACGCGAAAACCATTGAATATATTATTAGTGCATAGTGCAGAAAACATTTCGAAAATATAATATTAATCTTAGCCAGCATAGGCATTTCGCACTTATGCCTACTATAGCTACCATGTTCAATTGCAGGTTACCGCCACATTCCATGGCAAGTTATACAACTAAAACCGTAGAGGGTGCGTATTGTTTTGTTTGGATTTCCAACAAATGGTCAGGCTAAGGAACTTCCTACTGTCAATGGGATCGCCTCTGGCGGGACGTCCCGAGAACTTAACCAGCTCTCTGCCAACACAAGGCCGGGTTACCTCTGTAACTAGGTAACTACTACTCGAACATGCCATCCCCCGGTCCTTTGGGACCTTTATCCGAGGCGCCTCTAACCACAAAGCAACAACCACACAGTAAATGAGATTGAAGCCACCACATAGGTAAATATCTGGGCTCCATACCATGATACCACCCTTTACCAGAAGGGAATGACACACCCTAAAGGGCGCGACCCTCATAACCTTGCCGCATCTTTCCTGTTTCGACCATTTTCGGGGAGTGAGGTTTTGATGCAGTCTCGTCCATAAAGCTACGCTTTATACAAAAGCCAAGCTTTGATCACAAATGATCAACGAATGATCATCAACACACAATAGTACTTAGCATGTCACACTACCAAATTGGGAGTATATCACTGGTAACCTTCAACTACATAACCTCTGAGCTCGTACGTCTCAGAGAAGGGTGTTAATCTAAAAGAATAAATTCTCCACCCCCAATAGATATGTAATTGAAAGAAAACTTATTTATATCTCAAAGTGTAGTGTCAGCCATACAAGTCTATTCCGGGTTCGAACAGAACCGAAGGCACTTCGTCCAATAAAGGAAGAAGCCCTTGCAATCCGGGTATTCACAATCCCGATCGGACTTCCCATCACTTAGGGAGAACTCTATACCGGAGCAACTCAGTGCAGAGTAAATCGATAGGTTATCCTATCATTCTCGCAAATACCAGGTACAACACCGGTCTTCAAATGCAATCCATAACTATTCGAATGGGTTATATGACACAAGGTCCTCTCTGGGCTAAACCGAATAATGAGCGCAATATTTAAAACATATGGGTATGGGATTTCAATTAAGTCACTACTTATTACCCAAAACCTTTCTTTTAAATGGTTAAACAAATTACCATTTCAAATCTTTAAACAAAAAGATTTATTTCACAAAGTTCATCCAGTTCACAAAGATCCATTCATATATTTCCAAAACAATTTCCATTTCAATTGGATTAACTCGTTAAATCTTTAAATTAAAGATTTAGCTTATAGCTTTCAAACCCGTTCCCAGAGATTTATTCATAACTTGGAAAACCATTTTCATTTCAAACTTGAAATTCCTTTAACACAAATTGGAAGTTCATTACTTATGAGAAAGCTTTTATTATTTAAAAACAAATAGTTTTCGTTTCAGAAAAATCCAATTTTATTTGCATGACTTAAAGCCTTTGAATTAAATTCAAAGTCCCAAATCAATACCTTTAAAATGGTTTAACCCATGTATAACTTGTATAACATCTTTAGTCCCTAGTTTCCAATCATAGAATTTAGTTTCAAATTTTGAATTTAAATTTAAATCAGATTATTTAAACTTCAAACTTAATCAAGTTATTCGAAGATAAATTCTACCTTTGAAATTCCTTTTCAAAAGCTTTCTACTTTAATCCCAATTTATTCCCAAAACCATTTGGATTCAAGATTCAAAATTCGAAACTATTTCAAAAATCTGTGACTTAACCAATTTCCACATGCAATCCATATTTGTGTGTGTATGGTGTAGTCCAGAGGTTTCACACAATAGTGCAATATCATCAATCATCACAGATTCAATCACAAAGATCTACCATTACAATTCGATGTGGGTTTCGGATAACCAACTGGAATCCGATTCCCTGTCGCATCGAAATTTAAATGCCGTTTTACGGGCAAAGGGATTTTCATATACATACAGAAATAAATCACAAATCACAGATTAGCATAAAGCAATTCACATCACACAGTATCACAATCACAAACAGAAATATCAATCCAGTACACAACATTTGACAATTTACTTAAATTAATCAAATTAAACTCAATTAATTACAATGAGCAATTAATTTCTTAATTACTTTCATAAAGTAATTACACTTGCACAATTTACCAAATGTTTAAATTTTCTTGACTCTTATATAAATATATTAGTAACTGACACTTATCTTTATAAAAATAAGAAAATTGTTAAGTTATTTTCATGCATAAGAAGTGACAAAGGGTATAAGGCAAAAGCAAAGAAGACCACTAACAAAGCTATAGAACTTTGCAAACTTAAAATAATAAACTATACTAATAGGTGTTCACTCTTTTCAAAGCTACTAACCATATGGGACGAAATCATTTAATGCCTTGGGCTAGAGCTTGAATATGTATATGCAAGCAAACTGACATTTCCTTTTATTAATATCTTCACAAAAGCATAGGTTTGAAGTATTAAGGCTATGATATTTTCAAAAAAAAACATTTCTAGCACATCCTTATTCCATGGAGAAACGTAGGCTGTTACATAAAACCTTTAAGAAACACATACACAAATATATAGTGCTATGCATATAAATTTTGAAACCTGACCGTATAAATTAGAGCATGTAAAATTTTGAAACTATATGTATGTATATCTTTTTTTTCATAAAACCTGACTTTAGAAAAATGTGAGTATATTATCTATCAAACTAATTAGGACTTCAATTCTAAAATAACGAAATATAACAAGGCAACAAGCTATTAAAATAATGAAACATATTTTAAAAGACTGCACACATAAAATGATAAAACATACAAGTTATTAAAGAATAGCCAACTAATTTGAGCAAGCAAGGAAAAAAAATAAAAATAAATAAAGGACAAGGCATGGGTTGACCAGGTCAAGGCACTAGAAAATGTAACAAATCAAGGCAACAAACAAGTTAGGTGACAAATTTCCAATCCATAAAACAAATAAAAGACATACATCCTGATGTATATACATAGAACCGAGCATAGGGAGATAGGAGATGAAAGACACATGAAATAAATTCCCAAAAGAAGGACGCATGAAATAAATTGCGTTACCATGTTCCAAGCAACAGAGAAGGACGAACCAATTATGATTACATGGTCATTACGTGCACAGATACGCGTAACCAATTTCCAAGTATGTGTAAAATTATAGTGAACGGTTGAGAGCATATGACAGACAAACAATAGATCATCAATAATCACCCTCTTGGCTAATAATAGGAGTTAATCATCTAGGCAACGTTTTAGGTTTCTTAACGGTAAACTGGTAAAAATCAGATTCTTCCAATTCAAGCTAAATGGCAGAAGAATTCAAGCTAAACTTACAGAAACCCAAAGTTTGATATGAATTAGAAATAGGATATACAGGAAATCCAAATTTACCAAACAAATGATTTTAGCAGTATTCCAAAGGTCCCATAACTTAAATATATTTCTACATATTTTATAACTGAATAGCCATCAAAAGTTTCAACTTTACAGCACCTTTTCAAAAAAACCCAAAGCATGAAGTAATACAGAACTAAACCAGTGTTCTGAATTATACAAACTGTCAATCTTTCAAAAAGCAATCCAAAGAAATCAAATTCGAACCCTACCGGATGAAGATTAAGCGAAAGAAGCAATCCTTGATGCAATAATTAAGAAAATCGAGCAGAAATTACTCACAAATAAACTAAACTTCAGAGAGAACCATGCAACAAAACAAATATACTTAAACATTTTAGATTTTGATGTTACTCACAGTTGTTTTTGAGAAGATGAACAAAGCTCCCCTGTTTGAAAAACTGCAGGCTTGAACTGCAAGCTGAAACCCTCTCTTGATTCTCTGGTTTGTAGTTGATTGAATTGTTGTTTAAAGTTGGATTTGTGTTTAAGGTTGAATCTTTGTTTAAATTTAAAGATGATATTACTTCAAATTTACACACCTTAGCTTTTTTTGATGAACGAAACTGAAATGTGAGAAGTTGATATATAGGAAGAAGTATGCAGGTGATTTATTTGTGCTTGTACAACAGAGTATAAAAATCTTTGTTTGTACAATATAAAATCAGAGATATTTCTCTTAATATGGTGGATGAAATCTTGCTTTTTCGGCTGAAGTGATTTTTTTGTTGTGCTGAGAATAGATTTTTTTTCTTCTTTGCTTGACTAGCCGATCTTATTTCTTTAGTTTGGTGGCTGACTTGATATTTTATAGTGTGCTAAAGATATTTTAGTATTAATTGCTATTGACATTTCTTTCATAGTCTTCATACTTGTCTTTATTTTGTTTGAATGTAGTTGATGTATAATTTTTTTCTTGTCTTTAGTCTTGTTGCTTTGCAATATAAATAAAATCCTATAGTTAACATGACATTAGAGTTTGTCTAATGTATTTACTTTATATTATATAATTTATTATATATATATATATCTATTTATAAGTCCAAGTCTACTCATAATATGCACACATACATATATATCCACATATATGTAAGATTTAAATTCAAATGATTTAACACATATTTTATTTGAATTTGGAGAAACTCAGATCAATTTACCAATAAATTTCACCATTTTTTTATTCAAAAATTAAGTTAATTATCAATTTAAACTTAGTTAAAATCCGGGATCGTTACACCTAATGATTCGGAATTTTGATATGTTATGTAAAACAATATTTTAGAGAATGGTTTTTAATTTCATAATTTTCCAAATTAATAGGAACATTTTCTGAATTTCCAAAAGAAGAAAGGCATTTATCTTGGGCTTTAATTATTAAAAATAATTAAGGATTTTGGTCATGAAATTTTTATATGTCAAAGAAAATGTTAATTTTGATTATTGGTGAAATTTGAGGATGTTTTCCCATGCAATAATTATTTATTATGAATTTAATAAGCTAGAGAAGCTTATAATTAATATTAAATAATTAATACTAATTAGGGGTGCAAAATGCGTTTTTGAAAAGGCAAATAGTTTGGAGCATTTTTTCGAAAAAGAAATTTGATAAAGGTTGTTTCTAACCAATAGAAAATTGACAAGGGTTAAGAGTTGGTGAAAAGTAATTGCTTTTAATAGAAATAAAACTGTTTTTATGATACATACGATATTGCCCTAGCCAATGTTTATGTCGAACCCCAGCAACATTAACATGAATGGATGCATACGATATCAACTAAGTTGGTATGGAATGAGTCCGTTCAGGTTGAAGTCTTATACTATAAGGCCATCGACATTGAATCAATGTCGACATAGGTAATCTCATAACATACTAGAACAATGTTGATCTTCCTTGTTTCTTTGTTTTGAAACCTATAACATACAGCATCGATGCTGCAAGTTTTTTTGCCCTGATTTTAAACAATACTGCATGCTTCCTATTTGACACCATAGCTTAAGGCAGTAATGCCACAAGTGTTATTTTAACATTAAATGCTTTAAGCAGTGATAGCAATAACATTTCTTACGAAACAGAAGTATTGTGGCAATGATGTTGCTTGTACATGTATAATTCTGGCGTCGGTATAAAATTGCAATGATGCCACCCATTATCAATTTTGGCATTTGCAACACCCCTAATTTTTAATAACATTATTCAGGATATTTAATTAAAAATAAATAAATATAATAATGTAGAGACTAGAGTGATAAGGGAATTGAGATTTGAAAACTAATTAGGGCCATGCCTTAATTAAATGGATTTATAAAATGGCTCATAAGCAAATTCGTAAGAATGGTTTATAAGATGAAAACTAAATCAAGTAAGACAAGGGTAATATGGGAAATATCCGTATACCATAGCTCCTAAACTCTTACCTCATTTTCATTCATACGTTCACAAAAAAATAACATAAACAAAAGGAGATCAAGACCCGCCATATCCCTAAGGGAAAATGGGGTCAAAATGAATTAGAATTTAAAGATTAAAGAAAGGAAGAATTAACCGAGAACAAATCACAAATTCCTTATCCAAACAAGGTGAATAATAACCTTAACCATCTCATATATGTTTATTTGGATAATTTAATTTTGGATTTAAGTCTTTAAAACCATTTGGTTGGGTTGAATGATGATGTGCTCTAATTTTATGCCATGTTTGATTTAAACAAGGATTATTATGTAAAGGTATGATTCAATTTTAAGGTTAAAATAATATAAACGGGTTTCGAATGCCATGATGATTGAATATGTTATGTAAAACATTATTTTGGAGACGATTTAAATTTTCATAATATTCCAAGCTTTGGATAATTTATTATGAATTTTGAATGGAAGAAATGAATAATTTGGTTTTAAAATTAATTATGGCACTTATATAAAGGACTTCGGGTCTGAAATTTATATGTGTTAAAAAACATATTAAAAGCGAATTATGATGATTTTTGGGATTTTTCCTAAGTGTTTTAGTATGGTTATTAAATTATTTAAGATGAAGGACTAAATGTTTAAATGTATAATGGAAGGGAATGGCTTATTTGTTAAAATAATTTTAAATTATTGAATTCGACAGCCTTTTCAGGAAAAAAAGAGATTTTGAGAAAGAAATGGCAACCAATTATATTTTGAAAAATTGGCAAGTTAGATGAAAAGAAGTTACTTTGTAAGGCATAAAATCAGTTTTGACATGATTTGCCACTTCACCACTTCCAACTGCTACCTTTCATCAACATACTTTTGCTAATTAACCCATTCGAAACCAACACACATGGTATCAAGCCATTAATACGTAGTAGGTTGGAGAAAGGCGGAAGAGACTGTGTCGAAGGCAAGCTTTCGAAGGGGTAGAGGTTATTTTTATAAGCATTCGAATAAATTACTTGCCTTTACTTTTAAAAGATGCTTTCGAAGGGGTTGAATTTACTTTTAAATAGCTTTCGAATAGATTTCAGCTTTCCTTTGATTTAAAAGGAGCTTCCGAATGAGTTGCCGCATATTTAGTTTTAAAAAGGAGCTTTCGAATGGTAGCCATTGGTGAACTTATTCGAAATCTAGCTGCCGCATTCATGCCTTTCGAATGAGTTAAAGGCCTCTATCTTTATAATTTTAAATCCATGCTTTCGAAAGGGCAGTCGCCCTTGTGAAACTGAAGCCGCCTTCCCAAATGCTTTAGAAATAGTTCCCATAGTCGCTTTTGTCAATGCTTTTGAATGGGTAGTTTCGAAGCTATCCCTTTTTCCAATTCTTTTAATTGAAGATCAACGCTTTTGAAAGGGTTGCTTTCGCTTTCGATTTCTTTGACACAGAAGTAATATTTAATTTTAAACTAAAGGTTTCGAAAGGAACACTTTTAAAAGGTTTTTGTGAAGCTTTTGATGGGGATGCCCTAAGTCTTTCGAAGGGTATGTTTTAGGCATTTTAAAATGTACTTTAAGTGTTTCGAAAGGTAAATCTTTAATGGTTTAGAAATAAAGTTACAATGCTTTCGAAAGGAAAGATTTGAGTGTTCCGAAAAGTATATCTTTAAGTGTTTTGAAAGGAAGGTTTGAATACTTTCGGAAGGTATGTTTTTATGGATTCGAAAGAAAAGGCCTAAGGTTTTCGAAGCCTTTGTTTTCAAACAAGAGTCTCAATCTCAATTTTAAAAGTAAATCCATGGCAATATGAAAGAGTTTTGAATTGGCATTTAACTTTGATGTTTTTGAAGAATTTTTCCTTGTTAAAGATAATAGGTCAAAGACATTAACCATGTTTCATTTGAAAAATGATTATAAGGAAATTAAACTTAGATATTTATATTAGTATGTTTTGATCAGTTATCATGTGTGCTCCTTCTATAAACATATTCACTTTATAATCAACCCATAACTGCATTTTTGGGGTGTTAAAAGCAGAATAACCAGCTAGGTTGATCCAGTAGTGAATATATAGTGAGTTAACTCCTGTGTGAATAGAATTGCGTCCAAGAGATCAGGCAGACCAGAATATAGGATGCCCAAAGACTGAACAATGAATTATTGATTTAGATAGGTTCATAGCAAGCCCATGAAAATTATGTATAGAGATTGTTATTGGCAGGGGCCAGTAGGTTCTTAGTGATCCCATGAAAACTATGTCCGGACAAGTTATTTAAAGAGATTAATAGGTTCACAGCGATCCTGTGAAAACTATGACATGAGAGAAGTTATTGGAGAACACAATAGGTTCATATTCAGCCTATGATAGCTATGATTGGAGAAAGTTATTGGTAGATACCAATAGGTTCATAGAGACCCCCTGAAAACTATGATTGGATGATAATATTGGTAGAAACCAATAGGTTCATAGTGACCCCATAAAAAATATGCAAGAGGATAGGAATTCCATAAAGAATTAATAGGTTATTAGTGAGCCCATGAAAACTAATAGGTTAATAGTGACCCTATGTTACCCAGCACCTTGGCATGGCTACAAAACGACAATTGAAGATATTATTATTAGCACTAGACAAGATTCTGACCAAGAAGAGCCTGAAGATATAAGGGTTTGATGCAATCGACATGTTTCGACGTTTATGTGTAGTTCGGTAGGTATGGTTCGGTGTGTGCCGCTCGGTCCGAGTAACTTGACCATCATCGCTCGGCATCCTTCATTGGACCATCATCGCTTGGCATCCTTCGTTCGACCATCATCGCTCGGCAAGGGTGGATCGACATTGGGGAGTTCGGCATGAATGCCTTAGTCACATGCCGCTCAGCCACAAAGGGACGGTTACGTGGCTCAATGATGAAGGCTGCGTGGCTCGGTAGCCCCTCGACCGGCATTGAAGAAAAGATCAAGCGGCCCGGGCGTGGGGCGCTCGGCATGGACGCCTTGGTCATTTCGGCTCGGTAAGGCCTCGCTTGGCAAGAGTCGCTCGGCAACTACTACTCGTTATGCCTGGTTCGGCATACAGAAGTTGTCTATTATGGGCTGAAGTATCTTGTCTTTAGGCCTGAGAAGGAAGTCCATCCTATCTTTGTCTATAAATAGAGGGGCAGGGGTGTAGTGAAAAGGGACCTAATTCCGAGAACACTGGGGAGACCTTGCCATTTTTAGTACTCTTCACTTTTTAATTCAAACTTGTATTCAAGTGATTGGCTAATGGATTGTATCTGTATTCAAGTGATTGAGAAAGTAATAAAGATTTTATTCAAAGTGGACATAGGCAATTACGTTGAACCACTATAAATCTGGTGTTCTCAGTTTTGTTGTTCTTTTTGCATTGAATTACACTATTTTTCTGTTCTAATTTACTCTCTTCATTAATCTCTCTACATAACTCTACTCAAGGGTGTTAGTGACCAATTTGGGTGCTATCATTTTGGTGCTTTCACCAAGAATTGAATTCTCAGCTTGATTGGATCTCATCGTCTACTAGTGGATTTCCATATTCGCGAGATAGATCAGTTTTTTACTAGAAACTTCCTATTCTACTCAGATTTGAAAGAAATTTAAAAGAAGCCGATAGCCATAGTCAGAGAAACTAAGTCACTGCCCCTATTTTTGGAAGATTTGATTATGCTAATTTTCTTGTTTAGAGTTAATCATGTATTCATGTTCATGTGAAAGGATTGGATTCACTGATGTATGCAAGATCTGGGGATTGGACGTTGAAGTTTGCACTCAAGTTGAATGAAGGCCGACCTTCCTCTGAAGGCAATTCAGCCGATCACCCCAGAAAAGGTGTATGCCGAGCCACTCCAGGCCGAGCCACACCTCTATGCCGAACGACATCAAGGCCAAGCCATACGTCTATGCCGAACGGCATCCAGGACGATCCATATGTCTATGCCGAACGACATCCAGGCTGAGCCATACGTCTATGCCAAACGACATCTAGGCCGAGCCACATGTCTTTGCCGAACGGCATCCAGGCCAAGCCACACATCTGTGTCGAACGACATCCAGGCCGAGCCACACGTCTATGATGAACGGCATCCACGCCGAGCCATACGTCTGTGCCGAAAGACATCCAGGCCGAGCCATACGTCTATGCCGAATGACATCTAGGCCAAGCCATACGTCTATGCCGAACGACATCCAGGCCGAGCCACCATGATCGAGCCACCTTGGTCGATCCACCTTGGCTGACCTACCTTGGTCGATCCACCTTGGCCGAACCGCCTTGGCCAAACCACTCCAAGCCGACCCACCTTGGCCGATCCACCTTGGCCGAACGGCCTTAGCCGAGCCATGCTTGACCGATCCAAACTTAAGTTACACCAGTCTCTTATAGACCCTTATTTAAAAATAAATATTTTTAGGTACGACCCAAATTTTCGAAAAAGAAGCTAAAAATAAATATTTTCGGGTACGACCCAAATTTTCGGGGAACCCCCCCGAACCCTAGCCGCAGCGCAGTGCCTCCGGATAGTGAATTCAAAACTCAACTTAATAAAGGAACATTCTATCCACTTCCCTTACATTCCATGATCGACCAGGGCATAGACGATCTAGCGACAGCTTCTGAATGACAAGGGAATGGACAAGCAACCGCTACTCAAACGATACTCCCAAAGGTTGGAGAACATAGATGATATGACTCTAGGAAAATGCCAAGATGACTCCAAGCACCATTCTTCACTGACCCAACACTTTAAATTTAGTGACTCCAAGCAGACCAATGTTTGGCTCTAACCAATTTATTCCAAATGCTAACAAGGATATCATACTGATCGCGTTTGAGGAGAGTTGACCTCTAGATATATTTTGGCAGCTAATTAGCTGGAGAGCCTCCTATGACCATGGATTGTTTCTATTACAAAATGAATCAGAACCAAAGTGAGGAGGAGTGGAGCAGACTAGGAAAAATAACAATGCAGGCCCGTCGGTTAAGGACACTAATTCCAGTAGACAAAATAAGATCTCAAAATGCGACTCATATGCTCTTTGAAAGATTCAATCGATAGCCTCTATTTGGAGACTCGCGACTCAAAGTGGAACTGAAAACTAACCTCGAGTGAGTCCATCGAAGTCCAGAGGAAATCAGGGGAATGTTGTTATTCCAAGATGCACACTGATCCTAACATTGGCAATTACGAAAACCTCTGAGGTGTCATCGGAAAGCAAATTCAGAAAGAAAAGCTTCAATAGTACATGCAAGCCTTGCAGAATGGAGAGCCAGGATATTCGGATGCCCATCAATAAAGAACTCCATTTATCAATTGGACTGTTGGTAGACGATATCCCACTAGAAGGGGCTAGGGGTGGAGTTGAATAGCGAGCACACGATAATGCCCCCCCCTCTTTATCAATGAGATTTATACCAATCTTATTTGGATATGTTGATTTTAATTATGCTTTGAATTACGACCAACTTGAACTAAACTTCTTTCAAAACCATGCGGGTGACCAAGTACTCAGATTTGGCCACCAACCAATCCACGCAGACCGTGATCAGACCTGTGGAGTTTCATTAAGACGAGCATGATTCGACCGCTCACCATCAACCATATGCCTTCGATTTGGGGCTATGGACTAGAGATTGAAAAGCTCGTCATGATCAGAGCCTAATACAAAGCGAACATGACCGACCGTCCATTCGTCGACCTCCACATTTGACTTGAATACCTAAGCAAGGCATGGAATGAATATGGCCCGATCATCCACTCAAATCGATTCATAAAACAAAGTTCGAAAAAATACAAATGCCTCTCCTGAAGCTCAGTGATGTCGGGATCTATCTAGAGTAGACGTGATTTGATCATCTACACATCAAATCCTACCCTGAACGCAAAAGGTTATTCAAAAGCCCGACTTGGAGTAGCTGTGATGGACTACCTACTCATCAACCATCGCTCTCAATACATGGACACGACTACACCTTGAAACATATGCAACTTACTTTGTCTACTCAATAATCTATTATCCTTATTTTCTAGAAAGAGATACGAAGCAAATTGTGCGAGACCTGATTATCTAACCCATCATGGATGTGATCCAACCATCTGTCATGTACCTCCTTCCTTGACTTGATTGGAAAAGTTATAATCACCAAGCGGACGAGAATCGACAGTCCATTCTTCAAGTTTCGTCCTTCATGCTGGGGCAGAGTCCCATTCCATGAGCAAACTTGGTCCAATCATTTATTCGACAACATTAGCCTCGATACGGTAAATGAAATACAAATTAAATGGTTGGAAATACGACCGCTCTCAACAAAATCTCTAATTCCCTGAAGTGGACTAGAATACTCTAAATCCCCTGAGTGCGGACTAGAGTATAAACGATTTAAAAACTTCTAAGTCCCTGAAGCGGACTAGAGTACTCTCAGTCCCCTGAGTGCGGACTAGAGTATAAACGACTTAAAAACCTCTAAGTCCCTGAAGCGGACTAGAGTACTCTTAGTCCCCTGAGTGCGGACTAGAGTATAAACAATTTAAAAACCTCTAAGTTCCTGAAGCGGACTAGAATACTCTCAGTCCCCTGAGTGCGAACTAGTGCATAAATGACTTAAAAATCTCTAAGTCTCCAGAGTGCGGACTAGAGTACTCTAAGTCCCCAGAGTGCGGACTAGAGTATAAATGATTTAAAAACCTCTAAGTCCCTGAAGCGGACTAGAGTACTCTCAATCCCATGAGTGCGGACTAGAGTATAAACGACTTAAAAACCGCTAAGTCCCTGAAGCGAACTAGAGTACTCTCAGTACCCTGAGTGCGGACTATTGTATAAACGATTTAAAAACCTCTAAGTCCTTGAAGTGGACAAGAATACTCTCAGTCCCCTGAGTGCGAACTAGTGTATAAACAACTTAAAAATCTCTAAGTCCCCAGAGTGTGGACTAGAGTACTCTAAGTTCCCAGAGTGCGGACTAGAGTATAAACGACTTAAAAATCTCTAAGTCCCTGAAGCAGACTAGAGTACTCTAAGTACCTTGAGTGCGAACTAGAGTATAAACGATTTAAAAACCTCTAAGTAGCGGACTAGAGTACTCTCAGTCCCCTGAGTGAAAACTAGAGTATAAACGACTTAAAAACCTCTAAGTCCTCAGAGTGCGGACTAGAGTACTCTAAGTCTCCTGAGTGCGGACTAGAGTATAAATGACTTAAAAACCTCTAAGTCCCTGAAGCGGACTAGAGTACTCTAAGTCCCCTGAATGCTGACTAGAGTATAAACGACTTAAAAACCTCTAAATCCCTGAAGCGGACTAGAGTACTCTCAGTCCCCTGAGTGCGGACTAGAGTATAAACGATTTAAAAACTTCTAAGTCCCTGAAGAGGACTAGAGTACTCTCTGTCCCCTGAGTGTGGACTAGAGTATAAATGAATTAAAAACCTCTAAGTCCCTGAAGTGGACTAGAGTACTCTCAGTCCCTTGAGTGTAGACTAGAGTATAAATGATTTAGAAACCTCTAAGTCCCTGAAGTGGGCTAGAATACACTCAGTCCCTTGAGTGCGAACTAGTGTATAAACGACTTAAAAATCTCTAAGTCCCCAGAGTGCAGACTAGAGTACTCTAAGTCCCTAGAGTGTGGACTAGAGTATAAACGACTTAAAAATCTATAAGTCCCTGAAGCGGACTAGAGTACTCTCAGTCCCCTGAG
Organism: Allium cepa; assembly: GCA_030765085.1. Lineage (NCBI taxonomy): Eukaryota > Viridiplantae > Streptophyta > Magnoliopsida > Asparagales > Amaryllidaceae > Allium > Allium cepa. Next base: position 846,276,307 of record CM060943.1, read on the forward strand.
TGCGGACTAGAGTATAAACGATTTAAAAACCTCTAAGTCCCTGAAGCGGACTAGAATACTCGCAGTCCCCTGAGTGCGGACTAGAGTATAAACGACTTAAAAATCTCTAAGTCCCCAGCGTGCAGACTAGAGTATAAACGACTTAAAAATCTCTAAGTCCCCAATGTGCGGACTAGAGTATTCTAAGCCCCTGAGTGCGGACTAGAGTATAAATCACTTAAAAATCTCTAAGTCCCCAGAGTGCGGACTAGAGTACTCTAAGTCCATTGAGTGCGGACTAGGGTATAAACGACATAAAAACCTTTAAGTCCCTGAAGCGGACTAGAGTACTCTTAGTCCCCTAAGTGAGGACTCTTAGTCACCTGAGTGCGGACTAGAGTATAAACGACTTAAAAATATCTAAGTCCCCAGAGTGCGGACTAGAGTACTCTAAGTCCCCTGAGTGCGGACTAGAGTATAAATGACTTAAAAATCTCTAAGTCCCCGGAGTGCGGACTATTGTATTCTGAGTCCCCATAGTGCGGACTAGAGTATAAACGAATTAAAAATCTCTAAGTCCCCGTAGCATGGACTAGAGCACTCTGAGTCCCCAGAGTGCGAGTATAAATGACTTGAGAAAAATCTCTAAGTCCCAGAAGCGGACTAGAGGACTCTAAGTCCCCAAAGTGCGGACTGGAGTATAAACGAATTGACGAAAATCTCTGCCTCCCAAACTGTGGACTAAAGCATAAACCGTTCGACAAATCTCTAAGTCCCTGGAGCGTAGACCAAAGCATGAACACAAATTAGGTGCGAGTCGACCGTGGGGAGATTACCACTAAGTCACCAGAATGCAGAGTGGTGTATAAACATCGATAAATAGACAAGTGGATTCCGACCATTCTCTGTTCCACAAACTTCGGCCTGAAATCGACAGGAGGAGTATTAAGTCGCTAAGGATGGAGTTCGACCATCCGACTAGTGGCCTGGCCAAATCAATGCTAGGAGCAGAAGTACAAATCACTAAAAGCTGAATACAACAACTTACTATAGCTCTAGCTTGGCGTTCTTTACAACTTAAGGCAACGACTACAGGGAGTCCTCAATACAGAACCAATCGAAACGACATCCAAAGCTACGGGCGACCAACTATATCATACCTCAGATCGATGGCCAATACCAATCCACACCAAGTACATACGAATGTGCCTCATATGTTCCTTGAAAAACTATAACCTCTAGAGTGTGGAAAGGAGAGTAAACCATGAAGACTTGGTCAAAAATTCTCTAGCACCCTCCTTCGATCCGTCAGGAGGAGTATGAAACTGATGAGCATGACCCGAATGCATTTGAGCCAACTTTACCCCGAGATCTGATTACAAAACATGAACCAAAGTGGACGTGGCTGACCGTCCAGTGTCCAAATTATGCACTGAAACTGACGAGGCATCGAAGTATTTCTCTTGGAATGAAAAACCACAATACAATCCAAGACAGGCGAGACCCAGCCTTCAATCAACTGACCTGATCCCATGATTCAACGGGAAGGAGAGTAAAGCTAAAGTGGGCATGGCTAGCCTTCCTACTTATCGGTATATGCTCCAGACCTGGGGCACGAGCGAGAAGCAAGGTGAATGTGAACCGATATTCACCGATCAACTCTATGTCTTTGGAGTTTAGGTGGGAATATAAACATAGCTAGGGCGAGACTCAACCATCCATGCAGTGCATTTTTCAACCCGAGACTGGGAGCAGACGCATTGTCATCCAAAGACTGGCTGCGATAGCTCAATATTGAAACTTATATATAGTGCTTACAGCTACTCAAGGCTACGACCAAAAGAATGCCTAGAGATAGAATCATTAAATCGATACCTAAGCTCGTGGACAACTGACTGTCATTCCAACCCGAAGCATGGGTAAAGGGTCATGAATGCATTGAATAGAAAGTGTGTTACTCGAATATACAAGCAAATTCAAACTCATAGCAAGATCCAGCTATGCATCTGCACGCAACTCGAGGCTGACCCCTACTTGACATTTCCTTCAACGTGCTTTTAAGCCTGATCTTTCCCCATTTGCAGATAATCGATTAGAGCATACAGAGGCCTTCACTATTAGACTTAATAACTCATGGTAATACTCTAGGATTCGACTAGAGTAACCATCAACGTCTATGCCTACCAGCGGTTGCGACAGGGCATACAACGACCTCAGACGTTTGAAAGACTACTTAAATAGAACACCGAACTAAGCCAATTCGATATCACTTATTTCCCTCGAAGGGCTATCCAAGGACGAAAATTAGCAGAACTCATACCCGAATTCACTACATTAGATAACCACTCGAAGAGTAGTAGAGAACCAACCAACAAATGGAAAATGCACGCAGATTGAGCATCCAGCGATCAGTGTTATGGCACAGGAGTCATGATAATGACTCCTGAGGAACGATCAATCTGCTACGTCTTGAAACTCGATTTCCCTGTAACAAACAACGATGATTAGTATGAAGCCTCGACCGCCAGCCTCAAAGTTGCTAAAGGATTTGGAGTGGAAACTTTATATATCTTTTGTGGTTCCTGATTGATAGTATGCAAAGTTAAGGAAGTTGATCTTGTTAGGGGGCATTGTCTTGCTCCTTATCTCGGCTAAGTCCAAGAGCTACTAGCCGACTTGGCGTATTACATCATTACATACATACTCAGCGAACAAAATGAAAAGAGTCCAGTCATTGGCCAAGCTGGCCAGTTTTAGGGACATGCAATAGACATACATTGTTTCGGTTGAAATACTTAATATTCCAAGCATCGATGGATGAAGATCGACTAGATCTTAGAGACATAGCCATAAAAGGGGTCATGGTTGACTCCTATTAAAGACTATCTACAATGAGGAATTCTTACTGAACGGAGGAATGGAAAATGACAGATCCTCCTCAAAGCTTCATGCCAAATCATCCAAGAAGAAGTCATGTGGTTTATCCATTCCCATACTTCGGTGTATCACCCACGATAATATCAAATGAGTCTTGAGCGAAGTCTATGAAAAAGAATGTGGCGATTACATCAGGGGGAAAACACTGATAAAGAAAATACTCTGCTATGGATATTACTGGCTAACTATCAATCCAGATGCAGTTGATCATGCTGGACAATGCGACAACTGCAAGATGTTTCCAAAAATTCCAGGAGCCCCGTCGATGGAAATTACTCAAATGGCTAGTCCATAGCCATTTGCCACTTGGAGGGCATTGACATCGTCTTCTTACCGATCCTAAAGGTGGTGCAAAATACGGCATTATAGCAGTTGATTGCTTCACCTAATGGGTAGAAAAAGAACTTTTAACCACGACCTAGATGAAGAAAATAATCAACTTCATTGTCCGTAACGTCGTCTGTCCTTATGACCTTCCATAATCCATTATAACTGCAAATGGACAGGTTGAAGCTGTGAACAAATTCATAAAGTCTTCTGAAGAGAAGTTTGGAAAAGGCTAGAGGTAAATGGGTGGACGAACTCCCAACAGTATTATGGGCTTATAGAACTACCCATGGGTCCGTGACTAGCCGTACTCCATTCACCCTTGCTTACTGCTCTAAGGTCATCATCCATGTAAAACTTGAAGTCCCCTGTCATCAAGTGGCTGATTACAACCCTTAATTCACAAAAAATAAATAAATAAGGAATCTCAATTGAATTGCAATTAAACTAGATGGAATAAGTGACGACTTATGAGCATATAAAACGCATCCAAGAGCGAATGGCAAGAATATGTACCCGAACATGCATGTGTACATCCGGAAAAGTTCAACTTCTTGAAATGGACAGAAATTGAATTCTCACTTAAGGTCATTAAGAAAAGACTGGATCAGTTAGCCGAAGCTTACTAGCCCTATAGAACCGGACATGGATGACCACTGATGAACTACAACCCTGGATTTATAATATTGGGAATCGACCAAGCGTCATGATGACCAAAGAAGGATGTGACACCTTGGGAGGATAAAATTGAAGGATAATGACTATTCAAGAGTGATGGATTTCTTTCTGGAAACAAGGAATACCCACTGATTCAAAGCGTGTCGTGTTGCTTCACATGACACACTTTGGGGGCAAATGTTACCCAGCACCTTGGCCTGACTACAAAACGACAGTTGAAGATATTATTATTAGCACTAGATAAGGTTCTGACCAAGAAGAGCCTGAAGATATAAGGGTTTGATGCAATCGACATGTTTCAACATTTATGTGCAGTTCGGTAGGTATGGTTCGGTGTGTGCCGCTCGGTCTGAGTAACTCGACTATCATCGCTCGGCATCCTTCGTTCGACCATCATCGCTCGGCATCCTTCGTTCGACCATCATCGCTCGGCATCCTTCATTCGACCATCATCGCTCGGCATCCTTTATTCGACCATTATCGCTCGGCAAGGGTGGCTCGACCTTGGGGCGTTCGACATGAATGCCTTGGTCACATGCCGCTCCTCATGCCGCTCGGCCACAAAGGGATGGTTATGTGGCTCGGTGAGAAGGCTGCGAGCCTCGGTGGTCCCTCGATCGGCATTGAAGGAAAGATCAAGCGGCTCTACCGTAGGGCGCTCGACATGGACGCCTTGGTTAATTCGGCTTGGTAAGGCCTCGCTCAGCAAGATTCGCTCGGCAACTACCACTCGGTATGCCTGGTTCGGCATACAGAAGTTGTCTATTGTGGGCTGAGGTATCTTGTCTTTAGGCCTGAAAAGGAAGTCCAGCCTATCTTTGTCTATAAATAGAGGGGCAAGGTGCAGTGAAAAGGGACCTGATTCTGAGAACACTTGGGAGACCATGCCATTTTTAATACTCTCCTCTTTTTAATTCAAACTTGTATTCAGGTGATTGGTTTACGGATTGTATCTATATTCAAGTGATTGAGAAAGTAATAAAGATTTTATTCAAAGTGGACGTATGCAATTACGCCGAACCACTATAAATCTGGTGTTCTTGTTTCTATTGTTCCTTTTGCATTGAATTACACTATTTTTCTGTTCTAGTTTACTCTCCTCATTAATCTCTCTACATAACTCTACTCAAGGGTGTTAGTGACCAATTTTGGTGCTAACACCCTAGAAACTATAACTTGAGACAGATAGTCAGGTAAATGGGGATAGGAAATCCAGTGCATATTTCATGTTTTCATATCATCATAATACCTTTTATTATGTTATGTTTTAATCATTGTGGTTGCAGTTGCACTATATGTGGTTATTATAAATTGAGTTAAGATAATAGTGAGGGGAAAACCCGTTTCGCTAAGCGGCGCGATCTAACTAGATATCTATATACTCTTAGGACGTAGTAGAGTATTATACAAGGATGAACTTAAGTTATAAAAGGTTTATAACATTGTAATTAATGTTTTTATGAAATGATTCATAAATTATTTTAGTATGGAGTGATATACTATTTGTGTAAAAGAATGTGATTTAAAGGACATTGGTCAAGTTAAGAAACCAATAGGATAAGTAAGTAAGTTATATGTAGAACATTTTATTTGCATGACTTCTCTTTATCCAGTATTCAAGTAAATGATTTTTAGGTGATTTTCATCGATCTGAAAAATGATTTTTCACTCGATCCTTAATGATGAATGTTTTCCCACCCTTTGGTCAAGGCTGTAATATCAACAAATTAGCTGGAAAAGGATGGATGTCAGGATTAGAAATCGATTGAAAACAAGGATGTGATCGATGTCATCAAAATTTGGCCGAGCTCCAATCAAGACGGGATCGATTGGGAATGATGATCAAGGCAGGAGAGGCTACATTTTGAATTTCAGGTCAATCGAAGTTCGTCTGATCGAGATACGATCGATGCAAGTTAGGGAAGGCATGATGTTCATATCCGTTAGGGAGCGTCTAATTTCGAATCGATCATATTCGAATCGATCAGGGTGCGCCATTTCGTATCCATTGAAGAGCCATTATCGAGTCAAACTGTTCGAATCAATCCATGACCAAATTATTCGAATCCACCATGCTCGAATCGATCAGAGTGACCTCGCTTCATATCTTCTTGTTTGCATTGATCTAGGGGAAACTTTATTCGTATCCATCAAAATCAACAACCATGAAAAAGTAGCACTTCGTATCGGTAGACTGTAATGTCAGTGCTCATTTCATATCGACCAGTCAGACACATTTCGTATCGATCGACCTTTCATCTATACGAAACCAACATCCATCATCGATGCAGGGTGGGCATACATTCGATCGATACGAACGAGACGAAGTACGAACAAGGTAAAGTAATCGATATGAACAGGGCTTCAATTTTGGGGGTGAATAAAACTCGGTCGTTTCGGCGCAAAAAATGGATTGATCCAGAAATCTCGCACCACGTCATCTCGCATGCACGTGCTCGAAATCAAGTCGAACAGATCAATACGAGAGGTATCGATTCGAACGCGACAGCCTGAAGCAAACTCCAATTCGTATCGATCGTATCACCTAATCCACAAGTCCAAATGCTATGAAATTTTCACAGGAGCTTACATACAAGCTAAGGAAGGTTCATGCCAAGTTTCGACTTGATTGGGTCAAATCTTGATCGATACGAAATTGGCTCGTATCGATCACGGATTAAGACGAAACTTTATGGGATCGATCATGTGGTCCCCTCCACGTGCCAGAAGAAGTCTCTCGAGAAATTGGTTGTGTTAATCACTAAATGATTTTCAAGCCACTTAGGCTCCTCACAACTAGAACTAGCCTACCCCCACTGGGATATTAACCCAAGGGGGTTAGAGTTTCCTTATTGGCCATCCTGTGGGTCTTTCACAAATTGTTGCAGTTTCTTCTTTCGAATTAGCTCATCAATCATATTGTGCAAGTTCCTGCCTTCATTGGTGTTATAACCACAATACCAAATAAGTCATTTTGTAACACTTTTTATGAGGTAATTTACAATGGTTATTAGCGTTAGAAATTTCCAGCGGATATTTCCATTGGAAAAGATTGCAACGGTTATTACCGTGATAAAACAAGGTTATGTGGTAAATAGTTGAAATTAAGTGGAAACAATTGAATTTTCCCTTTTATTTCACTTATCTCACTTCTCACGCTTCTATCATTTCACCCTCCCTCTTTCAATCTAGGGTATGTGCTCGCTCCTCACGCTTCTATCATTTCACCCTCCCACTTTCAATCTAGGGTTATGCGCTCCTTCTCCACTCATTGGTTCTTTATTTTCCATCCAGTTTCAACTTGGAGTTACTACACCCCTCATCCATTTCATCCTAGCACCGCCTCGGCCTTATTCAAGTTATTGTAACTTTATCGTGTATTATAGAAAATTAATTTGTTCCTTTTGTTATGATTCATCAGCTTACAATACAACTTTTATGTTACAGGTTGCAATTCATCAACGTAGCGCAACAATAGTCATGACAGTCTTACTTCAAGGAAGATGAAAAGATAGACAAATTTAGGGTTAGGTAATATTTATTATATTAATTTCCAATGAAACATGGGTAAGAAACCATTTTGTGTTTCTTTATTCAAAAAAGTTTCATTATGTGAAGTTAAACTATAACTATGCATAGGATTTCTTAATGGATGTTTTTTTTGAAAAACGATAAAACATGGGTTATTGATATCATTCTTCTAAGGTTCATATGCAAAATTGTAATTATAGAGATAAATTAATGTCAAACTGCATAAACTGAAATATCTTATAGAGAGCTGTGGGTTTTTTGCATCCATAATAGGAAATTTTCAAGTTAATACTTGCATGTTTTCAACCTATAATCCCATGTGCTCAAGGATGTACATTTGCTTTGCATAGCTTAGTTGACTTGTTTTTAATCTAGGCGCACTTTTATTGTATTGATACAGAGCAAGGATGGATCTACTAGCATGATTACAAGCTGCATGTTCCTGCACATGTTTTAGTTTTAGGTGCAGTAAAAAAAATTCATTTCATTTAAAATGCATGACAATGTCAGAAAATTTCAGATCATCGTACATCTGATTATTGCCCATCGTAGGAGATAAATAGCAGTAATAGGAAAGTACTTTGATAGGTATTATTGTTATTAATATACACTTCTGGATGTACATCATACTGCCAACAATGAAGTTCTGTTTTTTACTCCCAATTTAAACAGCATTTTGCAACTTTAAATTTTTTGGGTATGAAGTCTCCAATCTACTATATTGCAGCCCACATGAGATAATTGCATATATACAAAAGAGGTATGTGATGTAATTTCATGATATCATGTCACTAAACTGAGTCCAAGTAACAAAAGGTCAAAACGATTAGTGTCCAAGCACAAAGTGACATACATGACACCACTATTCCTCACTTTTCCAGGATTTCTCTTGTGAAATTATTGTGTTTTAAATGAATGTCTTGTTCCCTAGCATTTTAACATATACTCCATACTTGCTGACTGCGATTAATTCGAAGTCAGTGTTTATGTTTTGAGAAATTTGTCAAATATGCATGTATGTTATGAGGTTTGATTATGGTAACCGATTTGATTCTTCATCCAGTTTTCAATTCCAAGGCTTCTAAAATCATTTTAAAATGTACAACTAATTTTTTTTATGAATGGCCTTTTCTACAACAATCTAGCATATTTGGTAAAAATATTTCCCTCACATGCTTAGTAGTAAGAATATTTTTTTAACTTATTATTACATGGATATTTTCATATTAGAAAAAGCATAGATAATAAAATAACTGGAAGTGAAGAAAATATATCAGATTAGACAATTTATTTCCCGCTTATAGGCAATAGTGTGAATTATTTTTCCTTATTATTGCAAGGATTTTATTTATACGAAAAGAGTGGATAAATAAAAACATGAAGTGCAAAGTTTCATGTTGTACTAGATGATTTTGACCAATGACTCCTGGAAACTATGTGATTATTTGTCAAGTATTAGAACCAAAGGTTCTAGCTTCATAAAAAATGGGTGTGTCAGTAGATTTGGAGCGAATGACCTTCGGTGCAACAATTTGCAGATTTAGAGAGATGTAGTAAAGAAATCTTGGAGATATATGAACTGAAAATTGGTTAGAGAATCTCATTCAATATCTAATTGAAGATATTACCGTAAACTAGAAACTAGAACATGTTCGGTTTATGTTAGTCTAATTTGCTTAACAAAACAAATATGATATTTAAATGAGTATAACATGTTCTTGTTAATGAAAGTTAATATTTCGTTATTATTCATTTAGCACAATTTGTCATGAAATAATTAATTAATTTGCTGATAAATTTTTCTGAAATGTAAATTGCTTTATACACCGTGGACAATGTTTGTTGTAGAAAATCATAACATGTATGTATTTTTATCGATCATCCAGTTATATTATATTGTTGAATGTTTATTCATTTGTTTAGAAGTTAAAGCTTGTAACTTGTATTTAGCAATTAAAATTTTACTTATTAGCTTGTGGCTAATTTTGCAAGTGATGAACAATTACGAGGTATGATATTTCATTATATCTTAGCGTGTATGTATTATTTTGATATATTTATTTTGTTTTGTGTTATTTTGATATGTTTATTTTATTTTGTATTGTATTGTATTTTTTTCTTCTTAATTTTTTTGAACATTTGTTTAGTATAATTTTGATCATTATGTTAGAAAAGTCTATAATTCAAATCTTAAACCAATTTGTCCACATATAAACGTGCAATCACAGTTTGTCTACAATTGAGTTAGGGAATGTTAATATCGTATTATCGTATGAACATATAATATACTCAGGCATCAATATTAATTTTTCATGATATATGATTAATGTTATATTATACAATAAACAATGAAGTACTCAGGTCTGCTATTAAAATATTACATTAAAAAACTTCGTTTTTTTCCCTATCAGTTTCTACTACATTGTCTTCAAATGAACAGTAGTAAAATAAAATAAAATATCTTATGCATATGACAATCTTAAAAAAAGGTCTTAAAAATACACAATGATTTAGAAGGTGCTACATTTTTGCATCATGCGCCATGTGCATTGTGTGCCATTTGGTTCACCTTTTCATGTATACTGTGCCAAAGATGCAAAAGGTGCATTCACATCGTCACACCATGGGTGTCTGTGATAATCTGGTTGCATTCCTATTTCGTTTCACTAAAACAATAAACATTCTTCAATGTAATTATTCTACTAGTTCTTGTTTGGCACCATTTATGTAAACTGGATCGGTCATCATTGCCTATGAGGATGGGATATACATATCTGTTTTCTGCTATTATAAGTAGTAATATTATGGCACAATATATGGTTCTATCAGGTTCTTCATGTATACAATATTTTCCTATGTTTGTCGATCTTTGGGAATATGTCTTATTACTTGTGTTTGCCGACATCTAGGTTGGGAAGTTGAGGGAGGTATCAAACAAGCAACACAATGCAGAACTCAGTGTTAGGAAATCAATTCTATGCTTTCGATGATAATAACTGTAAAATAGAAATCGAATATGCATATATATCTATATTTACAGGTAGTTGATAAAGTAACATCACCAAAGAGACAAGAACAAGACTCAAAAGAAGTATCAAGAGACTACAAGTCGATAGAATTGGAAGAGGGATGACACATGCACAGAAAAAGCAACATGCACAAATCCAGACGTCTGGGTGCACTAGCCAGACGTCTGATTGATTCCTCTGGTTCAAAACTCAGAAAGAATCAGACGTCTGGTTAATGAACTCAGATGTCTGAAATGTAACCAGATACAAAAAATATATGAAGACAAGACGTCTGAAATATTTTCCAGACGTCTGTTTTTGAACTCAGCCGTGTAAATTCAAAGTACAACTGTCACATCTGAAAAGACACGTTCGCTCCTCTACGTTCCAACTCTTCATCACCATGAGAAGCGACCTTAGAGCACTTACTAACAGCTGCAACTACACATAGGATCTCTCCACCGCTATAAATAGAATCGGGAATTCAAGAGAAGTTTTTAACTTACTTACTTACGCTCTTAACTCTTATACTCTTATCTATACTTGATCTCTAGCAATCAAATACCTGCATTTAACTCTTCCATATATTCAGAACTCCTTATTCAATATTCTCTACACACACACACACATATGTATATATATTGGAAGCATTTGTACTTAATAGTCAAATATCCGTGTTATAGAACACATTCTTGACAAAGAAACTTTGCTATTGTAAGCTTGTTCCTCCGGGGGTCAAGTGAGGGTTAGTTGAAAGGAAATTCCGAAGAGGAGCTTCGGTACTGGACGTAGGACGGGTGGTCCGAACCAGTATAAAATCCTGGTGTGATTATTTCCATTTACTTTGCTACTATCATCTATCAAGTTTTAAATAGATATATCATATAGTTAGTTGCTAATACTTGCATATATATATTCTACACGATCCACTCATATCGACTTTCAATTGGTATCACAACAAGGTTTTGATTAAATAACAGTAACGCGTTTTTGAATCACTTTAATATGGCAAATATTTTCAAGAAGGACAATCCACAGCACGACCCCCACTCTTTATGGATCTAACTATGCATATTGGTCAACACGTATGAGAATTTTTATGGAAGCTAATGGTCTTGAAATTTGGTCTGCCACACAAGATAAATATGAAGCATCTACTACTGCTATGAACACTTGGACCGATGCACAAAAGACTTTACGATCAAACAATGCTAAAACTATGAATGTTTTATTTTGCAATCTAGACAAAAATGAATTTTCACGTGTCATGTTATGCACTACTGCATTTGATATTTGGCATACCTTACAAATTACACACGATGGTACACCAAAGGTCAAACAAACTAAGATTTCAATTTTGCAAAACCAATTTTTGTGACGCCCCACCTCTATGCTCACAATAACAAAAAGTGTTAAAAGAAATACCATCTGTTATTATGAAGAATAAGGCTGGATAGGAGCGGCCATCTGTAGTTGGGCCTTACACTAGTATTGGTTACCTCGATAGGAGTGGTATATATTTTTATTTTTCATCTCTTATTTATTTACTCCCATCGACATACCTAATTCCAGTATAAAACGAACTACGATGGTTCATAATAGTTTAGGACAATATATATAATAATACACAGATAAGCTAAATGCGGAACACAGATAATATAAAATCTCATATATATATAACTACAATCAGTTACAATACATGTGATACAATACATATGATACAACTACAACTGTCGACTCTGGAAGTTACATATACAAGTACATTATCGTTAATAATATACATGAATACATATCATCCTATACTATGACAATGACTACTCCAAAAGATATGAAAAGACTTCATAGCTAAGGCAGCAACCCAAAGCAAGATATCAACAAACTGTAAATAACTCAGTCAGACCCGAGCATTAAATTCAAAAGAAAATAATACACGGGTCAGTCTAATTCAAACTCAGTTATTAATGCACAGAAGCAATAATAATTAAATAACAAATATACGACGGTCACAATAAATCTCGTCTATCCAATCCTTTAATAAGAGATTAAATAACGGTAAATATAACACGTAACAATGTTAAACAACAATTCAGCAAATCCAAATTATCAATGAAGATAAATGAAAAGATTATCAATAAAGATAATTTAGAAAACAACAGGATTGCCTAATCGGCAATTAACAACAAAATCTAATTATTAAATAAATAATTAGAAACTCATAATCTAATTATCAAATAGATAATTAGACAACAAGAAAATGATCAATCAAACCAAATCAAAATACAATTCAAAACATATTGAATTGAATAAACGAAATAGTTCAAACAATTGAAATATCAATTAAAACATCACTTCTGTTTGGCTGCAGTAAACGCACGCGTGTACTGCCTCGCCACTACAGTGATGAATTTCACAAATGTTCAGTGAATCAAAATGCAAATGAATACAGTGGTCAGTGCAATGCACGACCCAATCTAAACTGCAGCCACCATAAGAATACAAGGGCAAACTGCAACCAAAAACTACAGCCACCACAAGATCACAAGGGCAAGACTGCAACACAAACTCAGATGCAAGCACACTCAAGGCGCAGTGCACATCAAACCAATAGTATGCTCAAAGAAAAATCCAAACTAAGTTCAAGTTATACAAACAAAACCCAAAAATGCATATACCTGTGTTGACACAAGTATATACACACTGCAAATGTAAGTGCATATGACTACACTAACCAGGGTACATCATGAAACCGAAGTGCACATGAATGCACAGTGCAAACTAATGCACCAAGTACAAGGCATAGTGAACAGTAAGATAGCCAAGTGACAACATGAAGGAACCAGATCACAAAGTCAAGCAGTGGACAAGAAATTTAAGCAACATGGATGCAACAGTTAACCGACCAGAGTGACCATGCATGCTACAGGACTGGGTAATTAACTTGTAAGGATATACAGTGACATATGATCAGGAGCAATGCAAGTGAGACAAGGCTACGAATCATATCAGTAAACATATATAAAACAATGAATCCAACAATGCAACAAGCCACGCGGGTCAAGCTAATGATACATGTACTCAGCTCAAGACAGTACAACCCAAATGCAAACTGCAAATACATGGGAGATGTGACACTATATCATAGTGATGATCAACATGAAATGAAGTCCGTGTGCCAAAAGGTCAGAGGCAATGCAAGCTACAGATCTAACTCGAGTACAATGAAAATGCAAAACATACTGCACCAAAGAGCAATGACCAGTACAATGTGACAATGCTAATTTGAACAGGTATACATGTATCAGAATGTATATGCAGTGTATAACAAAGTCAAGGCCGCAAGTGATCAAATGCCTAAGGATGTCGAAGTCAGGTGACTTCAACACAAAATACCAACCAAATCAGTAATTAACAAGTAACCAAATTCAGATATGTCACAAGAGAAGTCCTGGGAAAAAGTCAAAGACAACTGCCATTTTCAAATCATTAAATGCCCAAAGTCAGTGATATCAAGTGACTGGAATTAAATACAAGTATCAACTTTGAACAAGACATAACTGCCAAAGGTCATGCAATAGCAGGAAGAAGTCAAGTTCACTGCAGACAACAGGTTTTACAATTCAAATCAAATACCGAAGTTCAGATGGTAATCAAGTTGAAGCCATGATCAACAGAAATCAAAGTCACAAAAGAAATCAACACTAAATTCAATTGTAACAGTTTCAAACCAAAGCCATAAGTCAATCAAGTGTAAAATCGAGTGAATTGAAAACATCAGATAAATCATCAACATTCAATCGAAATTTATACTGCTGAAGCACAGTTCGAATTAGATGTGAGTGAAGAATTCACTTACCTGTTCGAGGACGCAGATCCAAGCAACCGAGCATTTGAAGTCGGCAACCACGAATTCGACTTGGATGAAGCTGCCACGAACGAATCAACAAAATTGATGCCTTCAATTTATTTCCCACAAGCCCTAATTTGGTACGAAAAGGAATGAACACGAGCCGCCATTATTTCGTTTTCTGTTCGTTTATTTTTGTTTTAGGGTTTCGAACGAAAAATGAATGAAAAAGAGGAACGGGTCGAACTGAAATAAGAAGGGAATGGGCCAAATAAAATAAAGGAAAGAGTGTTTTTGGGCCAAGATTTTCCGCTTAACTCATAACAAATTTCAAAAGAATTTAAACCTGATTTAAAAAGCCCAATAGCAATTAACCATCAACATTAATGGTTTAATGACGATAATTAATTGATGCGAAATCCCGGGTTGTTACAGACTCCCCTCCTTATAAAAATTGCGTCCCCGCAATTTTCATAATTAAAGTCGTCATTAACAATTATTTTTCTAACATAAACTGGTTAAGCTAGAAAAATAAAGGTCAAGGACACAAACGCCAAAGAAATTTTTTAATTTCATAAAAGAAATTCACAAATCCTCAACAAAGTCTAATTATCAAGTAGATAATCAGGAAACACAATTATCCATTTATCAAAAACGATAATTAGAAATCTCAAATCAACAAATATCTAATTATCAAAAACGATAATCAGAAATCTCAAATCAACAAACATCTAATTATCAAAAACGGTAATCAGAAATCTCAAATCAACAAGTATCTAATTATCAAAAACGGTAATCAGAAATCTCAAATCAACAATATCTAATTATCAAAAACGATAATCAGAAAACTCAAATCGACAAATATCTAATTATCAAAAACGATAATCAGAAATCTCAAATCAACAAATATCTAATTAACAAAAACGATAATCAGAAATCTCAAATCAACAAATATCTGATTATCAAAAACGATAATCAGAAACAAAAAATATCCGATTATCAAAAATGATAATCAGAAACAACAAATATCCGATTATCAAAAACGATAATCAGAAACAACCAATATCCAATTATCAAAAACGATAATCAGAAATAACAAATATCTAATTATCAAAAACGATAATCAGAAACAACAAATATCCAATTATCAACAAAGATAATCAGAACCCAAATCAACAAATATCTAATTATCAAAACGATAATCAGAAATCTCAAATCAACAAATATCTAATTATCTCAAACGATAATTAGAAATCTCAAATCAACAATAATTATTAAAAACGATAATCAGAAATCTCAAATCAACAAATATCTAATTATCAAAAACTATAATCAGAAACAACAAATATCCAATTATCAAAAACGATAATCAGAAACAACAAATATCCGATTATCAAAAACGATAATCAGAAACAAAAAATATTCGACAATCAACAACGATAATCAGAAACAACAAATATCCGGCAATCAAAAACGATAATCAGAAACAACAAATATCTGATTATCAAAAACGATAATCAGAAACAACAAATATCCAATTATCAACAAAGATAATCAGAACCCAAATCAACAAATATCTAATTATCAAAAACGATAATCAGAAATCTCAAATCAACAAATATCTAATTCTCTCAAACGATAATCAGAAATCTCAAATCAACAAATATCTAATTATCAAAAACGATAATCATAAATCTCAAATCAACAAATATCTAATTATCAAAAACGATAATCAGAAACAACAAATATCCAATTATCATAAACGATAATCAGAAACAACAAATATCGGATTATCAAAAACGATAATCAGAAACAACAAATATCCGATTATCAAAACGATAATCAGAAACAATAAATATCTGATTATCAAAAACGATAATCAGAAACAATATCCGATTATCAAAAACGATAATCAGAAACAAAAAATATCCAATTATCAAAAATGATAATCAGAAACAACAAATATCTGATTATCAAAAACGATAATCAGAAACAACAAATATCCAATTACCTGCAGACAATTGGAAACAACAAATAACTAGAAATCAATTAAGATGACTAGAAAATCAACATAAAAGGTTGGATCGATCCCATCAGATGGCGATTTTTAGCTACGCCGCACGTGCATCAACAAATGGCCGAAGCCTACCAAGTACTATAAATTTTGGCGCCCATCAGATGACCCAAAGGTCCGCAGAGTGATCCGAAGGTCTAGTACTGGTATTTGACCCGAAGGTCCGCAGAGTGGCCCGAAAGCCCAACAAATGACCCGAAGGTCCAGCAGAGTGGCCCGAAAGCCCAACTAATGACCCGAAGGTCCATCATATGACCCGAAGGTCCAACATAGTGGCTCAAAAGCACACGAAATCATCAAAATCATCAAACAGCATATGTTTCAATTAACGAGTCCGGAATTAATCGAAATAGCAAACGCATATGTCCTATACCACGAGTTTTACTAAATCGTTTAATTCTCTTCATTGTTTCCTTGAAAGTGCAAAATTGTATATTTTAAATAAATAACATTCTACGTTCTCAAACGGACAAGTCCAGAATTAAGCGAATCAGTAAAAATAAGGGTTCATAGTCCTCGATTTTGCTGAAACGTTTAAATCGCTTCCTCCTTCTTTTGAAAGCGCAAACTGTAGAAATTTTGGAAAACAATTTTATTTTAAAACAATTTTATTTTAAAACAATTTTTAGAACACGTGATTAAAACAGCAACATCTGTAGCAATTTCGATAAGGAAATTGCACTTCGCAGGACACCGTAAAAACGGATCTCAAAATCAGCATTGCGGGATACCCGCTTGAAAATCCACTTTAAATTTGACAGTTACTGAACCCAAAGCGACAGTAGTTTTTAAACTTCAAAATCTCATTAAAATAATTCGTATCAAAATATAATACCAGTGAATTTTCACTCATCAAAAATGTCAACAAAACATTGTGCTTCAAAAATTTAACACCGGTGTAAAAATCCCGTTATAAAAATAACGGCAACAAAATACATTTAAAACCAAACATCGGTTCAACGTAAAATTAATGTAGTAACGTGCAACTCAAACTTGAACGTATACAACAAAATGAACAAAGAAATCACTCGAATATATCTTCAATGAAGATAATTCAAAACAGCAAAAATCTTAACAAAATCACATAACTGCAATCGCTTCGGATCCTCAAATCGGATTCGAAATTTTCAAAGAAAACAAAAATAAACACATCTATGTAACAATACAATGAAATTTATTTTCATTTTCATATTTTTATTTTTAAATCAAAAGGGTTATCAGCTGTATTCAGCGAAGACAGTCTCACTGTTTCCGCTGCGCACTCTGATAAACAAAACACAAATTACTCAATCACCAAAACACAATTTCACTTTTATTTTTAAATAAAGATATTTAAAATTTTTTATCATAATTTCAAAACTTTAGTTTTGACTCATAGCACAACTAAAAACATTGACAAATGGTTGTAACACATGTTCCATCTAAGTTATGTTTTATATTATGTCCATAAACCCCTCGCTCTGATACCAACTGTGACACCCCACCTCTATGCTCACAATAACAAAGAGTATTAAAAGAAATCTGTCTGTTATTATGAAGAATAAAGCTGGATAGGAGTGGCCATCCGTAGTTGGGCCTTACACTAGTATTGGTTACCTCGATAGGAGTGGTATATATTTTTATTTTTCATCTCTTATCTCCCATCGACATAACCAATTCTAGTATAAAACGAACTACGATGGTTCATAATAGTTTAGGACAATATATATAATAATAACACAGATAAGCTAAATGCGGAACACAGATAATATAAAATCTCATATATATATATATATATATATATATAAAACTAAAGTCAGTTACAATACATGTGATACAATACATATGATACAACTACAACTGTCGACTCTGTAAGTTACATATACAAGTACATTATCGTGAATAATATACATGAATACATATCATCCTATACCATGATAATGACTACTCCAAAAGATATGAAAAGACTTCATAGCTCAAGCAGCAACCCAAAGCAAGATATCAACAACCTGTAAATAACTCGGTCTGACCCGAGTATTAAATTCAAAAGAAAATAATACACGGTTCAGTCTAATTCAAACTCAGTTATTAATGCACAGAAGCAATAATAATTAAATAACAAATAGACGATGGTCACAATAAATCTCGTCTATCCAATCCTTTAATAAGAAATCGGATAACGATAAATATAACATGTAACAGTGTTAAACAATAATTCAGCAAATCCAAATTATCAAAGAAGATAAATGAAAAGATTATCAATAAAGATAATTTAGAAAACAACAGGATTGCCTAATCTGCAATTAACAACAAAATCTAATTATTAAATAAATAATTAGAAACTCATAATCTAATTATCAAATAGATAATTAGACAAAAACAAAATGATCAATCGAACCAAATCAAAATACAATTCAAAACATATTGAATTGAATAAACGAAACAGTTCAAACAATTGAAATATCAATTAAAACGTCACTTCTGTTTAGCTGCAGTACACTGCCTCGCCACTACAGTGATGAATTTCACAAATGTTCAGTGAATCGAAATGCAAATGAATACAGTGGTCAGTGCAATGCACGACCCAATCTAAACTGCAGCCACCACAAGAATACAAGGGGAAACTGCAACCAAAAACTGCAGCCACCACAAGATCACAAGGGCAAGACTGCGACACAAACTCGGATGCAAGCACACTCAAGGCGCAGTGCACATCAAACTAATAGTATGCTCAAAGAAAAATCCAAACTAAGTTCAAGTTATACAAACAAAACCCAAAAATGCATATACCTGTGTTGACACAAGTATATACACACTGCAAATGTAAGTGCAGATGACTACACTAACCAGGGTACATCATGAACCGAAGTGCACATGAATGCACAGTGCAAACTAATGCACCAAGTACAAGGCACAGTGAACAGTAAGATGGCCAACTGACAACATGAAGGAACCAGATCACAAAGTCAAGCAGTAGACAGGAAATTTAAGCAACATGGATGCAATAGTTAACCGACCAGAGTGACCATGCATGCTACAGGACTGGGTAACTAACATGTAGGGATATACAGTGACATATGATCAGTAGCAATGCAAGTGAGACAAGGCTACGAATCATATCAGTAAACATATATAAAACAATGAATCCAACAATGCAACAAGCCACGTGGGTCAAGCTAATGATACATGTACTCAGCTCAAGACAGTACAATCCAAATGCAAACTGCAAATACATGGGAGATGTGACACTATATCATAGTGATGATCAACATGAAATGAAGTCCATGTGCCAAAAGGTCAGAGGCAATGCAAGCTACAGATCTAACTCGAGTACAATGGAAATGCAAAACATACTGCACCAAAGAGCAATGACCAATATAATGTGACAATGCTAATTTGAACAGGTATACATGTATCAGAATGTATATGAAGTGTATAACAAAGTCAAGGCCGCAAGTGATCAAATGCCTAAGGATGTCGGAGTCAGGTGACTTCAACACAAAATACCAACCAAATCAGTAATTAACAAGTAACCGAATTCAGATATGTCACAAGAGAAGTCCTGGGAACAAGTCAAAGAAAACTGCAATTTTCAAATCATTAAATGCCCAAAGTCAGTGATATCAAGTGACTGGAATTAAATACAAGTATCAACTTTGAACAAGACATAACTGCCAAAGGTCATGCAACAGCAGGAAGAAGTCAAGTTCACTGCAGACAGTAGGTTTTACAATTCAAATCAAATACCGAAGTTCAGATGGTAATCAAGTCGAAGCCATGATCAACAGAAATCGAAGTCACAAAAGAAATCAACACTAAATTCAATTGTGACAGTTTCAAACCAAAGCCATAAGTCAATCAAGTGTAAAACCGAGTGAATTGAAAACATCAGAGAAATCATCAACATTCAAGCAAAATTTATACTGCTGAAGCACGGTTCGAATTAGATGTGAGTGAAGAATTCACTCACCTGTTCGAGGGCACACATCCAAGCAACCGAGTATTTGAAGTCGGCAACCACGAATTCAACTTGGATGAAGCTGCCACGAACGAATCAACAAAATCGATGCCTTCAATTTTTTCCCATAAGCCCTAATTTAGTACGAAGAGGAATGAACACGAGCCTCCATTATTTCATTTATTTTTGTTTTAGGGTTTCGAACGAAAAATGAATGAAAAAGAGGAACATGTCGAACTGAAAATAAGAAGGGAACGGGCCAAATAAAATAAAGGAGAGAGTGTTTTGGGCCAAGATTTTTTTATTTAAAGCCCGCTTAACTCATAACAAATTTCAAAAGAACTAAAACCTGATTTAAAAACGCCCAACAGCAATTAACCATCAACATTAATCGTTTAATTACGATAATTAATTGATGCGAAATCCCGGATTGTTACGATTTTCTTCATTTAAAATGAAGCAAAATGAAACTATTGTTGACATATATTCTAGATTTCAAACTATCCAACATGATCTTATGGCATTAGGAGTTAAATTTACTGATTTTGATTTAGTTTCTCGAATACTCAACTCTTTAACATCAGATTAGGAAAGGAAGGTATTAACTATTGAAGAAGCTAATGATCTCTCTACTCTCAAAGTTGAAGAGTTGATAGGAAATTTAATGTCCTATGAAGCTAACTTGCAGGCACGAAAAGAACTAAATTCGGAGAAAAAGAACATAGCATTCCCAGCAACAAAAAATGATGACTCTGATTTAGATGAAGAAGAAATAGTCTTCATTGCCAAGAATTATAACAGATTCAAGAAATTTAGAAAGATGACCAAATTTCAAAAAGAAGGAAAGTCCAACACAACAATCCTATCTCAAATCAAGTGCTATGAATGTGATCAATACGGACATATGAAGAAGGATTGCTCTAAACTCAATAATGACAAAAAGAAGAACAAAATTGAAAAATTCAAACAGATGAAGGCTTTCATAGTAATTTGGGATGACTCGGGCTCTTCATCTTCTGAAAGTGATAGCGATAGTGACGGAGAACAAGCTAAGGTGTGTTTTATGGAACAAACTAAAGAGGTATGTCCTAAACTTAGCTATGATGAACTATTAGAACATAGCATGGAATTAGATGATAAATTTAGACAAATTAAAAAGTTGAACAAAGAATATATTGTCAAAATAAATAGATTAGAACTTGAGGTAGGAATTTTGAAAGATGAAAAAATTATTTTAGAAGAAAAATTTGAAATATCTCAAGGAAAAATAAAAAATAATTTGATAGAAAGTAAGGATATTACTATAGTGAAGGACAATCTGTTAAAATAAAATGTTGATTTTAAAAATAGTATTGAATTATTGAAAATTGAAAATATAGAATTAAAATAAAAATTAGATAAAATTACCAACAATATGTCAAAATTAATAATGGAAAACAAGATTTGGAAAATCTTATCAAAACTTCAAAACCATCAGGCAATAGAAATGGAATAGGATTTAAAAATTCTTCTAAAAAAAAATGAAATAATGCTAAAAATATTAGTTACATAAAAACTAGAAGTTTACCTAAGTCTAAATTGAATACCAAAAATATGAAAATTTGGATTCCTAAAACAAATAATAATTTGATTAGACAAAAGCATATTAATAATTACTTAGAGAATGTAGTCTATAATAAAAATTATATTTATAAAGGTACCAAACCATCTTGGGTATGGCTACCTTTCCCTAACAATTAGGACCCTAACAAATTATATGGATACCAATTAAAACATCTTTTATTTTGCAGGTACCCAAAATAAAAAATAAGGAGAAATGGATACTAGATAGCGGTTGCTCCAAGCATATGACCGGAAATTCAAAAATGTTATCAAATATAACATACATCGATGGTGGAACGGTAACTTTTGGAGATAATTCAAAAGGATATGTCGTAGGCATTGGAGAAGTCATCAATTCTGGTATATCTAACTCTCCTATTATTACAAATGTTTTATTAGTAGAAAATCTAAAACACAACTTACTAAGTATTAGTCAATTATGTGATAAAGGCTTTCAAATAAATTTTCAAAAGGATAGATGTAATATTTTAGATAATAACAAACAACTTATTTTTGAAGGTTTTAGAAACAAAAATATTTATGTATTAAACATGAATATAAATAAAAATTCAAATTTATGTTTAACCGCCAAACATGATGATCCATGGTTATGGCATAAACGATTTTGTCATATCAATTTTAAGAATATTAACAAATTGGCTAAATATGAACTAGTTAGAGGTTTACCTAAAATAAATTACAAAGTAGAAAATTTATGTGACGATTGTCAAATTGGAAAATTAAAGAAAAGCTCTTTTAAATCTAAAAATAATATTTCTACAAAACAACCATTAGAATTATTACATTTAGATTTATTTGGACCAACACAAATACGATCTATAAAAAAAACAAATATGTTTTTGTCATAGTTGATGATTTTTCAAGATATACATGGCCTTTGTTTTTAAAACATAAAAGTGACACTTTTGGTATGTTTAAAATATTTGCTAAAAGGATTAAAACACAAATGAACTTAAAAATTAAAAATATTCGAAGTGATCACGGAGAGGAATTTGAAAACGATCTTTTTACTCATTTTTGTAATAAGAAAGGAATAACTCATAATTTTTCTTTTCCTTGCACACCTCAACAGAATGGTGTTGTGGAAAGGGAAAATCGTACACTACAAGAATGTGCATGAACATTACTAAATAGTAGTGGTCTACCAAAACACTTTTGGACTGAAGCTATTGCCACATATTGTTATGTATTAAATCGAGTAACCATACGTCCTATGACAAAACAAACTTGTTTTGAAATATTTTTTGGTAAAAAACCTTAAGTATAATACTTTAAAAATTTCGGTTCAAAATGTTTTATACTAAATACAAAAGATAACTTAGGAAAATTTGACCCAAAAGCCGATAAAGGTGTCTTTGTTGGATATTTGGATCGTAGCAAAGCTTATGGAATCTTTAATAAACGAAATAATACTATTGAAGAAAGTTTACATGTTTCTTTCGACGAAAATCTTTTTAACCGTACTACTAATGATGAAGAAGAAATTATCCCACTAAAAAATTCAACAAATTTTGTTAGTAATGAAACAAATATGCAAAATAACACATTAACATCATCTCCTAGAATACTTAAGAATCATCCAAAACATAATATCATTGGAGATCTTAATTCTAGGATAACTAGAAATCAACTCAATCAAATAAGCCATATAGCATTTGTGTCAAATTTTGAAACAAAAAATTATAAAGAAGCTTCAAATGACAATTTTTGGATAATAGCTATGCAAAAAGAATTAAATCAATTTGAACGTAATAATGTTTGGGAATTAGTACCAAGACCTGAAGACCAATCAGTTATAGGAACAAAATGGGTATTTAAAAAAAAGCAGACGAGAATGGAAATATTGTTAGAAATAAAGCACGTTTAGTTGCTCAAGCTATAATCAAGAAGAAGGTATCGATTACGGTGAAACCTTTGCTCCAGTAGCAAGATTAGAGGCCATTCGTACATTACTTGCCTTAGCAACTCATCACAATTTTAAACTATTTCAAATGGATGTCAAAAGTGCTTTTGTTTGCACAAAAAATGGGCAAACACCTCCAAGTCGTATGAACTAGTCGATTTTATGTTGTTTTTAATGATATTGGTGATTTATGCAAATATATAAAAAGCAGGGCCTAAACTGCAAAAGACACACAGATTTATAGTGGTTCGGTCAGAATGTGCCTATGTCCGCTTTATATGTTATTCTCCTTTTCTATTCATATTACAAGTACAAGGCTTTGATTATAAGTAACTGAAAGTTGTTTGAAAGTTCTATCCGTGCTTGAGCTCTCAAACTTGTCTGCCATTGTTGTACCCCTGCCCTCTATTTATAGAGTGAGGCTGGGGGCAGGGGTCTGGATGTATATAGCTGCTGGTGGGCCTGAGCTGATGCAATCTGGCCTAGTAGTGTCGGTCTGGTACGCCTTGGTTCGGTGGTAGGTGGTAGATGGTTTGGTCCGGCCTAGGTTGATTCGGTGGTGAGTGGACCGGTAGTGCATGGGGATGGATTTGGACCGGTGGAGGTTGGTCCGGCATAGGTCAATTCGGTGGTGATTGGACCGGCAGTGCATGGGGATGGAGTTGGACCGTTGGAGGTTTGGTTCGGTGGTAGGAGTATGGTTCGGCAGGGGTGCTTTAGGGTCTGATTCGGTGGTGATGAAGATGGAGTTAACTTGGACCGGTGGTCTCCTCCTCCTGGATCGGTGGTGTGTAGGAAACGCACCTAACATTTGCCCCCCAAAGTGGGGCATACGCCAGCGTATGTCGCGCTTTGTTAGTTTGGATAGTTTCATTCGGTCCTAAGCGCCGAACTGCTCGGTCCGGTCACCTCATGCTCGCCTATAAGTAGATGCCTCACGCCACCGTTATTCCCTACCAAACGAAATAGCCGAATCAGATTCCTCCCTGTCGAATTATCCTCATTACCTGATCACGTTTGACTGCCGAATCATGTGAGTTAACCTTCTCTTGCCGAATGACTTTTACGTTTGAAATGCCGAATGAACTCCGTGGAGTTCAAGTGCCGAAAGGGTCTTGTGCCTTGGACCACCGAATGGGTTTGAGAAGCATCAGCGCCGAATGAACTTTCAGTTTTGAACTACCGAATGTACATATGTACTTGAATTACCGGATGAAACCGGAGGCTTCGAGCACCGAATGTACTTTTATATTTTCTTTACCGAGTGAACTTGAGAGTTTGAATGCCGAATGATCCTTATGTTTGAACTATTGATTGAACTCTGGGACCCTGAATGCTTTAATGAATCTCTAGCTTTTCATGTTTCGACCTACGAATGAAACTCTAGATTGTACATACTTGCTTTTTTATATTTTCATACTCCTTGTTCTAACAACACACTTTTGCTTTTGTGTTTGCAGATAAATGTCTCACAAAGTGGAAACCCGATCAGAAAAGAAAAAATCTACGGACAGAAGTGAGTCTTCCGTCGTGCCCCCAGTCCAGCCGGGATCAGCGTGACATGGACCTGCCTCGAGGTCATTAGTGGACGGATATGGCCCTCAGGAGCTTCTGAACTCTCCTCCCGATTGCTTTCCGAGCTCCCTCAAAGAAGGGTAACTTGATGTCATCGCTCGCTCCTTTGGGATTGACAGGGCGAGTATGCTATTGCCGGGAGATGGTGTGATGCCGTATGATCCTCCTGAAGGATATTTCGCTTACAGCCGATACCATTGTATGTGTGGGGCCATTCCCCCAATCAATGCCTGGATAGTCAGCTTTCTTACCTATTTGAAGGTGGCTCCATTCCGACTTCAACCCAATTCCTATGCTATCCTGGTGTGCTTGTTCATCATTTTTCAGAGGAAATATGGGCGTCCCCCTTCCAACCGGGAGATCCGGATTTGTACAACTTGAGAGGCTATAAAAAGGGGTCTCCATACATCAGCTTGGAAGCGGCCATGCCCTTCAAGCCGGTCCTGGATTTGTATTCGAAGCTCGGTATGTTCAAGAAAGAATGGTTCTTCATCAAGGA
The DNA here is from genome assembly GCA_030765085.1 of Allium cepa. Lineage (NCBI taxonomy): Eukaryota > Viridiplantae > Streptophyta > Magnoliopsida > Asparagales > Amaryllidaceae > Allium > Allium cepa. The sequence goes on from CM060943.1 coordinate 846,302,222, forward strand.
TGACTCTATTTCCTTCCGTCTTTTCACTTCCGGCTGTAAGTTGAACTTTATTTATATTTTCCTTGTCTCGACCGCAATGCTTCTTCTTATATGCTTTTATTTCTTGCTAGTGACAGGTGGCTTTGCGGTCATGGAGAATGATTCCTTGGCTCGTATGGCTGCGGAAATAAAGACCATTTCGGGACGGGATAGGTCGGCTTGTTACCTAACCAGGAACGCCACTCTTCTGGAGTACAACTTAATTCTGCCACGTCAATCTGTGGTTAAGCAGAGAGATACAGCCGAGGAGAGGGCTGCCAAAGTTAAAGACGGGGCTACTGCGAAGAGTAACAAGAGGAAACCTTTCTCGGTACCTCCAGTCATCGAGGGAAAGAAGCTTAAGAAATCTGATGGACCCTCTCCCAGCACATGCCCAGATGTTCCGGAGGAGGAAAGTGGAGAGGAAGAAAGAGGCGAGGAGGAGAGCGGAGGTGATGGAGAAGGTGACGGTGGTAACGGTGGCGAAGGGTAGAGTGGTAGTGGCGTTGGTGCCTTCACTTCTGGGCAAGCGGGTGAGATTCAAGAGTGGACGGATGATGCCTTCCACCAAGCCTTCGAGGGTTGGGGGAAGGGCCGGTCTTGGTGGAGAAATCGAAGAAGTCTGATAAGGCCGGGACGGGTGCCAGTCTATCTTCTGAGAGTATTTCAGCTAAAGCAACTCCGACGGTTCAAGGTGAATTCTTAACTTCCACAGACTCCCTTTATGATAAGGACTTAGTAATATTTTATGGCCAGCTCCCGTCCTGGAATGAGATTCAGGGCTTATTGCAGTATCCCACTCCCCCTTAACATATTTCTCGGATCATAGTTTCATGCATGCTTGTAACACTTGGTTTATATTCCAGGAACGGGTAAGGTGGCCAAGACATCAGATATTCGGCACCGCCTTGAACAGTACAAGATACTCAAAGCTTCCGCCAAACCAAAGTCGTCAACTAGCCGTCCCGGAGATGTGGTTAGCTATCGCCATCTTCTCAGAGTTATTGAAGAAGATATGCAAAAGAGGAAGAGGGGCTGATCTTTGTTTCAACCTTCACCTGGCCCTCAGCCTCCAGTCCAACCTATCCATGATATTACTGAGGAAGATACTGAGTTTATGCCTTCCCCACATCCGTCCGAAAATCCAACCGTCAACCCGATAGACCACCCTGGTTTGGTTCGCAACCCATTTGTCGGCCACCCGGATCTGGACCCGAGTTTTCAGGACATTTCTTTTGACGAGGCCACGGGTGAGCATCTTCTCCCTCGCAATCCCATGGTACGGGTGCTTGATGAGGCTAAGTCCTTAGACCTCGATTTGCTTACTACTCGGATTGTGACCATGGGGAATGAGGCCAAGGCAAACATCGATCGGGTGGCTGAAGAGACCAAGAGGCTAATGGAGCATCACGCTCGACTGGCCAAGGCTGGAGAGAAAATCGGAAGTGCTAACATTCGGTTGCGGCTAAGGGTTTATAATCAGGCCAAACAGCTTGCCGATCAGGCTATCCAGATATCCCAGCATGAGGCGGCCTCCAGACGACTAAAAGAAAACCATGGAAGAGGCTAGCAAGGCTGAGTTGCGAAAAATGGAGGCTGTTTGCAAAGAACGAATTGACATGGCCATCGCAACGGTGGATGAGGTTCGGAGAGCGGATCTTGAGCAGGTAGAGGAGTTATCTGGGAGGCTTGAGGCCGCAGAGCTTGCTCAGGCCAAGCTGAAGGAGGAGATGGAAGTGATGCGGAAATCCCTTCAGGCTGACTGCTCGAGATACCGATTGGAGAGAGATGCTGCCGTTGCACGGCTGTCGGCTTCTGAGGCCCGGATAAAAGAGTTTGAGGAGAACGAGGGGATGATGGATGAGATGCTCCAGGACATGTATTTCTGAACTTGGAAGCAGGGCAACCTGTCCTGGATGGACGACTATCCCCGGGTCATGGCTAGGATATATCTTCGGGCTTTGGAGGAGGCTAAGGCCGATGCGGATAAGGAAGGTGGTGCGGCTTTCAGGATGGGTGTGGTTACGGCCTAATTTACTAAGGAAGAGAAGGTAGCGGTTAAGGAGGGCATGCGGCTGCTCGCTGCGGATGAGGTAGGCGTGCAGCTAGATGATGATGATCAGGGAGCAGATGCTGGTAAGTCTTCTCTCTCAATCTTTCCTTAACTTGATTGCGTATAATTTATCTGATGGATTCTTTTTCCGAATCGGACAGGTGGGACCCCTGGCCAGCATGTTGGGAGTTCTGACCTTGCGGTCAAGTAGATCCCGGAGGGCGAGCAGGATAGAGGCGGAGCCCTGCTACAGCTGATTATTTTTTGGCCTACTTGGCATTCCTATATATACTAGTCCCAAAACATTAATGTACTTTTGGGTTGTAATTGTATCATTTGTAATGAACGGCTTTATTTTTTGACATGTAATTTCATAACATAGACTGATTCTGCTATATTTAAATGCTTTTGTTACTTTGATGTGTTGCATAAGAAATATAGCTGTGCATGTGCTAGCGGTTCAATTGTGTTTAATGCTAAGTTCTTGCTTAAACTATAACTTATGTTTGGTAACGTTAGTGTGATGTGCGCATAAATTATAGCTACGTATTTATGTACAAGAGAAGAAAGTACCGCCCTTCAAGTTTTAGCTGTATATGGTAGCTTTGAATGTCTTGTGTGGCTGAGTATGGAATGCAGTTGAGTGTCATGTCATCTAGTTGTGAGTTCCTATTTCCATCGGCGGGCATCTCCTATTCTGTGTCCTGTACTTTAGGGATCGTTATAGAGGATAGGAGGCAAGTTTTTATAAATAAAATGGAAATATAAGAAATAGTAAAACTTCCAATCACGGAAGGCCGTCGATATGCTTAAGTTCGTGGCAAACGGGTTTTGTAGTCACTTTCCCTAGTTGTGGGTCTTGGAGACATTTGTCACCCATCTTACGCCTCCGCGGGGAGTTTATCTTTTTTACCACAGCCGCACTTAAGACATATCGGAGCCGAGATCGTGCACATTAACTACTCGAGCCATTATGGCCCATAATCGTGGGTATTATTCGATTTACTGTGGCCGGCTAGCGTGGGTACCGATCGTCAACCGTGAACTACCCCTGGCTGGCCACACCTTATGTTGGGGCTTAAAGTAGGTTCACAGTTGCCGGCGAGCCGAACGCCGTAATGAGCTGCCATTGGCTATAGTCGGCCTTCTTGATGGCTTATAATCGGCTCATTACAGTTGGCTTTTAGGGCAGTCGCGAGCAATGAGTTAACCCGCAGCAGAGGGATGCTGGAGCAAAAGTGTCTCATTGGCGAGTGCATAGATTCGCATAGTACCTGTTGGGTCTTGTCCAGGTGAGGTTGTGTCGGAAGTGTCCAGACTGGAAATGTCGTTATACATGATTTTGTTTAATAGAAAAGGATAAAGCTTAACAAGCAGCCAAGATATAAAGGAACAAGTTAAAAAGAGACAAGATTTTTAAAGTGGTTCGGCACGAAAATGCCTACGTCCACTGATTCTCTTTGTTAATTCACTTCATATGGGCAGTACAAGTTAAGAAAAGTATCGATGGAGGTGTTGGATGTTCCATGCTCTATGAAACACCTCTCCGTCCACTGTTGACAAAATATAAGCTCCGTTGTGGAGATCTTTATGAATTACATAGGGTCCGTCCCAGATTGGATCTAGCGCTCCGGGGCGCGGGAAGATCCGCTTGAGGACAAGATCTCCTTCTTGTAAGCTGCGGTGCTTGACTTTGGAGTTGTATTGTGCTGCCAGCTTTTGCTTGTGAGCTGCTGCTTTGAGTGCCGCATCTTTTCTTCTCTCCTCAATTAGATCTAAAGACATGTGGAGGAGTTCTTCGTTCTCTTCTGGGTTGTAGTGGATCCTACGGTGGGAAGGCACTAATGTTTCAACTGGGAGAATGGCCTCCGATCCGTATGCCAAAGAGAAAGGAGTATGCCCTATTGATGTTCTGTAAGATGTGCGGTAGGCCCAAAGTGCCGTAGGAAGTTCATCCACCCAAGCGCCTTTTGACTTTTCAAGTTTCTTCTTGATTAGGGTTTTGAGGATTTTGTTGACAGCTTCGACTTGTCCGTTTGCCTGGGGATAAGCCACAGATGAGAAGCTTTTGTGAATTCCTTGCTCTTGGCACCAGTCGGTGAATTCCTCGCTGTCAAATTGAAGTCCATTGTCCGATATGATTTTGAGTGGAACCCTATACCTGCATAAAACATTTTTGATCAAGAAGTTAATAACTTTTGCCGAAGATATTTTATTTAGAGGTTCCGCTTCCACCCATTTGGTGAAATAGTCGACTGCCACTATGGCATATTTGGCTCCGCCTCGGCCCATTGGCAGTTCGCCAATCAAGTCAATTCCCCATACTGCAAAGGGCCTAGGGCTGGTCATTTGAGTAATTTCATTTGTTGGTAGTCGAGGAATCTTAGCAAATTTCTGACATCTGTCACATCTTTTGACGAAATCTAAGGCGTCTTTGTTTAGAGTGGGCCAGTAATACCCGTATTGGAGTATTTTCTTTGCTAGAGTCTGCCCTCCGGTGTGATCTCCGCAACTTCCTTGATGGATGTTGGACAAGACTTCCCTGGCTTCCCTTCCAGCGATACACCTTAATAAGGGACTAGAGAAGCCGCGCCGGTAGAGGATGCCTTCTTTTAATGTGTAGCAGGAAGCTTTCCTTAAGATTTTCTTAGCTTCATTACTCCCGTTGGGCAGTGTGCCACTTTGTAAGTACTTCCGGATGGGAGTCATCCAAGTTTCCTCTTCGATTGCAGCTATCATATTCATTGGCTCGTAACTCGGGGCCAGTTGCTTTGAGATGGTTATTGTTCGGGAAGCAGTGTCGTCCTTCATGCTAGCTTGCTTTGCTAGTTCGTCGGCCTCCTGATTCTCTTCTCGAGGAATGTGTTTGATTAAATAGTGATCCAATTGATCGAGCAGCAGCTCGGTCTTCTTTAGATATGCGGTGAGTCGTTCTCCTCGAGTCTGGAATTCTCCCAGTATCTAATTTACAATAAGTTGAGAATCACTATGGAGACATAAAGAACCGACTCCAATCTCCAGGGCAAGTTCTAATCCGGCTATCACTGCTTCATATTCTGCGTCATTGTTGGTGGCAGCGAATTCCAACCTTAGGGCGTAATGCAGCTTCCTTCCCCTGGGGGTGATTATCACAATACCTGCCCCCGAGCCTTGTTCATTTGATGCTCCATCTACGAAGAGATTCCACTTGATATTTTCTGTTTTACTGGCACCTTGGAGGGATCGATGTTCAGCACGTGGCATGCTACGTCTGGGGAGATTCCTGTCATGTCAGCGTGCGTCCATGCAAATACATCCATGTTGTAGCGAAGAAAATCAATGAGTTGATCCTTTAATTCTTCTTGCAGTTGAGATCCGATTTTCAATAGTCAACTTGAGTCATGTTTGTCTACAGCTACGAATTCCATGGCCTCTGCAGGCTCGGCGGTGGCCTTCTCCTCTTTGTCCCTGGGGTCTAATTCATTGAAAGGATCACTGGTATATCGAAGAGGAGGGGCTTTCTTTAGTTGCTATGCTTCCAAGCATTTCATGCAGAGAGTAGTCTCTGCATTTTTCCCTTTATCTTTTCTGCGGTTATTGCGAAGTTCAGTTACGTAGCAATCTCGAGCGGCGTCTTGATCCCCCTCTACTTCCGCTATTCCATTGTCTGTTGGAAATTTCATCTTCAGGCACCATGGGGCTAGGACAATTTGGAAGTCAGACAAGGCTGGTCTTCCCAAAAAGGCGTTGTAGGCCGAGTGGTTCTCTATTAGTACAAATGTTTGTTTTCGCACAACGGATCGGGGATGACTTCCTATTTCAACAAAGAGGTCCAGTTGCCCGAGGGGCATCTTCGCATCTCCAGTGAAACCATGTAGTGGTTTGCTGTAGGGAGACACATCTTTTATTGACAGCTTCATTTTGTCGAAAGCATGCTTGAATAGGATATTTACGGAGCTCCCAGTGTCTACTAAAATTCGGAAAACTTTGGCTGGACCGAACCAGGCAGAGATGACCATAGGATCCATGTGTGTGTACTGCCTTCCCTCTGGATCACGCCTACTGAATGTGATGTCGTCATTCTCTTTCCGTTTTGGGTGGCGTTCTTCCGTAACAGAATTAACGTAGCCTTCATCGTTTCTAAGTGACTTACCGTATCTTTCCATCTCCGCCCAGCTTCTGTCGGCGATGTGTGGTCCTCCTGATACGATATGGACCACTATCTTCGCTTGACTAGAGCCGCTGGTGTTGCGATTTCCTCCGCCTACTTCAGGGAGGGGTAGCCCTGGATTCTCATTGGCAGGAGTCGAAGTCCTGTTCTGACCTTTCACATAGCGCTCTAGTCTTTTCCTTCTGATGTGTTCTTCAATCAAGTCCCGGAGATGGTGGCATTCATTGGTGTCATGTCCATGGGATTCGTGGAAGCAGCAGAACTTTCCAGACTTGAGTGCGTTATCTGATTCCTTCTTGTGCGGGGGGCGCTTGTATCTAACTTCGTCTTGGGTGGCTAGAAAGATGTTTTCGATTGTTTCATTCAAAGAAGTGCAAGAGTCAAATCTTCGTCCTGGTCTATATAAGCGCTTTTCTCCCTTCTTGCCCCCAGCAATATCTCTAGAGTCATTTCTTCTAACATCCTTTGCTGCAACGGGAACCCTGTCTGGAGCTGTCTTAGCCTGTTGCCCTGACTGCCTCTTAGTGGCAACGTCTTCAAGTCTCATATATTTTCCAGCTTCATGGAAGAAATCAGGTAAAGTAGCTGCTTTTTCTTTCGTTAGTCTTCTAAAAAATTTAGTATCCGGGTGCACGCCACTGCAGAGGGCCATTAGGATAAGTTTCTCATCGGCATCTTGAACTGCAGCCGCTGCGGCATTGAATCGGGTTAAATATTGCTGCACTGTCTCTCCAGGCTTTTGTTTGATATTAGATAAGGAATAAGCATCCTTGGGTTGTTCCACATGAATGCGAAACTGGCTGATGAACTTTTCTTTCAATATTTCCCACGAGCTGATGGACCCTTGGGGTAGGTGGCAGAACCACGAGGTAGCTAGATCCGCCAAGAATAGTGGGAAGCATTTACGCAATACTCTCTCTGTTGCTCCGCTCATGAGCATATGCTGTGTGTATCTTTGTAGGTGTATGACGGGGTCAGAGGTTCCCTTGTAAGGTTCCATTGTTGGCATTTTCCATTCTCGGGGGGTGATGGCAATTTCGTTACGGGTGAAGGGGCTGGTTACCCTAGCGCCTATCCCTCTATCTCTTTGGTCCCGTTGGACGCACTCTCTGAACAATCGCGCTAACCTTTCATCAGAACTTGGAGCAGATAGAAATGAGTTTGGTTCTTCCCGGGGGGATTGATTCCGTCCCGATGACCTGTAAGGATGGTATCGTCTATCACTCCTAACATTCTCTAATGGCTGCCTCTGGTCTTCCGGGGGCATGCTGGGGTCAGCCACAGTTGGCCCTTGCCTTGATCTTTCCCTGCTGGGTTCTCTTCTCAGCACTTCCTCGGGTCCAACTTCGGGCTGGACTCCCGCTCGGCCCCGCTCCTTGGTGTTTCTATGGTTAGGTAGCATGGCGGGCTCAGCTACATCCGACCCTTGCCTGGTACCTCCCCCGTTGGGTTCGATTCCAAGCGTTTCCTCGGGTCGGAATTCGGGCTGAGTCCGGGCTCGGCTCCTACCATAGCTATTTCTGTTGTTAGCCTCTTCGAAGAAGAAAGACCCTTGTCGTCTCCTAGATCTTCCAGACTGGGACTCACCCCATGATTCAGTGTTGCGGTTGGTTTCTTCGACATCCCTTAAGCGTGACATGAGTTGATCCACTAAGGCTTCTTGTTGAGATGTGAAGCGGTTAGTTACTTCAGCCACAACCCTGTCCAGATCCGGCTTTGTAATTGGTTGTTCCGTAGCAGGGGCTGTCGGATTTGCCTGATTTAAATTTGCTGTTGGAACTGGACGATTGTCTTGGTCTCTGATCGCTGGATCTGGGATACTGCCAGTTGCGATGTTCTTTCCTTTGTTAGCATCTTTCTTCCGTCCGGGAGGCATGTTTTCCAGGCAATGAACGATGCTGATAGAAAAAGGGTTAAGTGGGGGAAGCTGAAGCTTCGAGCTCCTGTTCTCAGTGAAAGCACCAAAAATGTTTGCACAAAAAATGGGCAAACACCTCCAAGTCGTATGAACTAGTCGGTTTTATGTTTTTTTTAATGATATTGGTGATTTATGCAAATATATAAAAAGCAGGGACTAAACTGTAAAAGACACACAGATTTATAGTGGTTCGGCCAGAACGTGCCTACGTCCACTTTACATGTTGTTCTCCTTTTCTATTCATATTACAAGTACAAGGCTTTGATTACAAGTAACTGAAAGTTGTTTGAAAGTTCTATCCGTGCTTGAGCTCTCAAACTTGTCTGCCATTGTTGTACCCCTGCCCCTCTATTTATAGAGTGAGGCTGGGGGCAGGGGTCCTGGATGTATATAGCTGCTGGTGGGCCTGGGCTGATGCAATCTGGCCTAGTAGTGTCGGTCCGGTACGCCTTGGTTCGGTGGCAGGTGGTAGATGGTTTGGTCCGGCCTAGGTTGATTCGGTGGTGAGTGGACCGGCAGTGCATGAGGATGGATTTGGACCGATGGAGGTTGAACCGGCATAGGTCGATTCGGTGGTGATTGGACCGGCAGTGCATGGGGATGGAGTTGGACTGGTGGAGGTTTGGTTCGGTGGTAGGAGTATGGTTCGGCAGGGGTGCTTTAGGGTCTGATTCGGTGGTGATGAAGATGGAGTTAATTTGGACCAGTGGTCTCCTCCTCCTGGATCGGTGGTGTGTAGGAAATGCACCCAACGGCTTTTTTAAATGGCTTTATTAAGTAAAATGTATACGTCGAACAACCACCATTATTTGTTCATGAAAAATATCCCGATCATGTTTTTAAATTACATAAAGCACTATATGGATTAAAACAAGCCCCTCGTGCATGGTACGAACGTCTTAAAAATCACTTAATAACATCTGGTTTTCATATAGGCAAAATAGATACAACTTTATTTATTAAAAGAGAAAATAACGATATTTTAGTCGTACAAATTTATGTTGATGATGTCATCTTTGGTTCAACCAACGAAAATCTATGTAATCAATTTTCAATTATTATGAAAAATGAATTTGAAATGTCACACGTGGGAGAATTAAATTTCTTTTTAGATTTACAAATAAAACAACTTCAAAATGAAATTTTTATTCATCAAGAAAAATATTGTAACGATCTATTACGATGTTTTGAAATGGATAAAGCTTCAAGCAAACCAACACCAATGAGTACCACTGTTCACTTAGAAAAAGACGATAACGGAAAAAATTTTAACGAAAAATTATATCGAAGCATGATTGTTCTTTACTTTATTTAACGGCTAGTCGACCCGATATTATGATGAGTGTATGTCTATGTGCTCGATTTCAAGCAAAACCAAAAGAATCTCATCTAAAAGTCATTAAGCGTATTTTACGTTATCTATCTAGTACTACGAATTATGGTTTGTTTTACTCTAAAGGATCATAGTTTGAACTTGTTTCATATAGCGATGCGGATTTCGGTGGATGTAGAACAGATCGTAAGAGTACTAGTGGAACTTGTCACTTTATCACACTATCTTTAGTTTCATGGTTTAGCAAAAAGCAAAATTGTGTTTCTTTATCTACTTGCGAAGCTGAATACATCTCCGCAGCTCTAGCATGTGCACAAGTGATATACATGCAACAAACACTAACGGATTTCAGTAAAATTATCAATAAATCTCCAATATATTGTGATAACATGAGTGCTATAAATTTATCAAAAAACCATGTTAACCACTCACGAACCAAGCATATAGATATGCGACATCATTTTCTACGAGACAATGTTGAAAAAGGAACTATTTCATTAGAATACGTAAATACCGAAAATCAAGTAGCCGACATTTTTACAAAACCATTAAATGAACAAACTTTCATTAAACTCCGACGAAGTTTAGGTATTTATTCACTTCATGACCTTCTTCCTTAAAAATTGATATTTCATTTAAGGATAAGTTTAGTTATCTACTTTATTACCACAAATTATACTTATTTCTGAACCTTTAAATTTTTAGACAGTTTGTTTGTCTATAAATAATATTTTCATCTTATATATATACATAGTTACATAAAATATATATACAAACAAATTATATTTTTTAAATAACAAAATATAGCAATGTCTTCTGGGGACTCTTATATATCCATCTCCATCTCAACACCATCGACAGACAGCTCGGTTGACACGCCACAACGGCTTCCTACGCCTATACCAAAGCAAGAGCCAACGAATAGGTGGTCCTCGTATCACACGGGTTTTACTCCCGACAACAAGAAATTCAAAAGATCTCTGTTTGTCTCTCCTAATAAAAAGGAGAAAATTGATGAAATTCATCATTATCAAAAACAACAGATAGATCTTCAACGAGAACTATATTTTGAACAAAAGTTACGACACGTCGCGTAAGCTTTTTGAAACAAGTAGCAATGAAGTTTTGTTTGTCCCGGAAGAAAGATATCCATAAACCACTGGCAAAACCATGTAGTTCTTTGGATCCCTCCTCTTCATATCGTACTCCTTCAGACCCTTCACCACGATGATATTCTGGCTCTTTGAGAACCCATGAACGTGCAAATATATGGTCTCCACTTAAACCATGGACGGGTGACAAGTCAGGAGATGACAAAACTCCATCACGTTCTAAATCTTTTATATTTGTTATTATATGTATCTATGCATATATTTTTCACAATAATAAAAATACTTGTTATAAAAAAAATTCGAGAAATAAGCAAGAACCATCAATTTTATGCTATTTTTAGCCACACTGCTTATTTCAAACGTCTAACTATAGCCTTCAGACGTCTGACACAATGATATATGTCTAAAAATTAAGCACCGTGCATATGTCAGACGTCTGATATGCCACCCAGACGTTTGAAATTTAGCTCTATCTTCTCCAAATAAAAATCATAGCATTTCAGACGTCTGAAATAAGATCCAAACATCTGCCCTATTTCCCTGCCTCAAAATTTTTCAAAATTAAACCAAACCAGACGTCTGATTTTTATACCCAGACGTCTGATAAAACTCTCTGCTTCTTCAATTTAGGAAATTCAATCAAACCAGACGTATAGATCAAAAACCAGACGTCTAATTTTATCTTCTGTACAAAATTTAGGTCAAACCAGACGTCTGATTTCAAATCTAGATGTCTGTTCCCAATCAACCATTTAAATTATCGCAGATAACGTCATTTTTTTCATTCTTCTACAAAATTATCACCTACGATTTTCTCAGAAACAATTTTCTTTCTAAATCAACATCTTTAAGCAAATTTAATCATAATGCCACTGCGTACTAAGAATCCTAAGGTGTCGAAAAGAAAACAGGACCAACCGGCCTCCTCTTCAAATCCACATGCATGCCTCGACGAACAGATCGAAAGGTGGATGAATAAAGCACCACATTCCATCAAAAGATATGAAGACATCCAAAAGAAAAAACTCCACATAGGTCCATTCTACAATCTTCTTAAATTTCCTTTGTATGATCTAGATGAACTTTGTGAAACTGCTGGATTAGAAACCCTAATTTCTTTTACTCCTAATGATGTTCAAATAGACCAATTAGCCATATTTTTACTCTACATGAATCTAGACAGTACTTTAGTATGGAACACTAAAAATGAGGATAACTGGCTCTGGTCTAGCGTGTATGGAAACACGATTAGATTAACTCCAGGCATAATAGGTCGAACCCTTGGCTGCTCTGACACAGGGGAAGATTTATACAACATTTCGGATATGCGCTTCAAGCCACGGAACATTATAACTCATCAAATTTGGGAAGATGAAATGCCAAAATTTTCTTCCAAATTTCTCCGTCCAAAAGCTCGACTTCTAACTCGAATGATAATTAACACAATCATCCCACGAATTGGAAGTCACGAGCAAATCACCGAATTAGAGCACAAAGCCCTTTATGCTCTATTTAGTGGAACAAGAATAAATTAGGCCAAATTCATCTTCGACGAGCTAATGCATTTGTGGACTCAATCAAGGCCGTCAATTATTTACCCAACTTATATTATGAGACTTCTTCGTGCACATAACATTCCATCATACCTATCGACATTCGAAGAAATCTCGCCTAAATATGCTTCCACCAAATTCTTCTCTCTGATGCACCTACCTGAAATACCTCCAGAATTCATGTCCTTCGAAGATTGGACGCACAATCGTCAATCTAGAAGAGTTGAGCCTCCTCCTCAACCTCGCACTGATCCATCCCAAGAAGAGGAACAACATCGAGAAGTCACTCCTCCTCCTCCCGCACCATTTGATTATCCGGGACAGGATGAAATTATGGAGACTCGAACAGATACAAATCCAAACGAAATGTTAGAGATCTCACTCTTTGAAACCAATAAATTTTATCTCAAAATCAGAAAATTTGGGCTAAGCGAATTGACAACTTCGAAACATCATTTGCTACACGCCTAGCCACAGTTGAAGAATCCCTTTCCACTGTCTTGTCGGTTCTTAAAGAGGTACTACAATGGGATCGCGGTCCAACACCACCTTCTGAAGATTGGCCAACCCCAGTACCTTCTCCTCCCGCAAAACATTCCAAACTATTTGAGGATGAACCTCTCAAGGAAGCTTTGACATCTCCTTCAAAGGCTAGCACTTCTGTAAAAGAAGAACCAAAGGAAAATGATCAAAATAAAGCTTCTCCCAAGTAGGGATGGCAATAGGGCGGGTCTAGGGTCTAAACCTGGTAGACCCGCCTCCGTTTTTACCCATCTGGACCCGTCCCATTGGGTCATCAGGGCGGGTAGACCCAGACCCGCTCAAAAGAGCTCCGGGTCTAGGGTCGGGTTGGGGCTTGGCCGACCCGCCCCAACCCGACCCGCAATACTACGATCACATGGGAACGCTTTATTGCTACAACGATGATATATTAATCCTTTTATACATAAGTGGTTATAACATGGACAATCTAATGTTCCATTCAATAAGTTATATTATTTTATGGTATTAAGTTGTATCACTAATAATTATATAATAACATATACATGTTTTTCCTAAACCGTTATCATGTGCCTTATTTTTATAATCTAACTTTGTCATTGTAAACACATTGACATTTATATATATTGTATCATTTAGTGACAATCCCTCTACAAATATAATGATTAAATACATTTATATTAACACATAATTTTGAGTAAATATGCAAAGTATCATCAGGCCTTGGGGCAGGGCGGGTCTACCCTGACCCGTATAGGTTTCGGGTACGGGGCAAAAGTTCAGACCCGCACCGGGTCTATGGGGCGGGTCTGTGGCAGGGTTTAAAAAACGCGGGGCGTAAAAAACCTGCCCCAACCCGCCCCATTGCCATCCTTACTCCCAAGGAAATATAGATTTTGGGAATCGTAGTTTTTAGATTTTTGAATATAAAGTTTGTACCAATCTATGTTTGTAACCACTTCAAGTTATTAATGAAACTTTCTTTTTGTTGGACGATTGGTTTCAATGTTACAATTCTTTTTGATAATGCCAAAAGGGGAGAAATATAGGTAGAATCATAAAACATTAAAAATAAGCACATATTCAGGGGGAGATTTATAATCTATATATAAGTACATTGAATAGTTGTCATCATCAAAAAGGGGGAGATTGTTAGGAAATCAATTCTATGGTTTCAATGATAACAACTATACAATGGAAATCGAATATGCATATATATATATATATATATATACAGGTAGTTGATAAAGTAACATTACCAAAGAGACAAGAACAAGACTCAAAAGAAGTATTTAGAGACTACAAGTTGATGAGGGATGACACAGGCATAGAAAAAGCAACATGCACAAATCCAGATGTCTGGGTGCACTAGCCAGACGTCTGATTAATTCCTCTGGTTTAAAACTCAGAAAGAATCAGACATCTGGTTAATGAACTCAGAAGTCTGAAACGTAACCAGATACATAAAATATATGAAGCAAGGCGTCTGAAATATTTTCTAGACGTCTGTTTTTGAACTCGGCTGTGTAAATTCAAAGTACAACTGTCACATCTGAAAAGACACGTTCGCTCCTCTTCACTGCAACTTTTCATCACCATGAGAAGCGACCTTAGAGCACTTACTAACAGTTGCAACTACATAAAGGATCTCTCCACCACTATAAATAGAATCGGGAATTCAAGAGAAATTTTTAACTTACTTACGCTCTTAAGTCTTATACTCTGATCTATACTTGATCTCTAGAAATCAAATACATGTATTTAACTCTTCTATATAATCAGAATTCCTCATTCAATATTCTCTAGATAGACATATATATATTGAAAGCATTTGTACTTAATGGTCAAACATCCGTGTTATAGAACACATTCTTGACAAAGAAACTTTGCTATTGTAAGCCTGTTCCTCCGGGTCAAGTGAGGGTTAGTTGAAAGGAAATTCCAAAGAGGAGCTTCGGGACTGGACGTAGGACGGGAGGTCCGAACCAGTATAAAATCCTGGTGTGATTATTTTCATTTACTTTGCTACTATCATCTATCAAGTTTTAAATAGATATATAATATAGTTAGTTGCTTATACTTGCATATATATATTCTACATGATCCACTCATATCGACTTTCACTTTGACTCTTCTTGGAAGTGGAGGCTGGTTTCGTAATGATCATAACACTTGAAATTTTCCTTTAAACATCTATTTGTTCTTTCCATTATTGTACATTTCCTTTATTATGCTCTTCTACCATCTAAGCCTACATTTTGACATTCATTATGCACACTTTACAGGTATTATGCTATCTTCCTCCTCCTTCTTTTTTAAGCTTTACCACCTAGAAAAGGAAGAGCAAATGTACGCACTTTTTACATACCGCATGCCTATAATTTTCTTAACAAGAACATGTCATGCTAATTTAAATATCATATTTGTTTTGTTAAGCAAATTAGACTAACATAAACCGAACATGTTCTAGTTTCTAGTTTACGAGTAATATCTTCAATTATTCTGAATTTTGGATATTGTTGCATCGAATCTTGGAGATATATGGACTGAAAATTGGTTAGCGGATCTCATTCAATAGGAAACAACTCTTTAAATGTGTACATTTGAGGCCCTTTTCCTTTATCAAACTCTCTTTCAATATCCGAATCTTCTTGCTTTTTTCGTTTCTAGCATCTATATATATACCAGACCCCAGAAAATAGAATTGGTATCATGCCAAATGAAGCTACTAGACCTACTATTAATCCAACTTCACTTATGTTCACCTTTTTTGAGGTTTCTGGCTTTTTTGGATTTTGTGGCTGTACTGTCTTTTCTTCAAGGTTAGAATTGAATGCCTAAGATATGATTTCATGCAATTCAGCTGCCCTACCTGTAATTACTAAAAAAGCAATAGCTACTTTTGGAGGTAAAACATTTCTCAAACCATTATTATATGAGAGGATTGGATTTTCTCTATAGATTGGATTTTTATCATATGTTGGGAAAATTGACAAATAATTAGTGCTTGAATTGTAGGTAACCCATGCATTTGCAATGCGGTCATCTTTGAGGCTGCTATTCAACGAAACATTTGCTATGGAAATAACTGAGTTGACATCGATGCCTACATTATCTGATGGAGGATCCCAAGGATTCTGATAGGAGTCAAACTCAACAGCACGTATAGCTACAATATGTATATTCAAACTCAACTTTTCGGCACTCATTGATGTGTCAATAATTCTTCTTCAATACATGTGGCCATATTATGCAGGCTTTAACTCTACCGTTACTTGCCACATATCCTGTTCTGACAAATCACTCAGGTCCACCACTTGAAATAGCAGTGAATTATGTATCCTTATTGAAGAACTTTTTTAATCTAAGTTTGAATTAGTAGGAAGTTATATTTCTATATTTGAAGTTTAGACCCGTCTTATTAACATGCTTGTTAGGTATGATAATCTTCTTGCACATAGTCTAATAAATTTGTAGTTAATGTTGATTTTCTCTTTTTGGTTTATCAGAATAGATGATTATTGTCACTGGAACATTCATTCTGCAAAACAATGCTGTGGTAAATTTCCATTTTTATTTATAATCTATCTTTTTTCCAACTACTAAATATGGATTAGATCCCATATAATCATAATTAACATCTTTATACATAAAATGATAGAGTCAACGCCAAAGAGGAGCGGCAAATGGCATTTCCATGACCGCACAATTTATATGTAAGAGGATTGCTCCAACAGCAGTTGGTATTATGTAAGTTTTTACCATAAAGTGTTACTATTTTCTTTGTGTTATTATGAAATGAGCTATATGAATCTGTTATAACACATGAACATTAATGTTTTATAACATGTATTTACTATTAAGCTCCATGCATGTGATCGAAACTCAGAGAGGTCTGGTGGCATAATGGTATTGTCTATACAACATGAAAACTCTGTGTTCACTGTCAAAAATAAATCTTTAAAATCTGTAGCAATCTTATTTCCATCTTAATCTATATTTCTGAAGCATACCACAAAACCATTATAAGATTTAGTTACATAATTCTAAAGCTAATTGTGTTACTAAATCTACCTATAGACATTATTACAGCACTATTTGGGAACATTAATAATATACACCATTTTTTATGAGAATGTTGTATATAATCAACAGATGAAAAAAATGGATCAGGGAAGAAATATATCCCATTTTTTAGATGGACATTCTTTTCTAATATATTTCAAAAGCTTCAAAATTCACTTTTGCCTCCTTTCAATACCTATGTTTAAAGCGTCTTACTACTAACAATTTATATAGTGGTCCTTGTCTTAAACCACACATATTTCTAATTAGAACTGCAAATATTTCTGGTCTACAATGCAAATATTATCATTCTAGCTAATGACCACCCTCGTAGAAAATTATAGAGACATAAACAAGGGTGCATTTATAATTCATTTGCGTGTTTATTCTTTTTATTTTTTTATTTATGTATGGAATTGCAAAGACTAAATATAGAACACTGAACAAACTTTTTCTCTCTTATGTGTTGCTGCTCTGGAGCAGCAGCGTCATTTTTTTTCCATCTTCCTAAATAAAAATTTCATAACACTTGAAGATTAAGGAGCGTGATCTGTTTGAGAATCCCAAAATAATATAGTTGTCGCATTGTGGGAACAATATATTATGACTTATCTAGTATTCTAAACATCTGATAACTCACCTACTGAGCAGCAAACTGTTGTTACCCCACTTGGTAGCTACTGTTTGGGTGTTAGATACCCACATAATACCCTTATTGGGTACCTGTACAAGCCCACGGTTCAGCCTATTTATTTTTTATGCATGAATGTACTGTCTGTAACAACTTATGAAGAAAAGTGGATGTAATGTACCATCATTAGTTAATGAATAAAATTCTTCTAAAAGTTATGGAAAATAAAATAAGATAAATAGAGATAACTATATGACTAAAAACACCTATGCACTGCCTGCTACTAATTTAGCAACGATAAGAAATACTTATGCATAGACAAATGTCATTTGATATCAATATTAATTAGTTGAAAGATCAAACTAAATGAGAGCATTTTTTGTTAGAGTTTGACTTACACCCGGACTCTGTAATTTTTTTTCCGAGCAACATTGATGCCATAAAATTTAATTACTACATACGATTCTGCAGGTAGGATTCAAGAAAAATTTGTGCTGGTATTTTACGAACAACCACAGTTTCCAAAATACGACCATATATAAAAACTATATATTTTGAGCTATCTCATGCATTATCTCCAAAAGATAAAGAAAGGTGGGGTGATCATATTCATGAGATGGTGGATTTTATTGTAGCTAAGTATGTATTGGAATCTCTTCAAAATAAATGTATGACTGATGATGACCCTTATATTTGATTCATGTGATTTGTCTATAGACTAAAAGTACTAAGTTTTGAAGAATTTTTTTAATGTAATTATAAATGAATCGGTGGGCACAAGCACACATGTATACTTAAAAGTTCAAGTGGTTACATGCAGTATTATGCACATAACTAGCTTTAATATATATTATCTAATAGGAAGTACCCAACTTGACTGATTGATATACAAAGGCAATAATCTCCTCCCAGTTCACCAAACAACAATATTACTATGAATCGTATAAATATATCACATTGTAATCGTGAGGCAAACACATACATACTAGCATATAGTATTCTTATTTTTTATGTTTTATTTTCGTAAGTGGCCAAACTCTTATCCTTTGGGTTTAAGGAATGACAGGATCCATTTCTTGTAATTTTCTTCTTCTTTTTATCAATAACTTCTTTTTAAATTAGATGACAATTTGCGACAACATTGTTAAGCAGATTCAACAAAGATATAAAGCAGAGACAGGACACCTACCTTTTATCTTCGAGGGCTCCTCTCTAGGTGCAGCCTAGTTTGGGTACTTAAAATTACGACGCAGACCCTCAGAAAATGCAGTATCAGTTCAGTAATACACTGGCGTTCTATTCCACATAAAACCATTTTTTAAAGTTTCCATCTTTTTATATTCATTTTTTCTACTATCAAAGAATAACAATATTTCTCCTTTTGTCCACATCGATATTGGTACAAAATCTATATAGGTTGCCTTACTTGGAAGAGCTGATGGTATTTTTGATGAATCCATAGCAATATATTCTTCTAATGTGGTATAGTTTATAGGGATGTAGGTTGAATACTTTGATGGATTTGAACAGCAAAAGAACTAATGATATATATAAGATCATGGCTTCTATGGGAAGTATTATTTCCTCCGAGTGTTACTTGAATTGTATAGAGGGTAAGAGCAAGATTCTTTATAGTGTTATTTGAAATCTATTTTACAGGAAATGCCTAATAATCAGAATGAATTGGTTTGGTCAGCTGATGCTAAGATCGGATTGAAATGGACTCGACAACTACATGAATATTTTGTTATTGCAGTTTCACATCTTGGAGGACTAGACGGTAAGTTTTAATTTACATAACTTTGAAATCAGTTTATAAATATTTTAGTATATATAAGTGTTCATACATTTCTGCATCATCCTTATTTTTGTAGTATTATTTATGTATATTATTATTTGTGGAAAAAATATGCATTAAAGTATCTTAATAAATTGAAAATGAGGAGAAATTATTTACAGGGTATTTTTTGAAGTATCTTACTGTTATTTATTATATTCTATTATATGGCAGATCCAATTACAATACTAATCACGGCATTCAACTTACCATGTTTTACTAATTTATTTTTTGAATTTCCGAAGGATCCCATTTCTTAGTATATTTAGCAATTAATTACCTTACATATTTTATGGTTAATTAGATCCTTAATATTCTTCTAAGTGCAATTTTTTAAAGATGATTATTCACTGTTTGAAGTTGATTGCAGTGCCTCCAAGAATCAGTAGTGGGAGTGTAGATGGAGTGAATGGAGAAATGTTCATGCAGGATACAAAGCTTTGGAAGAAGAGAGCAGAACACTACAAGAAGGTTGTTAGTAGCTTGGGCCAGAAGGGTAGCATACAGAGTTGATTGATGGTGGTTTTGTAGTTTGGCCAGAGTGTCGCATTTGTTGTTTTTAAGCTTCAAAATATTTTGTAGCAATGAAATTTGAAGTTTTCACAATGAAATTTGTAGAATTTGATATGAACTAATTAGTATGTTTGATTTTCTTTACAATTTGATGATATATTAATTTTAAAATTTAGTTTCATGTTTTTATTGCTATAAATTTGAATTTGTATAGTTCAATGAAATAATATGTGATTATACTATAAGATCCGGAATGGGATATGGTTGAATGAAATACTGTTAGATGCTGAACAAGATATGGTTCTGCTATACCAAGTTTGTAACACTTATAAGTGTTGGTGATTTTGCTATTTACTTATACAAGGAATTCCTAACGCTTATAACCGTTGGAAATTAAAATATTCCTAATGGTTATAACCATTGGGAATGTGAAGTAATTCTCAATGGTTATAACCGTTGGGAATGTGAATTAATTCCCAACGGTTATAAGCGTTAGGAATTTTGGTCATTCCCAACGGTTATAACCGTTGGGAAGTACCAAAATTCCCAACGGTTATAACCGTTGGGAATGACCCAAATTTCCAACGGTTATAACCGTTACAAATATGTAAAAAAAATATAACGTACCTGTTACCAACGGTTATAACCGTTGGGAATTTGATTACCAACGGTAATAACCGTTACAAAATGACAGTTCTGGTGTTGTGAACCATGCGTCTCACGAAACTTGCAGAACTTGCCAGATCTCTCCTCCTTCTTAGTCGACTCCTTTAGAGCCAGCTTCATGTACCATTCAGTGCCTTGAGTTTCCAAATAGATATTCTCGATTAAGTTATTCATCTTAATATAATTATCATACAAAGGAATCCTGGGATGATTCCTATTATCAAGCTTTCGCTTTTTGGCCTCATTGTCATTCTGTTTCTGACCACCGCTCTTGTTGCCGACATTTACATCCATATTCCGGGAACTCCCTGTGAACTATTTTACAACAATGTTGCTCTATATCACTTCAGCTGAACTCCCAGCCTCACCTCTTTGGGGAAAATTGTAAGCCTCCTCCAAATGCAGGAACTGATTAGCATTTCTGTAGAAATTATCCATCATCGATGGAGGCTACATTTCCAACCATCTCTTGAAGTCAGTCTCGGGATGAAGTCCCTGATTAATGCCATCAATACTATGCCATCATTAGGATTTGTTACTTCAGTCACAGCTATATGAAACCAGTTCAAGAAATCATTTAACGGCTCGCTTGCTCCTTGGATGAGATTTGATAATGACATAATATCTCTTGTACATGAAGTGTGTAACGGAATTGCTCTATAAATTTTCCCGACAACTTAGTGAAAAACAATATGGACCTTGATAGGAGCCAAGTGAACCACATCTTCGATACTCCCTTTAGGATAATTGGAAAGGAAGACATCTCACGGTATCAGATGCTCTATCCATATCCATATGCCACTAGTACTTCATCAAGTGAGGCCTTGGATCTATCTTTCCACCGTACAGCGGCATTATTGGGATTACAGACCGCTGTGGATACTTCAAACGCGGAATGTTTTCAGTAAACAAATTTCGACTAGGAGAGGTACACTACTCATCGTTGCTTCTAAATCGATTTTCACTTATAAGTCTCTTGACCATATCTTCCAAGTGCTCCGAGTCTACACGTTCGACTGAAAGGCGATAATTGGGGTCTACCATGGGGTTCAGCCCAGTGAACACTCATGGATAGCCTCTCAATACCTAGGCTCTCTAGACTATGGGAGATCCATTTATCCAGCAGTCCCCTGTTTGATTTTTGTGCTTTGTATCATTAGTAGGAGCTCGATATTCAAGATTCTGATCATCAATAGCATGTCCAGAGGTCACAACCAAGCCACCATCTAGATGTTGAGGTCTAACTCCATCATAAGTTGGACTGGTATTGATCTGTCCTCTTGGATTGGTACCAATCCATAAACTCAAGCCAATAGTTTGTTTCGTCCCTTGATTCGAGGTCTCAGCTATGTTTTGTTTCTTCTTCTACTTCCTATCCCTTTCAAATGACAAGGAACTTTTAGATTCTAAACTTGAATGGTCTAAGTCCCTCATACTCCTCTTATAACTATTCTAGGTAAGTTCATTCAATAGCATCAACTTTGCGGTATATACTGGTTTATCTCATTTCGAGTCTCCTGGAATCTATCCTCTATCTACTTCATCATACGATCCATCTCCATTTTGGTCATGACTTCAGTTGGATTCTGGATCTCAGCCTGTTCTGGTTGGGCAACTTCATCTACACGGTGAGTGTCTTAGTTCTTAGAATCATTAGTAGCTAAAGAAGTCATAGTACATTCTCTCTTTGATGGGGCCATGGTGAATAAGTTCTCTTAGATTATTGAAAATCTTAATAGTAGAACGTTAAGGATGGAAGATTGGATCTATCTCTTGGATCTAAGAAATCTAACAGTTGATGATGGATCTAAGTAGCTTGAGAATATCTTTCTCAGTGAAAGCCCCAAAATGTTTGAACCAAAAATGGCTCAAATACCCAAAAGATTGTATAAGGAATAAAAAAGGAAGAAAATAAAAAAAATGAGCAAAAAAAAGAACACACAACATTCATAATGGTTCAGTTAATCTTGGCTTACGTCCACTTAGTGATTTTATTGCTTAGGTCACTAGATTACTAGTAGTTATTCTTACGGATCGGTATAAATCTATAGGTGATTACAAGAAATCAGAGTAGAGAGTGCAAGATATAAAAAGGTCGATAAAAATGAACCCAACCCTTTTATTTATAGACATCAAAAGCCTAAAATCTCACCCTTATGATCTACACCTTGTTTTCCATGCCATAGACGAATTCTCCAAGAAAATAGGAGGACACCTCATCAATTATCATGGATTAGTACCGCTATGTAGGCTTGGATCGGTACTGATCCATAAATTCCCTATATTGATGATTTTCCACTCCTTGCCTTGTCTCAATTTATGGTTAGCTTCGTGATTCCAAACTTGTTTGTAGCAGAATTAGCTTATTTCTAAGTCCAAATGATGCATTGGTAGAGAAGTAGAGTTGCTGATTCCAGTGCCTGTGGAGATCGGTAGAGAATTGCATGGGGTTGACGAAATAACACTTGGAACGTGCTTCTAGTATCAAGTAGAGTGAATATGAGGAGTTGGGGCAAGTTTAGGTGGAATGTTTGTGAATAAATATCGATCCAAGTGGTTGGATCGGATTAGTACCGATCTGCCATTTGGTTGGATTTTGGCTTCTAGTTTCTTGGGATGGTATGGTCTTCACCCCATAGTTCTGTTTGTGACTGGTTTCTGAACTCTTGGGCCATCTCTCTGGGCTTTCTACCTTGAGTGCTTCCTATTTCGATTCATCCAGTCTATCTGAATATTGCCTGGTCAAAAGGCTAGATAACAATATATATTAAACATATGCACATAACCAATCATTATTGTAACAACATCATTACCTATAGGAATCTCAATTAACTAACAATGCAGTAATATATATATATATATATATATATATATATATATATAATTATACAATGATCATACATCATATATGAAACTAAACATTTACCTCTAACTGATTCCCTCAAGTCCACCTTGAAATGATGAGTCCTCTTTCTTTGGAAACATCATCGATTTTTCAAATTGCTAATCCTTGAACCACATACCATTTGTTATCAAATAGCTATTTAGTTTGATTTGATTTGATATTTTATTAGGGTTATGCATGCATAGATCTGCCATGAGAAGGAAGGAGGAGGCGGTTAAAAGCAAAACTAAGCTAGGGCTAGAGATGCTTTCATAATTGTTGAGAGGGAAAAGAGGATCATATCTTTTCTTTTCTTTCCCAATCTCCACCATCCATCTTAAACCCTAATCGCCCTTATTTTTAACTACCCATATCACATAATTACATCAGAAAATTACCTCCCAAATCTATGGTTTAATACCCCATATAAGCCCAAGCAAGTATGGTAATTAAATTCAATTTAATTTTGTTATCGATATCTCGTATCAATCGACATATTTATAACTATTATAAATATGTGCGGTAATATTTATTTCTCAAACCATATTCAAATTTGATAATTATTTTTTCATAAATATTAATTAATTTAATTAATTTATAATAATTATAAACTAATTAAATCGTTTGGTCTAAAGAGAATTCATCATTTCAGTTGTGAAACTTTTGGGTGCAAATTTGGTCAACGATTAACATCGAACTATTTGAATGTTAACGTTCACACATCAGTTAGTAAGTGGTGTGACATTATGGCCAAATTTATCGCTTGCTTTATTTCAGTAAAATCCAATTTCACTTTGTTAAACATTACCCAATTACGATATTTATTTACACCAATTCTCTTCGTCAAAACTATATCACTTTAGACTTATGGAATTTGGTAATGGTCAAAATTCCAGTATCATCCATATTCAACTCTATAGTCCAATAACAAATTTCATAGTTCAATAATAAGAATTATTATTAACCTAAATGTTATGGCCATAACTTTGACTTTGAGTTGACCATGATACTAACCTCATATAACTAAGGAGATGAATCCTCTCTTGAATAGTGCTTCACTTCCAATACTTCCACTCGACCTAACTATAGTCACTCGATGTAACGGCATGACATGATTTGACTATAACAAAAGTGGAGCTTTTATATTGAAGATCCACAGTATTCTCAAGTCGACATAACTGTGTAAATCAGCCATATCGATATTTTCTATTTGACCTTAGTTATATGAACCAATAGAAAACTATCGAGTGAATTGTTCCATAGTCATCTAGTAACTATCAGTGCCCCCCAACAACCATGAGTAATACACTGTCCAACATTTAAAAGCGTTACCTACTCTATCAGAATAACATTTATGTATTTTCTATTAAATTACTCATGGTTACAACACTTTGTAACTACTATCACAAAACATACCATTTATGTAATAGATATACTTTTGATTAAATTAATTAACTAATATAACCAAATTGTATCAAATATATAATAGAAAGAAAATACCTTTGATTTCGAATAAGATTGGTTATTAAGTTGGATATATATAACAAATTACATAAATGTTCATAGGGCATACCCCTAACTCTATCAGAAAAGCGTTATCTTTCTCCACAGTAAGCAAAGAGACTTGCTCCTCGAGTTCAGTAATATGAGCAAAAGGCCCTTGAGATGCCCGCTGAAGAATGAACATGTGCTTGGCTATCTAAAACATACGATAAACATAAGCTAAATCAGAATAAGCAAAGTTAAAAGTATATATTAACCAAGCAGAAGAGAAATCATACCGATAAGAGTTGCTGATAGATGATGTAAAGATGGTCTTTCGAGAAGGTCGAAGACTACAGCGGCATAGAAGAAGCCAGAGTCGGAGATTGGGTAGCCAAATAGATGAGATCATCAAAGCCCATAGCAAAAGTTTGAGCTTGGGTCTCTGAAGGTAGAGAATCTTTAGGGAGGGGAGTTAGACCAAGTTCCTCATACAAGCGATGGATACCCATTGAAGAAGTAGGAAATGAGATACTAAGAAAAGAATCAGAGGTATGAGCTTCTTTGGTTTGCTTTTTGAGCCGTTCATCCTGGAGAGTCTAAATTTATTGCGTCGGGGTTTTGCGCCGCCAAATTAGCATTAATGTTTAACTCCTCGGCAATGACAATATAAGTTTGATCATCTCCAAGCTTAAGCATTTTACTCGAGGGAAGAGTTGAAGTGTCAGCTAGAGCATCAGTGCTCGCTTTCCTTTTTAGTTCATCAACTGCCTTAGCAATAGATTCCTCGATAGGAGCAAGTTTAGTGGGTTTAGCTAAGGCAGGAGCGTGACCTTTGGCCTTCTTTTGCTTTGAACCAACAATGAGTTTAGACGAGTATAAATCAAAAAGGGAAGTTTATAAGATAACAATCTAAGAAATTCCCTTTAAGTTGTAGTGAAAACTTACCGGAAGGTTCAAGTTGAACGGGAAAGGAAACAAAGAAAGTATTCCAATTGCTGACAACCAACGATCATTTCCCTTGGGCATTCCCCTTCATCATCGGGCTCACCAAGTATTTTGTGGTTGTCTAAAATAAGGGAATATTTATGACAAATTGATTTCATCAAGAGTTTAAGTCTGTCACCTATATTCTTAGAAGCTTGAGTTAAGGACTTAATGGTATCAGCGACAGAATGGTTAAATTTCTTGGAAGTAGGGTCTAAAAGAAAACACACATTATAGGAAAGTAACTGATAAAACATAGAATATAGAAGATAGAAACTTACTGAATACAGAGAAAGTCCCCTTAATCTTATGGGAGTGACATCTGACAAAGATTCTCCCAATCCTTTGTCTTGTTAATTGAATGAGTGTTAGGATTTTTAGGGAAAGGACAAGACAGTACACATGATATCCAACTGTTCACTTATCCTTACAGGATTTGCCGGGGGCAGGAAGGGTCACAACATTTAGAGAAGGAATTTTATCCTCCCTAGCAATGACTTCTAGACAGCTCAAGTAAGTATATGAATTAGGGGTTAGCTTGTTCAAATTAATGTTTAGATGCTCTAGGAATTACAGAAGAAAGTCTGGGAAAGTCAAGTACCTAGAATGCCGAGTATGGAAAGGGGTAAAAGCAAAGAGTCGCTTTAGAGAATTGTCTATCCTGCCAGAGGGACCATCGTCTATGGCCTCTATATCTATGATTCCAAATCATCTAAGGAATGTGTCTACCTCCTCCTAAGAGGTAACGAATGATTGGTTAAGATTTTGGTCTCCTTTCTTTGTATAAGGAGAAGGGGAGCTCTTGCTTGGCTTCTTGCTGTCCAATTGTCTATCAGGAGATATAACACAAAATCTAGGAAGTATTGAACATTTTAGAAAATTGAGAATGCTCATGAATGCAAAATAAACAATTGAATGCCTAGCTAAATAATAGTTAATTAATTAAAAATTATTCAAATCATAATGGTTAAGTGTCAAAATCAAAAATTAGCTATAACATTTACAACAAATCAATAACCAATTAAGTAGACCATATATAGATGTCAGGTTAATAATAAAATGTCGAATTTGTAAGGTACTTGAGAAATTAATAATCAGTTGAAAATTTATTAACAACTTTTAAATCTGTGATGAGATGTTTGGATTACAACTAGTCAATAAGGCCTAATTGAAATATCATACTTATAGCATCTTAAATGGAAGGCCGAATCAATAATCTAATATCAAATTCATGGAATATCATATTAATAGCCCCTTATAAAAATATAATGGAATATCAAGTCGACAATCTAATGTCGAATTATAAGATTATCAAATTTATAAATACTGAGATTGGTTAGTTTAGACAGGATATCGAATTTATAAACCTTTTGTATAGCTGCACAAATTAATGATGTCGTATAAAACTTAAATAGGATATCGAATTTATAGCAAATCCATCAACACTATAAGTAGTTGTCGGGTTTGAAAAAGAGAGTGAATGAATACGAGGACATCGAATCTGTAACCTGAGTTACAACCCTTCAAAATAGTTGTTGAACTTCTATATAGATATCGGTTTTTAATTATCGATACAATGAGGGCTTAATATTTTAATTCAATTATCGAATTCCTGAATGGCTTCTGAGCTTCAAACCAGTTGCTTAAAAATTGGCAAATGGGTGAAACCTTTTGAATATCAAACATAGCAATAACGTCGAAACCAAGGAGTATCAAATTTTAAAGTGGGTTTGGATTTCTAGCAAGCAACCAATTTGTGATATCCCAGAAATTTGGGGCAATATCAATTTAATAATCTGCATTGAAAATTAAATTGATTTGATAATATTTGTTAATAATATTTGAATTTGATTTAACAATCTTCCTTTAAACAAATATTTAACTGATAATTTATCTGTTAAAAGCTAATTTAAATTGTTTCTATTTATAATGTATGTATGTATATACATTGGTATATATTATAAATAGATCAGTTTTGTTTTTAAAATTTAATAAATAAACTTATATTTTCTAATTCTATTATTTTGATAATTTGGAAATCCAATATTGAATAAATAATAATATGATCTTAAAAATACTCAAGATAAATTTAATTTGTTTAAAAGTATTCTAGCCTAGGTTTAAAATTTAAATAAAAGATTGTTTTGGTTCTTTTTACTTCAACTTTATAAAATAAGTAATTTATTCATGTAGTGATTTCATTTATGAATCATTTTAAATTAATAATGAGTGATTTTTAAACAATAACAATAATGCAATATTTTTATAAATAGATTTTAATATAAAAGAAATTGTTATTTTAAATTCATTTATATATATATATATAAGTATTTTGGGAAGCTATGGCTTGTAGATTTAAAATGAAGTAAACTTTATAAATATTAAACTTAAAAATAAATCAAATGTATGATATTTAACATAAGTAAATGACATAATAAAATATCTATGAACTTAAAAGAGAAAATAAATAAATAAAATAAGTAGTATAACAAAGAATTATATAAGTTTGAAATAATAAGAAGTAAATTTAGTATTGATAATTTAAGTTTAAAATAATAAGTGTAATAATAACAAGCACTTGTATTAGAAATAAAATTTAATACATAAGTAAAGTTTATAATTAGTAACTGGAATAAGCTAAGAACAAAATAAGTAAGAAAAATATCTATACACAAGATTTGTAAGAGACATAAAAGTACAAAAAGTTTATGCAGTCAAATAAACAAAGTAAGAATGCAGCCTGTAAAGAAAATATATGCAGGCAAGAATATAAACATGTAAAATGAAATGCAAAGCTGAGAAAAGGAAACATGTAATCATATCTGTACAATAATTATGTTGGCAATTTAACAAAATAAAAAAACAAAAAAAACATATGTGTAGCTGTAAATAAGAATGCACACCTAAGTAAAACAAATATCTTGTATATGGTAGTTAGTAGAACAAGCTAAAGCAAGTTAAGAAATAAAACAAAAATATCTAAACATAAAACAAGGTTAGCAGTAAACATAAAGTACTTAAAACAATAAATGCTTTCATTTCTAGCAGTAAAACATGTCCATACGAATTGGATGCAAAATCATTCCAGCCTCCAAAATAAATATCTTGCCTAATACAAACAAAATGAAATATTGTACCTGCAAATTTGCCTCAGTAAATACCTTCCCCTGAACTTCTTTATATACATATTATTTTTAGTTCATTCATAACATATTAAACCTGAAAAAAAAAGAAGTAATAACAAACACTTCCATCTATACAAACTAAGGTAATATTACAACTGAAGCATCAAACAAGAAAGCAAGAAGAATCAAAGGAAAATCAAGTAAAAACATTCCCAGTTTTTGAAGTTAAATTGTTTCAGAAAAAAAAGGGGGAAAGCTCTGTTTCTTTCCAAAAGCAAGGTGAGCAACCTAAATTTTAAACTACTTAAGTTTATATGATGCATAACTACTGATGGGTATATAACTTAATGCATTCCTGATATATGTGTTACTGTGTGTGTATGTTGATAGCCTGTTATACACCTCAGTATTTAAGATTTAAGTTCAAGCTTTGTTTTCAAAAACCTATGGTGCAAGATTTAAATAACATAAGTAGTAATTTGGTTGCATAGATTCTCTAGAAACATTATGTTTGAATGCAAGTATATATTGGTGCTTTTCTCTGTGCTTATATAGGAATATATGTTATGAATGTTCTGTTTTAGTTCTGGGTATTCTCTGTTCATGTTTCCAGGTTCTCATTTGCTTTTAAATTCTATATCTCTTGATGTAGTCTCTGTGTAAACTTAAGTTTTAAGTAAAACTTGTGTATTTAATCACCAGTTTTAGTTTTAAAATTTTTATTTTAGTAAAAGAGATATGGTTTGTTTCTGCTAATCAAATTTACAGACCCAACTATAAATAAGTGAAAACCCCAACATCATGATTCTATGATTCAGGCGTACAATCTGAAACATCATTCAAACTTATGATTTTTAAAACTAAAACTAAAATTTTCAGTTAAGTATTAAAGGAGCAGTTTGGGTTGGTTCATATTTTGCTTTTCGAGTCGCCGGAGTCGATCCCGTTGATCAGAGGGGTTGGGGTTTGGGTTGGAGGTGGAGGAGCGAACAGGGAGTATGGGAAAAATGTTGAGATGGTCGACCAATGACCATGGAGGCGGCAGCGATGGTTTAAAGTTTTTAAACCTAATTTTTCTTTGTTTTGGGTTTGGGTCTCGTATGCTTTGAATTGGTGACCGAGTGTTATGGGGTTTTGGAGGTGGCTAGAGGTGTAATGGTCGAAGCTTATGGCGGAGTTTCTGGTGGTCTGGCGGTCGGAGCAGCGAGGAGGAGGTGATGACAGGTTGGAAAAGGAGGCATGTTTATGTTTTACAGGTTTTGCTTGTACTGCTCCATTTTGATTTAGACGTGGTGATGAATTTTGGGAGGTCGTGCTGTTGTCTGGAGGTAGTCGGCGATGTGTTGGAGTGCCAGAGGGTGGCCGGCGTCGGTTGGTGCCACGGTGCATGTGCACCGTGCCGTTGAAGGTTGGGTTGTTGTTTCTGTGTGTAGGGTTTTTAGTTAGGGAAGTACTCGAGAATTCGAGTACGTGACTCGAAGTAAGGAAGGGGAAGACTCGGTGCATGTTGGGTTTATTCTCGAGGCAGAGGGTGGGATTCAGGTTGTAATAAACCTGATATACTCAGGTTTTAATTTGGTCCAAAATTCTTTACAGGATTTTATGCTATGTTTTAAATTTAGTTCAAAATATAAACCAATATTGAAACAATGTTTGAATCCAGAGTTTAAAGTAATCTTAGATGAAACTTTTGAAATTTAAAGTTTTCAAAATGAATTTGGATTTCTAAGCAAGACTTAAAATCAAGATTTTCAACAAAGTTTTGAAATCAATGTTAAAACTAATAGATTCATGTGACTTGAAACTAAATCTGAAAGATTAAATTAGTCTTTAATTATGAATGTTTTAAGAATAAGTCCAATAAAACAGTTTTGAAAATAAATCTGTTGAGAAAGTTTTTAAATGAAAAGAAAATTAAATTATTTAGCTTGAAAATTTGCAAGTCAAATATTAATGTATTTTGGAAATTTAAATTAGAGGTTGATGTTATTTACAAGATTATTAATTGAATTTAAATTTGAATAACGTTTAATTAATAATCCTTTTGAATCTTAAATTTAGAATTAAATTTAGATTTCAATTAAAAGTGTAATGTTCTAATACACTTTTATATTGATTAAGTCATTGAATAAGAAATAAATTATCTTAAGAATAATTAAGGCATTAAATGATTTAATTAATAAGATAATAAGGAATGGTAATTTATTTAATTTATAAATGAATAATTTAGATTAATTTAAAGATAAAGATAAATTAAGAAGTAAATTAATAGATGATATTAGTTAATAAAGAAATTAACTTCAGATTACTAATTAATTTATGTGATTAATTTTTGATAAGTAATCAGATTAATTAGATAATCTATTGTAAATGGTTAAGCGTAATTACTTGATAACAGTAATTAAGAGATTAATTACTTCTTAATTTTGATAAATGATTAATTTAAGTTAATTAATTTAGTTTAATTAATTTAAGAAATCATTTGACAAGTTGATAAGTGTAATTACTTAGTGTATGCAATGGAGCAGAATTTACTTAAGAAGTAATGAATGTTAATTACTGAATGTAATTAATGAAAGATGATGTGTTAATAAAGTAATTTGGATAATTACTTTTATAATTAATCTTGGAATTAATTAGTGGAGATAATTAATTATGGGATAATTAATTAAATTATATGAGTAATTAAGGATAGTTAATTACTGGAATGATATTAATCAAGGGTGATTAATTAAAGATCGA
Source organism: Allium cepa (assembly GCA_030765085.1). Lineage (NCBI taxonomy): Eukaryota > Viridiplantae > Streptophyta > Magnoliopsida > Asparagales > Amaryllidaceae > Allium > Allium cepa. The sequence goes on from CM060943.1 coordinate 846,333,792, forward strand.
TTACTTAATGTAATTAATTTAATCAAAGCAAATTAGTTTAAATCTAAATTAAAGGTCATTAATTAATTTAATTAATGATGAAATTAAGAATTGATTAATTAATAAATTTAATAATGTGGTGATTAATTTATGTAATTAATCAACAATAAATGTAATTAATTAAATTTATAAATAAGGTAATAAAATGTTATTTACTATAAATGATTTAGGATAATTAATTTGTAAAACTAATTAAATACTAATTACTTATTGTAATTAGAAATTGATTAATCAAAGGTGATTAATCAAGATGGATATTTAGAGGATGATTAATTAATTTGATTTGTAATTGATTAATGATTGTATAAGCAGGATTTATAGATGAAGTAATTAATTTAATTTACTTTAAATTAATTAGAGATTGAAGTAGTTAATTTAATTCATTTTAAATTAATTACAAATGGTATGATTATAAATCATTGCTTATGGATGAATGATATTGATAATTCATTTGTTGATTGTGATCTGGCATGAATTTTATCTATGTGTCATGGATGCTTGTTTAAATATGATAATATTTGATTATCTGATTGGATGATAATATTTTCTGTTTATGAGATTATCTATGAATATCTATTGTGATGTTATGAATATTCTATCTGTGTGTATGTTGATTATATTGAATTAAACTGTTAAGACTAAATAGACAACTTGGCCTTAAAAGACACGTTTTGGATTTCGATGAGACCGGGATCGGGTTTCCACATTAGGAACCTCTGAAAACCACATCGATTCCAAATTAACGATAGGTCGTGAATCTGAAGTGAAGATGAAGATTCAGAATGCAAGGGTTATCGTCGTTAACTCTGAGGGTGATTCCAAAATGAGTGTAACGAGATAATGCCTTCGGTTTCGTTCGAACCCGGAACGAACTTGTATGGATTGAATGCTTTCAACACATCGTCAGGCGGGTGATGAGCATTCTAAGAAATATGTTCTCTAAAGGTAATTGTAACCTCAAGCCTCATCAACCGGGAATGGCTAAAACGGGGAGGTGCAGCAAGGTTAGGTGGGTCATGCCCAAGCAGGACAAGGATATTCCCCTGTCTAGATGTCCCTTTATTTTTCGGTTGTGTGAGCGGTTGGTTGCAACAACTACCGGGGTTTATCTTATTCGGGACTGTTCAGTAAGGAATGGTTCCGGCCTTGTGTTGCAGGGGGTCGGGAGTGATCCTCGGTACGTTGATCTAGGCCACGTACTGTGACGGGCGGTACCCCAGTAGCCCTGCCATTGTATGGAATCTACAATCCAATAAGTGCCCACGGTTTTGATTGTATTACCCACTTTTGTAGCTAGTAGCTGGAATTTAATAGATGTAACAATTTCGGCCATTTTCTATTTACTTGAAAACCCTAGACCTATTATAATATCACAGAAGTTCCTATCAAATGTTTTGGTTAGCGTAAGGTAAAAACTTTTCCATGTTTATTTGTGGGGAGTCTTACGTGATACCCTTTTGTTTTCAAAAGATTTTCAAAGTTAAGCAACTTTAACCTGTTACTCATACCAGACCCATGTCTGACCCGGAGTTTATTTTTTTGTTTTTCATAAACTCTCGGGTACCTAAATTTTTACGGGTAGCCAAGGGATTCAGGTTAGCTTTGACAAATTCTGGAGGAGCAATGGAGCAGGTGGCTTCAGCGTTGTATATATATATAGTTCCGCTGTGTTGGTATCTCTGAGTCATATTGTTTGAGCTGTATTGGATTGAGGTGTATTAACTAGACAGATGTTTATAACCGTCTAGTATGTGATGTATTGTTTGTATAACTCTAATTGATGTTGTATATTATGTAAATATTTATGTGATTATTATATTTTATTCGTTCCGCTGTGAGTTTCTGATGTTGTTGTTCTTTCTTCTCTATCTTTTCTATTTTCTCATCCCTTTCTTTCTTTAAGAACGATACGTCTTCCTGGGATAGGAAGACGGGGTCGTTACAGTGGTATCAGAGCGCTAGGTTGAGTGAATACCTAGGCTCTTGAGTGATTTCTTCTTGAGAGAGCGTATTTGTAATTTTGATATGTATATATATATTTATATATTTGTTTCTACCTATTTGTTGGGCTACCTGTTCAGGTTTTCCAATGAGTAATAAGGGTAGATAGGTAGTGGTGGGTGTAACACAACTATCAATGGTTGGAAGTGTAATTGTCGAGACTGTAGGCCTAATACTGTCTCGAGTGAGTTTTGGACGGTGTAAGGATTTCATTGATCTCTGAAGGAATTTGTTAAGATTTGGAGTTCATCTTTGAAGTGTAAGAGTTTGTTTGAGATAGAGTTTGGATCTGTCGAGTGGACAGAAGTAAGTCAAGATATTTTGATACAGCAAGGTGTAGTAGCTGTGTGATTAGACACAGTGACTATTGATATCTCCGACGATGATTCTTGGGAACAAGTAAGGAAGAGTGTCTGCTTTGGAGTTGTCGCTGTGTTCAGCTGGGTGTTTTGTTTGTTTTGAGGTCCGAGTTTCTCGAAGAGCCTTGATAGGAAATCTTAGCATCTGTGGCAGCAATGCAGCTTGGGATGTTTTCGGTGTTGGCAAGAGATCTTCTGGCTTAGCAGTTTATCTGGAATGGAATTCAGAAGTAATTATGTAGGTCCATTTCTTCGATGGATTGGCCACATAAGTGTAGGCTGTTCTGTTTAGTAGAGAGAGCAGTCTCTTTGGAATTAGGCTGGATTGATCGCCAAAGTGACTTGCGATAAATTGAATGTTCTCTTATGTTTCCGAAAGATTTTCTAGATGTCTTCAAGGAGTTAGAGTTTTGTTAACATCTGGAAATTGAGTTTGGTGAAGCAGCTCAGAATTTTGGAGGAACTTCTGAGTTTTATTTTTGGAATGTGTTGACCAGTCTGTGCTTGAGTTCATAATCAGCACTTTTATCTGTTTAGTCAGAGTTGCGCAGTGGAAGCATGGTGGCAGCTGTTTTAGTTTGGAAGCAATTGGATGTTGCAATGTTTGGATTGGAGAGTTCTACAGGAGATTTTTTCAGAATCTGAGGCCAGTTTGGAGTGCATCTGTTTTATCCCTTCCGGATGATAGAAGTGAGTTCTGTTTTCTGTTTTGGAATAGAGTTGTATTCTGAGTTTGGAGTTGATCTTGGAAAGATCATTTTGTTGGATTGTCTTTGGTTCAGTTTGTTTCTAAGGAACATCAACAAGAGTTGAGCTGATCAGTAAGGATGTAGATAATCCAGGATCGTCCGAAGAGCTTTGTGGATAAGAGACGGAGGAATTTGGATTTTTGAAATCGGGGATTTGATTTTGGATAAGTGTTTGGTCTTCAGGATTGGATTGTCAGTTTGGATAACTGGAATTTGTTGTGTTTCACGTATCTCTGAGGGAGTACGTGTAAGATCTATCTCTGGTTGTAGAATCAGCAGTTCAGGGAGTTTTGGTTGTTGATTCAGACTTGTCTATAGTCTGATATCCTGTCTTGTTTTGTAGATATAGATGAGTAGAAGTTCTGTAGCTTAGTAATATTGTTTGTTTGGATTCTATAGAGCGAGTAACCCAGTATTTATACTTGGGAAAACTCGAGAAAATTCTATCCGGAATCTTGTCTAGACAGTTAAATTTGTTGTTTGGATGAATTGGTTGCTATAGTTCTTAGCATATGATTAATATATGCTTGTGTTTTAAACTAAATATTTAAGTAGATTAATAAATTACCTTTGTTTAAATTTCGGGGACGAAATTCTTTTAGAGGGGGAAGAATGTGATATCCCGGAAATTTGGGGCAATATCAATTTAATAATCTGCATTGAAAATTAAATTGATTTTATAATATTTGTTAACAATATTTGAATTTGATTTAATAATCTTCCTTTGAACAAATATTTAACTGATAATTTATTTGTTAAAAGCTAATTTAAATTGTTTCTATTTATAATGTATGTATGTATATACATTGGTATATATTATAAATAGATCAGTTTTGTTTTTAAAATTTAATAAATAAACTTATATTTTCTAATTCTATTATTTTGATAATTTGGAAATCCAATATTGAATAAATAATAATATGATCTTAAAAATACTCAAGATAAATTTAATTTGTTTAAAAGTATTCTAGCCTAGGCTTAAAATTTAAATAAAAGATTGTTTTGGTTCTTTTTACTTCAACTTTATAAAATAAGTAATTTATTTATGTAGTGATTTCATTTATGAATCATTTTAAAATAATAATGAGTGATTTTTAAACAATAACAATAATGCAATATTTTTATAAATAGATTTTAATAAAAAAGAAATTGTTATTTTAAATTCATTTATATATATATATATATAAGTATTTTGGGAAGCTATGGCTTGTAGATTTAAAATGAAGTAAACTTTATAAATATTAAACTTAAAAATAAATCAAATGTATGATATTTAACATAAGTAAATGACATAATAAAATATCTATGAACTTAAAAGAGAAAATAAATAAATAAAATAAGTAGTATAACAAAGAATTATATAAGTTTGAAATAATAAGAAGTAAATTTAGTATTGATAATTTAAGTTTAAAATAATAAGTGTAATAATAACAAGCACTTGTATTAGAGATAAAATTTAATACATAAGTAAAGTTTATAATTAGTAACTGGAATAAGCTAAGAACAAAATAAGTAAGAAAAATATCTATACACAAGATTTGTAAGAGACATAAAAGTACAAAAAGTTTATGCAGTCAAATAAACAAAGTAAGAATGCAGCCTGTAAAGAAAATATATGCAGGCAAGAATATAAACATGTAAAATGAAATGCAAAGCTGAGAAAAGGAAACATGTAATCATATCTGTACTATAATTATGTTGGCAATTTAACAAAATAAAAAAACAAAAAAAACATATGTGTAGCTGTAAATAAGAATGCACAGCTAAGTAAAACAAATATCTTGTATATGGTAGTTTGTAGAACAAGCTAAAGCAAGTTAAGAAATAAAACAAAAATATCTAAACATAAAACAAGGTTAGCAGTAAACATAAAGTACTTAAAACAATAAATGCTTTCATTTCTAGCAGTAAAACATGTCCATACGAATTGGATGCAAAATCATTCCAGCCTCCAAAATAAATATCTTGCCTAATACAAACAAAATGAAATATTGTACCTGCAAATTTGCCTCAGTAAATACCTTCCCCTGAACTTCTTTATATACATATTATTTTTAGTTCATTCATAACATATTAAACCTGAAAAAAAAAAGTAATAACAAACACTTCCATCTATACAAACTAAGGTAATATTACAACTGAAGCATCAAACAAGAAAGCAAGAAGAATCAAAGGAAAATCAAGTAAAAACATTCCCAGTTTTTGAAGTTAAATTGTTTCAGAAAAAAAACGGGGGAAAGCTAGCTCTGTTTCTTTCCAAAAGCAAGGTGAGTAACCTAAATTTTAAACTACTTAAGTTTATATGATGCTTAACTACTGATGGGTATATAACTTAATGCATTCCTGATATATGTGTTACTGTGTGTGTATGTTGATAGCCTGTGATACACCTCGGTATTTAAGATTTAAGTTCAAGCTTTGTTTTCAAAAACCTATGGTGCAAGATTTAAATAACATAAGTAGTAATTTGGTTGCATAGATTCTTTAGAAACATTATGTTTGAATGCAAGTATATATTGGTGCTTTTCTCTGTGCTTATATAGGAATATTTGTTATGAATGTTCTGTTTTAGTTCTGGGTATTCTCTGTTCATGTTTCCAGGTTCTCATTTGCTTTTAAATTCTATATCTCTTGATGTAGTCTCTGTGTAAACTTAAGTTTTAAGTAAAACTTGTGTATTTAATCACCAGTTTTAGTTTTAAAATTTTTATTTTAGTAAAAGAGATATGGTTTGTTTTTGGTAATCAAATTTACAGACCCAACTATAAATAAGTGAAAACCCCAACATCATGATTCTATGATTCAGGCGTACAATCTGAAACATCATCCAAACTTATGATTTTTAAAACTAAAACTAAAATTTTCAGTTAAGTATTAAAGGAGCAGTTTGGGTTGGTTCATATTTTGCTGTTCGAGTTGCCGGAGTCGATCTCGTTGATCAGGGGGGTTGGGGTTTGGGTTGGAGGCGGAGGAGCGAACAGGGAGTATGGGAAAAATGTTGAGATGGTTGACCAATGACCATAGAGGCGGCAACGATGGTTTAAAGTTTTAAACCTAATTTTTCTTTGTTTTGGGTTTGGGTCTCGTATGCTTTGAATTGGTGACGGAGTGTTATGGGGTTTTAGAGGTGGCTAGAGGTGTGATGGTCGAAGCTTATGCCGGAGTTTCTGGTGGTCTGGCGGTCGGAGCAGCGAGGAGGAGGTGATGACAGGTTGGAGAGGGAGGCCTGTTTATGTATTACAGGTTTTGCTTGTACCGCTCCATTTTGATTTGGACGTGGTGATGAATTTTGGGAGGTCGTGCTGTTGTCTGGAGGTAGTCGGCGATGTGTTGGAGTGCCAGAGGGTGGCCGACGTCGGTTGGGGCCACGGTGCACGTGCACCGTGCCGTTGAAGGTTGGGTTGTTGTTTCTGTGTGCAGGGTTTTTAGTTAGGGAAGTACTCGAGAATTCAAGTACGTGACTCGAAGTAAGGAAGGGGAAGACTAGGTGCATGCTGGGTTTATTCTCGAGGCAGAGGGTGGGATTCAGGTTGTAATAAACCTGATATACTTAGGTTTTAATTTGGTCCAAAATTCTTAACAGGATTTTATGCTATGTTTTAAATTTAGTTCAAAATATAAACCAATATTGAAACAATGTTTGAATCCAGAGTTTAAAGTAATCTTAGATGAAACTTTTGAAATTTAAAGTTTTCAAAATGAATTTGGATTTCTAAGCTAGACTTAAAATCAAGATTTTCAACAAAGTTTTGAAATCAATGTTAAAACTAATAGATTCATGTGACTTGATACTAAATCTGAAAGATTAAATTAGTCTTTAATTATGAATGTTTTAAGAATAAGTCCAATAAAACAGTTTTGAAAATAAATCTGTTGAGATTAAATGAAAAGAAAAATAAATTATTTAGCTTGAAAATTTGCAAGTCAAATATTAATGTATTTTGGAAATTTAAATTAGAGGTTGATGTTATTTACAAGATTATTAATTGAATTTAAATTTGAATAATGTTTAATTAATAATCCTTTTGAATCTTAAATTTAGAATTAAATTTAGATTTCAATTAAAAGTGTAATGTTCTAATACACTTTTATATTAATTAAGTCATTGAATAAGAAATAAATTATCTTAAGAATAATTAAGGCATTAAATGATTTAATTAATAATATAATAAGGAATGGTAATTTATTTAATTTATAAATGAATAATTTAGATTAATTTAAAGATAAATATAAATTAAGAAGTAAATTAAGAGATGATATTAGTTAATAAAGAAATTAACTTCAGATTACTAATTAATTTATGTGATTAATTTTTGATAAGTAATCAGATTAATTAGATAATCTATTGTAAATGGTTAAGCGTAATTACTTGATAACAGTAATTAAGAGATTAATTACTTCTTAATTTTGATAAATGATTAATTTAAGTTAATTAATTTAGTTTAATTAATTTAAGAAATCATTTGACAAGTTGATAAGTGTAATTACTTAGTGTATGCAATGGAGCAGAATTTACTTAAGAAGTAATGAATGTTAATTACTGAATGTAATTAATGAAAGATGATGTGTTAATAAAGTAATTTGGATAATTACTTTTATAATTAATCTTGGTATTAATTAGTGGAGATAATTAATTATGGGATAATTAATTAAATTATATGAGTAATTAAGGATAGTTAATTACTGGAATGATATTAATCAAGGGTGATTAATTAAAGATCGATTACTTAATGTAATTAATTTAATCAAAGCAAATTAGTTTAAATCTAAATTAAAGGTCATTAATTAATTTAATTAATGATGAAATTAAGAATTGATTAATTAATAAATTTAATAATGTGGTGATTAATTTATGTAATTAATCAACAATAAATGTAATTAATTAAATTTATAAATAAGGTAATAAAATGTTATTTACTATAAATGATTTAGGATAATTAATTTGTAAAACTAATTAAATACTAATTACTTATTGTAATTAGAAATTGATTAATCAAAGGTGATTAATCAAGATGGATATTTAGAGGATGATTAATTAATTTGATTTGTAATTGATTAATGATTGTATAAGCAGGATTTATAGATGAAGTAATTAATTTAATTTACTTTAAATTAATTAGAGATTGAAGTAGTTAATTTAATTCATTTTAAATTAATTACAAATGGTATGATTATAAATCATTGCTTATGGATAAATGATATTGATAATTCATTTGTTGATTGTGATCTGGCATGAATTGTATCTATGTGTCATGGATGCTTGTTTAAATATGATAATATTTGATTATCTGATTGGATGATAATATTTTCTGTTTATGAGATTATCTATGAATATCTATTGTGATGTTATGAATATTCTATCTGTGTGTATGTTGATTATATTGAATTAAACTGTTAAGACTAAATAGACAACTTGGCCTTAAAAGACACATTTTGGATTTCGATGAGACTGGGATCGGGTTTCCACATTAGGAACCTCCGAAAACCACATCGATTCCAAATTAACGATAGGTCGTGAATCTGAAGTGAAGATGAAGATTCAGAATGCAAGGGTTATCGTCGTTAACTCTGAGGGTGATTCCAAAATGAGTGTAACGAGATAATTCCTTCGGTTTCGTTCGAACCCGGAACGAACTTGTATGGATTGAATGCTTTCAACACATTGTCAGGCGGGCGATAAGCATTCTAAGAAATATGTTCTCTGAAGGTAATCGTAACCTCAAGCCTCATCAATCGGGAATGGCTAAAACAGGGGAGGTGCAGCAAGGTTAGGTGGGTCATGCCCAAGCAGGACAAGGATATTCCCCTGTCTAGATGTCCCTTTATTTTTCGCTGTGTGAGCGGTTGATTGCAACAACTACCGGGGTTTATCTTGTTCGGGACTGTTCAGTAAGGAATGGTTCCGGCCTTGTGTTGCAGGGGGTCGGGAGTGATCCTCGGTACGTTGATCTAGGCCACGTACTGTGACGGGCGGTACCCCAGTAGCCCTGCCATTGTATGGAATCCACAATCCAATAAGTGCCCACGGTTTTGATTGTATTACCCACTTTTGTGGCTAGTAGCTGGAATTTAATAGATGTAACAATTTCGGCTATTTTCTATTTACTTGAAAACCCTAGACCTATTATAATATCACAGAATTTCCTATCAAATGTTTTGGTTAGCGTAAGGTAAAAACTTTCCCATGTTTATTTGTGGGGAGTCTTACGTGATACCCTTTTATTTTCAAAAGATTTTCAAAGTTAAGCAACTTTAACCTGTTACTCATACCAGACCCATGTCTGACCCGGAGTTTACTTTTTTGTTTTTCATAAACTCTCTGGTACCCAAATTTTTACGGGTAGACAAGGGATTCAGGTTAGCTTTGACAAATTCTGGAGGAGCAATGGAGCAGGTGGCTTCAGCGTTGTATATATATATAGTTCCGCTGTGTTGGTATCTCTGAGTCATATTGTTTGAGCTGTATTGGATTGAGGTGTATTAATAGACAGATGTTTATAACCGTCTAGTATGTGATGTATTGTCTGTATAACTCTGATTGATGTTGTATATTATGTAAATATTTATGTGATTATTATATTTTATTCGTTCCGCTGTGAGATTCTGATGTTGTTGTTCTTTCTTCTCTATCTTTTCTATTTTCTCATCCCTTTCTTTCTTTAAGAACGATACGTCTTCCTGGGATAGGAAGACGGGGTCGTTACACAATTTCTTAATTAGTCTGAAAGCCCCAGATTGTCAAATTGCCACAAATAAGTTGGCCAATTCCACCAAGAAGCATAATAAATATATGATTTAACTTACAGTCCAAAGATTAACAATCAAAACTTAATTAATAAGCCTTAATATTGATTTGAAATCAAAAATGCCCAAATTTAACCGTACATGTAATTCAAAATAAGAATTCGTTAATCTAATCTATCGATTAAGATGATTAAAATGAAAATCAAACCTCGAGTGAATGCCGAAAGATTGGAAATTTTTGAGTAAATTTGAAACTAATTTTTTTGCCTTGAATTGATTTCGGAGAAAAAAGAAGGAAGAGGAAGAAGTATTTATAGGAGGAGAGAGGAAAAGCTTGAGCCATTGATCACAACTTAAATGAACGATGCAAATTTGAATGGTGCTAATTGGCGGCAAGCACTAATATCGAGGTGTAGACTTAAATAGTCAACGTTTTCTTACACTGGGGGAGGAGACAAATGTTACTACAAATAATAATGTCAAAAATTGAAGAAAATCATATCGAAATCCAAGGCATCGAAGGGAAAGCCAGGAAACACATAGCAAGGGAGATTACATTACAAAGTATTTTGGGAAGATATCGAATCTCTATAGTAGGGGATGTTGAACGCCTGAGAAGGGATGACCAACTATCAAGAGTACCAAATTTCAGCTGCTTAAGAAAATAGAAGAGGAGATGTCAAATATCATCAATGCAAGCAGTTTATGTGTTGTAAGTCATGAATGCAACAAGGGTCCTGTAGATCATCATTGTTCATAGAAAATACCATATATCGTCAACAAAGTAAGAAGGTTATATATTTTCAATATAAGGACTGATGTCATAGATTTTCAGTAAGGCAAGATGCCGCACTTCATCAATATAACAATAGATGTCAAACACTAGCAAGTTAAAGGACCCATGAGCTTCACAAAATGTGAGAGGATATCAAATGCTAACAATGTAAAGAAGGATGTCAGAATTCAACCGTATGCCCAAGGATATCGTATGCTATCAACATAAACAATGTCGAATCTTAACAATGTATTTGAGATATCAGATATTTTAAATTATGATACATGCCACCTTCCATCAATATAACTAAAGGTATCATACTTATCATGATGGGGGAGGTTGTCGAGTATCAACAATATGAAGGGATGACGGACGTGTACTTTAAACCAAAGCGCCAAATGGTAACAACATTGCACAGATGCCGTAAATCACCAGCATTCAGCAAAATGTCGTAAACCATCAATTCTCAAGAGGATGCCGAAAGCCATCAAAGCAAGGATAAATTTCGTAGACTATCAATAAAACGGGTGTCCCATGTCGACAACATACTAGAAGTTGCCAAAAATCAGCAATGAACAAAGGGATGCTGCATGCCATCAACAATGAATGATGTCGAAAACAAAGGATGCTCTATACCATATCCACACTGCCTAACTCCAACCCTATAAATACGGACCACATGGCACTATAAAAAGAGTGAATTCTTCTCTCCACTTTTCTTACATTTTGAAATTTGTAACCCTAAATTGATTTAGGGATTTTAGCTGATTGTAATATTGGAATTTTGTACACATAAGGACTCAAATGTTGAATATTTGCATAACATATTTCAAATAAACAATGATTTTTGACTTAGGATATGACTTATGACTTGCATATGACTCCTATGCCTAATTCTCATGACATGCATATGGATTATCTATTGAACATGCATACTTTTTGCAAATTGACACAAGAGTGATCTAGCCTATTACTAGCCAAGGATCATTTCTTAGCATACTTTGGGGTTAACAAAGAAATTTGTTAACGGAATTGATATTATCATACATTCTATTATTTGAACGTTGCTTAAATTATCCGTTGTTTTCCAAAATGCTTGCCAATTATCTAAGCTGCAAGAGTTTAGTTGAGACATTAAGCTATTGAGAGGTCGTTTTGTTTCTAGTTATAATATTCATGCTTAGTAAAAACTTATTATTTCTAGTGTAACAGTTTTTGTTGACCACCACTCATCAAATCTTTCTTAGCCATTATTACATTCGTTGTCCATTTATTTACTTTTCTAGTTATATATGTTCATACTGAAACTTTAATACAAGTTATTAGCTCTTGCTACCTTATTTGCTACTAAGATGAATAGGAAATATGGTTTAGATTGATAGAATAAAGGAAAATACATAAACAGCTTAGATTATAATACATATTTATTATATGGAAGATATATAATTTATACGGAAGTGGCATCTACAAAAGACAACGTGAAATGGCTCAACTGTTTGAGGTTATTAGAATTTTCCAGTGTCAATAGAGTTTAAAGTACCTAAGAAAAAAGTATGCTGTATTATTTATCACTATACATAATAATGTCATGTATATTTGTGATATTGAAACCAACATTTCTCGCATATGGAAAATCGGTTTTATCACCACCTTTATTAATTCGTATATTTCATATTGCGCTCATCAAAATTAGTATAATTTATGTCCACTCATTTGAAGATGATAAATCAACATATTTCAAATTGTGCTCATAAAAATGACTAATTAAGCAAATCCAAAGGAACAGATACTGGTATTAGATCACTTTGAATAAAATTTAAGGTCATTGTGATAATTACCTTTCATAAGTGTTGCCAAATCTGATTTTATTGATGCCACAATCCCTTGCATATGTTACTTAATTTCTCATTTCCATAGTGATAAACTATTTGTGCTTTAAAAGCTGGCAGGAGGTATATGTAGACACAACAATCATGGCCGATTCAAGTGCGACACAGGATGATTCACTCATTCCAAATGTTAAAACTAATTCTGCACCATTAAAAGTTCAAGGCATTGAACCAAATCTTTCTATTGTTCAATTTGACAAATTCACATCTTCTCTCTAAAATCCAATCAATATGATAGCAAGATGGGCAATAAAGAATATGGACTTAAAAGCAATGGTAAAAGATGCCTTAAATTTTAGACAAAGATTTGCGTGACACTTTCAATGAAATTAGTGATATAGGAAGAGCAATTGCTAATGACATGCTTATAAAGATGCATCTAACTCCATATTTTTTGTTTTGCTCTAATTTTTCTTAGCTTTATTTGTGCTTTATAATTAAACATAGTAACACACACCCCTCAACTTCACTTTTATCTATATAATTGCATACTGGCGCACTCTCTATTTAACCAGAACTCTAAATAATACAGTTACATGTGGTTTACTTCTAGTTTAACACATGGTCGTTGGAATCTAATCAACAAGTTCTATATATTAAACTACTGCGCAAAATACATCGTCATTTGGGATGACTATGCCATATAACTCATGTGTTTCTCCTAGATATTTCCAAAATAACGTTTTGGTCCAGGTTTGATAATCGGTTATTTAACTATCAAATAAACAATCATTCAAATATTGATTTAATTCCATATAGGATCCACCAAGCCTTTATTAATTTAATCTTTAGTTAATAAAATCACTTTATAAAACTTGATTAAATGATATTTACACAGCACTATTTCCAAAGCCCTTACTTCCCATTTATACTTGGGAAAATATTTATACTTTTCTTAGGGGCATAAGTATATTATCAAAAAAATTGAACAATTCTCTCTTTTCAAAATTTCTTTTGAAAACATTATTTACTATAAACCAATCCACTTATCCTTTATAGAAAGTTCCCTTTCAAAAGCTCACTTCATATTTAAATACCTTTATAAATTTCCAAATCAGTTCATAAAACACTTTTATATGTCTATAAGTCAATTTACAAACATCTTTACAAACCTCTAAAATCATTCATAAAACATTTCCCCATTTAAAATGTGACGACCCGGAATTTTCGAGCATTTAAAACCGGAATATTTGATTGATTTTAAATATTCAATGGTATAATTTTCAATTGAATTTCGAATATTACAATTTATTTGATAATTAAATTATTAAATTAAATAAGTGAAGTTGGGTAAATTGTCGAATCTAGAATTTTAAGTCTATCAAAGATAATTTAAAGCCTTGTAAAATTTATATTGATAATATTGAAGCTAATAGAAGTTGTAAAATTAAATTTAATAGTGATTTATTCGGTTTTAAAATTTCATCGTTTAAATTGAATTTAAAAATAGCCTTTCAAGGCGCAGTCTCGGAATTCGACGAAACCAATTCCATTGAGTCCGTAATATTGAATTATTGTCGGATTTCAAATTTCGTATTTATCGGAGTCAGTGTGTGAGTGTACGATATATATAAACACACTGGAAAAAAAAATTATTGATAATAATCCGTTGAAATTTAATTTAATTAGTCAAGCTTCTTGTATACGCCACTACCCTTATCTTAAAATCATGTTACCCTCTATCTTTCAGCCGAAGCCATGTCGAACGGAAAAAAAAGAGATCTCGTTCCTATTTCTTTAGATATCTCGTCCCCTTCCTTCACAAACGAGATCCCCTTCTTTCTAAAAAAAAATCAAAAAAATCGATCTGTTCGTTTCAAAAGAATAATGGCTGCACCCTCTCCTTTTTAATGCCCCAATCCAGTTCGCGAAAAAAAAGGAAAGAAAATTTCGATTATGGCATCGGTCGTTTGAAGCTTCTCATCTGCGACCGATGTTGCCTCGTTCGAGCTCAAGCTCGAGGGTTCAGTCTAGGTGCGCTCGTGTACACTTCGGGGAGGCCAGATCTGCGCCTTCAGGCGGTGTCACGATTTAGTTCCTTCCAAGCATGGACGGTGACGAGCGCCACACGCGGGTGCGGGGAGCAGTGGGTTGTCTTCGTGAGGTCATGTTGTCATTTGGAGGCAGGCAATTAAGGGGTGCGGCGAGACGCCTGGTCGCGAGCAGGAGATGGACGAAGGATGAGCCGTGTTCGACTGGGGTAGGAGCTCACATTGAACTCGAGTAGGGTGAGTGGTGGTGGTGGCTGTGAGTTCTCCCTGGAATCGATTGTTAGGTATAAAATCTTATTATTATTATTTTGTTTATAAAAGTAGGGGAGACAATTTTCTGGTCAAAATAATTAGTTTCAAAATTTACATGTTAGTTGGATTAAAATTTATAAAGTGGAAATTAATTGTTCGAATTTATTTCGAATATTGATGAATCATATAAATTGTTTGTCATTAAAAAAAATGTTTTAAAAGGGAAATTATATAGTTGGAACTAGACTGTTAACTGATTTAGTTTATCAAAAAGAAACTTATTATCAGATTAGTCCAAGTATTGATAAATTATACAATGGTTTATACAAGGTCAATTTAAAACTAAATAATAATTAATTATTCAAATTTGTTTGAATGTTAATAAAATCATCTAATGTTCATTCAAGGTTACAATCCGAAATGAAACAAGCTGGTCGGAAATGGATTGCAAATAAATCAAAGGTGAGTTAATCTCACTCAGTTTAAATTTAAATTTAAATTTGAATGATTAAATCTAAATAATTGATTGTATGGTTGAATTGATTGATGGGATATAGTATAGTATAATTTGAAATTGGCATATTATGTGATGCTAACGTCTGTGGATGCAGGGAAAACATGTTGGAGGGATCCAACTGGACCCCTCAACTTTTATTTAAATTATGTAATATTCTCCGCTCTGTTTATTGAATATTCTATGATGCATTAAGTGGAAATATTGAATGCTATGGTTTGGATGATATAATTGAGAATAATGAATTACCAAAAATATAAAATGTGATTTTTGAATGAAAATGAAAATGAAAAAAATGAAATTGCAAGTGAAATAATTATAGAATAAATTTAAGAATGACTTGAAAAAGAAATAAAGTAACTTTAAAATTCTAATAAGTGAATCCTGAGCATGGAAGGGAAAATTTGAATAAACAGGAAGTTGATGAAGTTTAAAATTCAGTGTTATTATTTAAAAGAACAAAACATTTATTTAAAAGCTAAGATTTGAATTATTGAAAGAATAAAGGAAAAAGTAGGGAAAAATCTGGAATTTGTATATTTCAGTTAAAAGTTTTAAAATCAAATGAAAAATAATAATAGCAACAATAATTAAGTCCCTACTTAATAAATTTTGAAATGAATTAAGTAATTAAAGAAATTTATTTAAATGGGATAAACTTGAAATCAATTTGGGAAAGTTGATTTAAGTGGTTGAATTTGGATATTCTCCCTGGATGACCAAGTACATTTTCATAGTAAGTTTTTAAATGTAAGTTACTAGGTTTAAATTTTTTTAAAAAGGTATGTTTTGAAAATTTATTATTTTTAATATTTATAGTCTAAAGTAAGAATTTTCTCAAATCTATTATAACAGGAAGTACTTAAAAGTGACTTAGTATTTTGTTTTTAAAAGTATAAATCTAGTTTTATATTTATTAAATAACCTTATGTTCAACTGTTCATATAGTATGGTATTTTAAATAAGTTATTGATGTAGTTTTAACTTAAATGTTATAAAGAATATTTCAAAGTAAAAGGTTTAAATTATTTTTAAAATCTAGTTTTGTGCTTGGTGATTTCAGTGGAGATAGAAAATATTTGGGAAAGTTTATTTAGAAAAGAAGGAGGGTTTTGAAACTATTTTCAAAGGATTGAAAATAGATATATATCTTGTGAAGATATTTTTGAAGCTAATAAATAATTTGGGAAATTATTTATTGTGTGATTGATGTTGTGAATCTTAATTGATAGTTAAATAACCGACTATCAATATTGGACCATGCGTTAATCGTTTCGAAGAGACCGGGATCGAGATTTATTTCTCGAAAACCACTTCGATCCGGTTTGTACGTTTCGTGCGAAAAACGTGTTCGGAGTCGAAGATGGAGCAGTGAAGTGCAAGGGCTAGTCGCTACTAATCCTGAGGATATTTCCAAAATGGATGTAGTAGGAATAGTGCCTTCGGTTTCGTTCGAACCCGGGACGGACTTGTATGGATGAATGCTTGTGAAACATCGTCAGGTGGACGATGGGCATTCTAAGTGAAAACGTTCTAAAGGTAACGTTTAGCCTCAAGCCTCTCCAAATGGGAATGATTGAAAATCAGGGGATATGCAGCAAGGTGAGGTGGGTCATGCCCAAGCAGGACAAGATAATTCCCCTGTCTAGATGTCCCTTATATATTTCGTCTTAGTGGGTGGTTGGTCGTGCCAATAACGGGGTTTATCTTGTTCGGGACTGTTCAGTAAGGAATGGTTCCGGCCTTGTGTTGCAGGGGATGAAGGGAGTAATCCTCGGTACGGTGATCTAGGCCCCGTACTGTGACAGGTGGTACCCCAGTGCCTAGTCATTAGTTGGAAATCCATTCTCCCTACAAGCCTTGTACGAGTTTTGTTTGTATTACCTACTTTTGTGGCTAGTAGCTGGAATTTAATGAATGTAACAATTTCGGCTATTTTATAAGTATTTGTATATAGACCCTATTATAATATCATAGGATTTCTATAAAAATTGTTTTAACTATCGTAAGGTAAAAACCCGACATGTTTATTTGTGGCGTGGTCTTACGAGATGCTTTTGTTTTCAAAGAATTTTTGAAACTTTAATAATCAATTAGGTGTGATTTTCTCACGCTGGTATTCCAGACTGACTCGGGTGTTGTTTAACTGTAATGCTCGGGTCAGACCGAGTATTATAGAATACAGGATATGATGCTATGGAGCTCAGGAGACAAGCTGGATGACGATACGTATTCTCGTACTTGTATATATATATTTTTCCGCTGTGTTGAGTTTTTGTGTACCCATTGTATGTTATTGATGTGAGCTGTGACTGATGTACTCTGATGATGTAATATATGTAAACTGATATATTTGATTTTGAGTAAAGATTAATTACTATTTATTATATTTTATCCCGCTGCGATGGTTAGATTCTGATGTTGATTTTGTTTTCTCTTCTTCTACCTCTTCTTCCTAAACCCAAATGGTTCGTATTTTTGTGCAACTTGAGTTGATTGTTGTAGAATAGTGTTGACTCAAGGGGTACGGATTTGCGGGCTGTCACATAAAATACCTTTGATAAATCTTCTTTAAAAAAAATCCTATATAGAATATCTTTTGCAACTCATCCTTTTAAATCACTTTATATAAACCTTTTTACTTAGTAAAACCCATTTTATAAACAAGTCATTATTTATAAATACCTTTATAACATAATATAACCTATAAATCATTTATAATCTTTAAACCAAATTGACTAAAGAATTAACTACTAATTTATCTCAATTAATTAATTAAATAATCTTTTAGTTAAAACTTAAATAATAAATAAAACCTTAAATAAATAATTATTTTAAATTAAACCATAATTAATTTATAATTAAAAATATTTAAACATGTGATTAATTAAATAAATAATTGGCCTTATATTTGATTAACAATTAATCAAAAATAAATTATATACTTAACTCATAATTAATTGAGAATTAATCTTACTTTTAAAGGATAATTTACTAGTACTAATATTTATTTAATTAAAATCATTGAACTTTTGTAACGATCCAGATTTTTCGACGTTAGATTTAGAATATTTAATTGGTTTTAAATATTGAATTTGAATTATAGATTGATTTTGAATACGGAAATTTAGGTTTTTATTTACGGAATAAATTCAGATTTTAAATATAGCGATTATTGGATAAATTTAATTATTGAATGTAATAATTGAATATTAGTTAAATTAGTGTATCTTGAGTTTTAAGCTCGATAAAAATAATTTAAAGGCTTGTAAAATTCTTATATATAATAATGAAGATAATAAAAATTTTAAAATTGAATTTAAAAGTGATACGTTCAATTTTAAAAATAGCTTGTTTAAATTGACATTTAAAAATAGCCTTTCGAGACACAGCCTCTGAATTCGACGAAACCAGTTCCATTGGATCCGTAATATTGTATTATTATCGAATTTCAAATTTCGTGGTGTTTTTGACTATTTATCGTATGGGATATAAACGCGCTGAAGTTTATATCAAAAATTTAATATAATAATTGGGTCCAAAAAGCTATCTTCTCCATACGATCGAGTTAGGACTCGAAACCTTTTTCATTGCGTTTGAAATAGGGGTATAAATTATGAATGCCTAGCGGCATGTCTCGATAGGGGATCGAGATTTTAAGCTATGAAATCGAGATGTTTTGTAATTTAAATAAAATACACATATTCATTTACTTGACAAAATATTTCACATCAGCTTTTCCCCTTTTCAAATCACTGGTTAACCTATTCAAACACGTTTCCCCTCCTTTCACTCTTTTTAAAACATCACGGCTGAATAGTTTACACTAAAAAAAATAGAAAGGGGCAATCGCGACCTCGAACTTGGCGCGCGCGCAAGGCAGAGCAATGGTCGACGACGTCGCGGATTTGGACATACTGGCTTCGGCTCGACTAGCATTAAGGCGCTCGTGCGGTGCCGTTTAGAGCAGCAATGTGGGATTTTCGCGAGTGCATATGGAGGGAAGGAGTGCGCAATCAAGTTGCGATATGTTGAGGAGAGATGGGTAGCGGAGCTCGCGACCTGGGTAGAGTGAGTTACGGCGCTCAGGGCATTGTAGGTGATCGCACCTATGATAGTGAGGGGCTGGAAGCTTGGGACGGTCTTCAAGGAGCGTGCGGTGATGCATGGAGATGTATGGCAGCACTGGGAGCTGATGGAATCGCGAACGCAAGGATAAAGGTGAAAGCAGCTTGGATAGGAAGGTGACTGATCAACGGTTCTGTTTGTCTTAGGGTATTTAGTTCGAAATTAAATTTTGAAATTAGTTATATCATTCGGTTATTAATTCATATCATGTTCATAAGAGGTCCAAATTAATTAAACAAGACGAATTTGGATTCATAGATGAGAAATGTACGAAGCTGAGATTAATTTGGAATGGTTAACAAACTCGGAAATCAAGGTGAGAATTTCTCACCCATTTTGGGATTTCCATATTTAAAATTTAAATGTTGAATTTAAATTATTGGATGTTGATTGGGTTGATAAATTGTAATTATTGGTTGGATGATTATATAATATATAGTAGTATATACAGTATTTGGAGTGATATTCCCACATATTATAGCCGATGAGACTCTATGTGCCCCGCATAATAGCGGATGACCATATATACCACGATATCACCCTCGAAGTGGAATTGGTATTTTTTATATTGTATTAACTTCTGTGGATGTAGGGGAATAGGTTGGAGCGATCCAACTGGATTTCTCAAATATATTGTTTAAATTTCATATATAGTGATATATGATTTGTGTAGAATAATCTAGTATAGATTATTGTAGTGATTGGAACTATTGGATGATGTTGTAGCACTGGCCTAAATTTTGTTAATTTAAATTTAAAAATTTAAAGAATTAAAAGGAATTTGAGATAAAATATATATATTGGAACTGGAGTTATTTTAAAGAAATTAATTCGAAAAATATATATTAATTTTTGGTTATACCTAACTATTGTGAATTATTAAATGGGATTTTAAATTATATAAGGAAATTTATAAATGATATTCTAGAAATATAAAAAGGAGTTAAAATCAATATTTAAAATAGATTGGAAGTATTAATTGGAATTATAAGAAAGAATTTATGTAACGGAGTTAAATAAATAAAATTTATGTTATAAACAGATAAAAACCAAAAAGGTTATAAAATTTATAAACAATGTTATAAATAAAGGAATTCGATATCAGATGGAAATTGGAAAATATAAATTCATAGGGTGAGTTTATATTAGAATATGAAAAGCAGGGTTGAGAAAGAAATTGTAGATTTTACTTTTGAAATGGAAATGGTTAGGGAATCGAAAATGAATCGATATGTTGTGTATTCGAGAGGGTGTTATAAAATGAATTAGTTATTGAGATTTAAAATATATTATTATTTTTACGAAGTTAAGTTGGTTTTTCAAAAGGGAACCCTTATTATTTAAACTATGAAAATTTAAACTAGTTAATATTGGAATTCTTCGAAAAATGGATTTTGAAATATTTAATGTTTATTGAAATAATTTTTTTAACCTTTATAAGCTTTTTTGTAAATTGATTTGTTTATTTTAAATGAGTTACTGATGGTTTATTAATAGTGTTTAATATTTTATATAATAAGCTAAAACATATTTTTTAAAATAAAGATAAGTTATTATTCTTTAAAATGCATACTATATATATATACATGTATAGTTTGAAAAGATTGAAAATTTAATTATAAAATCCTCTCAAGACGTGTAAACAGCTTTTATTTTAAAGATGAGATTTTATAAGAAAACCCTTATAATGGAATTTGGAGATTTAAGAAAAAATTCCGATGTGTAGATGTGATAACTTCGAAAGGAATGTGAATTCATTTAAGGAAGTTAAAAATGGTTGGCTGGGATTATAAATAAGTATATTCGGGTTGGAAATCGTAAGAAGAATTATAAAAAAAAGTTTCGGAGACTTATGAGATAAGTTTGGAATATTTTAAGGTTAAATATTAAGATGATTTTGGAAACTATATGCATAAATATTTTCCTAAGTATTGAAAGGTAGGTTTGAAATAAATATTCCGAGGAATTATAAAATAAGGCCTAGTGTTGCTTATGGATGTCTATTGATAGTTAAACAACCGACTATCAATATTGGCCAATTTTGTTAATCGTTTCGAAGAGACCGGGATCGAATTTACTTATCCAAAAACCACTTCGATCTGGTTTGAACGTTACAAATGAATACCGTGAAGATGATAAAGACAGTGATTCAGTTTGTCCAGTCCCAGGGGAAGTTGTATGGATGAATGCTATCAGAACATCGTCATTGGAGGATGATGAGCATTCTAAGTAAATTGTTCTTGAAAGGTTACGCTTAGCCTCGAACCTCTTCAACCAGGAATGACTAAAACAGGGAAGATGCAGCAAGGCTAAGTGGGTCGCACCCAAGTAGGGTATGTTATCACCTTTCTAGATGTCCTCGGAAAACATGTTTATTATGGATATAGTTGTGCATGGAATGAGCGCTCGGTGGTAAAGGTGGGAACACCCGGGGTGATAACATATTCGGTCTATCCAGGCCAGGGGTAGGCCGGTCTTGTGTAGCAGGGGATCCCGGCGTGGTCCTCGATACAATGTTCTAGAGGTGTACTGTGGTGGGTGGTACCACAATGGCCCTGTCATTCGATGGAATCCATTCTCCAATAAGCATCGTACGGTTTTGATTGTGCCCAACTATGCTGGAATGTGAGATGCAAGTATTTCAGCTATTTTCTATTTACTTTCTGTAGACACATTTATAATATCAGATGATTTTGATATAAATTGTTTTGGTTATCGTAAGGTAAAAACACGTCGTGTTTATTTGTGATGTGGTTTTACGAGATACCTTTTTTTTCCAAAGGATTCTGAAAAGTTAATTCAAATTGAGTGTGATTTCTCGCACTGGTTTTCCTGACTGACTCGAGTGTTATTTTATTATAATGCTCGGGTCAGACCGAGTATTACAAATTCAGGTTAGGATGCTATGGAGTTCAGGAGACGAGCTGGAGGATTTCTGATGTATATCACGTACTTGTTTTATTCCGCTGTATGAGGACATGTCATTATAACTGTGCAGATTGATGTATTAATTGTTGTACTCTGATGATTGTAAGTATAGACAGTTACAGATTCTTTTGTATAAAATATGTTATTAAATACATTTTTCCGCTGCGATTATGAGATTCTGTGTTGTTGTTTCTATTTCTTCTTCTATCTTTTTCTTCTTTAACTTAGTTATTCGCTCTTTCGTACAATTTGGGTTTAACAGAAGTGAATTATTATCAACCAAAGAGTACGAAACTACAGGTCACTACACTTGGTATCAGAGCTGAAGGTTAAGTGAAAACCTTGGCTCTAGTGGGGATTGCTCATTAGAGATAGAGTCAGTAGTACTCTAGAATGTGTTGAGTGTTATGATAGATATGAGCGCGTATTTGTTAGTGAATATAAAATGGTTTATATTGTATTAACTTATTGGATGAGTGGTATGTAAATTCTGATCGAATAATGGGACGCCACTAAACCGATAGGAGTTTCTAAACACTTGAACCCGATAAACTGACACGGTATGGTTTTAAAAGTGGGTAAATGAAATAATTTTACCCAAATATACATTTTTATATAAAGAAATGATTTTATAGAAACTATTATAGCATACTAGAGTGTTTGGATGGTAATATTATAATCAAAATGAGATTACAAAATTTGAAATGGTTATATATTTATAACCAAAGGGAAATTGAATAAGTATGGATTATACAATTGAATTAAAAACTAAGATTTGATTAAAACCAGAGTTCGAAATATTAAATCCCGGAGATTTTTAGTAAAGGTTTCCAAAGTGTTTGAAAATAAACAATTGTAATATTACGTTTGAAAGGATTTAGAATAGAAAAATTGTGTTAAATGGATTTTGAGGATATATAGCGCTGAATTCACTACAGTCGCTGGAAAATAATCCTGGTGATGATTGTGCAGCATCATCAATATTCATTTTTGACTTTCTAAGTGACTGATTGCTACCAGTGTGGGTTGATATGGAAATTTTGGAGAAGAACAAGTTTGTTCGAAAATTCTAAAGGGAAATTGTTTGGATGGAACCGAGTGAATTTTTAAAATTCTAATGGAATGGTTTGTTAAAAAAAGGGGTTATATATGTATAATTGATTTCAAAGTGATCTGAAATAAATACCGGGTGTTTAAAAATTCTGGAATCCTGATTTAAATAATCTGGAGATAATCAAGAAATAAGTTATAAACTTATAAATGGCGAATGATTTTGAAGAAAAATATGGAAATTGAATCTTGGAATTAAAATTTAAAGTGAAAAGTTAAAATGAACTTAACTTAGATTAAGCTGAAGAAATTAAATTTTTGAAATTAAACTGATTTTGATTTGAACAGAACAAATTGGTGAAGTAGATCAGTTAAATAAATAAAATTGGGATGCGAATGAATCCAAATGGAAAATAAAATTTAATGGAACTGAATTCTTACTTAAATAAATTAAAGAATAGTATGAAGTTAAATTTAAATTAATTTAAATAAAAATCGAATTGGAATAAATAAATTTCAATAGCTTATAAAAAAGAAATAGTTGTGTGCTTATAAAATTGAAAAGTGAAATAGAAAAACCGAAATAAAAATGGTGGATATTTTGGTAAAGGAAATTAAATCCAAATTTGAATTATAAAAAGAAATTTGAACTCAAGAAAATTAGAAGAAGTGATTTTTGAGATGAAAATTAGATATTAAGTATAAATTTGAAGTGAAATAATTAGATAATTAATTAGTTAAATGATCATGAAGGTGAAAATTAACTTGGTTAAGTTGAAATTGGATTGTGGATTAAAAATGGATATTAGAAGTGGAACTTGAGTGTAAAATACAATTCGACCAAATGGTAAGCGAATGAAATAAAATCGGAAATGTGTCAAATAAAATGGAATTGGATTGAAATAAAAATGGCTTAAGTTATAAATAAATTTAGTTTAAAGCGTAAGTAAATTGGGTGTGGTCTTGGGTAAGAATTAAATAAATTTGGATAAGAAGTAATTTGGAATCTGGATAAGAAGTAAATTGGAATTTGGATAAGAAGTAAATTGGAATTTGTTTACAAGAAAAATAAACTTAAGCTCTAGAATTGAAAATATTTGAAGTGAGTAAATTAACTTAAGTTAATAATCTTGGATAGGAGCTTGACACAAATAAAGTTGTAAATTAGCCATTAAATAAAAAAAAAGCATGGAATGTTCCGAGCTAAATAAACTGGATTTGAGAGCAATGAAGATGGATATGAATGGGATGTAAATTAAATTGATTGAGAATAAATTTAAAATGGAATAGAATTAAAAAAAAATTGATTTGGAATCAATTTAAAATGGTTATAAGCTAAAATGGTTATTCTATTAAATGAATAGCGCCGAATTTGCATAGAAAAATTATTGTTCGGCGTAGACGGAAGTAAATGAAATTCTATGAGTTAATAGAAGTGAATAAATTGATTTTAAACCAATTTTGGAATGGATATGAGTTGAGTTGGCAGAGAATAAATTGAATGCAGGGAAATTTTGTTGTAAATCATTCTGAATAGAATGGAATGGTATGAAAATAGAGTGAAAGCAATTAAATTAGTATTGGAATATTGTAGTCGCTTATGAGTATTTGCTTAGCATGATAGTTTGTGAAACCTAATTGTTTGGTACTTACGTGTTTAAATTGAGTAAATACAGATACCTGGAGGCCGTTTGGCTAGACTTTGGTCGCACTAATCGCAAAATAAGTAAGCCGGCTTAAAAATGCTAAATAAAGGTACGCCTACGCAATAAAAGAAAGAAAATTATAAAATATTGTTATATATTTTGTTTTTCTACCGTGTGGGTAGATGTATATATATTTGTCTCTCTTATCATATTGCAAAAGCCCCTTCGTAAAATGGTGACTGCCAAAAATTTTCGAAAATTTAGGGTGCTAGAAAATTTTCGAAAAATTTTGGAATTTTTTTGTTAAAGATGAATTGATTTCGAATTGTAATTGGAATAAAGAATTTTGGAATTAGAATTGGAACTAATTGTTTTGGTTGAGATTAAAGGATTTGAAAGATGAAATATCGAATTTTCACTAAGCGGATTTTAATAAGTTAATGGGTTTATAGCATTTTCCTACCTTAGCAATTTCTGGAACGAAATTCTTTTAAGTGGGGAGGAATGTAACGACCCAAATTTTTCGACGTTTAATATAGAATATTTAAATGGTTTTAAATGTTGAATTTGAATTATAGATTGATTTTGAATATGGAAATTCGGGTTTTTGTTTATAAAATAAATTCGGAATTTAAATATAGCGATTTATTGGATAAATTTAATTATTGAATGTAAAATTGAATGTTGGTTAAATTATTGTATCTTGAGTTTTAAGCTCGATAAAAGTAATTTTAAGGCTTGTAAAATTCATATTTATAATAATGAAGATAATAAAAATTTTAAAATTGAATTTAAAAGTGATATGTTCAATTTTGAAAATAGCTTGTTTAAATTGACATTTAAAAATAGCCTTCTAAGGCATAGCCACGGACGACGAAACCAGTTTCATTAGATCCGTAATATTGTATTATTATCGGATTTCAAATTTCGTGGTGTTTGGGACTATCGTTTGATCATACGGGATATAAATGTGTTGATGTTTATATCGAAAATTTAATATTATAATTGGGTCCAAAAAGCTATCTTCTCCATACAATCGAGTTAGGACTCGAAACCTCTTCCAATGCATTCAAAATAGGGGTATAACATTATGAATGACTAGCGGCACGCCTCGATAGAAGATCGAGATTTTAAGCTACGAAATCGAGACGTTTTGTAATTTAAATAATATACTTATATTCATTTACTTTATAAAATATTTCACATCAGCTTTTCTCCTTTTCAAATCACTGTACTTAACCTGTTCAAACATGTTTCCATCCTATCACTCTTTTCAAAACATCACAGCCGAACAGTTTACTCCGAAAAAATATAGAAAGGGACAATCGCGACCTCGAACTCGACGCGCACGCAAGGCAGAGCAGTGGTGGGTGACAATGTAATGACCCGCCTTTCATTCCACAGAAAGGGTAACAACCCGGGATTTAGCATCAATTAATTATCGTCATTAAATGATTAATTCCGCTGGCTAATTGCTATTGAAATTTTTATCGGATTGAAGTTCTTTTAAATATTCATTAAGGGTTTGCGGGCTTCAAATGAAATTTGGCCCACGATTTCTTTTGTTAGTGGTGCCGTGTTATATTGGAGTATATACCTGTTCCACTTTCTCCCATTATTCATTCGTTCGAAGCCCTAGCAAAAATAAACGAAAAGAAAATTAAAAATGGTGGCTCGTTCGTTCCCCTTTCTTTAAAATCTAAGGTTTCTAGTAAAATTGAGGCTGCCGACAATGGTTGCTCGATCGATTTGCTTTGTCGATCGACTAGAGTTGCTCACGGCCGCTTCAATTTGGGTCGAGCTCGTAAATAAGGTGAGTGATTCTTTCACTCACATCCTAATTCATCTTCAAAATTAGCTTCGGCCATTTGATTTCATGTGAGTGTTAATGTTTTCTCTGACTTTTTCAATTCACGCGGTTTTGAATTTGTGACTTTGTTCAACTGGATACTGTGATAAAGTTTGCTTTGAGTTTTGACTTATTTTGTTTTGTTCAAACTGTACCATCTGTTCCATGATGATGAATTCTGGTACTTTGGTCATTTTCGACTTCATAAAGTTTTTGGCATGTATGCATCCATATATGCATTCATCTTTGCACTTGTATTTGCATGTCAGGTTGTACTTGCTGTTGCAGTTCCATCTGAGTTCACAAGTATGGTTTGTTTGTCTAGTGGTACCTGTTCTTTGGCATTGCCGGTTTGAACCATGACTTAAGTCATTGTATATTGATTCTCTTCAGTCTGCATTAGCTTGTTCTGTCTTGAGCTCGAGTATTTGCTGTGTCCTTTGTGCTTTGGGTTGTACTTGCAGTTAAGTTGAGTTGCAGGCTTCATGTTGCCTTGACTTTGGTTGTTGCATTTATATCTCTTGAGAATGTTATGCAGCTGTCTTCACTGTAATATGTCTTCAACTTGATAGCGCTGTGCCTGGTCACCATTGTATGCTGTCACTGCCTTGTATTTTGTTATCTGCGGTGCCTTGCGGTGTTGCCTTTTCTTTGATGCACTGTCCAGTTTCAATTATTTGTTTGCTTGTGCATTATGTTTTTCACTGCATATGGTCTTTGAAGTGAGCCACTGTCTTGCTTGATTTTAAACTCTGGTGACTTCATTTTGGCATTTGGATTTGATCAAAGTGATTTTGTAAAAATAAAATGGGATTCGACACTGTCTTGATGGCTTTGTTCGAACTACCTATGTCACTTGCTTATGCTGGTGCTTTTTCATTTTGATATAGAAATGTATGTGTATTCATATATATGCATACATGAATTCTTGTATTTGTATTGCTTGCTGCCTTAACAGTGTTCACAGTGTTGCTCTTTATACTTGATTTGAACCGCAGTTTGAATTGTGACTTCACTGTGTTGAGTAGTACACATGCTCGTTTTGCCTGATATTGTCACAGACCACTGACTGTTGACACTATATATTTGTTTTCACTGTGGCACTGATGTAGCAGCTCCACTGTGCCTCAGCCTTACGTGTGCATTTTGATGTTCAACTGACATCTGTTTTGCTTCGAACTCGAATACCTGCTGCATTGTTGCTATACTGGAACCTTATGTATGTCGTGCATTGCACCATACATCAGTTGTATCCCCTTTTTGGTTGCTGTATTTTGTGATATTTGAGTCAGCAAGCACTTTGTTTCATGAATGCTTACTTCCTAGCCTTTGTTGTTGTGTTGCCATATCTCTGGTGCACTCACTCATTTGAGTTTGTACTTGGTTCACTTGATGGCATTAAGTCTGGACTACTTTGTTTACTGAGTTTTTGTTGCAGTTTTGCCCTTGTATCACTTGATGGCATTTGGTCTGTTTCACATGTACACCTCGTGCATGTCATTTTGCTATCTGTTTGATACACCTGTCTTTGTTGTAACTGTTGAATTGATATTACTGCAGCACTATGCAGTAGTTTGCGTGTGCATTCGTGTAGCTGGTTGCATTTGAGTTTCATTGTTCAGACTGTAGCATTGATGTGTACATTACTAGTCATGTCACTTTTCATTTTGATTTGAGTTGATGCCCTTTTGTTTCTGGTTCATTGAGCTTATGTGTATTTCATCCTTGTAGTGGCGAGGCAGTGCACGCGTGCGTGTACTGCAGCCACACAGTATTGACATTTGAATTGATATTTCAATTACTTGAATTGCTTTGTGTGTCCAATTCAATATTTTGAAATTATATTTCGATTTGGTTTGATTTGATCATTTTGTTGTTATCTAATTATCTTTAGATAATTAGATTATGAGTTTCTAATTAATTATCTAATAATTAGATTTTTGTTGTTAATTTCCGTTTAGGCAATTCTGTTGTTTTCTAAATTATCTTCATTGATAATCCTTTCATTTATCTTCGTTGATAATTTGAATTTGCTGACTTGTTGTTTAACACTGTTACGTGTTATATTTACCGTTATTCGATTTCCTTATTAAAGGATTGGATAGACGAGATTTATTTTGACTGTCGTCTATTTGCTATTTAATTATTATTGCTTCCGTGCATTAATAACTAAGTTTGAATTAGACTGACCCGTGTATTATTTTCTTTTGAATTTAATACTCGGGTCAGACCGAGTTATTTCAGGTTGTAGATATCTTGCTTTGGGTTGCTGCTAGAGCTATGAAGTCTTTTCATACTTTTTGGAGTAGTCGTTGTCATAGTATAGGATGATATGTATTCATGTATATTATTCACGATAATGTACTTGTATATGTAACTTCTAGAGTCGACAGTTGTAGTTGTATCATATGTACTGTATCAGATGTATTGTAACTGACATCAGTTATATATATATATATATATATATGAGACTTTTTATTATCTATGTTCCGCATTTAGCTTATCTATGTTATTATTATATATATTGTCCTAAACTATTATGAACCATCGTTGTTCGTTTTATACTGGAATTGGGTATGTCGATGGGAGTAAATAAATAAGAGATGAAAAAATAATATATACCACTCCTATCGAGATAGCCAATACTAGTGTAAGGCCTATCTACGGATGGTCGCTCCTATCCAGCCTTATTCTTCGTAATAACAGACAATATTTTTCTTAATACTCTTTGTTATTGTGAGCATAGAGGTGGGGCGTCACATTTGGTATCAGAGCTAGGGGTTTATGGACATAATATAAAACATAACTTAGATGGAACATGTGTCACAACTGTTTGTTGATGTTTATTTGTGCCTTGAGTCAAAGCTAAAGTTTTGAAATTTTGATGAAATTTTTAAATATCTTTATTTAAAAATAAAAGTGAAATTGTGTTTGATGATTAAGTAATTTGTGTTCTGTTTATCAGAGTGCGCAGTGGAAACAGTGAGACTGTCTTCGTTGAGTACCGCTGATAACCTTTTCGATTTAAAAATCAAAATATGAAATTGAAATAAATTTCACTTGTTGTTCACATAGATGTGTTTATTTTGATTTCCTTGAAAATTTCGAATCCGATTGAGGATCCGAAGCGATTGCAGTTATGTGAATTTGTTGAGATTTTTGCTGTTTTAAATTATCTTTATTGATGATATATTCGAGTGATTTGTTTGTTCATTTTGTTGTATACGTGCAAATTTGAGTTGCACGTTACTGCATTAATTTCATGTTGAACCGGTGTATGGTTTTAAACGTATTTTGTTGCCATTATTTTTATAACGGGATTTTCACACTGGTGCTAAGTTTTTGAAGCACGGTGTTTTGTTGACATTTTTAATGAATGAAAATTCACTGGTATTATATTTTGATGTGAATTATTTTGATGAGATTTTGACGTTTAAAATTACTGTCGCATTGACTTCAGTAACCGTCAATTTTAAAGTGGATTTTCAAGCGGTTATCCCGCAATGCTGATTTTGTGATCCGTTTTTACGGTATTTTGAGAAGTGCAATTCCCTTATCGAAATTGCTACAGATATTGCTGTTTGGAGCATGGGTTTTCAAATCATTTTAAAATAAAATTGTTTTCCAAAATTTTTACAGTTTGCGCTTTCAAAGGAATGAGGAAGAGATTTAAATATTTCAGCAAAATTGAGGACTATGAACCCTTACTTTTACTGATTTGCTTAATTCCAAACTTGTTCGTTTGAGAACGTAAAATGTTAATTATTTAAAATACACAATTTTACACTTTCAAGGAAACGATGAAGAGAATTAAACAATTTAGTAAAACTCGTGGTATGGGACATGAGCGTTTGCTATTTTGGTCAATTCCGGACTCGTTAATTGAAACCTCTGCTGTTTGATGATTTTGATGATTTTATTTGGCTTTCGAGCCACTCTGATGGACCTTCGGGTCATATGTTGGACCTTCGGGTCATTTGTTGGGCTTTCGGGCCACTCTGCTGGACCTTCTGGTCATTTGTTGGGCTTTCGGGCCACTCTGCGGACCTTCGGGTCAAATACCAGTACTAGACCTTCGGGTCACTCTACGGACCTTCGGGTCATCTGATGGGCGCCAAAATTTATAGTACTTGGTAGGCTTCGGCCATCTGAGATGCACGTGCGGCGTAGCTAAAACTCGCCATCTGATGGGATCGATCTAATCATTTACGTTGATTTTCTAGAGTATCTTAATTGATTTCTAGATATCTGTTGTTTCTAATTATCTATAGGTAATTAGATATTTGCTGATTTGAGTTCTAATTATCTTTGTTGATAATTAGATATTTTCTGATTTGAGTTCTAATTATCTTTGTTGATAATTAGATATTTGCTGATTTGAGTGCTAATTATCTTTGTTGATAATTAAATATTTGCTAATTTGAGTTCTAATTATCTTTTTTGATAATTAGATATTTGTTGATTTGAGATTTGACTATCGTTTTTGATAATTGGATATTTGTTGATTTGAGATTTCTATTTATCGTTTTTGATAATTAGATATTTGTTGATTTGAATTTTGATTATCGTTTTTGATAATTAGATATTTGCTGATTTGAGTTCTAATTATCTTTTTTGATAATTAGATATTTGTTGAATTAAGATTTCTGATTATCGTTTTTGATAATTAGATATTTGTTGATTTGAGATTTGATTATCGTTTTTGATAATTAGATATTTGTTGATTTGAGATTTCTGATTATCGTTTTTGATAATTAGATATTTTTTGATTTGAGATTTAATTATCGTTTTTGATAATTAGATATTTGTTGATTTGAGATTTCTGATTATCGCTTTTGATAATTGGATATTTGTTGATTTGAGAATTCTGATTATCGTTTTTGATAATTAGATATTTGTTGATTTGAGATTTGATTATCGTTTTTGATAATTAGATATTTGTTGATTTGAGATTTCTGATTATCGTTTTTGGTAATTGGATATTTGTTGATTTGAGATTTCTAATTATCGTTTTTGATAATTGGATATTTGTTGATTTGAGATTTCTGATTATCGTTTTTGATAATTAGATATTTGTTGATTTGAGATTTGATTATCATTTTTGATAATTAGATATTTGTTGATTTGAGATTTCTGATTATCTTTTTGATAATTGGATATTTGTTGATTTGAGATTTCTGATTATCGTTTTTGATAATTAGATATTTGTTGATTTGAGATTTGGTTATCGTTTTTGATAATTAAATATTTGTTGATTTGAGATTTCTGATTATCGTTTTTGATAATTGGATATTTGTTGATTTAAGATTTCTGATTATCGTTTTTGATAACTAGATATTTGTTGATATGAGATTTGATTGTCGTTTTTGATAATTAGATATTTGTTGATTTGAGATTTCTGGTTATCGTTTTTGATAATTAGATATTTGTTGATTTCTGATTTCTGATTATCATTTTTGGTAATTAGATACTTGAGGTTTTGCGATTTGTGATTTGTGTTTCCTAATTATCTTTGTTGATAATTAGATTTTTTTGTTTTCTAATTATCGTATCGATAATTAGATATTGCTGTTTGTGATTTTTGTATTCTAATTATCTAATTGATAATTGAATATTGCTGATAATTGTAATTAATCAGTTTTGTTGTTTTCTGATTATCTACTTGGTAATTAGATTTTGTTGAGAATTTGTGAATTTCTTTTATTGAAATTAAAAGATTTCTTTGGCATTTGTATTCTTGACCTTTGTTTTTCTAGCTTAACCAGTTTATGTTAGAAAAATAATTGTTAGTGACGACCTTAATTATGAAAATTGCGGGGACGGAATTTTTATAAGGAGGGAAGTCTGTAACAACCCGGGATTTAGCATCAATTAATTATCATCATTAAATGATTAATTCCGCTGGCTAATTACTATTGAAATTTTTATCGGGTTGAAGTTCTTTTAAATATTCGTTAAGGATTTGCAGGCTTTAAATGAAATTTGGCCCACGATTTCTTTTTTTAGTGGTGCCTTGTTATATTGGAGTATATACTCGTTCCACTTTCTCCCTTTATTCATTCGTTCGAAGCCCTAGCAAAAATAAACGAAAAGAAAATTAAAAATGGTGGCTCGTTCGTTCCCCTTTCTTCAAAATCTAGGGTTTCTAGTAAAATTGAGCTGCCGACAATGGTTGCTCGATCGATTTGCTTTGTCGATCGACTAGAGTTGCTCACGGCCGCTTCTATTTGGGTCGAGCTCGTAAACAAGGTGAGCGATTCTTTCACTCACATCCTAACTCATCTTCAATATTTAGCTTCGGCCATTTGATTTCGTGTGAGTGTTGATGTTTTCTCTGAATTTTTCAATTCACGCTGTTTTGACATTGTGACTTTGTTCAACTAGATACTGTGATAAAATTTGCTTTGAGTTTTGACTTATTTTGTTTTGTTCGAACTGTACCATCAGTTCCATGATGATGAATTCTGGTACTTTAGTCATTTTCGACTTCATAAAGTTTTTGGCATGTCTGCATCCATATATGCATTCATCTTTGCACTTGTATTTGCATGTCAGGTTGTACTTGCTGTTGCAGTTCCATCTGAGTTCACAAGTATGGTTTGTTTGTCTAGTGGTACCTGTTCTTTGGCATTGTCGGTTTGAACCATGACTTAAGTCACTGTTTATTGATTCTCTTCAGTCTGCATTAGCTTGTTCTGTCTTGAGCTCGAGTATTTGCTATGTCCTTTGTGCTTTGGGTTGTACTTGCAGTTAAGTTGAGTTGCAGGCTTCATGTTGCCTTGACTTTGGTTGTTGCATTTATATCTCTTGAGAATGTTATGTAGCTATCTTCACTGTAATATGTCTTCAACCTGATAGCGCTGTGCCTGGTCACCATTGTATGCTGTCACTGCCATGTATTTTGTTATTTGCGGTATCTTGCAGTGTTGCCTTTTCTTTGATGCACTGTCCAGTTTCAATTATTTGTTTGCTTGTGCATTATGTTTTTCACTGCATATGGTCTTTGAAGTGAGCCACTGTCTTGCTTGATTTTAAACTCTGGTGACTTCATTTTGGCATTTGGATTTGATCAAAGTGATTTTGTAAAAATAAAATGGGATTCGACACTGTCTTGATGGCTTTGTTCGAACCACCTATGTCACTTGCTTATGCTGGTGCTTTTTCATTTTGATATAGACATGTATGTGTATTCATATATATGCATACATGCATTCTTGTATTTGTATTGCTTGCTGCCTTAACTGTGTTCATAGTGTTGCTCTTTATACTTGATTTGAACTGCAGTTTGAATTGTGACTTCATTGTGTCGAGTAGTACACATGCTCGTTTTGCCTGATATTGTCACAGACCACTGACTGTTGACACTATATATTTGTTTTCACTGTATCACTGATGTAGCTGCTCCACTGTACCTCAGCCTTACTTGTGCATTTTGATGTTCAACTGACATCTGTTTTGCTTCGAACTCGAATACCTTCTGCATTGTTGCTATACTGGAACCTTATGTATGTCGTGCATTGCACCATACATCATTTGCATCCCCTTTTTGTTTGCTGTATTTTGTGATATTTGAGTCAGTAAGCACTTTTGTTTCATGAATTCTTGCTGCCTGGCCTTTGTTGCTGTGTTGCCATATTTCTGGTGCACTCACTCATTTGAGTTTTTACTTGATTCACTTGATGGCATCAAGTCTGGACTACTTTGTTTACTGAGTTTTTTTTGCAGTTTTGCCTTTGTATCACTTGATGGCATTTGGTCTGTTTCACATGTACACCTCGTGCATGTCATTTTGCTATCTGTTTGATACACATGTCTTTGTTGTAACTATTGAATTGATATTACTGCAGCAATATGCAGTAGCTTTGCGTGTGCATTCGTGTAGCTGGTTGCATCTGAGTTTCATTGTTCAGACTGTAGCATTGATGTATACATTACTAGTACATGTCACTTTTCATTTTGATTTGAGTTGTTGCCCTTTTGTTTCTGGTTCATTGAGCTTTTGCGTATTTCATCACTGTAGTGGCGAGGCAGTGCGCGCATGCATGTACTGCAGCCACACAGTATTGACATTTGAATTGATATTTCAATTACTTGAATTGTTTTCTGTGTCCAATTCAATATTTTGAAATTATATTTCGATTTGGTTTGATTTGATCATTTTGTTGTTATCTAATTATCTTTTAGATAATTAGATTATGAGTTTCTAATTAATTATTTAATAATTAGATTTTTGTTGTTAATTGTCGTTTAGGCAATTCTGTTGTTTTCTAAATTATCTTCATTAGTAATCCTTTCATTTATCTTCGTTGATAATTTGAATTTGCTGAATTGTTGTTTAACACTGTTACGTGTTATATCTACCGTTATCCGATTTCCTTATTAAAGGATTGGATAGACGAGATTTATTTTGACTGTCGTCTATTTGCTATTTAATTATTATTGCTGCCGTGCATTAATAGCCGAGTTTGAATAAGACTGTCCTATGTATTATTTTCTTTTGAATTTAATGCTCGGGTCAGACTGAGTTATTTTAGGTTGTAGATATCTTGCTTTGGGTTGCTGCTAGAGCTATGAAGTCTTTTCATACTTTTTGGAGTAGTCGTTGTCATAGTATAGGATGATATGTATTTGTCTATATTATTCACGATAATGTACTTGTATATGTAACTTCCAGAGTCGACAAATGTAGTTGTATCATATGTACTATATCACATGTATTGTAACTGACATCAGTTATATATATATATATATATATATATATATATGAGACTTTTTTTTATCTGTGTTCCGCATTTAGCTTATCTATGTTATTATTATATATATTGTCCTAAACTATTATGAACCATCGTAGTTCGTTTTATACTGGAATTGGGTATGTCGATGGGAGTAAATAAATAAGAGATGAAAAAAAAATACCACTCCTATCGAGGTAGCCAATACTAGTGTAAGGCCTAACTACGGATGGCCGCTCCTATCCAGCCTTATTCTTCGTAATAACAGACCGTATTTCTTTTAATACTCTTTGTCATTGTGAGCATAGAGGTGGGGCGTCACAGAAAGACACATCATTAAGAAGAAAGAAAGGGATAGAAAATAGAAAAGATACAAAAGAAGAACTAAACAATATCAGAATCTCACAGTGGAACGTATAAGATATATTACATCACATAGTATATTACATAGTATCATATACATTAAAGATAAACAACTTATATATCACAAATTAGACCGTTATAAACATCTGTCTACCATACAACTCAGAACATCACAGAGATACAGACACAGCGGAACCATTATATATCTACACGCTGAAGCCTCCTGCTCCAAATCTCCTCCAGAATTCATCAAAGCTAACCCGAATCCCTTGGCTAATCATAAAAATTAGAGTATCCAAGAGTTTAATAAAACAGAAAATAAACTCCGGGTCAGACATGGATCTGGTGTGAGTAAACGGATTAAAGTTGCTTAACTTTGAAAATCCTTTGAAAGAAAGGTATCTCGTAAGACTTCCCACACATAAACATGGGAAAGTTTTTAACCTTACGCTAACCAACACATTTGATAGGAAATCTAGTGATATTATAATAGTATCTAGGGTTTTCAAGTAAATAGGAAATAGCTGAAATTGTTACATTATTAAATTCTAGCATACTAGCCTCAAAGTGGGTTATACAATCAAGTCCGAGATCATTTATTGGAAATTGGATTTCATACAATGGAAGGGCTACTGGGGTACTGCCTATCACAGCACATGGCCTAGATCACCGTATCGAGGATCTCTCCTGATGCCCTGCAACACACGAACGGAACCATCTCTTACTGGATAGTCCCGAATAAGACAACCCCGCAGGTTTTCATGACCAACTACCCACACAACCGAATAAAAGAGACCTCTAGACAATGGAAATCTTATCCTACTTGGATGCTACCCACTTAGCCTTGCTGCACCTCCCCTGTTTAACCATTCCCGGTTGATGAGGCTTGAGGCTATGATTACCTTTTAGAACACATATCTTAGAATGCTCATCGTCCTTCATTGACGATGGCCTGATCGCATTCATCCATACAAGTCCGTTCCGGGTTCGAACGAAACCGAAGGCATTATCTCGTTACACTCATTTTGGAATCATCCTCAGATTTAGCGACAATAACCCTTGCACTCTGAAACTCCATCTCGATCTTCACTTTGTGATTTCCACGACCTATCATTAAACTTGGATCGATGTGGTTTTCGGATAATCAAACTTGATATCCGATCTCGGTCTCATCGAAATACAAACGTTTCTTAAAGGCCAAGTTGTTTAAGGTTTAAACAATTTAATTCAATCCAGAATACTGACTTCACACAGCATCATTCACACATAGATAATACACATTTATCACATCCATATCCAAAGTATATCACATCACAGAATATCATAGGTTATCATACTATAGATATCAATCAATCCAGACATTCTACACAAACAGTCATCCACAAACAGGAATTGTTAATCCATATTATGATTAATTTAATTAACTTAAATTAAATTAATTACTTGAGAATTAATCACCTAACCCTGCTTAATCAATCATTAATTAATTACAAACCATTTAATTAATTAATCATTCTTTAATTACCTTAAAAACCAATTAATTAATCTTTAATTGCAGATTAATTATTCTCTTAATTAATCATCCTTGATTAATTATTCTTTAATTATATTAAGTAATTAGTCTTTAAATTAATTACACAAATTAATTATTCTTTAACCATTCACATTAATTATCTTTTAATTGCTCTCTCTAATTAATTAACTATAATTAATTACATTGATCCTTAATTAATTATATCAATTAATTATACTATAATCACTTCCATTGATTAATTATCTTTTAATTAATATCATTCA
This sequence comes from Allium cepa, assembly GCA_030765085.1. Lineage (NCBI taxonomy): Eukaryota > Viridiplantae > Streptophyta > Magnoliopsida > Asparagales > Amaryllidaceae > Allium > Allium cepa. The sequence continues at coordinate 846,371,598 of CM060943.1, forward strand.
TTAATTAACCAACCTTTTAATTATTCTCATTATTTACATTAATTAGTGATCCTCTAATTACTTTCATTAATTAATTATTCTTCTAATTATATTAATAATTAATCTTTAACTTAATCACATTCAATAATTAACCTTAATTAATTACTTTCAGTAATTAACCTTAATTAATTACTTTCAGTAATTAACTATTCTTTAATTACTTGCACTAAGTAATTACCCGTAAATTAATTACATTAATTAATTCTTTAACTAATTATACTGAGTAATTAACCCTTAATTACTTCCAGTAAGTAATTACTCTTTTAATAACTTTCCATCAAGTAATTCCCCTTTAATTAATTACATCCAGTAATTACCCATTAATTACTTACACTAAGTAATTACACTTTATTAATTACATTAAGTAATTATACTTAATCAATCATCAAGTGATTATCTTTAATTAATTAAACTAATTAATTAACTTAAATTAACCACATTAATTTAATTAATTACATTGAGTAATTCATTCCTTTAATTACTTTATTAAGTAATTACCCTTAATAATCCTTTTAATATTAAGTAATTAACCTCTAATTACATCCATTAATTAATTATTCCTTAATTAGCTAACCTATGATTACTTAGATTAATTAACCCTAAATCAAGTAATTATCAACCCTTAATTAATTACAAAAATTAATTTATCTTAATTTAATTACCTAAATTAATCATCTTAATTAGTAATTATACTTTTATTACTTTTGTTAATAAGACTTAATTAAATTAAGATAACCCATTTACTTCATTAAACTCTACCTATTATTTAAATTAAAAGCTTGAAATTGGTTTATACAAAAATCATTTTTGAGAATTCTTTGATTTATTAAAGTTAAATAACTTTTACTTTAATCACATCTCAATTTCATCATTTCATTTTTTACTTGAAAACATTTAGGGACTAATTGCAAAATTTATCTAATGTACTATTTATATAAACCATACTATTTTTAAAAACAAAATAATTTTTGAAAATCTATACTTTTAAAACTCAAACTTGTTTAAACATTTTGCTCTAAATCAACATTTCATACAACTTTAAAACTGGTTAGCATATACTTGGAAACTTCTTTTGAAAACTTTGTTTAAAATTTAACTTTGCTTTCAAATTTGAAATTCATTTTAAAAACTAAAACCTGGACAGGATTCTTATAAAAAAACCTAGTAACAATTCGACCCGAGACAAAATAGCAAAACCTCGAGACAAAACCCAAGAAACCCAAGACAACACACGAGGCTACCCTACCTCAACATCTTCGAGTAGAACACGATAAAAACTTCGAGTAAAACCCAGGCCAAACTCTTCTTCCCAAACCCACTAATCTTCCAGATACACAAATGATCACCGTGCACGTGCACGCCGGTTTCGATCATCGATGATCATCACCGCGACCCTCGACACGACGACACCGAACTTGCCGACTCCCTCGATCAACCTTATCGACGAACTCATCAGCGAATAGAAATCGAGCACCACGACACCCAACAAAAAATAAACCTGATCGACAAAAACACCTGCCGACGGCGAACACCACCACCAGATCCCAAACCGCTTCATCCAGAGCATCATCATGATACCACGCTACGACCTCGCCCCACGCAATTGAGACCAATTCACCCTCGACGTCAAGAAAGTCTCTGAAACAACGTCAACAAAATTGGGTATAAAACCCTACTTCGCCACTCCCTGGCTACCACGGCCTTTGATAACTTCTTCCACTATTTTTCCATCAATCCCTAACCTCCACTCTTCCTCCAGCCTAAATCTCGATCTTCCCCTTGCCGTCGATTGACGGCAATCGACCAAATACCCAAATTTGATCAACACAGACTAACTCGATTAACACAAGCCTAAAAATTTGGATATTCACATCAAAATTCATGATTTGGTACTACGATTCAGATTATATAATCAGAAATTGAAATTAGCTTGATTGATTTTTAACATATATTAAGTTCATCACTGACATTATTTATTTTTGAGATAATTGCTAAATGTATATACTAGTTACTATTTTTAAAATTCATAACACATTGTAATTGTCATTTTTCATTTATATATCTTAGCCTAAAATTGATTACAGAGGAAGATACAATTTTTATTTATTTGAAAGTGGAGCCTGTAAAATAACAGAACATGTTCAATCCTTTACACAGACATGCACAAATTAATCATCTCATATCCATACATACACATATGAATCCATGCACATAAACATCATTTATTTTACTACTTCAATAATTATCATATGTATCAGCATAATATCATATTATAAAAACTGTTAAAATAGAAGGTTTACTCACATGAATTAAAGAAGCAGAGAACATGCTTCTTGTTCCAGGAATTTGTATTTGATTTTGCACAGATTTTCGATGTTGAATTTGCTTGCTTTAAGTTGAATTGAAACTGAAATCAGCTAGCTTTATCTCAAATTTGAAACTTTAAAAACTTGATGTTGAGTTGGCTTGATTTAAGTTGAATTTGAAACTTTTGCTTATTGAATTTTTTTGAAACTGCTGTTGTGAATAGCTTTGGATTTTCTTTGATTTCTGTTTTTAGTTTATATGTTTAAGAAGAAGAAGGTACTGAGGAAATTTGAACTGGAAAGTATAAAACAGGTTTTCTTTTTTAAACATTAGTTATATACTTAAAATTTTAAAACAAGAGTGTTGCCACTTGTTTATTTAAGTTGTAATAAGCCTACATATGTCATTGCAGTTATAATGGCCTTACACATGTTTGATTTCAATATTATATTAATTACTTATATTACAAGTGTTTAAAATTCATTATTTAATTAATTTCTTATATTTTATATCAATATGCTTATGTTTATATCAATTTATGTTTTATTCACACACATTTAAAAATACACTTTCCCATACTAAATTTAAAAGAAAGAAAATTAAAACAAATGAAATGGACATTAAATTAAGTTTTATTTTAAATTTTAAACTTAGTTTATTATACCCAAATTGATATTATATATATAAACTAAATTTATTTCAAATACAAATTTTAAAAGAAAACATATTAAACTCTTATTATAATATACTATATTAAGCTATCATACTTTTAAACAAAATAAATATTTACTTTAAGTGTTTTTGAAAATATAAGATAAATTTTTAAATAGTCTTTTGAAAAATTTTATATTAAATTCAACCATAATCTTCCAAAACACAATATATTCACATATATATGTAGATACATATTATAATTTGAAAATATTTTTATTAAATTGAAACCAAACTTCTTATTCACAATGTATATACATATATACATTATAAATAGAATACATTTTTTATTAGCTTAGAAAGATAAATTTCTATCAATTAAATATTATTAACTTTGAAAAGAATAAAATTTGCCAAATTAAATTATTATTAGTTTTGAAAAGAATAAACCAGCTAATACAAAATAATTATTAATGAAGATTATTAAATAAATATTGCCAAAATTCCGGAACATCACAGTCCTCCCCCTTAAAAGAATTTTATCCTCGAAATTTAAAAGCAAAGACAATTTAATAATCCAATAAAGGTTTTAATCTTTAAATAGCAAGCATATATTATCAACCACATACAAGCAACCAATTCATTTAAACAAACAAATCTAATTATCCAAACAAAGTTTTGGATAGAACTTCCAAATATCATCTAGAGTTTCCCAGGTACAAACACTGGGATACTCACTCTACTGAATCTAAACTAGCTACACTACTCTAATCCTGAGGTCCTATATATCTATATCTACAAATAGGATATCTAACAATAGACAAAACCGACTCAACTTCCAAATCTTTCTGATCTGCTGGTTCTACAACCAAAAATGCACCCACTTCCTTAGATGAGGTAGGTGAAATATATTGAATCCCAACTATCCGAACTGGCAACTCAATCCTGTAGATCAAAGAACTTATCCTTTTTGAGAACACAAAAAGATCCAATACACTTCTAATCTAGCTTTCCAATCTTACCCAATCCTGTTACTCCTTTGATTGGAGAAACCTTATCAAATACCAAATTCCTAACTTCGAATTCCGAATGAACTTCCTGTATAAATCCTCTAATCCAAGACAAATGCGAATTTCCATAGGAGTCTGCGGTTGCTTCCACTCTAGAATAGCCGCCACCTTGCTTCCGCTGCACAACTCTGATATGAAGCAGATGAGAATGCCGTCGATGAATACAAGCACAGACTTGTCCAACAACTTCCATAAAATCTTAGTAACCTATCTGATTCGGTCATGATCACCACAGCAAAAATCCAGCCAGAAAACTAGATCCGATCAATCCTGAGCTGCTTCACCAAATCCTCCTTCTAGGAGCAATCCTTCTACTAAGCTGAACCATCGGTATAGCTCCAAGAACCAAGTCGATACGTAACTCAATCTCCTGATGCGGATGCAAATTTTGACATCTCGTAGATATCGAAAAATCTCTGACAACTCTGATAGCTTCTACCTCCTCTAGAGATACCTCAATCCTAAACAAAAGGTTATCCAAGAGAACACTCAACTATCGCAAGTCACTTTTTCGATCCTACCCAAATCAATTCCTAAAGACACTATTCTCTCTTTACTAATTAGAACAACTTATGCTTATCTAACCAATCCATCGAAGAAATGGATTAACTCTGCTGCTTCTAAATTCTACCTCTAGGATACTGCTAGCCAGATGACCTCCCTGCTGGCACACAACACTTCCGAGCTGCACTGCTGCCTCAGATGCCAAACTTCTTATCCAAAAGTTCTTTGAATCCTTAAAGCCATATCAACTATTCCACAATGAGCCTTTGAGATGGCAGACATTTCTCAAGAAACTCGGACTCCAACCAAGCACAACATCTTGCTTCAGCACTTCCAACTGATCCAAACTCTCAAAAATCCTCTTACACGAGCGCAACCAAGCTTGCACTTCAAGGATGGACTCCGATTCTTGAAAAGAATTTCCTCAGAGATCGGTGAAATCCTTACACCAAGCTGTAAAGCTTACTCGAGGCGGTATTAGGTCTACAGCCTCGACAGATGCTCTTCCAACCTCAACACTAAGGCCTCTTCGATTTGTGGTAGTCGTGCTACATACACCACTACTCCATTTACCTCTAGAACTTATGTCGGAAAACCCGGACAGGTAACCCAACAAAGCAGGTATATATATATATGTGTGTGTGTGTGTATATATACATAAATACAAGTACGCTCTCTCAGAAAGAAATCTCTCCAAAGCCTAGGTATTCATTCAACCTAGCGCTCTGATACCACAATGTAACGACCTGCCTTTCATTCCACAGAAAGACGCATCCTTAAGAAGAAAGAAAGGGATAGAAAAGAGAAAAGATAGAAAAGAAGAACTAAAGAATATCAGAATCTCACAGCGGAACGAATAAGATATATTACATCACATAATATATTACATAGTATCATATACATCGGATATACACAGCTTATACATCACAAATTAGATAGTTATAAACACCTGTCTATCATACAACTCAGAACATCACAGACAGACACAGCGGAACCATTATATATCTACACACTGAAGCCTCCTGCTCCAAATCTCCTCCAGAATTCGTCAAAGCTAACCTGAATCCCTTGGCTACTCATAAAAATTTGAGTACCCAAGAGTTTAATTAAACAGAAAATAAACTCCGGGTCAACATGGGTCTGGTATGAGTAAACGGGTTAAAGTTGCTTAACTTTGAAAATCCTTTGAAAGAAAGGTATCTCGTAAGGCTTTCCACACATAAACATGGGTAAGTTTTTACTTTACGCTAACCAAAACATTTGATAGGAAATCCAGTGGTATTATAATAGTGTCTAGGGTTTTCAAGTAAATAGGAAATAGCTGAAATTGTTACATTGTTAAATTCCAACATACTAGGCACAAAGTGGGTTATACAATCAAGTCCGAGATCACTTATTGGAAATTGGATTTCATACAATGGCAGGGCTATTGGGGTACCGCCCATCACAGTACATGGCCTAGATCACCATACCGAGGATTCCTCCTGATCCCCTACAACACAAGACCGAAACCATCCCTTACTGGATAGTCCCGTATAAAACAACCCCGCAGTTGTTCATGACCAACTACCTACACAGTCGAATAAAAGAGACCTTTGGACAGGAGAAATCTTATCCTATGGGTGCTACCCACTTAGCCTTGGTGCCCCTCTCCTGTTTTAGCCATTCCAGGTTGATGAGACTTGAGGCTACGATTACCTTTTAGAACACATATCTTAGAATGCTCATCGTCCTCCATTGACGATGGCCTGATAGCATTCATCCATACAAGTCCGTTCCGGGTTCGAATGAAACGGAAGGCATTATCTCGTTACACTTATTTTGGAATCACCCTCAGAGTTAACGACAATAACCCTTGCACTCTGAAACTCCATCTTGATCTTCATTTTGAGATTTCCATGACCTGTCGTTTAACTTGGATCGATGTGGTTTTTGGATAATCAAACTTGATATCTGATCCCGGTCCCATCGAAATCTAAACGTTTCTTAAAGGCCAAGTTGTTTAAGGTTTAAACAATTTAATTCACTCCAGAATATTGAATTCACACAGAATCATTCACAGATAGATAATACACATTTATCACACCCATATCCAAAGTATATCACATCATAGAATATCATAGATTATCATACTATAGATATCAATCAATCCAAACATTCTACACAAACAATCATCCAAAAACAGGAATTGTTAATCCATATTATAATTAATTTAATTAACTTAAATTAAATTAATTACTTGAGAATTAATCACCTAACCCTGCTTAATCAATCATTAATTAGTTACAAACCAATTAATTAATTAATCATTCTTTAATTACCTTATAAACCAATTAATTAATCTTTAATTGCAGATTAAGTATTCTCTTAATTAATCATCCTTGATTAATTATTCTTTAATTATATTAAGTAATTAGTCTTTAAATTAATTACACAAATTAATTATTCTTTAACCATTCACATTAATTATCCTTTAATTACTCTCTTAAATTAATAAACTATAATTAATTACATTGATCCTTAATTAATTATACTATAATCACTTCTGTTGATTAATTATCTTTTAATTAATCTCATTCATTAATTAACTAACCTTCTAATTATTCTCATTAATTACATTAATTAGTGATCCTCTAATTACTTTCATTAATTAATTATTCTTCCAATTATATTTAATGATTAATCTTTAACTAAATCACATTCATTAATTAATCTTAATTAATTACTTTCAGTAATTAACTATTCTTTAATTACTTACGCTAAGTAATTCCCCCTACATTAATTACATTAATTAATTCTTTAATTAATTATACTGAGTAATTACCTCTTAATTACTTCCACTAAGTAATTAATCTTTTAATTACTTTCCACCAAGTAATTCCCCTTTAATTAATTACATCCAGTAATTACCCATTAATTACTTACACTAAATAATTACGCTTTATTAATTACATTAAGTAATTATACTTAATCAATCATCAAATTATTATCTTTAATTAATTAACTTAAATTAACCACATTAATTTAATTAATTACATTGAGTAATTCATTCCTTTAATTACTTTATTAAGTAATTACCCTTAATAATCCTTTTAATATTAAGTAATTAACCTCTAATTACATCCATTAATTAATTATTCCTTAATTAATTAACTTTTGATTTCTTAGATTAATTAATCCTAAATCAAGTAATGATCTACCCTTAATTAATTACACAAATTAATTTATCTTAATTTAATTACCTAAATTAATCATCTTAATTAAGTAATTATACTTTTATTACTTTTGTTAATAAGACTTAATTAAATTAAGATAACCCATTTACTTCATTAAACTCTACCTATTACTTAAATTAAAAGCTTGAAATTGGTTTATACAAAAATCATTTTTGAGAATTCTTTGATTTATTAAAGTTAAATAACTTTTACTTTAGTCGCATCTCAATTTCATCGTTTCATTTTTTACTTGAAAACATTTAGAGACTAATTGCAAAATTTATCTAATGTAGTATTTATATAAACCAAACTATTTTTAAAAACAAAATAATTTCTGAAAATCTATACTTTCAAAACTTAAACTTGTTTAAACATCATGCTCTAACTCAACATTTCATACAACTTTAAAACTGGTTAGCATATACTTGGAAATTTCTTTTGAAAACTTTGTTTAAAATTTAACTTTGCTTTCAAATTTGAAATTCATTTTACAATCTAAAACCTAGACTGGGTTCTTATAAAAAAAATAAAACCTGGTAATAATTCGACCCGAGACAAAACAGCAAAACCCCAAGACAAAACCCAAGAAACCCAAGACAACACACGAGGCTACCCTACCTCAACATCTTCGAGTTGAACACGATAAAAACTTCGAGTAAAAACTGGGCCAAACTCTTCTTCCCAAACCCACTAATCTTGTAGATACACAAATGATCAGCGTGCACGTGCACGCTGGTTCCGATCATCGGTGATCATCACCGCGACCCTCGACACGAGGACATCGAACTTGCCGCCCCCCTCGATCACCCTGATCGACGAACCCATCTGTGAAAAGAAATCGAGTACCACGGCACCCAACAGAAAATAAACCTAATCGACAAAAACACCTGCCGATGGCGAACACCACCACCAGATCCCAAACCGCTTCGTCTAGAGCATCGTCACAATACCATGCTACGACCTCGCCACCAAATCCCAAACCGATTCACCCTCGACGTCGAGAAAGTCTCTGAAACAACGTCAACAAAATTGGATATAAAACCCTACTCCGCCACTCCATGGCCACCACAGCCATTGATAACTTCTTCCACTATTTTTCCATCAATCTCTAACCTCTACTCTTCCTCCAGCCTAAATCTCGATCTTCCTCTTGCCGTCGAATGACGGCAATCGACCAAATACCCATATTTGATCAACACAGACTAACTCAATTAACACAAGCCTAAAAATTTGGATATTCACATCAAAATTCATGATTTGATACTACGATTCACATTATATAATCAAAAATTGAAATTAGCTTGATTGATTTTTAACATATATTAAGTTCAACATTGACATTATTTATTTTTGAGATAATTGCTAAATGTAAATACTAGTTACTATTTTTAAAATTCATAACACATTGTAATTATCATTTTTCATTTATATATCTTAGCCTAAAATTGATTATAGAGGAAGATACAATTTTTTGTTTATTTGAAAGTGGAGCCTATAAAATAACAGAACATGTTCAATCCTTTACACAGACAGGCACAAACTAATCATCTCATATCCATACATACACATATGAATCCATGCATATAAACATCAATTATTTTACTACTTCAACAATTATCATATGTATCAGCATAATATCAGATTATATAAATTGTTTTTAAATAGAAGGTTTACTCACAGGAATTAAAGAAGCAGAGAACAGGCTTCTTGTTCCAGGAATTTGTATTTGATTTTGCACAGATTTTCGATGTTGAATTTGCTTGCTTTAAGTTGAATTGAAACAGAAATCTGCTAGCTTGATCTCAGATTTGAAACTTTGAAAACTTGATGTTGAGTTGGCTTGATTTAAGTTGAATTTGAAACCTTTGCTTGTTGAATTTTTTTGAAACTGTTGTTGTGAATGGCTTTGAATTTTCTTTGATTTTTTGTTTTTAGTTTATATGTTTAAGAAGAAGAAGGTACTGAGGAAATTTGAACTGGAAAGTATAAAACAGGTTTTCTTTTTTAAACATTAGTTATATACTTAAAATTTTGAAAACAAGAGTGTTGCCACTTGTTAATTTAAGTGGTAATAAGCCTACATATGTCATTGCATGTTATAATGGCATTACACATGTTTAATTTCAATATTATATTAATTACTTATATTACAAGTGTTCAAAATTCATTATTTAATTAATTTCTTATATTTTTTTTATCAATATGTTTATGTTTATATTAATTTATGTTTTATTTATATATATTTAAAAATACATTTTCCCATACTAAATTTGAAAGAAAGAAAATTAAAACAAAACAAATGGACATTAAATTAAATTTTATTTTAAATTTTAAACTTAGTTTATATACCTAAACTGATATTATATAAATATATAAACTAAATTTATTTCAAATAGAAATTTTAAAAGAAACCATATTAAACTCTTATTATAATATACTATCTTAAACTATCATACTTTTAAACAAAATAGATATTTACTTTAAGTGTTTTTGAAAATATAAGATAAATTTTTAAATAGACTTTTGAAACCATAATCTTCCAAATCACAATATATTCATATATGTATGTATGTATGTATGTATGTATATACATATTATAATTTGAAAATATTTTTATTAAATTGAAACCAAACTTCTTATTCACAATGTATATACATATATACATTATAAATAAAATACATTTTTTATTAGCTTAGAATGATAAATTTTTATCAATTAAATATTATTAACTTTAAAAAGAATAAAATTTTCCAAATTAATTTATTAATAGTTTTGAAAAGAATAAACCAGCCAATATAAAGTAATTATTAATGAAGATTATTAAATGAATATTGCCAAAATTCTGGGACATCACACGTCGCGGGTTTGGATATACTGGATTCGGCTCGACTGGGATTGAGGCGATCGTGCGGTGCTGTTCAGGGCAGCGATGTGGGATTTTCGCGAGTGCGTGTGGAGGGAAGGAGTGCGCAACCGAGTCGTGATTTGTTGAGGAGAGATGGGTAGCGGAGCTCGCGGCCTCGGTGGAGTCAGTCGCGGTGCTCAGGGCATTGCAGGTGATCGCACCTATGGCAGTGAGGGGCTGGAAGCTTGGGACGATCTTCAAGGAGCATGCGGTGATGCATGGAGATATATGGCGGCATTGGGAGCTGATGGAATCACGAACGCATGGATGAAGGTGAAAGCAGCTTGGATATGAAGGCGAGTGTTCAACGGTTCTGTTTTGCTCAGGGTATTTAGTTCGAAATTAATTTTTGAAATTAATTGTATCGTTCGGTTATTAATTCATATCGTGTTCATACGAGGTCCAAATAAATTAAACAAGATTAATTTTGATTCATAGATGAGAAATGTACGAAGCTGAGATTAATTTAGAATGGTTAACAAACTCGAAAATCAAGGTGAAAATTTCTCACTCATTTTTGGATTGTCATATTTAAAATTTAAATGTTGAATTTAAATTATTGGATGATGATTAGGTTGATAAATTTTAATTATTGGTTGGATGATTATATAACATATAGTAGTATATATACAGTATTTGGAGTGATATTCCCGCATATTATAACGGATGAGACTCTATGCGCCCCGCATAATAGCGGATGACCCTATGTACCGCGATATCCCCCTCGATCCGGGATTGGTATTTTTTATACTATATTAACATCTGTGGATGCAGGGGAATAGGTTGGAGGGATCCAATTGGATTCCTCAAATATATTGTTTAAATTTCATATATAGCGATATATGATTTGTGTAGAATAATCTAGTATAGATTATTGTAGTGATTGGAACTATTGGATGCTATTGTTGCACCGGCCTAAATTTTGTTAATTTGAATATAAAAAATTAAGGAATTAAAAGGAATTCGGGGTAAAACATATATATTGGAACTGGAGTTATTTTAAAGAAATTAATTGGAAAAATATATATTAATTTTTAGTTATACCTAACTATTGTGAATTATTAAATGGGATTCTAAATTCTATAAGGAAATTTATAAATGATATTCTAGAAATATAAAGGAGTTAAAATCAATATTTAAAATAAATTGGAAGTATAAATGGGAATTATAAGAAAGAATTTATGTAACGGAGTTAAATAAATAAGATTTATGTTATAAACGGATAAAAACCAAACAGGTTATAAAATTTATAAACAATGTCATAAATAAAGGAATTCGATATCAGATGGAAATTGAAAAAGATAAATTCATAGGGTGAGTTTATATTAGAATATGGAAAGCAGGGTTGAGAAAGAAATAGTAGGTTCAACTTTTGAAATGGAAATGGTTACGGAATCAAAAATGAATCGATATGTTGTGTAATCGAGAGGGTGTTATAAAATAAATTGGTTATTGAGATTTAAAATATATTTTTATTTTTAAGAAGTTAAGTTGGTTTTTCAAAAGGAAATCCTTATTATTTAAACTATGAAATTTTAAACTAGTTAATATTGGAATACTTCGAAGTATGGATTTTCAAATATTGAATGTTTATTGAAATAATATTTTTAACCTTTATAAGCAGTTTTGTAAATTGTTTTGTATATTTTAAATGAGTTATTGATGGTTAATTAAAATTGTTTAATATTTTAAATAATAAGCTAAAACATATTTTTTAAAATAACGATAAATTGCTATTCATTAAAAATGCTCACTATATATATATATACATATATATGTATGTATGTATAGTTTGAAAAGATTGAAAATTAAATTATAAAATCCTCTCGAGACGTGTAAACAGGTTTTATTTTAAAGATGAGATTTTATAAGAGAACCCTTATAACGGAATTTAGAGATTTAAGAAAAAATTTGGATGTTTAGTTTTGATAACTTCGAAAGAAATGTGAATTCATTTAAGGAAGTTAAAAATAGTTGGTTGGGATTATAAATAAGTATAATCGGGTTAGAAATCGTAAGAAGATTTATAAATAAAAAAAATCGAAGACTTATGAGATAAGTTTGGAATATTTCCAAGTTAAATATTAAGATGATTTTGGATACTATACAAATAAATATTTTCCTAAGTATTGAAAGGGAGGTTTGAAATAAATATTTTGAAGAATTATAAAATAAGGCCTAGTGTTGCTTATGGATGTTTATTGATAGTTAAATAACCGACTATCGATATTGGCCAATTTTGTTAATCGTTTCGAAGAGATCAGGATCGAATTTAATTATTCAAAAACCACTTCGATCCAGTTTAAACGTTATGAATGAATACCGTGAAGATGATAAAGACGGTGATTCGGTTTGTCCAGTCCCAGGGAAAGTTGTATGGATGAATGCTATCAGAACATCGTCATTGGGGGACGATGAGCATTCTAAGTAAAATTGTTCTTGAAAAGTAACGCTTAGCATCGAACCTCTTCAACCGGGAATGACTAAAACATGGGAGATGCAGCAAAGCTAAGTGGGTCGCACCCAAGTAGGGTATGTTATCACCTGTCTAGATGTCCTCGAAAAACCTATTTATTATGGATATGGTTGTGCATGGAAGGAGCGCTCGGTGGTAAGGGTGGGAATACCCGGGGTGATAACATATTCGGTCTATCCAGGTCAGGGGTAGGCAGTCTTATGTAGCTGGGGATCTTGGCATGGTCCTTGGTGCATTGTTCTAGAGGTGTGCTATGGTGGGCGGTACCCCAGTGGCCCAGTTATTCGATGGAATCCATTCTCCAATAAGCATCATACTATTTTGATTGTGCCCAACTATGCTGGAATGTGAGATGCAAGCATTTCAGCTATTTTCTATTTACTTTCTATAGACACTATTATAATATCAGATGATTTTGATATAAAATGTTTTGGTTATCATAAGGTAAAAACTCGTCGTGTTTATTTGTGATGTGGTCTTATGAGATACCTTTGTTTTCCAAAGGATTTTGAAAAGTTAATTCAGATTGAGTGTGTTTTATCACACTGGTTTTCCAGACTGACCCAGGTGTTATTTTATTATAATTCTCGGGTCAGACAGAGTATTACAAATTCTGGTTAGTATGCTATGGAGTTCAAGAGACGAGCTGGAGGATTTCTAACGTATATCACGTACTTGTTTTATTCTGCTGTATGAGGACAGGTCATTATAACTATGCAGATTGATGTCTTAATTGTTGTACTCTGATGATTGTAAGTATAAACAGTTACAGATTCTTTTGTATAAAATCTATTACTATATATATTATATTTTGTTCCACTGCGATTGTGAGATTCTGTGTTGTTGTTTCTATTTCTTCCTCTATCTTTTTCTTCTTTACCCTAGTTATTCGCTCTTTCGTACAATTTAGGTTGAACGGAAGTGAATTATTAACAACTCAAAGGGTACAGAACCACGGGTCGCTACAACTTTGTTCGATGCTTAATTAATTATTAATTACTAAGCTTAATTAATTAATAATTAATTGTTAAAACTTAATTAAATTTCTAAAACATTTTAATTAAGTTTATAAAACCTTTCCAAAATAATTCTAAAGTATGAAACTGAATTTTCAAAAAAAAACGAACTTTTATCGAAACTGCATCCATGGCGATTATGGATGTCATACTTAAATATATTTCAGATTTTCTCTTTGGAAACTTAATACTAGAAAGATTACTAACTTTTCAAGACATAAATAAATAATTTGAAACCAAGTTTCTAACTTTTTAAAATCAATTTTGATTACAAACCAAAACTTGTACCCTTCGCAAAGGATTCTTCATCGATAACCAAATCTAATTGTTAACTTTGTTACTTCCTTTATACAACAACCACCTAATTATGTCCACAACAACTTACTCATACCACAAACCTAAACAAACAAGATCACACTTTTATATTATTCGCAATAATCTAGATTTCACATTCAATCCCATATTCGCTTAACCACATGCATTCACATATATGCATCCAAACCAAATTTTGTAAAACTCTTTTGAAAACTTGAAATACTTTAGAACTTGCAAAGCTTGGAAAACCACAAAAATCAACTCGAATATGGGTCATTTTCTCCTTGGATTTTGGCTATGTTACTCTCGGAAATTTAAAAAGTGGTCAAAAGTAAAGTTATTAAAAGTTCTTTTCTCTATCATTTAAAAATAATAATCACTTAATTTGGTCTGTTTTGAAAGAGATATGATCAAAAGAAGAAGTGTTATTTTCGGACTTGAAAATATGGGTTCGAAAATAAGTTAGAAAAAATGTGTTTTTGAACCAAAAATATTCAAATTTTGAAGAAGTGGATCAAAAGAAAGTTGTAGCTACTGAAATTTTACATGGTTTGAGAAAAAGAAAATCTTGATTTGGAGTAGTCTAGAGAAAGTTATGGCCGAATGAAGTGGGTGGAAAATGGAGAAAGAAAAAGTTTAAAATTAAGTTTATAAAACATTTAAAAAGGAGTAAAAAAATTCAAATTTAAGTTCTTTATAATTCTAAAGGGAAGCCGTGGAAAAGACTTTAAAGCTTTAGGAGGTTCTGAAAAATGAAGATGAGGAAAATGAAAATAAAATTGGTAAATTTGCTTTTAGACAAAGTTACATGTTAAATTACCAAAATACCCTTTGTACTTTTTCCCACCTCTCTTCTTACGCCACCTCACCCACTCCTTCCTCTCACCTAAATTCACCCCCTTGTCTCCCCCCTCAGGAGACAACAAAACATGTATTATACTTCATTTATACGTATGTTTCATAAGGAATCTTAAATAATATATATTTTTAACTTTTTCTATATAAAAATCTTATCTTATATTATGTATACGTACTTAAGTGTTTATATATATGTACTTATGCTTATGCCTACTTATTTGTATGTGTATTTGTACACTAAATTGTTACGATAATTCCGGTAACTTTTAGCCGACGAAAGGTCGAAAATTCAAAAAATAATTTCGAATCACGTTTTCACTCTTTCTTCAAATTGATTATGTTTATAAACAAAATTTGAAAATGATTTCACATTACTTATTATTTGAAAGATTTTTATTTTCAATATAATATATATTATTTGAATATTTAAAATTAATTAAATATTTGCAAATCTAAGTAGTGAAATTCCAGGTCATTACACTCACCCCTCTTAAAAGAATTTCGTCCTGAAGTTACACCTTAACCTAACCCAGAAAACACTTATCACTGTATATTAGTTCGTATGATGTATGTAGATCATTCATATACAAAGTCTGATTCGATCACTACTCAAATACATAACTTCACTTCCGAACTAGAATCGCTCACCCGATTTTCTAGTGCGGACTCCGATCAAGTTCCTAGATTAGGAACTTATGTTCTCCTTACATAGTCATGTACTATGATAGAAAACATTGGTCCTATTTCAAAAATCCTCATCAAGTGCTCATAGTCAAAAATCGAGTAATAGATCCTTATTTGGAATGGTACAAAACACCTCAAAGCTTTATACTCGAATCTTAGATCATAACTATATGAAAATGAGAGCTGATCTATGTCCAAACTACGCACTTCTTTAGTTGGTTCTCCTTAATAAAATTTTATTCCCACTAAATTATTTATGAAATCATTTCATAAACTAAACTTAGGTTCAACTTGGATACTGCTCCACTACATCCTAAGAGTATATACTCCTATTTGATTTGACTATTACATTTTTCATTTATCCCCCTATGAAAATTCAAGATCCAAATATCCAATTTTTATTTAAATTTTTATTTAAATTTTTTTTGAAATGGAACTCTATATTTTAATCGGAAAAATATATATAAAGCCCGAGTAATTCCAAAATGATACTAAGGAACTGGGTATTACCAACAGTATCCCTTACCAAGAAGAGTAATACTCAGGAGAAGTATTTACCATCCGAACACATCACTTTCCTAATTTTAAGTTATTTTCGAGCAATTGAACTAGTTAAGAATATTAATTTTATTTCAAAATCCCATTTTTGATACAATACTTCTTATATTTCCAACAAAACATTTATCACCAACTTGCTTTAGACTCGTTCGGGTTTGAACTTGTTTCGATTGTATAATGATAAAGAGAATAATTTACTAAGTAACCCCTAGAGTTTTCCTAGGCAAATATCTAATCGTTACTTAAGAGGTTATCCAGGTCATCACAAAACAATCAAGACCCATTTTCCCAAATTAGTCCAAAGAAAACACTACTCAATCAGCCATTTCATTCCCAAAATCTTATACTTGAACTAAAATATTTTCTAATAATACTATTATTATTTTTCAAATCCTTGAAAACCATTTTTTAAATGTCCTGGGATTTTAGTCCTCAAGTTTCAACTTAAATTCTTTTTAATTAAAAGCTCCCATATGTGGCAAATGTGTGTGTTTTGGTCACGTAACAGACGATTGCCCACTGTCCAAGGCTTGGGTTCCTAAATTGACTCAATTTGGTGAATCTAATAAGGAAAGCCCTTCGGAGCCAGGAATTGCTGGTTGTTCGGAAATAGTAAGGGAAGAAGGTGGAAAAGACAATATTAATGATCTGGAAAAACACTCGAATGATGGATGTTCCATTGACTCCCCTAATACTGAAGTAACGAATGATGGTCCTTTATCTAAAGAAGAAATCAGGAATCATGAGGCGGAGGTTTCATGTGATGATGGTGTGACAAAATTTACACAACCACAAGCACATCAAGATAATCAAAACATAAATGTTAATTGTCCTCCTATGGATGGGTCTCAGGAAAGAAATCAGTTAGCTCCTAACACGCTAGAGACAGAAGTCAGAGGAAATTTCATTATAGAACAAAATCTTTTGGCCAGATCGGATATCTCTCCTGATCTAGGAATCAATGTGCCGCTCACCTCTACGCCTATAATGTCTCCGGTAGCTAGAGATCTGAGTTCATCTCCTCAGAAGTCACCTTCGACCAACATAACTATTTTCAAACGCCCTCCGTCAACACCGGATACTCTTCCAAAATCTTTACTTTCTAATGATATTTGTATTGATGATTGTTTAATTAATAATGTTAGTTTTAGCAGAGGAACTGAACCTTGTTATGATATACAGGTAAAAGAAAATCTGGGTCGGGATTGAGGAATGACAGAAATTACAGAGGAACAGAACACATATGATAATACAGCTGCAGCTAAGGAAGAACAACTTCTTCCTAAGCCTCAAGATATAGAATTTGAGAACATTCATAAGGAAAAGCTTGTTCGTAAGAATCCCAAGTGGGTTTAGAAGCTAGGCATTCCTGCGGAAGGCAAAGGGGAGTCCTCTAGGTTGTTGAGGGCTCGAAATAATAAGGTTATTTGATGTCGTTTGCATGCTGGAATGTTAGAGGGTTTCATAACCCCAACAGAATGGGAGAAGTGAGAAAAATTATTGACAAGTATAAAATAAGTTATTTTGGTGTTTTGGAAAATAAACTGATGCTTTCGGATATTCTGAAGCTGGAAAGAGCGATGGATGACAGATGGAAAATAATAAGTAATGTTTTTTGTTATTATAAATGCAGAATTCTTGTCCTTATTGACCGAAATTCTTGGGATTTTAATTATATTAGTATGAGCGACCAACATATTACCATTGAACTGATCAATACCTTGAAATTCAAATGTAATTTAACCTTTATCTACGCTCAAAATTATGCTACTCTCAGGAATAGATTATGGAAGAATCTACAGGAGGACACTATCAATATTTACAGACCATGGATGGTTCTTGGGGACTTTAATTGCATTAGTAGTCCCTCAGAAAAAAAGGGAGGCAACCCAGTGTCTTTTGGTAACTTGTTTGAATTAGATGATATGTCTAACTACACAGGTCATAATGAGATAATTATTAAAGGTTATGAATATTCTTGGTGGTCTGGCCCTAGTCGCAACATATTTTCTAAGATTGACAGGGTCTTTGCAAACCTAGATTGGATCAACTTATTTACAGATTTATCGGCCGAATACCTGCCTCCTTCTGTGAGTGATCATAATGTAGTCCTTGTCTCGCTTTTCTCTAAGCCTAAGGACAAGAATAGACCATTAAGATATATGAACCATTGGCCTTTAAACGATCAATACTATCCTCTGATCGAAAAACTCTGGAGTTCTAATCAAGCAGATCGACCTCTATATCAAATCATTTATATTCTCAAGAATATCAAGAGAGAGCTTAAGTTTTGGTGTGCTAAATTACGCAATACCAAACTAGAGGTTAATGTTCAGAGAGAGAATTGCTCTAGACTTCAGAAACTTCTAGAAAAATCAAATGATCACAATTTAGCAATGGAATTTCAAAATGCCAAAATTAATCTGGAAAAGGCACTTGAGAAAGAATTTCTAGATACCAAACAAAAGGCTAAATGTGATTGGTTGATGATGGGTGACGAGGCTACCTCCTTTTTCTATGCTAAAATGTCTAGTAGAAGAAGTAGAAAGTGTTTGACTAGCATTGTAATGGATGGAAAGGCGGTTTCGGAAGATATGTTTATTGAATCGGCTATTGATTTCTACACACGTATCTTTAATCTTCCCTTGTGTGACCAATTCCCAGAAGTTATATGTAAATCGATCATCACTGAGTATGGTGCTAATTTTTTGAATGATGGTATATCGCTGGAAGAAATTAAATGTGCACTAAGGGATATTAAAGACACTTCTTCTCCCGGCCCTGACAGTTTTAATTCGAAGTTTTTCAAAACTCATTGGAACCTTTCAAAAGACTTAATTTTCAAAGCTTTGAATGATATTTTTCAAAAGGGTTTTATAATCAAGGAGTGGAATCATACGTTCTTGCATTTGATACCAAAAAAAGATCATTCTACTTGTATTCAGGATTTTAGACCTATTGCCTGTTGTAATACTTTATATAAGGTTTTCACAAAAATTCTTTGTAACAGACTGGTTCCTTTTTTGGATAAGTTGGTGTCCCCGAATCAGACGGCATTTATCAAAGGCGGATCAATAGGGGATGGAATTTTTGTTGCTCATGAAATTATCAGGGGTCTCGGAAGAAAGGATAATAAATATATGTGTATCAAAGTTGACTTAAAGAAAGCATATGATTCGATCAATAGGTCTTTTGTTACACATATGTTAATAAGCTTGGGATTCCCAGACAAATGGGTGAGAATTATTGAAAACATTATAACCACTCCGGTTTTTTCTATCATTGCTAATGGGGAATCGCATGGTCATTTCAAGAGTTCAAATGGACTTATGCAACGCGACCCGCTCTCCCCTATTTTATTCACCTTGGTCATGGAATATTTTACGTTATTAATGGATGAAAAAGTCAGGGCTGGGCTGATTTCTCCAATTACTGACTTTGATAATAAGTTGACTCACCTTATTTACGCCGACGACATTATTGTTTTCTCTAAAGCCAATGCCCAATCGGCAACTGCTATTAGCGATGTCTTTAAGACCATGAAGAAAGTTACAGGCTTGGAATTAAGTTGCGAGAAATCTAACATTTTCTTCGGAAAAGGGGTTGATTATTGCACTGATATTAGTACGATCCTTAATATTCAGCAAGTCAATCTCCCAATAAGGCATTTGGTATTCCCTTGTCTAGTGCTAATTTGAGAGATAAGGATTGTTCTCTTTTGATAGAGAAGATCAAGTTAAGAATTGGTGGATGGGAAACTAGAATGCTTAGTCTAGCTGGGAGATTAGAGCTCATCAAATCTACCATTTACCCCTTAATACATTTCTTGATGCAATGCTTTTGTCTCCCAGCCTCTACTATTCAAAAAATTAAACCTTTGATCCTTAACTTTCTTTGGAAAAGCCGTAGTAGTAAGATTCCATGGGAGATTTTGTGCAGGCAAAAAGAAGAAGGTGGTATGGGATTGAGAAATCTAGAAGAAATGAACCGAGCGTTATCTATCAAATTAATATGGAATGTAATTAATTCAGAAGGAATTTGGGCGGACCTCATGCATTGTAAATATATTGGTCATAAAAGTTTTTGGGAAATTAATCAGCAATCGGACGACTCGGGAGTATGGAAATTCATTTTGAAAAATAAACAAGAAGCATTGAAATGCCTTTCTCTTAACATTGCTGATGGCAAAACTACATCTCTATGGTATGACCCTTGGTTGAATGGTAGTACTATTATGGAACGTATTGGCAGAGACACAGCTTTTAGAACTGGTACGGAAAATTTGTCTCTTACCAAAATTTTAAAGAATGGTGAGTGGAAATGGAACTCGTACAGTTTCTTATTTCAAATACATGCAGAAATCAAAGGAGTCAAGATTCATAATGATAGGGAGAGGGATTACTGGACTTGGAAGTGCTCAAAGGATGGTTTATATCAGTTCAAAAAAGTTTGGAACACGATTAGATCTAGCTTTGAAACTAAGTTTTGGATGTCTTTGGTCTGGAATAAAATACATGTTCCAAAAATGGCGGTATGCCTTTTTAAAGCCATTAACGACTATCTATTGACAAAAGAAAAATTACTTCAGAAGCAGATAGTTGTGGCCCCTAACTGTGTTTTTTGTAACAATCACATTGAAACTATAGACCACCTGTTCTTTCAATGTAATTTTACAGGAAACGTATGGCTTTGGAACTGTAAAAAAAAATTTTAATTCCCTAAAAAATTTACTATCTTTTTCTCTGAAAAACGATTTACAGAAAATTGTTTCTATCACAAGCTCAAAAAGTCTCAACTCAGATCTGTTTCAACTCTCCCTCTCTGTTTGTGTTTGGCATATTTGGAGAGAAAGGAATGAAAGGATTTTTCAAAAGATATTTACTGAAAGGTCGCAGATTTGTAAAAACATCTTCCAGACAATGAATATCAGAATGGAAAAATCAAAACATTTTAATAACATTACTGGCATGAATGAAGTTATAGCACTGAAATGGGGATATACCTCCCAACGCTGAATTGGGGCATCATCTGATTTATCATATGTTTATGTTCTTTTGACATCTTCTTGTTCCTCTGTTTCTTGGCTGTTGTTTCTCATGTTCCTGTATTAGTTACATTGACCTCACCTTCTCTCCTTTAAATTACATTATTATTATTTTTACAGTCACAATAATTAATGATTCAATTGAAAGATTGCAGTTTGCAGCTCCGATTGGATTTTGATCATCCGTCTGTTGCCGTTTCTTCATGGTAGTCTCGTACTACCTAGTTGCAAAGGAAATTTGTTATTTTTCTCAAATATAGCTTAAAGACTTCACCTTTTTGGGTGCCATCTTAGATCTTCACTGCTTTTCTTGAGGAGGTGCTGGAATTGCTCTCTCTGGTTGGCAGTAGCTCAGATCTGGAAATAGTAAATGATGCTTAGAACTATGGCCGAGCTAGTAGTTCTTCATTGTGATCTTCATAGTGTTTACTGGGGACGAGACGGTTGCTAGTCTTACGATCTCTGGCTGACAGTAGTTTCGTTCTGAGAAGAAGCATCGAATTACAGCCAGCTAATAGCGATTCAAGAAATAATTTTTGTCTCGACCTCTCTTGCTGCCATTATTCTGTCTTATTTTAAGTTTTTTCCTCGAGAGGAGTTAATGATGTTATCTGGAAGTGTTGTATTTCCTTAATTGCGTTGAGATCATTCTCGAAGCCTCTGATAATTGGGCTCAATTTAGCATTGTTTAGCAGGCTTTGAGAATTATGGTCAATAGTAGGCTTAGTTTATTACTGAAACTGCCTTTAGGCATTTGTAAATTTTTTGCTTATCATTCTAATAGTAAAATTTGAACCCGCATTCAAAAAAAAGACACCATCTTATAAATTCATTTTATGAGATGAATTTTTATAAAACCATTTTTTTTCAAATTTTTAAAAAATTATCTAGCTTTTTATAAACATCTTTTATTAAATCAAATTTTAATTCAATACTAACATTGAACGCCTTATAGTCAAGTTGTGAAAATTAATTCACAAGGTATTCGTTTCAATGTTCTCCCTATTTCTATTTACCCACCCTAAATCTTAAAAAGGAAAGCTACCTAAAGACACTAATAATAGTCTGCTCAATTAGACAAGCATGACTAACAAAATCCTAATTGATAATAATATAATATTATTATCTCCTAACAAACAACAACTCAACTAACTATGCTATTTTGAAAATCATTCTTTGTATAAAATATAGTTTAGGTAAAATTATTTCACTTACCCAATTTCAAAATAATACTATGTTGGATGGCCTTGTTCAAGTGTTTAGAGATCCCTACCAATAACTTTAGCTACTCGTATTGACAGAATACATATGCCACTCAACAAATCAATCAACATAATATAAAATATTTTTATATCACTAATAAATACGTGCTCTTATATATAATACACTCAAACTCATAATAAGGCATTCCACTACCTTATCTCTTACTAAGTTGCACAGCCAAAGCCAAGGTTCTCGCTTAACCTTGAGCTCTGATACCAACTATAACGAACGAGCCTTTGACCCTCAAAAATTGACACTTATACGTCAACTGTATTGCATGTCGAGCATTCAAGTGCCGAAAAGCTCGATCTTTATGGGAAAGATAGAAGATAGAAGATATGAAGAAACTAAACAATCATAGAATCTCATAAGGTAACGAAATAACGTATATTAATCAATATAATTCTTTACAAAGTCATTTCCAAATGATACACCAGAGTTATACTAATACAATTCTACCCTAGACAGTTATAACTGCCTGTCCCTACATATCAGATATTGAATACATATAATACAGTGGAAATAAGATAATAACCAGCTATCGATGAAGCCTTCTGCACCAAGCTCCTCCAAAATTCATCCATTGGAAAATCTGAACTACTTGACAGTCCATAAATATTTGAGCACCCAAGAGTTTTAGGAAAGAAAATAGAACTCCAGGTCAAACATGGGTCTGATGCGAGTAAACTCAAAATAACTGAATTAGTTCTCATAAAACACTTCTAAAATCAAGAGTATCTCGTTAGACCATACCACACATAAACACGAATAGGTTTATACCTTGCAATAACCAAAACACTTTTATAAAAAAACCAGTGATATTATAATATTATCTAATGGTTCAAGTAAAATATGAATATAGCGAAAATGCTTGCTTCTCACATTTCAATATAGTTTGGTACATCCAAAATCGTAAAGGCACATATTAAAGAATGGATTCCATACTATGAAAAGGTAAGGAACTACCTTCCAACTGCACATCTCTAGATAAAGTGCACCGGGGTCTGACAAGAACATCTTATACCCGTGCCACACAGACTGACCTACTACTTGACTAGTAGTATCAAATATGTTCATACCACTTCGGACCCCGAAGCATACATGAGTAGATAGTAATCGATCAAGATTTGGAATGACCATACCCTGATGGGAGCGACCCACGTGGCCCTACTACATGCTTGATTTTTGTCATTTCTGAGTCGATGAGGCTTGAGGCTGTGTCTTTACCTTTTAGAATAGCAATCCCACTTGGAATACTAACATAGCCTTCTAAATGAAGATAAATGATGACGAAATACCAGCATTCATCCATATAAGTCATTCAGGTGATGAACGAACTGAAGGCACTACCTCCACTATTCCTATTTTGGAATCACCCTCAGGGTTAGTAGCAAACAACCATTGCACCCTTAGAGTTGGATCAAAGTGGTTTTCGGATAACGTATCTGATCCTGGTTTCTTCGAAACAACTTTCGATAATTTCTGATAAAGTCAACCTCGGTTCTTTAGGAAATAAATAGAGAAGATAAGAGCGGAGGTAGCCTTCTAACTACTAGTGAACGGATTTCCTTATCATCTATCCTAGAAGAACGAAACGATAATCATATGCATAGTGCAGCATCATTGGGGATGACTGTGCCATATAACTCATGTGTTTCTCCTAAATTTTTCCAAAGTTACGTTTTATTTTAGGTTTGATAGTTGGTTATTTAACTATCAAATAAACAATCGTTCAAACATTGATTTAATTTCATATGGGATCCACTAAGCTTTTATTAATTTAACCTTTAGTTAATAAAATCACTTTATAAAACTTGATCAAAAGATCAAGTTTTATAAAGTGATTTTATATATGTCGTAGATTACTAATAAAAGGGTGTCCCATGTCGACAGCATAATAGAAGTTGTCGAAAATCAGCAATGAACAAAGGGATGCCGCATGCCATCAACAATGAATGATGTCGAAAACCAAGGATGCTGTGAGCCATATGGTAGCCGCACCGCCCTACTCCAACCCTATAAATACGGAATCCATGGCAATGTAAAAGGGTGAATTCTTCTCTCCACTTTTCTTATATTTTTAAAGTTGTAACCCTAAATTGATTTAGGGATTTTAGCTAATTGTAACATTCGAATTTTGTACACATAATGACTCGAATGTTGAATATTTTCATAATATATTTCAAATAAACAAAGATTCTTGACTTATGATATGATTTATGACTTGTATATAACTCATATGCCTTATTCTCATGACATGCATATGGATTCTCTATTGAACATGCGTACTTTTTATAAATTGACACAAGATTGATCTCGCTTATTACTAGCCAAGGCTCATCTTCTTAGCATACTTTGAGGTGAACGAAGATATTTGTTAACAGAATGGATATTATCATACATTCTATTCTTTGAACATTGCTCAAATTATCCGTTGTTTTCCAAAACACATGCCAATTATCTAAGCTGCAAGAGTTTAATTAAGACATTAAACTATTGGGAGGTTGTTCTGTTACGAGCTATAATAAAAACCTATTATTTCTAGTGTAACTCTTTTCGTTAACCACCACTAATCAAATCTTTCTTAGATATTATTACATCCATTGTCCATTTGTTTACTTTTATGGTTATATATGTTCATATTAAAGCTTTAATACAGGTTATTAGCTATTGCTGCCTCATTTGCTACTAAGATGATTAGGAGATGTAGTGTAGCATGATAGAATAAAGAAAAATACAAAAAAACTTATATGATAATACATATTTATCCTATGGGCAACAACTTATAAAGATAAATAATTTATATGGAAGTGGCATCTATAAAAGACAGTGTGAAATGGCTCAGCTATTGAAGGTGTAGAATACAGTAGCCTATGATTTTTGTTTGATGATAATAAACATATATATTCATTTAAATATATTTGTTATTGTACTATTTTATTTTTCACATAATTAAGTAAATCTTTGATGAATAAAATAAATAACAAAGAATTCATATTCAAACAAATATTTTATTCAAACAAATATTTTAATACAAATTCAAACACTACAAATTTGAGCTCTCGCTGCATATATACAATTTTCCAGTTACATCACAAATTTCAATTTACAATTTTTACCCCACTACATATTCACTCGACACTCGTATTTTTATCTTCAACTTTGTTCCAGCTGGAATCCAGCATTTGAATTATCTGCAAAATAAACACTAACGTAGTAAAATTGAAAAAGAAATATTTATGCAGTGTACAATGAAGTGTGCGTTTTGAAAATCTTATTTGCCTCGGTTATTTGGGTTGTGTGTCATCGATTTTCTTTTGAATTCATTTTACACGAATAGCTTGCAACATACACAGTGTATCACTATACAAGTCACAAGGCCGTGTACGTCGATATACACTTGTTTGTTAAAACTACAAGGACAGATGAGCACAAGGTCAAATCCAAGCCAAAGGCTGGATTCAACTCAAGTGCATATGAGTCTCGGCCAGCATGCACAATGAATATGCAATCACTTAAGTTTAACTTGCTTACACAACAAAGTGGTAAACCAAACTTCAAAGGAGTCAAGGCATGAAGCCACAACAAAATGTACACATGATGAACATCAAACTGAATGAAATAGTTTCAAGATCAACTCAAAGCATACACATGAATTCAACAAAGCTTCAGATCAAACATCAATGTTCAAGAATGCAACAAGACTTCATATGGCACTAGAGCAGTTTGAATGCATTGACACAAGCATGGATGGTCGAGCTACAGAAACACCAGAACCAAGTACAAGACAAACGCAAATGCATCAGAGAAAACAATGAAAATGACCCAAAGCAATTCACGGAGCAAATGCAAAGCACTTGATTAACAAGTGCATATACAAAAAGCTTCAGGCCATACTCGTAATACAATGCAAGGATAACAAGGATTAGAACCAACTAGACTAGAGAGATGAAGATCAATATGAAGTCCAGACCATACATGAACACAACAGGGCAATGGGTTAAGACAAAATGACCAGATAAGTTCAAGTCAAAATAGAACACATAAGACTCATTCAAAAACAAATCCAGGCAACATCATCGTCAATGAACCAGAGGTGAATAAACACATGATCACAACATGTACTCAGACTTCCAGTGCAAATAACCCAACTAGATCAGACTACAATGAAATGGAGCAACCAGCAATAAAACAGCATACATGTATACATATCAGTGCAAGGCTTACAAGGCTCCAAGACTACGTGAACAAGAGGCATGAATCACTTTAGACTATCATACGAAAATGAAATGCAACATCAAACTCCAAATAGTGGTGAAACCAGACTTTATTGACCACATACAAAACAACCTCACATGAAGACTCACTTGAATAACAATGTCTCAAGCAAACAGCACACAGTGACACACACAAGAGAAGTGGATACAATAGACCCAACAAACCAGTACATCCAGATCAATGGCAGGCTACAGTTCTAACATGACAACATGAATACATATATAGGTGCATCTAACCAGAGTAGGTAGCATACAAGTGAAGACTCAACCAAAACCAGAACAAAATAACAGTAGCAGTTCGAAGCAGTCAGGAAGTAGAAAAGTGTTGTGGTGAAGTCAATCAAGGTAAAACATAATAAATAAGTCAGAGTTCATCAAGTCAAGACTATTTAAAATTCAAATCTGTGGGTCATGAATGAGAAACAAATTCAAATTCTAGAAAAGAACGGAACCAAATCCAACCGAGTATGAAATGAACAAGTCAAAAATAAATACCATCGTTCGATTAAAAAATCACGGCCAAGTAAATTCACGAAGAATTCAAATGAGAAATATATGGACGTAATTTTAGGGATTCAATCCCTATAAATACCCAATAATCATAGGCAGAAAAGCATTTGACTTCAAGCAAAAAATCAGAGAGCTAAGGTTCAAATTAAATCCCAAATCAATAACTCGAATCGAGTTCGAACCAAAGCAAAACAATAGAGAAATTAAACGGTGAAAATCACAAACCAAATTCACAGTTTCGAACTCAATCTTGAAAGCGACCGCGAGCCAAATCGAAGGAGCATTGAAGCCACCGTGAATTATCAAATCTAAGGAATCGATTGGGAAGGAAACTGAAATCATCATTGAAATCCATTAATTTCGAATCGGAGCTTCAATTAATCAAAGCCCTAATTTTTGGAAGAGGAACGAAGAAAGCATCGGCCAACATTTTTACTCAGAAGAAAATAAAAGAGAAGACCGTCTCTTTTCTAAATTATTTATTGGGCCGACCTTTGTTATAACTGCTTTGGGCTTAAATTAGAAAACATGGATTTGTTTTAGTTTTATTTTCAGTTGTTATTTTCTTTTCTTTTTAAACCCTATAACTTTATAGTCGTGTGACTAGGTTATGAACTACAATGGTGTAGTTTGAGAATTCGCAACTCAGTAGCTGAGTTGTGGCAGGGTTTTGAGCATAGAGTTAGGTTAGTCATTGGCAAGTGTGGCATATTTATGCGTGTAAGTGTCTGACTACTTAATTTCTAGTAGAAACCTTGGGGGCAACATGAAAGTAGAGTTTTGCCAAAGCTGGGAAAATTTGTGCGTGATCTCTTTGCATTACTTTCAGTTATTATTTTCGCATTAATTTTTAATTATTTTTAGTATCACCCTATTCACCCTCCTTCTAGGGTGAAACCGATCCTACAAGCGGTATTAGAGCTAGGAACAAAAACCAATTTTTGTTTTAAAATTTTGATTTTTCAAAACCAATTTTTGTTTTAAAAATTTGGTTTTTTTAAATGGCTTCTTTTAATGCTTTTGCTGAGGGTCAGTCCATAGTTAGACCATTCATGTTTAATGGTGAATATGCTTATTGGAAAAATAGAATGAAATTTTTTCTAAAAACCATAGATGCATGGAATATTATTGGGACGAGATATAGGACACCAACTATAGTGGTAGATAATCAAGAAATTGAAAAACCGATGGATCAATGGACGGATCTTGAAATTAAACCGTAGAATGCTAATGTAAAGCGATGAATTCTATTATTTCTTCATTATATCAAATTGAATTTAATCATGTCTCACATTGTCTAACTGCGTAGGAAATTTGGCGTACACTTGAAGTGGTTAGCGAAGGAACCTCTCAAGTCAAAGAATCTCGTCTTGCCGTGCTTAGTAGAAAATACGAGAAATTCACAATTGCCAAGGATGAAAATGTAAAAGAGATGTATGGACGACTTTCTAATCTCATATACAAATCAAAAGCTCTTGGAAAACCATACACGGAATTGGAAATAGTCCGAATAATCCTCAGAATCATTCCACGAAATTTTGAAGCAAAATTCACTGCCATTCAAGAATCAAAGGATTTGAAACAAGTCAAAGTTAAAGAACTCATTGGAAATCTCACCACTTATGAGCTAGAAATGAAATTCAAGTAAGAACGTGAAGGAGGTGATACTCGAAAAAATCAATAGCTCTCAAAGGAGCAATTGAAAGTGAAGATGATGATGATGATGATGGTGCAGTAGAACTGGCGCTGACAATAAAAAAATTTAAAAGGTGGAATCACAAGTATGGAAATCCAGCTCTAAATCAATAACTGAAAAGCAGAATAGTCAAAGTTCTAGATAACTCAGAAGAGCAGGAGATCATCTGTCATAACTGCAATAAACCCGGTCATATCAAGTCAAATTGTCCTTAGATTCGACTCAGCCAAGGAAAGAAACCAAAAAGGAGAAGTTTCGCAGCTACTTGGGATGAAACTGATGAAGTTGATAAAAGCACTGGCAGTGAGAGTGAAAAAGAAAATTTATGACTTCAAGGAGTAACAACTGACAGTAATGATGACGAGCCAAGCGATGTATCAAAACTTACTCAGTCGGAATTATTTATATATTTTCATGAAGTAAATGGCTGTTTTCAAAGACTTATGGAGAAATACGCTAAAATTGAATCATAAAGAGATGGTTTGATAGAATTAAACAAACAGCTTGATCAATTGGTTAAAAACTATCAAAATAAGGGCCCTAAGTGTGATAAGTGTCAACCACTTGAAGAAGAAATTAAAAAATCAGAAAATAAAATTAAATCACTTGAAAATGAAATTTTGATTTTGAAAGAAAGTGAAAACACTAGGAGAGAAAATTCTATTAAAAAGTGCACCATGTTATTGAATGAAAATGAATCACTTAAGTCATAAGCCTAACAATTGTCTACAACTTTAGGAAAATTTTCATAAGGAGAAAGATCACTAAATATGTTATTAGGGAAACAAACTATTAATAGTGTTAGACAAGGACTTGGGTATACTCAATCTGAATGTGTTAGAAGAAAAATTAATAAAGTCAATTTCAAGTGCACGATTTGTGGAAAAATTGGACACAATTGCAATAATTACTGATGTAGACCCAAACACGTGAAAACCATGCCAATTTGGGTTTCAAAAGGCATGAATATAAAATCCCTTAAAGCTAAACAAATATGGGTGCCGAAAGGAACAAATATAGATTGTCTTGGGTCTACACAAACATATTGTTCAAAATCTTTTATCACTAACAACCATGGACCTATAAAAACAAATAGGTCACAAAAATCTTTTCTCGTGTAGGTGTGGTGGCAGGCTAAGGAACAAAAACAATGTTACCTGGATTCTGGCTGTTCCAGGCACAAGACGAGCGACAAATCAAAGTTCCTTAGCCCAGTACAAAGGTGGCAGAGTCACAATGGGTAACAACGAAAAATTATCGGTAAAGGTAAAATAGTAACGGTACATTTGTCTTAAACGATATATTATATGTTGAATATTTGACCATAATCTGATTTCAATCGGCCAGTTATGTAATAAGGAAATGAATGTTGATTTTGATTCTGAATTATGCATAAACATTGCCCAATCATCTTTTCATCTTTGAACAAATTCATATAGATTCGTTTGGAGTAACGATATTGAAATTTTAGGTGGTAAGAGATAGTGTCTTGTGTTGATTGATGATTGCTCAAGGTACACGTGGATATATTTGTTTATCTTACTGCTTTTAGATCTGACACTATGTTCACTAGTTGTTTATGTACATGATTTCAATCAAATCCTTAAGGAATCACATTTTAAAAGCTGTAAAATGATTATATGGTTTTTATTACACACTTCACGATCTGGTCTATGATATCTATCTAATGATAACTTTGAATCAAAGGGGAATTCAGATGCAGATTACACTGGTAACCTAGTTGATAGAAAAATTACTAGTAGAATGTGTTTTATGTTGAGACATTCATAACTTGCATTACATTTTTAAAGAAAATATCTGCATATTTTCATTTCGACTAATTTTCAATTAGCAGACATTTTTTTTATAAAACCCCTTTCAGAAAATAGTTTTTGTTGACTTCGTTTTAGATTAGACATTTTAGAAATTTGATTTTATATTTATTTTTGGATTTGATCTTAAATGACTACATTAACTAATCTGACTCCCTACTGATTATCGAAAATATAAATAGTGGTTGAAAAAGTGATTAGTGTCGATATTAATCATATATTATGACTTTATAGTATATTTAGTAAATTTCATAAAAATTTAAACAAGATTTATAATAACTTTTGTTGGTAAAAATTCCATGACCATCTCTATTTCTATCATATTTCTAACGAAAATCACTCATCAAAATCCAATATAGTATGCCAAAAATATGATATTTTAAACGAGAAATTAGTCTTTTTTTAATTAATTAGCAATAAAAACATCCAAAGTATTCACTCTCATTTAAAAGTCCTCACGGTTATGTATGAGTGAATTACTTGGAATATTTAATTATGTGCTTTCATGCTTATTTAAAAGTCCTCATGATTATGCATGTATGGAACACATATCAAAATTAATTATTAAATAGATGAGTTGATTCTAATCCCTTTTAAATGTCCTCACGATTACGCGTGGATAGAAGGTACTTGAAATTCATTTTTTTAACAATAGATTGGGAATACTACTAATCTCATTTAAAAGTCCTAATGGTTATGCATGGTTAGTAAGTATTCAAATTCCTGTCATAAATATATCACAAATAGACAGAACTATATGATTTTATATACCGACACCACCTCTATCATTCTAAAGTGGAATATTCGCCTAACAGAGTATTTATGATTTTTGTTTGATTTTTTTATTAAAATTTAATATATGTACTCGATTAGGTATTAATGTTGTATTAATATCTATCACTTTATCTTTGTATTTCTAACGCTATTATTCTTTTGCTGATAACAAAGGGGAGAGAAAGTAGTTAAGATTTTGGCAAATAAGTTTAAATATTTTATTTGCATATTCTCATCTAGGTTCATTTGCATATTTTTTATTTATTTTCATACATAGGTGAAGGAGGAGCTTTGTTGTAGGGGGGCATTCAAATAGGGGGAGCTCATGGAATTCATCAAGACCAAGTATGTTTAATAGAGTCAAAGTCTTAATATATGTTTGTTATCATCAAAAGGGGGAGATTATAGAATACAATAGCCTATGATTTTTGTTTCATAATAATAAACATATATATATATATTCATTTAAACGTATTTTTTATTGTGCTATTTTATTTTTCACATAATTAAATAAATATTTGATGAATAAAATAAATAACATAGAATTCATATTCAAATAAATATTTTATTCAAACAAGTATTTTATTCAAACAAATATTTCATTATGAATTCAAATACCACAAATTTGAGCTCACTCTACATATATACATTTTTCAATTACATTACAATTTCGATTACATCACACATTTCAATTTACAATTTTGACCTCACTACATAATCACTCGACACTCATATTTTTATCTTTAACTTTGTTCCAGCATGAATCCAACATCTAAATTATCTACAAAATAAACACTGACCCGGTGAAAATGAATAAGAAAATTTTTTGCAGTGTACGATGAAGTGTGTTGTGAAAATGTTATTTGCCTCGGTTATTTAGGTTGTTAGTCATCAATTTTCTTTTGAATTTATTTTACACGAACAGCTTGTAACATGCACAGTGTATCACTGTAAATGTCATAAGGCCCTGTACGCCAATAAACACTTGTTTGTTAAAACTACAGGGGCATGTGAGCACAAGGTCAAACCCAAGCCAAAGGATGGATTCAACTTAAGTGCATATGAGTCTCGACCAGCATGCATAATGAATACGCAATCATTCAAGTTCAACTTGCTCACACAACAAAGTGGTAAACCAAACTTCAACGGAGTCAAGGCATGAAGCCACAATAAAATGCACGCATGATGAACAGCAAACCGAATGAAATAGTTCAAGGTCAACTCAAAGTATACACATGAATTC
This sequence comes from Allium cepa, assembly GCA_030765085.1. NCBI lineage: Eukaryota > Viridiplantae > Streptophyta > Magnoliopsida > Asparagales > Amaryllidaceae > Allium > Allium cepa. The sequence goes on from CM060943.1 coordinate 846,404,835, forward strand.
AACAAAGCTTCATATCAAACATCAATACTCCAAAATGCAACGGGACTTCATATGGCACCAGAGCAGTTCAAATGCATGGACACAAGCATGGATGATCGAGCTAGAGAAACACCAGAATCAAGTACAAGACAAATGCAAATGCATCAGAGAAAATAATGGAACTGACCCAAAGCAATTCACAGAGCAAATGCAAAGCACTTGAGTGACAAGTGCATATACAAAAAGCTTCAGGCCATACTCAGAATACAATGCAAGGCTAACAAGGATTTGAACAACTAAACTAGAGAGATGAAGATCAATATGAAGTCCAGATCATGCATGAACACAACAGGGCAATCGATCAAGACAAAATGACCAGATAAGTTCAAGTCAAAATAGAACACACAAGACTCCATTCAAAAGCAAATCCAGACAACATCATCATCAACGAACCAGAGGTGAATACAACATGATCACAACATGTACTCAAACTTCCACTGCAAATAATCAACTAGACCGGACTACAATGAAATGGAGTAACCGGCAATAAAGAAGCATACAAGTATACATATCAGAGCAATGCTAACAAGGCTGCATGACCAAGAATACGTGAATAAGCGACATGAATCACTTTAGACTATCATATGAAAATGAAATGCAACGTCAAACATCAAATAGTGGTGCAACCAGACTTTAATGACAACATACAAAACAGCCTCACATGAAGACATACTTGAATAACAATGTTACTCAAGCAAACAACGCACAGTGGCATACACAAGAGCGGTAGACACAACGGACCCAACAAACCGGTACATCCAGACCAATGCTAGGCTACAGTTCTAACATGACAACACGAATACCTATACAAGTGCATCTAATTAGACCAGGTTGCATACAAGTGAAGACTCAACCAAAACTAGAATAAAATAACAGTAGCAATTCGAACCACCCAGGAAGTAGAAAAGTGTTGCAGTGAAGTCAATCAAGATAAAACATAGTAAACAAGTCAGAGTTTATCAAGTCAAGACTATTTAAAATTCAAAGTCGTGGGTCATGAACAAGAAACAAATTCAAATGCCAAAAAAGAACAGAACCTAATGCAACCGAGTATGAAATGAACAAGTCAAAAATAAATACCATCGTTCGATTAAAAAATCACGGCCAAGCAAATTCACGAAGAATTCAAATGAGAAATATATGAACGTAATTTTAGGGATTCAATCCCTATAAATACCCAATAATCATCATAGGCAGAAAAAAAGCATTCGAGTTCAAGCAAAAATCACAAAGCCAAGATCCAAATTAAATCCCAAATCAATAACTCGAATCGAGTTCGAACCAAAGCAAAACAACAGAGCAATTAAACGGAAAAAATCACATATAAATTCACAGTTTCAAATTCAATCCTGAAAGCGACCGCGAGCCAAATCGAAGGATCATTGAAGCCGCCGTGAATTATTAAGGGCAAGGAATCGATTGGGAAGGCAACTCAAATCATCACTGAAATCGATCAATTTCGAATCGGAGCTTCAATTAATCAAAGTCCTAGTTTTTGGAAGAGGAACGAAGAAAGCATTGGTCAACATTTTTACTCAGAAGAAAATGAAAGAGAAGACCGTCTCTTTTTTAAATTGTTTATTAGGTCGGCCTTTATTATAACTGTTTTGGACTTAAATTAGAAAACAGGGTT